>CM060066.1:13462917-14114584 GCA_030533445.1 Cyprinodon diabolis | reverse complement strand
ACTTCTGCACTCCTTTCCTTGTCTGTAATTTCTTCCCTATGGGTTATTTTTTTTTTTCTTTTGCATTATTTGTCAATCAAGAGTCTGTGCCATGCATTTCTGGATTATTTTAAATGCTTAAGTAAACTTTACCCAAGTCTAGCAAATTTCTTTTAGTGTGTAATTGTATGCAGAGTGTGGTTAATCTGCATAACAGTTTACTTGGAGATCTAACTAGAGGCATTTATTGGCTTCAGTGAAACACTTGGCTGTGCCAGTCAGTCTAAAATAAATTACATTTTCCCTATTTGGTGAGAAACTAATTAACCTTGAGTTTGACCTCTTAAATCTGTCAAGTTATACTAATGAAGGATATAGATGACATGTAGGTTAACAGTCCTTTCAGGTTTCCATCCAGTATGACTGCACCATGTGTACAGCTTGATTCTTGGAGGTTCACAGCTCTGGTCCAGTTCACTAATTCACAATATCAATGCCTCCTGTCAGATGGTGGTCTGCACTCAGTTCCAGTCAAAACCACACAGCAGAAAATGCATTTGGACTGTCATAATGTGAACTCTTCTGAACGGCTAACCACATCCTCATCCCTAGAGTGGTAAATACTGCTCTTTTGTCAAAGCTGTTTCCCAGTCAGACACACACGGTGTGTTTTAGCTGGAGCACCACCTGTGACAATATTATACTTCAAGAGCTTCATATTGTTAAAAGCCAAATACACCAAATATGAAGCACATAGTTAATCGAACACATTTACCTCTAACTGTTTGCCCTTTTGTCATTTTACAACTGCAGAGCTGCTCAGTGGTTCTCACACTTGCTGGTCTCCCCCTTTGTTTTACAATAGTAGTCAACCCCCACCCCTGCCTCACAGACCAACCTGTTCAGCAGAGGTTAAAGAAAAGATAACTGCAGTAAAATACATCTTGCAATAATACAATCTAAAATCTTAATAAAAGTCACAAAAATATCAAAGTGTCATTATATTGAGATTTAACTGTTTACTGTTTAACAAATATCTTCAAGTAATTAATTCATACAAACGATATGCCCCCCAACACACACGTGTTGCAAAGACCATGCCTTGACTCCCTTTAACTTCTATTTATATCCAGTCATTTTCAACACTTTCTATTCCCCAACTAAAAGTATAAACCTAGATCTAACCATGACCAGTGCATACTTCACCCTATACCTCAGTCAACTAACATTTTAATTGATTATTATGCTAAATAATATTAACAGCCCTGAACCTAACTGTTAGCAAAATAGCTGTGAGAACCAGCCAAAATGTCCTGACTTTGTAAAAATGCCCTCACTCCAAAGGTTAAAAACTGAAACTGGTTCTAAATGTTATATACGTGAACCACAGTGGATTGAAAATAATCTAGCTTAACTTGATCTTAAGCCTAATGGTGTACGCTTTGTTAAACTCTGCAAGCTTAGTGCCAGACTGGCTGTTTAAAGGCTTCTACTACGCATACTGTAGGTCGAACAGATGTACTGATCTGTGTGGGACTGTGCCTCATTTTTCATCTCTGTCCCAGTGTCCCACATTTTACTTAGTCCAATTGTAACATTTTAAAGATAAAATTTATTCAGACACAAAACAAAGACAAATTTACATAAACAATATTTTGGTTTAAAGGTTTGGGCAGAAGCAAAGCTTAAAAACGCATGCCTTCTTACAACAAAATTAATCTAGATTCCTCTTAACAATATAGAACTCAATAATAGTAAAAGAAAATATACTTCACTTGCAATCATAACTTTTAAATATAATGTTGTTTAAATGCTTTTTAAAACTAAAAAAGGATGTAGTTGACCTTAACTCTGAACTAGAGACCTTAACTCTGAACTTGCACATTCTAACTCAAACAACAGAAATACATCTCATTTTGATTTCCTTTGTTACTTGTTGTAAGGTGGATTTATACTTATCTATAAAATAATATTTACTTTCTGGAATAGAAAAGAACTTCTAGATACAAACTGGTAGTTTTTTTTTTTGTTTTTTGTTTTTTTGCTCTGTACATTAATGGCTTTAGATTTCATTATATTTAAAGTTATATATAGTGGATTAGTGTGTTTACAAAATCCTGCTTTATTTATAGTATGTATGGCTCTTTTTTGTTGCTACACAATCTTTACTATTGTAGTTTCTTAAGTTGTTCCCCATAATTCTACACAGTATTAGGAAAACTTTTTAAATGTTAAGAAAGTAGAGCTGCAGTCACTGCCACACTCTGCCAGCTGTCAATCAAAACACAAAACATTGCCCCACATCATTACCAACCTGCAAACCATGCTTTAAGAATAGAAAAGGTAAAAGGGATTTAAAATATACAACATATAATGGTAGGTATGTTCAACGAACATAAAACCCAGCCACAAAGACAGGTGGTTTATAAGTGTTTGAGGCCAGATAAAGGGGATTATCAGAGAACTTTTTATGAAATTTGCTGAAGTTTTGTTAAAATGCCATTAAGAGGGGATTGTGATAAGCTATAAGCTGTGTGTTTGCCTCATTGTGTCTCATAAGCATCCTTCTTCACCCAGATCACTATACCTCATTCAGAGTGGGATATAGAGCAGGCATCTCAGGGATAAAATCGTATGGATGTTTAATACAGGGTTGGGTATAAACTAGGGGTTGAACGGTTCACAAAATCCACGGTTCGGTTCGGTTCACGGTTTCGTTGTCACGGTTTTCGGTTCGATTCGGTACATGTTAATTGTTACACCGAAATCCCATAAAAATTAATCAAATTAATGAAAAAATTTAAAAAAATTAATGAATTGTAATTATTTTTAATGATCCACGGAAACCCTGGATCATTTCCGCATGTTTTGCTGCTTTGAATTTAATCATTTCGCGCATGCTCTCTACGATCTCCAAGGAACTCAGAGCCACAGTGGAGGCTGTAGGCCTTGCTTTGTGCAGGCGGTCTGGAGCGCAGTGGGGCGGAGCGCTGACACAGTATGTGGGAGTTTGGGGTTAGCATGACATGTTGGTCATGTTGCTGTTAGCATAAACAAAACGTGTTGCACAATGCTTGCACACTGTTGCACTTTTATCCACAACGTTCTTTCCGCCGTCATCGTAGGTCACTCTAAATGCAAAGTGGTCCCATACAGCAGACCTATAAAGTGCAGCTGGCGCGTCTTCCAACTCCTGTTCTTTCCCACTCGCCATACCAACACAATTCTCCACAACAACTGATTTTTTTCCTGCTACACCCGGCTACGCAGCTTCGCTTTTTCTTCTTGTTTATTACTGGTGTTTGGCTTTGGTCGCAGTACCGCCACCTTCTGCTCTGGAGTGTACACGCTTCACCTATGAGAAAAACGTGTCGTGCATGAACCGAACGAAACACACTCGAATCGAACCGAGACAGTCGAACCGAACGGTTCGGACGGTTTTCATAAACCGTTCCATCCCTAGTATAAACACAATTATCCATGCTTCAAACATGTTATGGATGGCAGTTCAGCCTATCATTCAAAAACAGCGTGCGACACAAGCAACCAAAAGATAGCCATCTACCTAAAGAGTGTAATGGAAAGCTCTGTGTTTAAACCTTAAAGCTTTCTCTCCCCGATTATTTCCTGAGAAGAAATCACTCTGGAAAATCTTTGTAATTAACACTTCAAAATGTTTATGTATTAAATAATTATGAGAGGTTACCACAGTTTTTGACGCAAATTGCAATCTTACTAAAACCAGAGAATTAGATTAGGATTATAGAAGGCCCTGTTAGCAGCCGGGCTCGCTTCTCCACGAAGTCGACCCCGAATCACAGTTAAACAGGCATCTTTTATGATTCCAGTATCACACTTTGCCACATCATCATATCATTACACCATAGACATTTGTAAAAGAGGAGACATCCATGGCTACAGAAATATCAAAATGTAACTATGTTCTTAGATCAAGGAAACTGCTCTCATTCCATTCATAAATCTTTGCCATGTAGGCCTGCATAATGAAGATGACTTTGAAATACTGTCCCCATTAGATAAACTGCTTATGAAAACATTAGTTTTTACATGTAACAAGCAGTTCTCATTACAGTAGCTTTAACAGACTCACATCATCAATAAAAATAATCCTAACAAGACGATCAACAAATTTACCAATTAAAGCCTCACTTAAGAGGGCTGTGGGAACTAGAGAAACACCAATGGTCCACAACTGGGGTGCAAGAGCATGTTAGGAGAGGAAGAATCTGACTTTATTGCCAAAAATAAGAAAATGGTGAGGAAAAGAAATAGGAATCACTTTTTAAAATGTACCATTTTTCCAGCAGAGGACAGAGCATAGATGTGATAAAAGGGGCTCAGGTCAGATGATTTAAAACTGTGAACTTTTTAATAAAATGTTTAAATGGGCAAATTTCACAACTACGAAGCTATACTTTTCTTTAAACTTGACCATTATGAACTCTCTTGTTTTGGTTAATCATATAAAAATTTTACTAAAATACAGTTCAAAGCTGGGTTGTGTTCAAAATGTAATTGGCATTTTGCTTTAAAACCAGTGAGAGAAGATTTGCGTGTTTTACAACCAGTAACTGATACGTTGGAACAAAAACTTGATCATAGGAATAGTTAAGATAAGGAATCGAAACAATTTGGTTCAAATGGGGTCCGCATAAGAAGATTTCTAGTTCTTCAAGTAAAACATATGAAGATAATAATGGAGCCTAACATTGTCAGTTGTAGATGAGGAAGATAAAGTATGCTTTAGAATAATAAAAGTCAGGGGAACCTGTGAGACAGATTAAGATGAGATTTCTCTTTCTTGTTCTAACAGCCAGAGCCGCATGTCAGTCTCTGTCCTAACATTTTCTTCAGTGATTCACCTTTCATGTTTTTGTAAATTCACTTTCAGCTTCAGACAAAAGGCTTACTTTGCCATATTCAAGCAACTTGAAAAGAAATCAAAGCTTGTATTTCTTTTTTGATGATAGACATCCACACGGACAGATTCTATTCACCAAAAGGTTAAGATTTCTATCAGTAGCCACCTCTAAATATCACAGATGCAACAGTTGCAAAAGTCACCTTAAAGTGCAAAAGTGAAAGTGAGCAAAACTGACTGCTTCTGACAAACAATATTCAAACCTTGAATAACAATCAGTCTAAAGCATCTACCTTTCTTCTATTGGCCTTCTAAGATAAATTGAAGAAAATCAAAAGTAGTTTTCCAAAAACAGACGAATCACGTTAGACTTATCTAAAATAAGGACTTTCCTAATTATACATATTATATATATATATATATATATATATATATATATATATATATATATATATATATATATATATATATGGGCGATGGGTGAGGAACAGTTTTTTTTTTATTATTTTATATATATATATATATATATATATATATATAAAATAAAAATAAAAACTGTATATATATATATGTATATATATATATATGTATATATATATATATATATATATATACATATACATCTATATATATATGTATATACATACATATATATATACATGTGTATATATATATATGTATATACATACACACACACATATATATATATATATATATATATATATATATAAAATAAAAATAAAAACTGTATATATATATATGTATATATATATATATGTATATATATATATATATATATATATACATATACATCTATATATATATGTATATACATACATATATATATACATGTGTATATATATATATGTATATACATACACACACACATATATATATATATATATATATATATATATATATATATATATATATATATATATACATTCATTTGCACTTCATTTGCACTTAAAATGTAATTCAATTCAGGTCATTTATATAGCACCAATCAACAAAACATGTCTCATAAAGGCTCTTTACATAGACAATTCAATCAGATTATACAGCCAAACTGAGTTTTCTATCTAAAGAAAATAATGTAACTGCATCAATTAATTGACGAAAGCAATCCCTCACACTAATGTGAGGGATGTAAAAGGATGTAGATGTCTACTTTTTCATACCATTTCCAATTCCATATTAATTTTATTTATTTTTTTCAAATAACAGCTAAAATGTAGATTATTAGTTTCTTTGAATAAACCGAAACTTTCAGACCTATGGGAATCTAAAACCTTATAACTTAAATACATAAAGTTAATAATAGTTTGCATAACTGTACATGGCAATATATATATCATATCCTTATTAGTGTTAGCCTGAATAAATAAGTGGACCCTGCTAACACACATATATTTCATTAAAAATGCATAATTGAAAGTAACACAAACACAAACAATGTGTTGTCCAGTAATACTTGTAAAGTTTACCTCTAAGCATCTCAGTAAGGAATATGATGGGGTGTCATTATCTTGACAAAGCTAGGTGTACAGATGACTGCGAGCAATATTGAAGGATAGGTTTCAACACAGAGTACTACAGTCAGCTGCTCGACAAGCACAACCAAAAATTAAATATGTGTGCAAGGAGAGTCTAAATGCTGAAACGTAACCTTTAGAAGGCCAACAGGAGCCCCGAAGCTGTTAAACCTTTAAATGCTGTTTTTATTTTTGAAGAACACACAAAATTGGATTCCACATAAATTGCATTTAAAATAAACAGAATATTCTGGTTGTTTTTTTGTTTATCTTTCGATGTTATTGAGTAAAACCAAAACTGTCAAATTCTCAGATAATAAACACTAGTGTGTTGTGTACGCAGTTGCTCTGTAAGGGGAGGTAATTAACTGTTACACTGACTACTGGACTTGGCAAATTACCATAAACACTATCTTCTTGTGCCTGAAGCTCCATGTGATTCTTTTGTTTATTTGAGTGGGCGTATGCATGAATTCTAACAGCGCAAACACAGGCAAGCAGCGTAAATATTGGAAAACATGTTGTTATAGCAGAACATAGAAACTGAAAGTTCAAACAGCGAGAGAAAATGGTAAAACATATCTCCAAACAGTGCAGGTACATCACTCATTTTACTTTTCTACATTCAAATTTTCTTTCTTTTTATTTAGCATAATAATCAATTAGATGAATTAATAACATATGCAGACTATGGATGGGAATGCTTCAGCTTATTAAAATGGAAAATATAAAACTAGCAAAATAACCGTGTCTTTAGCAATGCACAATATTCACTATTTCTGGATTATTTCTACCATTTAATATCAAAATTTCAAAATGCTATCTGAGTGCTCTCAGGATATCTCTTGATTTATAGTATTTTCATTCAAGGAATCTCTGAAGGGTACATCTCAATAAATTCGGATATAATAAGAGAGTTTAACCATGGTCATTAAACCAAACAGGTGGTTATATTTCTGGAGTGTGCGTTGACATTTTCTGGTAGATAGCTTCACTGATTTTGAAGTTAGAAATGTATTAGACCAACAGCAGCAGATGACATGGCTTTGGAAAATATAGTCTGGATCCAAAGCAGCCCTTGAACTGAATTTATTTTCATCTGAAAAGGTGAGTCTAAACCCCTGAGCTGTATTTTTTTTTTTTTTTTTTTTCATCTTCTGGGTAATTCAGTCAGGGATGTCCCGTAGAACACTAACTCTAGCTGCAGCTCATCTATTAAGGTTTGGAGCAGGTTTTGCCTCACAAGGATGTAGGTATTCATGCAGCTCGTGCAGCTTTCTCTCCTACACTTTTTCCTTTAACTTTCAATCAACTTTTCACTAATATTGTTTTGGTAGAACTCTGAATACTGAGCATTCTTAACAGTCTTCTTTTAAGATATACATCCAGATTTTTGAACGAATTCAATCTGAAGGTAGGCGGTGATTTTTGTATCCTAACATCAGGGATTAAAAAAAAAAAAAAATAACTTATGTGAGGTTCCCCAGTTCCATCCTAGGGCCAGTTTTGTGTGCATTTGTTTGCCTGAAAATTTTCCTGGCCAGCCAAAGCCATTCATAGCAGCACATTCACATTGTGTATTTGATATGGAAAGCCAAGCAGAGCTGCCGGCATGCCTTGGTCCTACAGATCTTACAAAGATGCTCCAAGTTCCGGGAGTTGGAGTGGCTGGATTACAGCAAATTTTCGCAGAGTTTAAGGGAAGGTGAGACGGAATTCGTAACCTCAGAAAGGAGCAGTAGGAAAATCACAAAAAAGAAACCCAGCAGAGGGTCAAATCAGGACAAGCTTAAAACAAGCTTTCAACTTAAAACCACAGTGGTAGACTGTAGGGTGACAGCGGTAGATTGGAGAAACCCACTGGGTATGCAGCTCTAGAGGGGGCAAAAGGCTACAGCAGGCCTGGGCTAGCCTCTAGAGACTAACCACAGGAGACAAAAGGAGGAGAGATGTACAAACAGAGTGCCTGAGCAGGGGAAAAGACGGATGCTGTTTGCTGGTCCTAGCTCTGAAGGACAGCAAACGAGGACAGCGATACACTAAGGAACCACACCAGGCAACAGGCAGGGGAGGGCACCAGACAGAGCACCAGTGTAGGGAGAGAAAGTGGTGTCAGGCAGATGTCTACACTGGAGGTAGGACAAGAACAGTCCTTCTTGTGCTAAATTATAACTGCTTTTAAAAGCCAGAGACAAACCTGCTAAGAGCATCCCAAAAGGTTGTCTCCGCTGATTCCTTCACTGTAGGTAAAAGCCATATCTTGTCTCTGATTGGCTTTCATGACAAAAATATAAACAAAGGTTCAGATCTTTCCACTTTTGCAATTTTGCTTCAACTGCTTCGCAGGCATGATGATTATTTAGCTTTGCTGAATTCACCATTTCACATTTGCCACGCTAAAATTATGACTTTAACCTCCCTCTGCTTCATCTCACAGAGGTCCAGAGCCATGCTCTACATCAGGCATCCCCAAACTCAGTCCTCAAGGCCTCCTGTCCTGCAGGTTTTAGAGGTTACTCTGCTTCAGCACAGCTGGTTATAATGATTGCAGTAGACCAAAAGCCTGTTAATCAGCTTTCAATTAAAATCAGCTGTGCTGGAGCAAGGAAACCTCTAAAACCTGCAGGACAGTGGGCCTTGAGGACCGAGTTTGGGGATGCCTGCTCTACATAGATATAGCTGCTCCAGCTGTGACGTTTGGGACCAGAGTGAATATACCTTTACACAAATTATAACAAACAAAAAAATTTTTTTTCTTAAATTTGGAGATGACACAACTCCCAACATTGGCTATGAAACCTTTCTGGACTGAAGGAGAACCAATCAAAAGTTAGCATACAGCTTCAGTTCCTTCAGCAAGAAACCACGGATCGTATTCATATTTATTCATACTTATATACAAAGAAAAAAAAATATATAAAGTTATTTAATAAATGGCAAATATTAGTAAATATTTAATTTTGAAAATGTTAAAATTTTCAAACTGTGCTTCTTTTATACATTTCCATTACACTGTCTATCCATCTTCTTCTGTCTGTTAGGGTCACGAGGGGCTGGTGTTCATTTCCAGAAGTCTGTGTAAAAAAGGCAGGACACACCCTAGAAAGGCTGCCTGTCCACCAAAGGGTGACAAACAGACATGCTACTACACATATAAAAAAGGTCATTTTAGAGTCAGCAATTAACAAAATAGTGATGACTTTGGACTATAGGAGGAAGCCAGTGTATCGGGCAAAAACATATAAACTCCATACATAAACACATGACCTTCTTGCTGACAGCAGCTCTAATGTGCCAACATTTAGACCTCTGTTTTATCTTTACATTGTCATTCTTCCAAAGTTGTTTCCCTAATCAAACCTAGGAGAGGAAAATTTCTTTTCTATATCTCTGAAATACAGAGATATAGAAACTAGGAGAGGGACTATTTCATGTATTGTGTATCTGAAATATGTCCATTTCCCAACCTTTTACAAGGATGTTTCATGACTGAATCATGTAGTGAAGCTGCACAATATAAACACAAAACTTGTTTTTGCAAAATGAACCATCTTTCCTATTTTTTCAGTGCGCATAAAAAAAGGATATGAAAATAAAACACACAGAGAAAAGGGCGTTGCTGTGGCATATAAAACGTAATACTGAGCATGTGATGTGTTTTGGTTTGAATTTTAAAGTCTGTTCGAAGACACCGTTGCAGTAATCGATTGGACTAAAGCTAAATGCATAGATTAGTTTTCTGAGATCCTACTAAAACATTAGTCCCTAAATCCTGAAAATGTTCTTCAGGTGTCAGAAGGTCGGCTTTTTTCAGTCTTTATTTGCTTCTAAAGGTTCACATCTGAGTACATCAGCACTTTAAATTTCCTTGTTACTGAAATACGCTATACAAATAAACTTAAAAAATAATGTCTGGGTTATGATCAGTTAAATAAATAGACAGAAATACATAGTTAAAAGATATCACTCTGTTATCTATATAATCTGAGTTTCACCTGTTAAATTGGAAAAAACAAAAGATAATATTTACATTTATTGACATAGATCTGTTAATAAATGTAGGAGAGCTTGTGATTCATTGACAAATCAGCTAAAAAGCTGACAGTTACTATGTTAACTTTCTAAAAGAAGTTACCTTGAACTGACAAACTGTTGAATCCCAAGTCTATTTTCACAGTCAACGGTATTCATTTTCCATAAATAAGGATGAAATATAGGCATTGGACATATATCAATATGTCAGCAATGTGTGGCCCCATCCCACAGATTGAGAAAGTGCCATGTCGACAAATGCACATGCAGCTATCAATACATTCATTTGGCAACCAGGGAGGACGCTGACATTAATTCAGTGCTTTACTCAGTTATCCTAATGCATCGCAGCATATCTGTTAGGGATTCAAAACTGAAACTCGCACACACGCAAATGTTTGGGAAGCCTATAGTATAATAGGAATTAAGTCTATTTGGCTCTAAGCACGCAGCCACCTTTCAAGTTTCGCAGCTGTCGCACTGACAGCTTCAACAAACATGACTGTCAGCACGACATAATGTATTTCACATTGCAGCACATTAAGTTATCACTTCACGTGTTTTTTTAATGCCTGTATGAGAGTTAAAGGAAGCGATGATACACAAATGACAAATTGTGCTTGCCTGAAGGTTAGAGCAGCATGCTTTTGGGGGAGGGCTTGGCTGGCTTAAATGAATGAGTAATGCTCTCCCATCCCTCAGCAGCTACTTTTGAAGTGCCCTTGGAAAAGGCACTGAACCCCCCAATTGCTCAAATTGAGCTGCTCAGTGCCCAAAAATGCAAAACTATGACTGCACTGGGTGGTTACCAAATGGAGTTGAATGAAAGAGTTCACCCAAGGTGGGAAAATGCGCTCCCTGCAAAGGTTGGGCTCTGTTCTGAAGTCCAGGTGGGAATATTATGTCAGCTAATACCTCACCATCATTTGAGACTCGTTATTTATTCAAAAAGATTGAATTAAAACAGGCAAAACAATTATGAATTATATTTCTAATATAAATGTTGTTTTTATATATTTATTGACTTTCATTTATTCAGAAACTCTATTATTTTCTTTGTGTTTTATAGCAAAATATACTCACGAATGCATTGGTGCATGTCATCTATTATTCTAACTTCAAAAGGCATTAATCTAATCCCATCTTATGACATTAAAGTTCAGACTCTCCGTAACATCGCCAAAGCTAAGTTAGATGCTGAATGCTGCTGTTACAAGTCAAGAGCCTTTGATCTGGAGGGTCAAGTTCAATTTGACCACCTTTATTATTCTGCATAAAATTTATAGCACAGCTATTACTAAAGATCAATAGCACTTTAACTGCTCCAATGATATTGAAACCTGCACTGATTTACAAGCACATTGGTCTGGTCAAATCAAGACAAAGCACAACTGCACAGCCATATTTGGCTGTTGTTTGTTGCTTTCTAAATGTCGTCCTCTTATCTTTATCATTTAAGGGATTGTTCTCAAAGCCCGATGATAGATAAATACCTAAATTAAACAATAGAGGGATTTCTATTTGTTGGACTTCAGTGTATAAATGCATGCATGTAATTTATATTCAATGTCTTAAAACTCAATAAGCTTGAAAATGTGCAGACCCATAATCCCAGTTAACTGTATTTTGGAAAGATATTTTTCACAAGCAGCGGATTTGTGTATTATTGGTCTCACCACTATAGACAAACATGTCCACATCAAGTCTAACAAACACACAACTGACCCTCTGTACAAATATAGAAGCGCAGGAGGGCACAGCATGTGTTTACGTTAGAGTGCCCATGACCGGTGTACTGGAACGTTGGGCATTCTCCATGCTGCCAAGGATTAGTCACCAGGACTTCCAAAAAACAACTGGCAGGTGGGCAGATGAAAAGATGGACTACCAGTAGAGAGTGAAAATATTTTGAACTTAATATGTGGAGTGCATCGCTTCTAACAGCAAGGTTGGCATTTGATTACAGACTGCAAATAACTGTCACTTGGGAGTTACTTGGAGGCAACCATTGCAATTTAACTCCACAAAAATCAAGGATTTGTGTCTTCTCGACATCTGCTTCAAAAAAGGCAGTGTGTCAGCCTGCTTATTGTGGGACATTTTACACATCCAAAGATTGATTTTTATGACAATTTATAGCTTTTCAGAGCCTCCAAAGTTCTGGCATTTTAGCATTTATTTATTTATTTATGTAGCTCAAAAACAACGTTTTGATATCAATATAACTCCATTTACATCTTGATTATTTATATAACACCTGTTTAAAAAGGAATTTCTGTTCAAAGTAACTAAAATGTCAAATTTATAACATTTATATACAAAATGATATGCTGGGCTTCCTTTGCACACATACATGTATGAACTTGAATGGCATCCCAGGCTTTAACCCATCCTCTGCAACACTTTCATCTCTTCTTGGAAGGCTTTTCAACATATTTAGTGCTATATGTTTGTGATTAACTTTTCTCTCAGAAAAGCATTGTTGAGGTCAAACACTGATGTTGGGAATAAAAGCCTTGCTGAATTGTCTGCTGTGACTGATTGGGGTTTATAAAGACAGAAGAAAAGATTTGGTAATAGCTGCCTGTACATCTCTGCTGATTGTACCACAAAACCAAGAACTGCACATGGTTTACTGAAAGTTATGAGCAGACATGGGTTGTTATATGATTCTTACTGTATAATAACATGGAGTTAAAATATATTAGTTTAATAAAAATAAATATAAATGAGCTTGTGTTCCTGGCAACCATGCAAGAAAATCTTTAGCCAGCCAACAGAGCTGCACAAGTGGGGAGAGCTAGTGCTGTGCTGCTGGATGGTTTCTACAACTAATACAAGTTATATTGTTGTATTTTCTGCTATAGCCACGGTATTAAACACAGGAATGGAAATAAACTTTATCTAATTCAGTTTTTTATTAGTGTGGCAACATTTTGATTGAAAAATTTGTAAATAAATTTGTAAGAAGCCTGTAAGCATGTGATTGATGTTGTTGGACTTGCTCTATAAACCATCAATATGCAGGTATAGCACATTCTTTAAAGCTTGAGAGAGAACTTAAAGTCAGTTTAGTGTCTTAGCAAAAAGGTATTTTGCACAATTGTTTTAAATTACAGTTATAGCTGCAGTAAAACCTCCTATTATTGGTTTATAAAGCATTATTGGCTTCATTATAATATAATCTTATAATTATTTAAAAATCTCTGTAATAGATAGTCTTTAAAGATGTGCTTTGTTGGCTCAATCTTTATGTTTGAGCCAACTTTTCTAAAAATTAGGGATTTACATTAACTTTCATTTATCATTCATTGATTTCTATGGTTAAACACTGACCTTTGCTCTGACAGTTACAGCAAAATTAAAGTAATAAATACAAATGCAATTATTTTACTTTATTCATTAGGTGGTAAACAAAAGAAAAAACCTTTACTAATGGAGACCAGACTTTCGCCCTATTGGGAGCAGTGGGTTCTCCTGCATATTATATGTTAAGAAAATGATCCTTACACTGTAACAAATGTTAGACAACACATTCACACATAAAGGGTTTTTCAACACTTGTTCAGTTCTGTGAGTCATCTTCAGCAGCAAACAGTTAAGGTCATTTCTAAAACGGAATTTTCATCTTTTGAATCCACATTCTGCAAGTTCACAGTAAAAGTCAGCGTGAAGCTCTGTGTCAGATTCAAGGTCCTCTTTTCAGAGAAAGAATTAAACAAAATGGAACACATGAAAAAAATCTCAAATCTTTGGGGAATTGCATTGATTTTCTCATTTACTCAGTCCCTTGTTAACAATACAACAGCGGCGCATTTCCACCTCCAGTAACTCAGACCAGTTAAAAAAAGTTTGCGATTTGTAAACACATTTCAGACAATCACAGGAATCTGCAACATATACATACACTATATCTGCAACAAAATCCTTTTTTTACTGCGCAACAAAACAAACCTGACCCTTAAAGGCACATTATGCAACATTTTTCAGTTAATTAATGTGTTCCATAACGTTTTGGATGATTAAATGAGTCATTTCAGGTTGAACAAAGGTATTCTCGGCCGCCCTGGTGGTCTGTGGGGGAAATACCGCACTTGCAATTGCAGGAGCCCAAATGCAAATTATTTGACTTTCTTCTTTTGGCCTCAAACAAATAAAAATAAAAATATTTATATTATTTTTCATCTCATGAATCTTTATTTTAAAAATCTACTAAAACTTAACATGAAAGGATTAACAAGAAACAAAAATATCTTATTTGCTTCATTCTTATGTGTAGTATTTATGCAGATATTCAGACAGAGGAACTGCTGAAACAATCATTTTTGTATAACCTTTAATTAGAAACTCATTCTTCATTTTGGCATCATTTTGGAGAGCCGAAGTTGAAAGTCTTAAGAGGCACACGGTGCTCTGGGGCTGCAGGTTTCAGCCTCAGCTACTACCACTACCCTTGTTTATTAAATCACCTTTGTGATCTACTTGACTCCAACTGTATCCCTGGAAAGAGTCTACATGGATAAGAGCATGTTGGTAAATGGGCTGCAGCAAGCAGAGGTTATATGCAGAGAATTCACAACCTGCTGATACCTTAAAATAACAGTTCCATATTTGATTACCAATAGAATGTAGTAGTCCCATATTATCAACCCTAAACTGATGAAGTTGATTTAACATATTCTACTCTACAATCTGAACAGATCTGGAAAAGCAGAACCCTTGAGGGTCAAGGGGTGAGATTATATTTTTACATGAATTTATTAAAAGTTCTGATCATGTTCAGAATATTAAACTCTCACCTTTAGAAAACACAAAAATAGTTGGTATAGAATATTAACTTATTGCTTGTGATCAAGATTGAATTGAAATCTGGCAACACGTGGAATAACTTTGAAGGTCCAAACTTAATACAGATCCCAATTGGGGTAACAGAGCAGTGCCATAATTCCCTTTATCTCCACTGTCAGCAGAGTATAGGTGTTTCAACGCATCACCTCAGCGCGCTTATTTGGCCAGCAGTTAAACTTCACCTGCTGCAGCTTTTCTTACTTTCTTTATCTATCTTAAACATGCACACCAGCTTCGCTAAATACTTTTTACAACTCCCTGGATCCAGAGGAGTCTACAGTAGGTCAACTATCAAAGCCATCGTGCGCGCCTCTGCCCCCCCTTCACCCACCAACCCGCCATCAGTGACTCAGCCACGGATTAATCCAAGCAGCCACCCGAGACAACCGATCAGTCACTCATCAGCGGCACTCACCCAACATGCCACCCATCTAGAGCCGCACATCAGTTCGCTCTGCGGGAGTGATTTCGCGCATCGGGCTCTTACCTTGAGCGCTTCAATATCCAAAGATGTAGAGGGGTCCATGACTGATTCCGTAGAGCTGCAATTCAAGCAGAAAGTCCCAAAGGTCGGAGATGAACAGAAGTAAACAGAAATGGGAACACAAAAAAAAAGTTAGAGAAGCTCTCTAGAGTCCCAAACTCTGCTGCTGCTGCAGCATCATCTCCCCGCCTGGATCAGCTTGGACCAGGTTATTAATATTCCAACAGGGCGACGGATTCTCTCGGTTTTGAGCCTCCAGGTGGGTTGGCAGAAATCAGGACTTCACGACGGGAAGTTCCCAATACCACACACAGACAGAGAAATATCCAACCTCCGCTCTGTCAAGTAGGAGAGAGCGCAGAGCCGTGCGTAAAAATGCTCTCCAGCAGCTGCTTTTGCGCACTTGGCGATCCCTGCTCTCTGTGGCTGTTACATCTGAGTGAGAAACATTCCCCCCCTCCCCTTCCTTCCCTCTGCTGGAATGATGCCGGGATTCTGCCTCCCCCTTTTACAGTCACTCAGCGGATGGATGCCGTTACGTTATTATCCCGGCGCGTATCCCAGCTCAGGTGGCGTTCAGTCTGCTGTCGCTGCAGCGATAGATGGCACATTGAGCAGGGACGGTCCGAGTACAGAGAGTGGGAGTCTAGCCTGAGCGATTTCCATGCGGCAAACCGCCAGAGATATGAGCTCTCCCCCGAAAGAGGAGAGAGAGAGAGGGGGAGAGAGGATAAACCTGCTGAGAGAAATGCTGAAGAGAGGAGAGCAGTGGGGAGACGGGAGGAGCGAAGCAGGGAAGGTTGCTGTATATTATTTCAATGACTGAAGTACCAGTGTGTGTGTGGGGGGTGTGTGTGTGTGTGTGTGTGTCTAGAGGAGAGAGAGAGAGGGAGTCTGGGGTGGGGGTGCGCTCTAATCAAGTAGATGAATCGACAATGCTGCTTTGCCACTAAAGTCCAGAGATTTAAATGCAGAGACTCTGGAGAAGATTTTACAGAAAGCCAGGGTTTGATAAAAAAAAAAAACCTGCTTTAAAAAAAAAAACAAAAAAAAAACATGGAATGGACAATATATATTAAAAAAAACACTTACACTGGTGTAAAGTAAAGCGGCTTATATGGATCACTGTGATCCAGCTCTAAACTCTAAGAAAATAAAAATCAGATCAGTAGATATTCACGTTTAAAGGACAGCAAACCTTCACTTCATCATTGGCGGGGCGCACACTGTCCTTAATACTTCTTTGCATAATAAAGTGTCGCCGCCTGCCGACCATCGGGGTTCTTCGTTCTCTTTAACATCTCTTGAATGTTGGGCTTGAAGGAAAAGCACGTTGGAAGGATGACGGGTAAGTAAATAAGATAACGCGAAAAGGTGGGGACTGAAAGTGGTGTGAGGAGGTAAAGGCTGAGGCTGTACACTGCAAGAGAAAAGCAGGTGAGGAGGCAGAATGAATAGATGGAAACTATTTAATGAGGAAAGTCACATAAAAATATGTCTACAGTAGAAGCCATGATGATTATTAATACTTCTATTTTTACAGTCTTTGTATTGGAATTTGTTGATATTCAAGTAGTTTGAGATATAATGTGGTACTGTATGTCTGGTGTGCTGTGATGGCCTTCATGGCTCCATGTGTTTATGTGGACCCTGCAGATCATTTCTGGTCTTGTTTTTATGTTTTTTGTACATCAAACAATAATGGGGCCGAATATGATGCGGTTTAAACTGTTACCATCCTGCATCAAACCCACATGAGCCTACAGTGAGTCACTCATGGATGGCATTTTTTTTTTTCAGTTTTTATTGTCATCACACTGTCACAAGTATAGAGCAACAAAATTAACTCTCTCAGTTCTCAGAATTGCTTTTATCCCATCCCCTTGGGGAACTGTGGGCTGCCATTTTGCGGCGCCCAGGGAGCAGAATGGGGTTAAGGGTCTTTGCTCAGCGTCCCAGAGTGATAGTCTGTGGGAGTGGGGCTTGAAGTCAGAACCTCAATATTCCAAGCTCTGTGCCCCAACCACTAGGCCAGCACTCCACCAATCATGTTGGGTCCATATCTTCAGGCTATTAAGGGCCATATGGCCCTTTAATGAATGTTAGCTGGCAATTTTTCATCTCGTCATTCTATCTTTTGGAAAAATGCCACAAACAGTGAGACTTCTCTAATGAAGCCAAAGCATAGTTACAGTGAGTTGGAGGGTTTAAAATGGTTTAAATGGGAGACAGTGGCGTCAGGTGTAGGAGTTTGCCCTGAAATTGAAGGTTGATGGTTCAAGCCCCGGCTCCAGCTTTCAGTGCATTGTGTCCTTGGGCAAGACGCTTCACCTGCATTGTCTACTAATGATGGTCCGGAGGCACCATTGTATGGCAGCCTCACTTCTGTCAGTGAACCACCGGGTAGCTGTGGCTACAATGTAGCTCACCACCAACAGTGTGTGAATGGGTAAATGAGTGAATGTAGCGTAAAGCATCAAGTCTCTGATGCTTTTCAAGTCTCCTGACTTGAAAAAGCGCTGAATAAGTATATTAACCATTTAAACTGTTTGAGAAAATAAGGATTTTCAAATTCATTGGTTTAAATAGAAAAAAATACCTTTTTAGCATGGCAGATTCACATAAATATACTGAAGATAAAGATTAAAGTCTCTTCAACGGTTATATTAAGATTATTAAAATAATCTAATCTAATTTTAGATATTTTCCACCCCAAACAGAAGTTTAGGTAAAAATGTACATGTGTGTCTTAATTCCTATTCAGTACTCTTCTAGATGAATTAAAACAGTCAGCCTCAAGACATCTTAGAATAAACATTTATAAACCTTTGTTACACAGGTAACTCCTTAAGACCTATGAGTATGTCAATCTTTTAGTTCAAACTCCTCCTGCAGATTTTGGCTTATAGTCTTCTAAATCAGTCACCACTGACTTGAAGAAAATGTTTAACACAAAGGGAAGCAGACAGGAGATTATTGAGTCATATACACAAACCAATGAAATTCAAGATTAGAGATTGTAAGGAAGTGTGGAGGACTAAGCTGGAGAAGAAACTACTGTAAAGCAGTATTAGATGTGTGGTCAGGGATGAAAAAGCTCCCTGGATTCAAGCAGGATGATCAGATCAATATTAGACTGAACAGTGCCAAGTTACTTTAGATGATATTCAGTAGGTTCGGTTCAGGAAAAGCTCAGCATCCTTACCTCTTCCCCTCAACCAACTAGCACTCCCCTTCTCCTTTGGTGCACAGCAAATATTTCTCACCTATTTTATCCTTCACCTTCATCATGGCTGGGGCAGCCTCTTCATCACTAAAATCCCCCTTTTTGGATGTTTGCATTAAATGCATCAAATGATAATTATCAACAAGACACAACAGTTTTTCGTTAAGTAGATATGTTTGTGACAGTAGGGTATCAGCTACCACTATCTATATTCAAATGACACTACTGGTTCAAAAAGCTTGATAGTTTCTTGTTTGTTCGTTTTTCAGTTGAAATTACAATATATGAAGTAATTAATATTTTCCCGGGACCACTTTCTGATCTTGCCATCCTGTGAGGCTCGGACTGGTAATCTGACATACCGGGCATATGCCCGGTGGGCCAGTCCTCATTTCAGCGTGCGAGGGCCGGCCCTCCTTAAATCATACCTGCCCCAACACTTACTGTCCAGCTGAAGCACCTATCTGAGACAGTAAATAACACAACCTACTCAAGAAGTAATAAAGTGTTAACTACCTAAATGATGCATGCAGTATATATAGCCCTTCCTTGTCATGCACATCCTTTTGATGGTTGGCATAAGATGTCATTTTCTATTTCTTCAAACTGCAAAATCCTGCAACAAACTAAATTATAATAAAACTAAAACGCTTTATTTAAACCACACTACGATGTTCTTCTTATATTTGGCAAATTTATGTTGGAATATTTTGCAAAAAATATGTTGTGGTGCATGATGGGGTTTTGCAACTAAAGGCTCACATTTCCTGTCTTACGTGCATTGTTGCCAGATTGGGATGTTTCCCAATTTGAAAGTTTAGGATGGCCGTCTATTGGTAAAAAAATTTTTTCTTTAGATTTATGGCCTAACAGATCAATAGACTTTGGTTAAAATCGGGCGAGATTTCGTATTTGCCTATACATTGTATTGTTTTATGTTGGTGTTTTTACAACACTCAGGCTTATGTTGTACACCTAGTATGTGTTAGTGGGTGTCTGGCTGGCTTCGTGCAAGTGTGGACGTTACGCAGCAGCAGTCACTGTTGCGTCCATGTTAATAACCAAAGCCAGTAAAACCGCATTATAGAAGTCTTGGTGATGGTTGTCGTGTGATGCTTAAATCCACACAATACACAATGCAAATCCAAAATGTGTATTCGTAATTTGTTTCACATTTAAGGCCAGATATATTTAAAGTTACTTAAAGGAATCCTGAAGATGACGAAACATCCAACTGGCTTAGTTGCCATCCCAGTCTAGAGATAATGTCAAAATAAGTAATGGAATTACAATTATCTTTCAAGCATGGGAGTGAGACTGTACCCTGATCTTTTAAGAGTTTTACCCCATAAATGTAATCAATTATAATTCAGATTATAAGAAGATTGTGAATATATTACATAACTAAAACTAGAAGTTACAGCTAAATAATAGATAATTCGATTTGAGGGTAAAACCAATTAATTATTCTTAGTTGAATGATTATAACTTTAATTTGCTTATTCACCAGTTAGTCTTTTACATAAAGGTCTGACTCCTGCACCAGCTGTTTAGAACCAGTGTCTTCACCAATTTATTCATTTAGACTATGGCTATCAGCAGTTATTTATTATCAACATAAGAAATCTGTTATTAATCAACAACCAAAGAAATCTGTCTCTGCTCATTCAGGTTTGACACAATGGAGGGCGAATCTGACCTTAGTGATAAATCGTTCACTGCATAAAATTACCACAAGGAATTACGGATTAAAATACATGTGTGATTATTAGCTTAAATACTTTATTAGCTATTAATCACACACAGTATTACTGTATCTAATAACTATGCAAACTCTAAACACTACTGTAAAAAAGCAAAAGTAAATAAAAGCAAACAAAAAGGGGAGAAGGAGTTGGAATATTCAAGTTTTAAAGCTTTTTAAAGGCTTTTTAAGGTCATTCAAAGTGTCCTTTAAAATAGGTGCAGAAAATTGTGAATAACCCTGATACAGAGATATTAAATGCAATCAAAACAGTGAAGTTTCACCTTGTTTGACATTGTAAAATGACTCAGGAATGCATTACATATATAACATCTGACCCTCAACACCTTTGTGATCATCTTATCCCTCTTTTTGAAAACAATATTACCACAACACCCCTAAAAAACGTTTCTGTTGAATATGAGGGTCAAATTAAGTCTCTTTTTGTTTGCATCATTTGTTTAATATTGATGATCACAAAAATAAGCACATCACTCAATTGATTCTAAGAATCTTAATACAAAAATGTAGGTGAATTGAGTATATTTGAATGAATGAGGATATGCACTCAATACTTGGTCAAGGCTCCTTTTGCTCTTTTTTATTTTGCTGCATTAATAGATTTAGTCATAAAGGAGATCAGCTTGTTGCTTTGGTGAGATGGATAGAAAGCCCAGGTAGTAACCTTTGTCTGGTCTATACTGTGTATCTATAGTTCCTTATCTTCCTCTTAAAAATGTGTTAAATTTGATCAATGTAATTCTGATGTTTAGGATAAATTGTTTTGTATAAGATACATATGTATCTATTTTTGTCGTTATAATTTAGTTCAGTCTCTTGTTGATCGGTTGACTAGATTTGTGAGCAGTTAAGCATCATAAGC
Organism: Cyprinodon diabolis; assembly: GCA_030533445.1. Lineage (NCBI taxonomy): Eukaryota > Metazoa > Chordata > Actinopteri > Cyprinodontiformes > Cyprinodontidae > Cyprinodon > Cyprinodon diabolis. The sequence continues at coordinate 14,092,971 of CM060066.1, read as the reverse complement.
CTTGACTTCAGCCTATACCGTTACATTTGCAAAAGAAGAGAAAAATCCCACACATTCTGCAGGGTTTGGATCATTCCAGTTCAAGCACAGGGACATCATAGTTATTTAGACAGTTATTTTTTAGTCTGTGTAAGCATGTCCAAGTCCTGTTGGGAAATTAATTCAGCCTCTCAATAAAGATTTTCAGTATAGTAAGCATGAAGTGCTCTCAGATTCCCTGACAGTAGCCTGCTTCGACCTTGTAGTTGATAAATGCAGTAAACCAACACCAGCAAACTTCTTTTATTTTCATTACAGTTACTTTGTATGTTTTACAACATTTGACTTAGACAAAATTCAAGACATTAATAATCAGATTGAGACAGTGATCTCACAGCATGCTAATCATCTTCATTTGCCTTTGTAACTTTCTATATTACAATCAAATTTTTTCCTCTGTATTTAACCTATCCCCTTGTGTAGAAGTGGGCTGCCACTGTTCAGCATCTGGGGACCAATATGGAGTGCCCGGGGAATACTAATAGCATAAAGCCATGATGTTTGCTCAAGTGGATATTCATTCATTCAGTTTGTTTGTATTCCATACAGGTATTAGCTGCCTTCATTGTATAGAAGCTAAAAGAGGCCATGTTGTTTACACCTTATGCACCTCTGCTAGTCATTTACAGGGCAAACACATTGCCAAAATATCTAAACAGTTCAGTTGTGTAGATGTCAGCTTAAACTCTCTCCATGTGCATTGGAGTGCTTTACATGTTGTTGGATGAGGGAGGGAGGATGAGGGAGGTCTTGTTGGTCTCCATCCCCTTCAATACGCTCTCGCCTGTGTTCGACCTTTCAGACATTTTAACATCTTTTTCTGAATCCAACATTGTAGCATGGCATAGACAATTCACGTTTGCAGTTTGAAGAACACCCGCTTGCTTCTGATGATTTCCTTTAGCTAACCAATGAGTGTTTGCGTTATATGACTCATCTAATTACACTACTTTTCACTATATGTGAATGGAGCTAACGATGTGCATTGGATGGCGCACATGATGTGAAATAAATATTTATAAACATTAAACTGAACCCAAGAGTAACTGCTGATGCTTGATTTAAAAATGTAAGGAATAGAGAGTACAGATACTTATGTGAAAATGTAATGAGTAGAAGTAGGAAGAAAAATAAGTAATGGAGTAAAGTATAGATACCTAAAAAGTGTACTTAAGTACAGTAAAAAATAATTTGTACTTCGTTACTTGACACCTCGCATTTGTCTGTAGTTAGAAGGTACCATGAATTGTAAAATTTTAAATGTAAAATATAGTTCGTAAAGGAAACTTTTTCTGTCTGTTGTTTCTTTCTTTCTGTCGTTTCTTTCTTTCGTTAGTTTTTGATTTTTTATGTTTTTATTTTGTTAACTTTGTTTCGTTTTATTGAATGCTGGATTGTGTAATAAAGGCAATTTTAAACTCAAACTCTTTCTTTCTTTCTTTCTTTCTTTCTTTCTTTCTTTCTTTCTTTCTTTCTTTCTTTCTTTCTTTCTTTCTTTCTTTCTTTCTTTCTTTCTTTCTTTCTTTCTTTCTTTCTTTCTTTCTTTCACAAAAGCTCACAATTTTAGTCATAGATCTTAACACACCAGAGAGCACAGCCACATTTGTTGACACCATTTTAATGAATGATTCTTTCTCTGCTCCTCCTTCCTCTTTTTAATCAGATATTGTCTTCCTTGCTTCTCTGTAAACAGCTCTCTCTCACTTCTCTGCATTCTTTGACTTTAAACCCCTTTCTCTTCCATCATCTCCATTTCTCCCATTCATTTTATAGTGAACTCCACAGTACCACCAGTGTTTTCTACTTCCACTTCTATCAATCATGGAATCATATTTTACCTTAATCTCTTCTATCTAACTTCTACTGGCCTTTTATTATATATTTTTTAATGTATGTATTAAAAAAACCCAAAATGGAATGTCCGATCTCAGATGTGGGTAAGACATACTGCACAGTAAAAAAGAGTCACTTTAGCACCTAAAGAGTTGAATATAACTGTTTCAGATAATAATTGGTCCCACTCAAAATTAGTGTAAAATTGACTCTATGGCTAGTGGCTGATTTTTAGAGTTCATTTTACTCACATTAGTGTTAAAATCAAGAAAACCTCTCAGAGACGAGTGGGTAATCAACACCATATAGAGTAAAAGTTACACTGCATGGCTGTCAAATTTTACACTGATTATTAACTTAAATTAACACTTAAGCAGATTTACACTAAGTATAGTTGGAAATACTCTGTTCAGTGTTAATAGGTTTAATCTGAAATTTTAACACCCAAACCTTTACTTTGTTTGCTGGCTGGAATTGACATTATCTTCCTCTATCTCTCTCAGACGCCACTCTTTATTGATCTGTTTGTTCGCTACAGTCTTTATTTTCAGCAGAGCTAAGTTTTAACTCAAACTAAAGTCTAAAAATTATCATTATTAAAACAATGCCAGGGGGCAGCAGGGAGAACAGTCCATGGTGAGGGTGTCAGGGTTGCTAATGATGTTACGGGCTCAGAACATGCAGCACTGGGATGAAATGTCTTTTATAGAGGGAGGAGGAGCCCCAAAAATGAGGTGGGCTCGCCTCATCGCTTAAAGTACAGTACATGTGCTTCTGTAGCCTTTTGACCAGTGAGGTGGTGTTTACAGACCAGTTGAGGTTATCTTTGAAGTGGACCCCCAGGAATTTGGTGTTTCTGACCACAGCACATTCAGGATCAGGTTGTTATAACTGCACCAGCTCCACCTCCTCTCTATACTCCTGGTCGTTGCTTTAAAGGAATAGTACACCCAAAACATGATTAGCCTTCATTTTCTACTCACCCCCATGCTTAACAACACTCTGGAGTACTTTTTTGATATCTCAAATGCATCTGGAGATCTGGGAGGCTTCTTGCTGTCTGCTGACATTCAAATAATGGAGGTCTATGGCGCCCGAGGCAGAAAGGTCCATAAAAGTCCACAAAAAACGTGTCAATATTCCTCCATACTGCTCGTCCAATGTATTCCAAGTGTCCTGAGTGGGTAGCGTCCATAATTTACTCGAAACGAAGTAATTTAGAATGTTTTTAGAGCATAAACAGTAGTCTATAGGATTTCCTAAAAGCGCGTTCACGAGTCTATGGAAACCGCGGCAGACCAAACCAGATGAAAGTGCACATTCAGCTCGGCAAAGAACTCATGCTCTTCCTCAACACTGAAGTCCTCGGACATTTTTCTTTCGTTGTTTCTTTCTTTGCACAGGTAAACAGCACATTTCTTCTTCTACGCTTGCATTATCGGCAGAGCAGACGCTGAATGCTCTTAAAAGTAAATTTCATAAAGTATTTATGTAGACAGACTGACAGATGTTACAGTATCTCTATGCATGTGTATTTTGTATGGCAAAACAATTATTTAAATAATAGCTCTACTGATTAATTGCTGTGATAGTAAGGTGAAACATAAAAGGTTAATTAGATTTAACATGATGAAGTTTTGTGAAGTTCGTATCAGTTATAGTTTCCCTAAGTGTAACATTTTTATATCACTGTTAATTTGTTGGGATATGAAAGAAAAACAAGAAACTTAAAAAAAATCTGCATCTACTACAGGACAATGAGTAAGTTTTAACTTTGGAAAACCAACTAAATATTCAAATAATTTTAGCTTCTGTTGGTACATTGAAAATAATTGACCTGTTTCCTATGATAATTTATACTGTTTAGTTTTTGTTCAGACAGCTTCACATTTGACCCTAAGAGAGCTCATGGCTGACTTGGTGACTTCCAGACTTCCAGGTTCTTTGGTAACAGGAAAAAAAAAATCTTAGATAAGCCGTTCTCCACCACTTTATCTGACAATCAGTTTAAAGTTTGTGTTGAGATGATGTCCCTAGATTTTGTTAACCACAATACTCTGCATTGTGTTTATCTTTGTCTTGTTTGTCAATCGGATGAACAAATACGATCTTGTGGTTTGTACAAATGCAAATTTGCCAACCACAATCAATTCTGCCAGGTTCAATTTAGGAATAAGAGGGTTTGTATCTTCCGACCTTTCAAAACAAGCCCAACATGTTGAATTGAATTATCCTGTGTTGCTGTTGTGAACTGTAAGACTAAACCGGGGGCCTGTCATTGTGCTGTCCTTGCTTAGACTTCTTTTCTTGGCCCTTTAAAGCAATGCTGATACTTTTCTTAACATATGGCTTCTAAATCTTAACCAGAAAACTCTCTGCTTTTTTGTTACGTCTAGTTAACCGTCTACATCAGGGGTCGGAAACCCAAAATTTTCAAAGAGCCATATTGGACCAAAAAAGCAAAAAACAGATATGTCTGGAGCCGCAAAAATTTAAAAGGCTTATGTAAGCCTCTTAAGGGCTCTAAGTGTATATTATCCCATTAGGAAAATGACTAAGTAGGCTTAAATACATAATAAACATTCATTATTAAATATTTATTTTCCCTGCAGCGCATCCTGGAGAAAATTACAAAGCATGTGACTAATCAGCTTTACGATATTTGGTGCTTTAAGTTTAACTTCCATTACAGTATTAATGTATTATGATTTCTTGGATCGATGGAATTATAGAAATACAATAAAGAAACCAGATTTTTTGTTTTATTTTGGGGATTTGTGAAAAAAATGCGATATGCATAATAGGTCTCCTTTAATTTCAAACCTCCATGTGGAAATAAAATGCAGGTAAGTAGGCTATGTAAACAAAAATAAACCAATATACCGTAAATTCTCTAATATTGGCCTGTATTCCATTAGCGGCCGGGTCTCTAATAATGGCCTGTCTGGCTGTCGGCGGATGTAAATAGTGGCCGGACTCTTATACAGGCCGGGGCTATAATTAAAACCAACGATGTTCCCTGGCAGTCCTCAACAACTTGTGATAGTAACATACAAGTACCACAGGGGGGCAATGTTTGCTAACAAATCCAAGCCATTAGCATGGGAAGTCCCATCCTTACACAGAGATCGTAGTGGCCTTTCACAATCGTTTTGATCTGAAAGACAAATGTGATTACGGGTAGGTCTGGAGGTAACCAGGCAGCGTTAAAATGACAGATTTTCGTTGGTCTTCGTTGTTCTAAATTTACCTTGAAATATACGATACTGGTAGCCAACTTCCACTTAGCCTGCCTCAAATAAAATTTCGCTATGATGGCAGAGCAGTTTCCATTAATTTTTTTTTAAACTTTGTTTCGCAAGTCAGTTTGCCCAAGATTCCACTTTGTCTTTTTTTTTAAATTTTTTTTTTTTATTGCCGTTCAGAAAAATTGCAGCTGCTGGAAGATCTCTGAATAATGTTCTGTATACCGTTATGGTAACTGTACTTTTTCAATAAATGAACCTAGTATTTTATAGGTTCAAAGAGACACAAAATCTGTTTTTTATTCATTCCACTGGTCGTCTGTTTTGATCAAATAGAAATAGAGGCCTGCCTCTAATTCTGGCCTCCTTCCAATAATGGGCTGGACCAAGATGTACCTGAGTTAAATAAAAGCCCCGGCCTATATTAGAGGATTTACGGTAATTTAATTACAGTGCACCCACCGGTTTGTTTACAACAGCCACCTGCCTGGCTCCGCGCCACGCTAAAGCGCATGTTGCTGACTATGACGCAAATCTTGGTTGATAGAAATCTTTGAATTTATTGTTTAAACTGATTTATTGTACAAACTTTTCGAGCAAAGGAAGACATAACGAATGTTTGCTTGATCTCCTAGACACTATATTAAAAGAAACAAAGAAACAAACAAAAATCCATCTTTTTCCATTTTGTATGCCCTGAAAAAAAAAGCTCCAGCGAGCCACAAGGGGTGCACTAAATAGCCAAACGTGACTTAGTGGTGTTTATTTCCTAGTGGATCAGTGTTGCCTTACCTGAAGACACTACAGCCTTGAAACAGGCGGAAGTGTCTTCGGGTTCTACACTTCTAGTACCATTGTCCCAGGTCACTCATAAACCATCCATCCATTTTCTTTACACACTTAATCCCAAGTGGGGTCGTGAGGGGAGCTGGTGCCTATCTCCAGCTGTCTATGGGGGAGAGGCGGGGTACACCCTGGACAGGTCGCCAATCCATCACAGGGCAACACAGAGAGAAACAGGACAAACAACCATTCACACACACACACTTACACCTAAGAACAATTTAGAGAAGCCAATTAGGCTAACAGTCATGTTTTTGGACTGTAGGAGGAAGCCGGAGTACCCGGAGAGAACCCACATATGCTAAGGGAGAACATACAAACTCCATGCAGAAAGACCCTGGGCCGGAAATCGAACCCAGAACCTTCTTGCTGCAAGGCAGCAGTGCTACCCACTCCAAAATAATTTGGATAACCAAATTATTTTGGGTGAGATATGAGAATGGTAGAGCTGCACCATTCAGAAGTAGAAGCGACACTTTGTGCTATTAGTCGTGTTGTTCTCAAAGGAAAGATAATATTTGGTTCACTTTGCCTAGAGGTATTGCTTCTTTTGATTTCACTAACCAAATGAACTAAATAATGTCCTTCACTTTTCAGCCAAAACAACCTTGCTACCTGAACACATTGCTCATTTAAAGAAGTTTGTGTTACCTAAGTTAAATGAAGATAATGGAGTGTTTCTATTTAGAAACATAACCATATTAAGTGCATTTTAGCTGCTTGTCAAAACAATTAATTGTAAAATTATAGTTTTTTTGCTTCCATACAATAGGCATAATAACACAGAAAAATTATTTAATAAAAATAGTATTAAGTATTTCTATGATAACTAGTTTTAATTCCTCTGCAGTAGCAATCCCTAAAAATATCTAAAGTATGACCTGTGCTTGGGCTTGTTTGAGTTCATTATTAAAAATATCCTCCTAAATTTAGACAGGCTCTATTGTCATTGTATACTGTATTTGCAGTGGCTACCAGGTTTCTTTTGGGACTCACCAGGATTTAGCTCGGCCATTTCCCCATAATCTTAGCCTCCATGTCCTTGTTGTAGAAAAGCTTCCACATAGTCGGTCCAGGTCAAGCGTGGATGGTTATTTATATATAATTTAATACTACCGTACCTGCCTTTGGCTTATGCCAAACTGGACATCTTGGGGCTTTCTTATCTCTTCTTGCCACTTCAACAGGACAAAATTTGAAGCAGGGAACACCATCATGGTGTGTATGGATGCCCTGTCAGCAAATTCTCATGCCTGACATGTGGATTTCTGCAGCTCTTCCAGATTACCACAAAGTGTATGGCTGCCTCCCTGATTAATGTTCTCCCTGCTCAGCCTGTATGTTTAGATGGACTGCCATGTTTTGGTCAGTTTCTCTGTATTATTTTCAGTTTTAGAAGTTGTTTTATAAGGTTTTGATGAATTTAGCCAAGAAATATTGTGTGTTTGTTCTTCTTATGTGTTTTATCACACACTGTAGTTTAAAAGACCTCTGAGGCAACTATTGAACAGCTGTATAAATACTGAGATTAAATTACTTGCATGGATTCAGTTTATAAATTTAGGGACAATTTGGGGTCATGTGATTACGCTACATTTTAATTAGGGTTAATAAAGAACCACTTGAACCTATTTCTTCCTTCAAAATTAAGAGTAGGGTGTATTTTTCTAATGTATTTCATGAATCTAAACAAATTCAGGTTTGTGGTTGTAACATGATGAAAGGTCAAATCTTCAAGATACATAGTTATTTATATAAGCCACCTGACATGTTGAAATTTGAAGTAACATTCAGTATTTACTAATGCGTTTTCTTCTAACGGACAGTTAAAGTAGATTCAGTCTGCAGTACAGCTTATACAACTGTAAAACAATAAAAAATAAAATAAAAAACCTTGAGCTCTACATTACAGTAATGCTGCGCAAGTCCATTTGAATGATTTTACAACCAGGCCCAGAAAGTCAGAGAATGTTTCCATTAATAAGCTGAGAATATGTGGGTGAATGGATGAACTGCAGTTTAACAAGACAGCAGTATGCACTGATTGTTTCACGGAGCATTGCCTTTAATATTCCAGCATGGGTTTCATTTCATCATGGTGAGTGTGTGTGTGTGTGTGTGTGTGTGTGTGTGTGTGTGTGTGTAGAGATCAAAGCAGAAATGTGTGTGAAAGGGTGGAGTTGGACTAAAAAGCACCCTAACAAAAGGCGTTTTGCACATTTGGAAATTTTTATCAGCAGCCGACCAAATGATTGCATAGAAATTTCTTAGAATTGAGATAAACATTTGACAGGGACTTTTTTTAATGCTTTTTTTACACATTTATATAATTTACTAATTATTTTTAGAAAGCATACATTCACCGTAATCATACAAACTGATTTATTTATTTATTTTTTATTGCAACAATGTCTCGCAAAGCTCACAAACTGTTCTGCATTAGTCACAAAGTCTGGGAGGGATTCTATCATGAAACTGGGCTGACATGATTCCTCTACACCATAGGTCTTCAACAGGGGGCTGCGACCCCTAGAGGGTCCACAGAAACACTGCATGGGGGTCACAAATGTTTTGTTAGATTAGACTTTATTTAATATTCCCCCTGCTATGTTTTGAATTCAATACACTTTATTCAACAGACAAATGGAGGCAGAAGATTTCATTCAGTCATCAATTCAGCGACACACAGGAGCTCTTTCAAGCTGGGCACGGTTTCATTCACAACACTTGTCCAATCAACAAGGAATCAGAATCAGAAATACTTTAATAATCCCAGGGAGAAATTACTTTAATTACATGACTCCATCTGTAATAGATTGACTATAGGACCAGTTTCACATAACACAATTTCATACAATATATATAATTAGAGGGGCCCCGCTCTATCTCACTATCATTTTGGGGTTCCTTTGCCTACATAAATCTTTTTAAACAGAGCACAAAGAGAAGTAGGAAGAGCTGCAGATTTAATGGAATTGAAATTGTAGTTCTAGGGATGCATTGGAATCGGTTGTTATTCGTTATGAAAGCATTCGGGTTGAGCAACTGTAGGTCCATCACCCACCACCCGACTGTCCCCACCAACTTTCATCACAAAGTTACACCTTAGACGCTGAGTGAGTCAGATCTCAACAGGGTTAAACGAAGACTGTTGAAATGAAAAAAAAAAAACTGCAAACCCCAGAATCCTCCGTAATCCAAGCAAGAAGCGCTGATTGGTCGGCTCGATATCCAATCCCCTGGCAGAGACGTCTATCGCAGTCAGCATCCTTCCATCATGGCGTCCACTAGCTCTAAGCCCGGTGTTAACTTGAACATTCTGACGGTTTTTTTCCTGCTGGTTTTATGTCTGCCGTCCGGAGGATGTCAGAAAAAGAAGGAGGTAAGGTTTAAACCGTTTAGGCTCGTTTTACTGCCGAGTCTGCTTGTTATGTCTGAATATGAGCTGCACAGGTGTTAACCTGCCGCCCCGGTGGCTTAGCTAGCAAACATTAAAATACATTTTAGAAGAACTGCTCAGTTTTGTCTTTTAGAAACTTTACATCCAACTTGAGTGAATGAATCCAATTGTATGGAGAATGTGATCGAGTTGCCTTTTGGTGAACTAAAAGCAGCTACAGTCAGTTTAGGGTATAGCTGCTTAACCGGGATTAAAATCATCCTTTAATTATTTATGTCAGAAAAGCAGAGCGCAGTATATTCCCACTATATGCAGATATCATGTGCTTATGTGATGTCTACATAGACTCCACCAATCAAATGAACATATTGGTTTTGCTTTGTAACCGTGGAATACGGAAGAGGATTCACTAACCACTAGAAAAGTGCTGTAAAGCAGAAGACTCCCGTTTCTGGTTTAACTGGCTCAGCTAGAGGCCTAAAGCTGGTGACAGCATGGTGATTTCATTGAAAATGAAAACGTTATAGCGTGTTTTCACCTGTTTAAAGGGATGCTCATTAGTTTTTCAGTTTATCATCTTAAAATCTGCTTTTTTATGTCGTTGGTTGTGTAGTTTGTTGGATGTTTGTATATTATCATATACAGGAATCAGCTTCCTGTACTTTAGGTATTACAGTATCATTTGTAAATCAACAGTTGATAAAAACACAGAACTGTAACAAAACAAGCCTTATAATTCTTTAAAGAAAAAACTGATTTAATTTTACTCATGAATTAATACTCTTGTATTATTTGTTTTTGTTTTTGTTTGTTTTTTTACCTCGTTTCAAATTACAAATTTGCATTGTAGTATAACCTCAGAAGTTTTAATTGTTAAGTCGAATATCTCTTATTCAAATCAGAACTGCAACAGTCATTTCTGCTTTTGGTTAAACCAAGGGTGTAACTTTGTGATGCAAGTTGGTCTCCACCCGAATGCTTTCATTAGGTTTTTTATTTTCCAAAAATGAGCTTAAACATATATTTATTGAATGCTTTCCTATTGATGAGAACCAAAATACACTTATGTTTATATTTATAGATAGTTACTGAGATGTCTTTTAGTGCATTACATTAATTTATACAAAATTTAATGAATAACAGAAGTACAATAACGCAAGAAGTACAATTTCAATCCATCCATCCAGAAAAATATGGATATGCTGCATTTTAAATATAGCATAGCATATCTTTTTATTTTAAACTCTCTGGTTAACTTGGAGATATATTTTATTGCATGTTGCATATCAGAGTAAATCTGTTTCACCTTTAACTCTGCGACTCTCCCTACTTCTCTCTGTGTTGTTTTAAAAGACTTATGAACCTCTTTACTAATATAATGATGCCAGAAACTAAAATTCAAGATATGTAGAAGCTCTGCAGTCTGATTCTATCTGATCAATAAGAAAGCGTGTTAATTTTAGTCTGCAACTGGGAGTCATGGTCCTCTGAGAAGCCAAGCTTTTTTATACTATAAAGAAGAGCAAACTATGTTTTCTCAGCCTTCTTGCGTTATAATACTAACTTGTTTAAATTTACAATTTTTTTTAGCTAAAAAAGCTCTGTCTGTCAAACAAACAGGTTTTTTAGTGATATGATCTCTAATTTCTTTAACCAACCCATCTCCTAACTTTTACCTAAAAATCAAAGTAGCTGCTGGTTAATATTGCTGCTGTGTGTCTCTCCTCCAACCACGTAGCTGCTCTCTACGCAGTGAAATGCGACCGCAAATCAGATGTCTCAAAGCAACAGATCGATGAGGCGGGACACGAGAGCAGCGGGAGAGAAGGAAAAAAACACGGATAGCTGCACCCAACTCTGTTACCTTCGGCTAAAGTAAATAAGCCGAAAAGGGAAAAAAAGCGGAAACTATTGGTGGGGACATGTCCACACCACTCCTTCAGAAGCTTTAAGCCAGTAGCTTAAACAATAAATTAGGGATGTGCCGATACCAGATTTCTTCAAACCAAGTACGATTACAAGTACTTCAACTTCAGTACTTGCCGATACTGAGTACCGATACCGAGTAATATTAAGTGCCATTAACTCCTCAGAATTAATTTGAAAATTTTTTATTTTCATTTGGCTCAAACAGAAATACACTTGGTGTATTTTAATTGTATACATCTGTCCTCTTTTTATATTTTAAGACATAGAACATCACTTTTAGTCTAACCAACCCTGTTAGTTTAACATAGATTTTAACATTTACTGAATAGTTTTAACAGCCTTGTCACAGTTTTTACCTATAGGCAAATTAAACATATAACTGAACATGTAATGAACCCAAACTGTGAATGTGCAACTGATTAATTACATAATGCTTTTTGTAAAGCTTGTCTTTTAGGTTGGAAACCTATTTTAAGAAAGTGAGGGGCAAGTTTTTCTTGATGAAAAGCAACATCTCTGCATTTGCTGCACTTAATCTGTTTCTTTCTTCATTTATGATGTGTGAAACTGAGCTAAAAAGTCTCTCACTTTCTACACTGGTACATGGAGCTGAGAGGTACCTCTGGGACATTTTAGCCAAAGCAGGAAACCGAATTTTATTAACACCCCAGAACTGCAGTGGGTTTTCTTCTCGAGCAATTGTAGTCTCTCCAAGGTAGGTCTCTAACTGAATGGCAGTACCCACTGGGGTGGCATGGCTTGTTGAAGATGACTGTTCTTCTTCCGTTATCTCCTCAAAAACTCTGTCCAGACTGCTGCTAGCTTGTGTCATACGAAGCCTTCTGGCGGGTGGCTCTTCAAGATTCTCCTTTGGCTCTCCTGTATTCACACTCTGCAACTCCACCTTCGGCATTTCTTTGGCATCCATGGCAATGTTGACGTTTGAGAAAAATGATCTTTGTACCTACAACAGAAAAAAAAAAAATAAATTTCCTTTTTATGGTTAGGCTAGTGTTTAAATTGTTAGGTAAAAATTTGTAAATTATATAATGTAACTTAAAGTAAGCTTATTGTGTAGTATATTAATTGCCATAAGTGCAATTGCATTATTCTAAATAAATGTTTAATTACATTTTTCAAAACGTTTTAGCCTAATTGATTCTGTTTTGATCATATTCTAATATGCTAAACAAAAATGGGCAGACTTTTACCTTGGATCCAGTAGAGTTGCAATGCAGTAGAGGGGGATCTTCTCCATGTCAGTGAAGCGCCTCTTCACAGCTGCAGCTAAGGTCGACTTCATTGTTTTGATACCCTGATCATCATCAGTTTCTCTGTTCAGGATTCTGAGAAGCACAGTCACAGCAGGGATCACATCTGATGCCAATGCATCAGAGCAGCTTACTTTTCTTGTAAGCTCTTCAAACGGAGCCAGAACAGCGACAGTTTTTTCCAAAAGTGCCCACTGGTGAGCGGCGAGATTCTCTGGAAGCTCGTTTTCAGATCCATATATTCCAAGAGCACGCTTCTGCTCAATGAGAGACTGTATCATGTAAAATGTGCTGTTCCAGCGGGTCTGTACATCCTGTTGCAATCTTTTTGTTGGTTGGTTGAGCTGCAGCTGAATATCTTCGAGCCGTGAGTAGGCTAACGTGGAGTGTTTAAAATGTCTTACGATTTTCCGGCCGATAGCGACAGCATCAGTCACACTCCTCTGGACCAGAAGCCCTTTGTTAACCACCAGCTGGAGTGTGTGCGCGAAACATGGAAGGCTCTGAAGTCCGGCATCCGTCATGGCTTTTATCATGTTTTTAGCATTGTCACGTAGCACAACATGAATCAAAGTTTTGGGAACGCCCCACTTCCGGAGCATCTCATTAAACACATCCGCGATGGCTTGGCTAGTGTGTGATCCCCGAAATTGTTTTGCATGCAAGACAGCCCTCTGCAGGGTAAAATCTTTGTCAACCCATTGCGCAGTTAGGCTAATGAGTGACACCGGGCTAACGCTGCTCGTCCAGATATCAGTTGTCAAGCTAATCGCTGAGACATCTTGCAAAAGGCTTTGAATATGTCTTTTCACAAAGTCATATAGTTTCGGCAGCTCCCGGTCAGTGATGTATTGGCGACTAGGAATTTCATACCTCGGCTCCAGTACACTCAGAAGACGTCGGAATCCAATATTTTCAACGACGGATAATGGCTGGTCATCCAGGGCAATGTATTGGGTAAGAACTTCTGTTATCTTCATTGCGTGTGGATTGTCTCTGGACATCTTCTCCCGCTTCTTCAGCGTTTGCGGCAAAGTTGGTTGTTGTAGTTTCCCACCGCCGTGAGAGAACTCCTTGTATTCGGCATCATGTTGCGTCTTAAGATGTTTTATTAGGTTACTTGTGTTGTAACTATTAGGGTTTGTTCCTCCCCTTGAAAAAATTGATTTGCATATTTTGCAAACAGCCTTACTTTTGTCGTCCTCGTTCACTTGGAAATATTTCCAAATAGCGGACATGCTAACTCTCTTTTTGTGTTCGCTCCCTCCTTCTCTATACTCTGGCTGGCGGGTTCTTGACGTCACACTGCGGTCTTCTTCGCTGCTTGAAATGTATGCTAGTATCCGGCCCTGTAGTATCGGTACATATTTACGGATACAAGTACGAGTACAAACACGTGGTATCGGGCCAGATGCCGATACCAGTATCGGCATCGGTGCATCCCTACAATAAATTATTACAAGTGGGAGCGAAACATTAGGAAAACCTGTTGTGACTACTTGTAACTACATTATAAATAGCGATTATCCATACATAATCTTATTTTAATTATGTACCTAAAAATACAAACTAATTATCTAAACTGCATCTGATATTTTACCCCCCCCCCCCCCCCCCCAAAATCCTTAATGTGAGGGATTTTTTAATAATGTTTCTGTTTAGGTTAGGGCTTGCACTGCTTTTTACTCTGGATATCCACTGGAGCATAACTTGTGTAGGTGAGAGTTAGCAATGAATCTAATGAGAACTTGCAAAGCCTTTTGTCTGAAGTACAAACTTCTCACGTTTCAAAATAAGTTGAATCTAGATAGACACCCTATTTTAGCCACTTAGAACAACCGCTCAAGTCTGTGCTGAAAATAAGAACAACTCTCTTGCTTTCAGCATTGAACTATTGAAAAGCTCTTCTAACCCAGCAGATAGCCCAATTTTAACACAACCTGACTTTATATTTGTCACTTGTCATTCAACTCACCCTTCGTGGGAAGTGTTGGCCTAGTGGGTTCCTGAGCAAAACCCTTAACCCCACACTTCTCCCGGGCACCGCACAGTGGCAGCCCACTGCTCCCCATGGGGATGGTTAAAATTTAGAGAATGAATTTTCCTCATTGTGGGACAATGAAGGGATTTACATTTGTTTCCCTTTTAAAACTGTTTTAACTGTAGTTGTGTGAGATATTTAAAGGTGGGTATAGTATCTACTTTGTCGTATTTTTATTCAAGTAAAAGTAAAAAGTAGTTACCCAAGAACTTACTTAAGAGTAAAAAAGGTTACCCAAGTACTGACTGAATGAGAAATAAACCAAAACGATAATCATAAAGTGTTTAACAATTCCAGATTGAAGAAACACTTTTGAAAATGTTTTTTTTTTTTTTTAAACTAGGGATCGATTGATTGAAACACCATTTTTGGAGATTGGTGATTAGCCAGTATTGATATGAAACCAATCTTCTCCACTTATTTACCTGTGCATTGGTCTGAAAATCACCCTCCTGCCACTGTGGCTGGTAGAGAAAGTTTAGTACCAAACACTCTAATATTTCACTGGCCACTTTTTCTATAGTGTGACATAGTGTTGTGTGTGACATTTTTCCATAGTGTGGTGCATATTATACTTATACAGGGGATTTATATAGATATTTGATTTACAATTAATTGTGGATTGGTAGTTTATTAGACTAAAATTTGTTTAAGCTGATTAATTGACATCTGCTTAAAAGGTATTTTTTTCAATGTATAAAAATGAGTTGTATTAAACAGTCTCCCCATGATGGAGATGTAGACTTAGACAGGTTTATTTAGTCATTTTCTGTACACAAATGTAAACAAAAAGAAATTTTGTTTGTTAAGGTAAGCAGCAGTTGTTGTTCAGCTGCTACTACTGCCTCCAGCTCCTGAAGCATTTGCTCCTCCTGGCTCAGGGGAGGAAGAGGACAAAGATGCTATTAGGGTGATAGCCCCCTGGGTTGAAGAGGCGGACGTGGTTGAAGCAGCAGTGGTGCCATCGGCAGGTTTAGCAGCCACAGACGATGTTGAGAAGGCATGGAAGCCGGAGGGGTCCCGGGAGGAGCAGGCTGGGGATGTTTCAGCATTTGGCAGGAAAGCATCTAGAGTGCTCTCCTCATTTTCACCTGCAGAGGGCTGTGCTTCCCCTTTAGATGCTGAAGATTACCTTGGAACAGTCTCAGATGAGTTTCCATTGACGCAGAGCTCTTTGTTTCTATCGGCGTGGTACAGTATTACCCCCCCCAGTCTAATATTATTGTCCGGTACTGCTGGACGCAACCAAGACTCCATCCTTTTTTGAAGAGAGTTCGAGTCGGAGATTATCCATTTTGTTTTCCAACGAGCGGACGTTGGCGAGCAGGATTGATGGAAGCGGAGGTCTGTGAGGATCTCTCTTTAGCTTCGCAGTTAGCCCCCCCTCTGCAGCCTCGCTTTCTCCATCTCGCGCATCTCTTCCTCTGTCCATTATTTTTTCGCTGTTGTTTTGTTTACATCCATCCGTACAACTCTGCAGCTTTTTAAACGGTCAAAATGTCAGTATTTAAAACATTTTGTGACCTTAGCTCCAGAAGGCGTTGGCGATCATAGATGCGGGATAGTAGTTTGTATCATTTAAAGGGGCATATTTTGTGAAATTGTCGAGAGGAGCTGTTCTTGGCTGCTGCCTTGGAGCAACGCCATGGTAAATAACCTCATCAGGAATAACTGGACTGTTTTTTGTTTATTAGATGGAATGCTGAACATTTTCACCGTAACTCCATGTCAGCTTAAGATGAAGTGTTAACTGTTGGATCTGACTGTAAGAATGCCGCGCTGCTAAAAATGGAAAAATGAAAAAGAGACTGTTGTTTTGGAACCACTCATTTGAATAAAGTCAGATGGGACTTTTAAATTTTTTGATGTAAAATCTCATCAGCACCACTTTTATTTTCCTTTTTTGCTGACAGTGCAGCTGATAGGGAAGTATTTGAACAGATTATGAAGTGAGTTGAAGAAGGAATGTATGGGCAAATAGCTGACAGGTCGACAGGCATATAAACGACCAAAGAATTGGATGTGTCAACAGAACAAAAAGCTGACTGAGTAAAAGAATAAATGAGGAATAAATGGGCAGATTAACCACTGATGGAGAAGCGTATCAATGGGACGAGCAAATCTATAAATAATTGAGAATGACATGTTTGCCCTGCTTTAGTGTTCTTCTCCGGCACATGAATAGGATTTCTTAAATGCTCACAAATATATGACATGAGTGACAATTATTAAAGCCGTACGGTCGTGCAGATAAGACGGTGGATAAAGTGGATGCTGTCGTCTAAGATAAGCCATCGTTTCTCATTTTTATCTAAATTACTTTGGTGTTGAGGTATGGGCATGTTTTTAAAGCGCACACACTTGAAACCTCGAGGAAGTCCGAATTATGCTTACCGTAAATCCTCTAATATAGGCCGGGGCTTTTATTTCACTCAGGTACAACTTGGTCCAGGCCATTATTGGAAGGAGGCCAGAATTAGAGGCAGGCCTCTATTTCTATTTGATCAAAACAGACGACCAGTGGAATGAATAAAAAACAGATTTTGTGTCTCTTTGAACTTATAAAATACTAGGTTCATTTATTGAAAAAGTACAGTTACCATAACGGTATACAGAACATTATTCAGAGATCTTCCAGCAGCTGCAATTTTTCTGAACGGCAATACAAAAAAAAAAAAAAAAAAAAGACAGAGTGGAATCTTGGGCAAACTGACTTGCGAAACAAAGTTAAAAAAAAAAATTTATGGAAACTGCTCTGCCATCATAGCGAAATTTTATTTGAGGCAGGCTAAGTGGAAGTTGGCTACCAGTATCATATATTTCAAGGTAAATTTAGAACAACGAAGACCAACGAAAATCTGTCATTTTAACGCTACCTGGTTACCTCCAGACCTACCCGTAATCACATTTGTCTTTCAGATCAAAACGATTGTGAAAGGCCACTACGATCTCTGTGTAAGGATGGGACTTCCCATGCTAATGGCTTGGATTTGTTAGCAAACATTGCCCCCCTGTGGTACTTGTATGTTATTATCACAAGTTTTTGAGGACTGCCCAGGAACATTTTTGGTTTTAATTATAGCCCCGGCCTGTATAAGATTCCGGCCACTATTTACCTCCGCCGACAGCCAGACAGGCCATTATTAGAGACCCGGCCGCTAATGGAATACAGGCCAATATTAGAGAATTTATGGTATATAATTTACAATTAGATGGTAGAAGTTTAAAGTTCAGAGGAAATTATACATCTAAGAGAAAACTGAGAGAAAGCTGTGAGTGTGACTACAAGGAGCAATTACAGAGAAGTACATGGAAAGAGAAAGTAGGAGGTCAATTTAAAATTACAGCTCATAGCATGTAATGAGGAAGTGTAATTTTAAGTTAGAGTGATAGTTTAGCCTTTTTGGGGGTTATCTATTGACTAAAAGGGTTATTTTGTGCAATGCTTTTATATTCTTTGAACTGCAGAAAAAAGCTACACATATCCCTGGTCGTGATCAGGTCAACTAGGGTACAACTGCATATCCTCCCAATGGTTGATAGAACATTTTTAATCTCCTGCTCACCTAAATGTGTCTAGTTATGTTCTTTTCCTATAGCAATAAATGGAGGGAAGGAAGATGCCACACACACATATACACACATTTACCTACAGACAGACATACTTTTAGTGAGCCATAGGGGAGATATTGAAGGGTTATAATGGGAGGAATCTGCTCCTGTAGTTGCCTGCCTAGGGCCATGACAGAAAGGTGGAGGAGGCAGGGGAAGATCTTATTTAGTAGGAAATGGACAAAATGGCGATGCAGCACTTTGTATTCATCTCACCAATTTCTCATCTCCCTCACTGCCCTTTTTGTCTGGTGCTGGCTTGTGTATGCTTTAACTGTGTGTCTCTATACATCTATATAGGGCTCTGGCTGTGTAGGCTGCTGGTAGCAGGACCAAAAGGGGTCACACCCCTCAGATTTTACTGGATGTTTTAATTCATCATTTTATCGTACAATACTGAATATATGATATTTTTATCTTGATATTTGTCTTTCCTTTTTTCTCTTCACTAACTAAATATTTTCGTTCTTTGAGATTTTAGTATGCATTTCAAGTTCTAAGAAAAATGTTCATAAGCCAGCAGTTAACAGTTCAACTTTAAATAGTCAAAGGCAGTTCTAAAATGGGTTTTTAACTTTAACTTAAAAGAACTCAGGCTTTCAGCTCCGACATTTAGTGCATTGAATACCTTTAGACTGTACTTTATAACTAAATAAGCTGAAATTGTATAGTCCCCTCAAACGATGGCCTAAAACTGTCCCAGACTTTCTCCTCTGGCAGGGGTCTACGGCCCATAAGGACAAAAACCTTTTACCTCCAATTCAGCTTCTTCTCTTCTGCAGCTAGCTCAAACTGAGCCTGGTTCTGCTGCAGGTTTCTTCTTGTTAAAAGCAAGTTTTTCCTCTGCACTGTCACTACAAGCATGCTTAGTGTGAAGAATTGCCTTCGAATCAATGAGCCGATGCATTCACCTGGTTTTCCTTCGATAGAAAACTGAATCATTCTGACTGTATGATCTGGTTGAATTGTCTATGTAAAGCACCTTGGGATTACATGTGTTGTGAATTGGCGCTATATAAATGAACTGAATTGAACTGAATTGAATTTACTTAACGTCTCAATCCTTTTCTGAAGCTTTCCACCTGAAAAAGATGTTGCTTATTGATTTGTGTTTAAATGAGAGATGACTAGAAATAATTGGAATTGCATGGTCTGGAAAATCTGAAATATTATAAAAGGAATTCCTCAAATGAAAATTTGTGTAAAGCTATATATAGAAATGTGTTTTCTACTGTCAAACTAGTCATCAAATTCAAATAATTCACATTGGCATTTTTGGTCCTAAATTGGATTAATTGTGCCGATTGGACCTTTTGCATAGAAAAAGGGTCAGCGTTTCACAATGCTTATGACTAGAACAAGTGTAATAAGTTGGAGAGGTCAACTATGAATTATACCCAAAATATCTAATATTTAAATAATTCATTTTTTTTATGCAATAGTAAAAGTTATTATTTTTTTTGGTTTTGCACAGGTTTGAACTCAAATTGTGTAAAACTTACAAAGTTTGTTCCCATATCTCCAGAAAGTAGACGATTTCAGCTTTCAAACAAGATAAATCATCAGCATATTAGAATATAATTTTACTGCCCAATGACATTTGCGTTTGCAATTCGTTTGGCACAAGCCATAAAAGGGTGGGAGCTAAGGGGTTAAGCAGAGGTCCAAACTTTTATATGAGAAAAAAAAATATTTATACAATTTAGATGGGCCCTCGTTTATCACCTCAGCCCAGCTAGAAATGGTTGGGACTGGCATATTTCTGTCTTAAGGCTGACCACAGCACAAAGAAATGGGCCGTGTAAGCACATCATATGCTATGCCTGGACATGCAGAGTCAGGGGAGGCAAGAAAAGGAAACAGAGATCAGGACTGTGATTTCGGAGCAGGGACAGTAATATCAAGAGAGTTATATATCCACAGAGAGAGAGAGAGAGAGAGAGAGAGAGAGAAATTGCAAAGTTGTGTGCTTGGTACCATCCAGGGACCAGTCTAATAAGTGGATCGGAATAATAAAAGCCTGCTACCTCTGCACACAGAGGGCCAATAAACTTCTGTGCTTGACCCTTCGGGGCATAACCAAAGCTTCTTGGACACTTTAAACTGGAGCCTTTATGATGAATACTGTGTAAGCAGTTTTGGCTCTTGGTTTTTGCTTTTGACAACTTCATATGGGGAAGAAAAAAGAAACCTGCATATAGCCTTTCTATTCAGCCATTCATAGAGATGGCATGCATAGGCTGAATACTTTAATGGTTTAGTGATAGATTAGATAGATTATTCCTAGGATATCAGTTAAGAATTTTAAACTATGAATTTTTCTCAAAAAAAAACAAATTGAATTTGTCTGCATTTGAAACCCTTGACTTTTCAATGGATTCATGATCACAAAAGGTGGTTAACATAAACTACAGTGCAGAATGATGTCAAAGTTTTATTTTTTGGTGGTTCTGTCTCAGAAAGCCTTGAAAATTCATCCTATTGATGTTTTTCACACACAGAGTTCTGGTTTTGGTTTATTTTTTTAAAATAAACATAAATTAAATTAGACTGTGAAAATAGACAAGATGCTTTCACTCCAGAGTTCTTCGATCCCCTTTAATCAGACTGAATTCTAGTCAATCATGGCAGACTATCTTAACTTTTTCGTCTGTCTTTACATGTAAGGCTTGGAATACTCTCAAATAAACTTTGCGTTCTGATTTCTATTTATTGATAAAAACTCTGGGGAAATATAAATTAAACTGCAAATGTAGCAACCTCAGTCATACTGTCAGTTCATCATCACAGGGTGACTAATTAAATTGATGTAAATTTTAATTTTTCTCCAAAGGACCAATGAGATAATCCCTGATCTGTGCTGTCTGGTCTATACGTTATCCTTTATTTCTCTTTTTTTCCTCGTTTTCCCTGATGCCTTATGGAAATATTCATGCTAGAGCTCAGTCTCCTGGGATTTTCTTTTTCATGGGGGGGGCGAAGAGATGAATATTGCGGCTTATCCTTTCTTTCTCTCTTGTCAATAAAACCCCAATTGTGGCTAAAAATAGCAGCGTTTCAAACTGGCAAGCGTTTCAGTCTTCTTCTAGTAAATTCAGGGGTGATTTGTTTGGATCTCGCTCATTAACCGTATTTATCTGAATTATTGATGCACGAGTGTCAGGCCTGCTTTCTCTGTGACTGATGGCCTGTGTTTTTGTGTCATTTTCTTCCTCTCCTATTCCTCCTCCTTTTGTCACGTTTCTACCATTATTTTTTTTGAGTGGCAACAAAATTTCCCTCTTTTTCTGCCTAACAAACCCGTCTTCTCCAGTGTCACATCCATATTTTCCACCAGTTCCACTCCTTTTATGCATTCCTGTGACATTTTGATAATTATAGGGTGTCTTAAAACATCAAGTCTCTTCCATGTAAATGGTACTTGTGGCCCAGATTTGGGGCAATATTCCTGGCATTTTTGTAACTGATTTATTTGCCATTCCTGTAAAATGTGAGAGGAACTGTGTCTTGCTGTTATAAACACGAATCACCCATTGCCATTAATCACAGTAATAATCAGGCACCTTCAAAAAAATAGATTTTTTTTTTATTCAAACAATGTGGCTAACCTACTTCTACATCAATAGTGATAGATCATGATAGACCAGTTATTCCTTTATTCAGCCAGAAGATACCTGTCAAACCTGACCAAAAGCTGTTTACACATTTTCCAATATATTCTTTTAGAGGTTAGACTGTAACAGTTAATGGTTTCTTATAGCTTTGAAAAAAGATTTTGCCATTATAAAGTTTTAATACATCCATGGGAAGACTATTCTGAAAATACAGATTCATTTATTATAGTTTTTCTCAACTAGAGCTGATCCCAGCAACAGTTGGAGAGTATTTTATATTCTGGTATAAAGTCAGGTTATCAGCATAATTCCATTCTAATTCTAGAAGTTTCAGCCAAACCAGCGCCTGTGCTAAAATCAGCTGTGGCGGAAACCCAGCTGTCATTCAAACGGCATTTAGGCTCATAAATAATGAGCGAATTGGCCTGATCTTCAGCATAACAGCTGGGCACGCTAAAATATGATGGTGAAAACCCTGTTATGTATTATGGCTGCAACTAAGAATTCATTTGCAAATTGATTAATCTGTTCATTATTATTATTTTTTGGTCAATAAAATAATCTGATAGCAAAAGGTGCCTTAAGAAAGAATTTATACATAATTTAAACCATATAAACTCCACTGGAAAAAATTGAAATCTAGATAAGTATTTTTTTTTTCTTAGAATGAGTGCATTTGTTCTTCAGTTTAGGAGGTAAGTGAGACACTTTGTCAACAGAACTAGACAATTTACATTTAAAATGAGAAAAAACCAGTACAGTTAATATTTCAAGTGAATATTATCTGATTATCTTATTTTAAGAATAAACATGCGCAACCCATTGGCAGATCATCTTATTTACCTACTCAAATTAAGAATAAATAAAACTTAATTGTTTTTGCAGTCAATGCCACTGGAGGATCTCTGATAGAGCACATTCGTGGACAAAAGTTCATTTTTTAAATGCTAAATTCTAAGTAGTTATATTCTTTTACAATTTTGGCACAAATACTGTTTTGACCGGGTTGCTCTTTCAGCTAATGTCAACTAATATTAGAGTCTTTATACTCCAGTTAATGATTAAGTGATTACTGAGTTGACAAGTCAGCCACCAGCTGGGTTAGTCTAAAACTAAATCATTTCACTACTAAATCTTGCAGAAAGACTTACAGTAAATAAACCAAAATGGTTCATATTTTTCTCACAAGGGCTATAGGGACTTGATTACTCTGCAAATTATTAATGTTAGACGAGCTGCACCTGTAGCTATGTTGGTATCTACCTGTCCAGATTTCCAGTTCACTGGCAAAACCTAAAATAACAGGACCCTTGAACTGTCAGATACATTCTTAAATATGGAGATGAACAAAGTCTCTTGGCTTCTCTCAGTTAAAAATGTGGTGATTAGTTTTTTTTTTTTTTTAGATAAATAGTTCCTGTTTTCTTTTAATGTGTTTGCATGTGTAATGTCCCCCACTGTGGGATTTTGTTTTGTTCTTGTTAAAAGTTTAGATGGTCTTTTCAAGCTAATGGTCCTCCAGTAAGTGAACAGGGAAATTTCTTCACCGATGATATATAGGATCAATCACTGGGTCAGACTCTTTAAGAGCACTATTACAAAATTCACAGTGTTGAATGTCTTTCTGCTTCATGGGATAAAAGCCAAAAGACTACCTTAATCTGTCCATATCTATGTTAAAGATTGAAACATTACTATTTGAAGGAATAGGGCATAAAATAATTATGTAATTATTATAATTGTTCTTATTTTAATCCACAAAAAGTTTTATTTTGTAACATTTCTTTTTGGTTGATGTGTTGCCTAAATGTAAATGTATACTGCTTAGATGTTAGCGGATTGTTTTTTCAAGGCATTAATTTGTCAGAGATGCAAAGACAGACTCTTCCTGTTTGTAATAGTTCTGAGAAACATTAAGAAGCATTTTAACTACGGTTGTGCAGGGGCCAAAGAAAGATGCGGTAGTTTGGATGGGGATCAGAGTTTGACTGCAGTGATGGAGAATGTGTGTAAAGATGAGACCGTTGAGAGAAAAGAAGATAGAAAAAGGGCTCATCTCCCTCCAATAGATTACATAGAGACTCATGAGGAGCTGTTCTTCTGGCTTTGCTTGTATCTCAAGCTTTGAGGTTATTTATGGCTCCAAAATGTGCTACATTAGAGCGGCACGCACTCACACTCAGACTAAACTTTAATACGATGAACTGAAGCAGTTTAGCATAAAGCTGTCAGGATTAATGCTGAATACCACCAGGTGTCAAATGTGCTCCCTTTCATTCTCATTTTACTTCAACACTCATATTTAAAACTTTGATTTAAGACTTTCTGTATTTAAATGTAGAAATGGAGGTAATGGATTAATTTCGTTTACTTGAAGATAAATCTTAAGATGGATCTATGGAAGGTAATATTTTTTGCATGTCTTGCTTTTATTTGGACAGGCCGGGAAATAAGACAATATTATTCTGTTTTAAATAACACAATGTTATTTATGTGGAGCTTGTGATCTTTGCATGGCCATTAATTCTGTTATTTTGTATGTGAAGTATCTTATAAGCCCATACGGGCTGGGCACCACTGTACATGGCAGTTAAATAAAGTCAAGCAATCTTATTTATTTTATGTGCCTCACAAGCACGCTTAGTGTGAGGGATTGTATTTGAGTCAATGAGTCAATGCAATCAACTGGTTTTCCTTAGATAGAAAACTTTTTATCAATTTGACTGTATGATCTGGTCGAACTGTAAAGTGCCTTGAGATGACATGTGTTATGAATTTGGCGCTATATAAATAAACTGAATTGAATTGAATTGAATTAATATATTTTAGTCAATGGGTTTAAAAAAAACAAATCTGCATTGTGAATGTTTTTTCTCTTTTTTTTTTTTTCTTTTTTAGCAACATGGTCAATAGAAGCACAGCTAGCACTTTCCTATTCCTTAAAGTAACATATAATCCAAATTGTCCTTTGTTTTTGTTACATAATTACTAATTGTAAATATTATAAGTAATAATTAAGCAGAGAATGACGTTTGAAGCCTCGACTTATGTTAATTATGATGATTTCAGCTTACTGCAAATAAGGGCAGCATAAAATAGACATTCAATCATTTTTCTTTTTTCCCCCAAAATTGCACCTCTATTTCTATTTTCCTCTGTTCTAACCACAGATATGTTTGACTATAGGGTTTCATTGATTTCATAGCCTTGAATGCTGTCTTATCTTCCCTCATCTGGCTAACAAATATAAAATTTACTACCACACCTAAAGGGCTGCAATAACAAAGTTAGTTTTTTGCGCTTTATAAACATAACATAACCAAAAGTCGAGCGTTTCTGTGATTTTGAAATTGGATTTTTTTGTGTTGCAAACTCAGTTAACTGTCAAGCCCTACAGCAAATGAAAACACAACATTTAAGCATTTAATATAGACATTTGAGATTAATAAATGACATGTTCAGAACATGTCTAAAGCTTATTTTATAAAGCCACTTTTAATCAGACAAACAAGCCTCATTGAGCCACATGTTCTTTATTCAATATGATGGTACAGCTTTAAAAAAGCAGTGAGTTTGGGAGGTAAAGAGATCCTGTAAAAGAGACAGAAAAAACCAAACCTGACTTTTGGTTATGGCTGACAGATAATAACTAATGAGGAGTTTGATTTATGTTGATTGTGGTAGCATTAGATAAACTGTGCAGCTAGTGGTCACTCCCTCTCCCAGCTGTTCATATTATCGACCAGCCAATTAGTCTCACCAGCTTAGCTCAGAGCATGATCCTTTAGTGTATCTTGGTCACCATCTCCCTTGTGAGACTGCTGCCAATTTGCTTCTAGGTGTAAGACAGCTGAAGCCCATTACACCACAAAAAAGCTCCTAGTTTTCCATGAATTTAAAATTAAGAATAATCAGAAACAAACTGTTAAATTTAAACCGATGCAGTTTACAGGTAATAACGTGGTATTGCATGCCAGTCTAATGTGGTTACAAATAATTTTTCAATTAATAAAATATCCTTTTTTGGGACAGAAGACATTTTGAGCCACTTGTCTGTTGCTAATAATGTGGCATCTTGTAGTTATTTATTTTTTTGTAGATATAAATGAGAACTAAAATTTAATCTATAATGAATTACAGTTATGTAAGATAATTGTATTTTTTTGTTTTTTGTTCACCTATAAGGTAGGGGTGGAACGGTTCACAAAATCCACGGTTCAGTTCACGGTTTTGTGGTCACGGTTTTCAGTTCGGTATATGTTGATTGTTAGGAAAATCTCTAAGCTGACATGTTGGTCGTGTTGCTGTTAGCATAAACAACACGTGTTGCACAATGCTTGCACAATGCTTGCACAATGCTTGCACAATGTTGCACTTTTATCCACAACTTTCTTTCCGCCGTCATCGTAGGTCACTCTAAATGCAAAGTGGTCCCCTACAGCAGACCTATAGAGTGCTGCTGGCGCGTCTTCCAACTCCTGTTCTTTCCCACTCGCCATACCGACACAAGTCTCCACAACAACTGGTTTTTTTCTGCTACATCCGGCTAAGCTGCTTCGCTTCTTCTTCTTGTTTACTACTGGATGTTGGCTTTGGTAGCAGTACCGCCACCTTCTGCTCTGGAGTGTACACGCTTCGCCTATGAGAAAAAGGAGCAGCGCATGAACTGAACGCAACACACGCGAATCAAACTGAGACAATCGAACCGAATGGTTCGGACGGTTTTCATAAACCGTTCCATCCCTACTATAAGGCTATAAAACCAATTGCAGATTCGTCAGAACTATTTTGACCTCCACAAATATCTAGCCTTGAATCTGGCCATTTTACTTTAAAAAATAGTAAAGATAGTACCCACTTATATGGGTACACCAGCCCAGTTTGCTGTTAAATACGTAAGGGAAGTCCGTCAATTGTTTAATACGTGGACATTACCTAAATAAATTGGAACAGGGCATGCCATTTTTTGTAAGAAAAGGTGTTTTCTATTCAAATAAACAGGTCGTTCCTAATTGTAAAAACTGGTTTTGTTAGAACATCAACTTGATATCAACATTATCTTCCACTTGATGTCAACAGACATCTGTGATATATGTCTGACAGACAAATCTCACACAATGAATTCTCACCAATGTATTGTGTGAAGAGTGTGTACAGGAGTGATCTGACATGGGTGTTTCAATCTTCCTTCAAACATATTATAAAGATAAGGTTATGGTTTTATTTAGATTTGAGCAATATGCATATATTGTCTGACTTTACAGGTTTCTTTGTCTGAAATATCTGTTTACGTAATGGCTTAGCCATCTGATGGATGGGGGGCAGAAAAAACACAGAAATCGGGGCTTAGATCAAGTCTCACTCTTGATTTGTTCAAATAAATAGCTTGTCATGCCATTGGAATGGGAGAATAAGGAGCCACCAGAGAGTTACACACTCTCTAAAAGAGATTATTAGGAGGGTAGAGGCAGAGTGACAGTAAATTAGATCAATGAATATAGTTTAGTGAACCCCTCAAGGTAGAGGAAAAGTGACAAAATGCAATCAAAGTTAAGAATAGGACACCAAACGAGATGTAGCTTCAGTGGCTAATCGTACGCACCATGCTCCCCTCTTTAGATTATGCACTCATGCTGTGATGAATATCAATTTTTCTTTCATAAGGCACTTTGAAATTATCATTTTAAGATACATGTATTTTCTACTAGCTGTGAAGTCAGGTTTCCTTGTGATATATTTAAAGTTTTCAGGATTATGCTGAAAAGATGCTGGTCCTGATTATCTAATGGGTCTTCTGAGACTAACAGTGCTTACCTATGCAGATGCACATAATATATTAGAGTAGTTTATGAGGCTAATTAAGAACAGATGATGTGCTCAGTTATCAGGCACTAATGCTATAGTTAGGCTTTGTATGCTACCTCATTAGCCTTCAGAGCTTGCTACCTGTACAGCTTTTACACTTCAATGTGTGGTAAGCTCCTTACCATGACTTTGACTATTGAAAATAATTAGCTCTGAAATATTTGTATACTCTGCATGTCCGAGCATCACATCCCGTTGGAAAAGAGAGAGAGAAAATGATAGCTTTGAAGTTATTAAAGGTTATGAAGTCCCCCTGGGAATTTATGAAGAGGAAGACGACTGATCTTGTTTTTAGTGATGGTTTCAGCTTCATGACCTTTATTGTAGTCACACCTTTAACTTCTATCTTCTTAGATTGTTTTTCAGCATATTAAAGATTAAAGTCAATCTCTTGCTTGCTTTCTCATTGGCTGCTTGCTCACCCATTCAAGCAACACGTGTCTCTTCTCCCACTCTCTGTGTCAGTATTGGGAAATTTGACATTATTGAAAATAGCTGGAAAGATTTAAATGCTGATAAGGGCAGTTAATGATTCTGCTGAAACGTTGGCCTGACTTTTTCACATCCTATAAAGCTACAAGGAATGTTTCTGCATTTGCAAGCGACACTTACAGCGTTCTTGACTCACTGCTGAGTGGCCTAAAAAGATAATCCAGTGTTATGAATCTCTTTATACCAGCATTTGGTTCAGAGTTGGTTCAGGCAGACTGTCCTGCCGTGATTTTTTAAATTCTTCTTTTATGTATCTAATGGAAAATAATTGACACCTTATGTTACACGTCGAATGAACATCATGGTCTAAAGTCAGGTTATGCTGCGGTGGAAGCAATTAAAGAACGAAAAAGCTTTGCTTCTGACTCAGGGGGAAGCTGCCAGTGTGACTCCAATAAAAAAAAGCTTTTTAAAAACATAAGGCAGATAAAATAAGTTTGGTACAAATGTATTTCTCTCGAGAGCCTGTCCATTGCCTTCTTTATAAAACTATGGAAACGCTGAACTACATTTTCTCACTTCCAGACAGATTCTGTTTGCCTAATTTTGATAAATGCAGTTAACAAAACTATTATGATAGTCAAGCTCTCTCTATTTATTATAGTCATTACTATCAGCATTTTTGTTTTTAAGATCCTGTGACAAACTTGGGATGCAAATTATCACTGATAAATTAATCTAAAATTTGTGGAACTGCTTTACCAGATTTTTTTTTTATTTATTTTTTTTAATCTACTTTAGTAGTTTTTTTTTTTTTTTATATATAGGTGCTTCTGATAGCATCACTGCTAAATTTGGCACCATTTATGTGAAAACTTAAGTCACATTTCAAGCTTGTATATACAATCAGAACTGCATAAAGTGCGTTCTGCATCCTGGTCTCCATTAAAAACTGTAAATATCCCGGATCAGACTCTTGGTCGATTAAAAGTTTCTGTTGTAGCTGTTTCACCTTCAGCATAACTTCTCTTGCCAACACCAGAGAGGCTCTGCTTAAGGATGAACAGCAGCGCCCTCTAATGAACAGCGGTAACATTAGTACACTCAAAGAAATTCCTTCTTAAGCCCTTGTCACACCATGACGATTTGGCCAGCGTATGTCTGACCTCCCAGAATATTCTAAAATGCTGGAATACGCTGAACTTTCTTTGTATTTTTTTCAATTTTGGGCACATACATAGAGTATTCATAACGACATTCTGACTTATGCATAATGCACGGCAGCGTAATGCCCATGAAATGTCACAAGCCAATGTCCTGAGGGGGGCAGCAATGTGCCCGGAGGCGCCTTTCCTTCATAAAAATATTTCTTTGATCGCAGTATTAACCTAGCTGTTTCCAGCTCGCCAAAAGAAAAAAAGAAAAGGAAGACGTTTTTCAGTCGCAGCGGATGAAGCGTTATGTCTGCTAGGAAGTTTGTTGGCCGTGGCTGTGAACACAGGGAGGATCCATCACACTCACCTTCTCGCTCACCCTATGATGGGGGATGAAGTCTGGAGGAGAACTGATGGTTTCCGCCTGTGAACCCGCTTTTATACCAAAACACTGCCAATACCCCATTATACAGTAGCTGTAATTTAGAAACACATTCAGTGGGCGTCTGGAACACATCAAATATTTTGATATGTGTTGGAGATAAGTTGTTAAGTTACGCACAAGTTATGCACAAGTTACTCATAGGTTTTGGATAAGCTAGACACCACGACTTCTGAGTAATTTACACTTATGTCAACGATCACATATCTTATCTCTAACTTATGCCCCATGTATGAGCGTTCGCTGACACAAATTACAATTGCCAATTGGTCAAGTGCTGCCAAGCCTCCTGGATTAATTGACAGGTCATGTTGCGACATTTGAGGAGAGGGAGAGATTTTGAAATTAACCGCTTGAGGTCCCACCCTGCACCTTTGCCTCCTGAAAGAGAGAAACAATATTTCTCCTCTATACATATGCTTACAGGGCAGGTGGTTAGAAAATGGCAAACTTGCTCCAAAAAGAAAAGGTGTAGCATAAGGTTTAAAGTTATGCTAATCACATTCCCTTATTTCCCTCTCTCTTCCTCCACAGTTAGCCTGATAACTACACACCAGCGTTCCAGGTATTATAGGTCTGGGTAGCATTTAGATATAGAATGCTTGTTGGATTATTGCCACAGTGTCTTCCCTCCTTTGACCTGAAGCTGTTGTGCCAGTTGACAAAGTCGTCACTTAGTCAACCCTTTTTCTTTTGTTTCTCCATCCATGCAGAGTAATGTGAGTAATTATTTGGACTTTAAAGGTTCAGATGGTAATGGTTTTCACAGGAAATCAGTTTAAATATTTCACTATTTGAATTTGTACATAAAGAGCAGCTTTGATGGATAGATATTACATCACTTTAATATCAGGTATGTGATTTGAAATGGAAATTGTATTATGACAGACATTTTTTGATGTCGGCAAAGATTAAAGCATCGTTCAGACAGATTGATAAATTGTATCACGATAACAGCAGATGTTTAAACACCCCTAATGTCTGGTGTGAAATGATCTGAAAACTACCAAACTAAATTAAGTGTTTCTCGTGTTTGCTTTGTTTTCTTTTGATCATTGAAAAGACATCCTTGATCAGGCTCTCATTTATGTTTTAATGTATTTGATTTGGTTCCTTTGTTCTGGAAGTATTTTTTTATGTTTCTATTGGTACTCAGATGTTTTAGGAGTTTCGGGTATTTTATTATCTATTATATAGTGCAGGTAAAACTTTAGTTGTTCCTTAGGGGGGTTTTTAAAGAATAGGGAATTTTATTTGATGCTTTTATAGTCTATAAGTAAAAACATGATAATAAAATATAACATTAAACCACTGTGCATTATGTGTGAAATGGGTTTTTCTTTGGATGGTGCAACAATTTTTGCAGCTGACCAGGAAAACAAGAAAATAGATTTATTTTTTATATATTCTGAAAAGCATGCATGATGTTCATTAAAATGTAGTCTTTCCATTTTTCGTTACTAGTTGCATGTTGCTTGCTTAAGAAGAGGTGACTTGTAGGTTGGGATGGTAGAACAGTGTTTTGTTTTTGTTTTTTAAATGTGGGCACTGAAGGCGTTTATTGATAATATCCCTAAGGTTCAGACTTTTTCACTAAACTTACTTGTTTCTCTCTCTCTACTGACCAGCTGTCTTTTTGCAGACAGGTCACAAAGTTCCTATAATTTAAGATAAATTGCAGATAATTCTCAATTTGTTTAATGACCATCAGTTGTATCTTGATGGATCGAATGGCAGAATAAGTTTTTTCTTTTTTTTTTTTCCTTCTGGAACGAACAAAATTATTAAACCAGGATGAAATAGTAGGAATACCAAGAGATTTTCTTCAAATTAGGCAGGTTAGAAATCTTGATTCATTTTAGATGACTAGAGGCGGATCATGGAATATATTAAATTTATTAAAACTAGATATTTATCAATACATAAAAATAAATCCAGGTGTTTTATAACCTTGTGTTTTCACTACTCATGCCAAATTCTTTATCAGCCGTTGTCTACTTTAAATAATGTTAATGGATAAAGAAAGTCCCCAGTTAACAGTTATGTTGATGTCACTCTTACTCCCCATCACAATAAGCAAAAAAAAAAATGTAGTCAGGTGCTTTGAGAGTAAGAAATGACAAAAGATTAAAAGAAGAAAAAAATGCCAGGTTTATCCTGGTTGGTTTGGAGTGAAACAGTTATCTGTAAGTAAGACACATTTTAGAGAGTCTGCGAGCGTCAGAAAGAGAGATGACTTCTAGCACTAATGGGCCAAAGAAATGAAATCACCGGAGAATGACTGATGGAAAGATGCTCAGACAAAGGGAGGAAAATATGAATTTATTTCAAATAATTATTTGACAGTTAAGCTGACAAATCCCCTCCCATAGTCCCTTAAGTGACATTTCGGGGCATTGCAGATTATGAGCTGACAAATGCAGACTTGGCAATATGAAATTTGATTCACTGCAGGTGTGAGAGGAAAGTAATACGTAATTACAGACTAAGGTCTTATTCACACGTTTTTCATGAAAATGGAAAAAAAAGTTTAGATGCTTTTCTACTGTTTGTGTCCTGCAGATGTTTTCTCTGAAAATAAAGCATTTTAGACCAGGTTTCAGAGAGTAATATTTTGAAAAAAGCAAGAGAAATGGAATCAAAATCATGGTTTCTGTAGGAAAAAAAGAATCTGACTTTCTGGGACTGCCATGTAACATGTGCAGTTTGGGTAAAGGAAGGTGCTTTTAAAATAGACAGTGCTTGTATTCATGCATACGTTGAAGTTTTTCAAAGATAATTCAACTTAGTGTTGTGGTGGGGAAATTGCATAGCGTTTAATATTTTCACTAGTATCCTTTTCACAAAAATCCTAAGAAAAATGTTTTCAGGTAGAAATGTTAATAGTGATGAGAAGAATATCTGGTTTTTGATTGCTTTTGTACGCATAGGCTATACAGGTCAATTTAAAGATGGTATGGATGTAAATGTAATGGCTGTCAACATTCCTGAAAATGACCCCTCCGGTACTTTCTTCAATTTGGGTATATCTAATTGATTTGTATTTTATAGCATGACATAAGTGTTTGGTCATGTACAAGCTTGTACAAATTCCTGCTCTCACAGGCATGCAAGTTCTTATTTAAGAAGGCATCTAGGTATCCACTCATTATTTGTATTACTGTGCATTTTTGAACTTGTAAGCTTTATGAATGACACTGATAAATATAAATATAGAATATAATGAACTGAATTTAATTATAAATTACAACTTCTCCACAATGGCCAAGACCAGAGAGGTGTGTAAGGACATCAGAAATGAACTAGTGAATCTGCACATGGTTGGGATGGGCTACAGGAAAAGAGACAAGCAGCTTTGTTAGAAGACAACAACTGTTGCTGCAATTATAAGAAAATGGAAAAAGTTTAAGATGACTGTCCATCACCGGTATGCCGCTATGTTTAAGGTCTGCTTTAGTGGGCTTTCAATGATCATGAGGAAGGTGAGAAATGAGTCCTGAACTACATGTCAGGACCTGGTCGATGACCTTAAGAGAGCTTGTACCCCAGTCTCAAAGAAGATTGTTACTAAGACACTACGCCATAATGGATAAAAATGCAGCGAAAGCGAGGTCAGCACATTTCAAGGCCCATCTAATGTTTGCTAGTGACTATATGCATGATCAAGAGGAGAAATGGGACAACAACATGTCTGATGACACAGAAATAGAGCTGTTTGGTCTACAATCTTCTTCCTCCAAACACCATGTTTGGAGGAAGAAGAAATCAGTGCGACTAAAAAGTGATTCTGTGCAAAGCATCTAAAGGTCCTGTAGTGGCCTAGCCCGTCCTAAAGCCGGGTATACACTGTGAAATTTTTTTAGTCAATTGTTGAAAGCAGCTATAGCTCAAACTGTAAGACGAAACCCTGTGGTTTCGTCGTACAGTGTGAGTTCACAGCTCACAATGCTCTGATGTGATCTACCTGCTCACACTGTACGTCTAAAAGACAACGTCAGAATCAGCTCTGCAGTGAGATGGCGCTACTCGGACTGATCTATCTGGAACCCAAACGAGTAGAAGAGGAATATGAAGCTCACTAGAGTGAAACAAGCTGCTTTGGCAATTCATGCAATTTTTTTTTCCTGAAAGCCCTAAGAAAAAAAGGCGAAGGCGTATTTGGACAAACACATGGCTGAGCAAACGTGGCTACTATGGTCTGTCAATTTTATAGGAACAACTCCATTTCACTCGCACCCCTGCCATGCTTTTGTGTTTTCATCTGAGAGGAAGAAGAAAAAGAAGAATCGTTGTTTGCACATGCCCACTGAGCAATTTGCCCACGACGGTCGACTGAATTTCAAACATGTTTGATTTTCTCCCGACCTCACGATTTCTGATCGGGAGATGGTCGTGAGAGGCTGACAAGACGCATGTGTGAGTGACAGGCTGAAAGTCTTCCTGGACGAAAAATTCTCGCATGACTGCAAAGTCGCCCCGAAAATGGAAGAAGTTGTACAGTGTAAGCCCAGCTGTAGACCTAAGCCAATCTTTGGAGGGAGGTGAAAGTTTGTGTTGCCCAACAATTTCCCTGAAACCTGAAGGATCTGTAGAAGATCTGTGTGAAGGAGTGGTTCACAATTTCTGCTGCACCGTGTGTGTGCAAACGAGGGCTGGGCAAATAAATGCATTTTAATAATCCTACTTTACCAAAACACAGCATCTGATATTTGGAACTGAAACAAGAGTTTCTACACCAAATATTACTTTTGTTTTTTTCTGAATTATCCAACATGTCTTAAAAAAAGACAGGGGGATCTATTGGATAATTGTGTTAGATTGTGCCACTTACACTTATAAATCACCTATGATGAACATCAAAGACTTCTGCATGCTTACTGGCTGGAAAAACCTTCAAAATCTGCAGTTTTGTTAATACTTCTTTTCTGCACCCTTCATGCAGGGAAATACATATCTGTGTATAAAGTGTTTCCAGTTAAAACTTGAAACCATTAAGCATTTACTAGTCTTTGCATGGTTTTCATTCACAGGCCTCCAGCTTGTTTCTCTGTGTACAACCTTTGGGATTTGTTTAAAAAATACAGCAACAAAAACTCGCTTCTTCTATGCCGTTGTTCATTAATATGAATCCTTTGTCATCTTTTTGCCCCTTCCTCTGTTTTTTTTTAACATATTTCTATTTTTATCCGTATTTGTTTTTTTTATTTAACTTGTTCCTCAGCTTCTCATGTTATTGCTTCTTTTAGCCTCTAACCTTTTTTATCCCTCCGCTGTATGTATCTTATCTAAACTTCATACTTTTCTCGGTCACCCGTTTTCC
The DNA here is from genome assembly GCA_030533445.1 of Cyprinodon diabolis. Classification (NCBI taxonomy): domain Eukaryota; kingdom Metazoa; phylum Chordata; class Actinopteri; order Cyprinodontiformes; family Cyprinodontidae; genus Cyprinodon; species Cyprinodon diabolis. The sequence goes on along the minus strand of CM060066.1, from coordinate 14,057,931 downwards.
CTGAAGGTGACTTAGGAAATTGCAAGAAGTCATAAAAATGCCACCCAACTGAATAATGTTGTTTTTCTTATTTCTTTATTCGTTATGCCCTTTTGAGCTTCAATAAATGTGTGTATAAGTGTATTTGGGCTTTAAAATGTTTTTTTTTTTGGGTTAACACAATACCGGAAGTCATGATAAGGGTGCCTTGCATAATTGACTTATGTCTTTTTTTTGTATTATTGTTGTTGTTTTCCTTGAGCCTTCGGTTTGTGTGATTGTTTATCTGTTTTCTGGCATTAATGCAATTTTGTGTGAGTGACAAGTCTTTGTTCCTTGTTAAATAAAGCCAATTTCCTGTAATCCCCCCTTTCACAGAGAGGATTGGAGGAAACTATATAGGAGGCTGATGGCCAAAGTCAAGACCCTTTTATGTACAATAGACTTGTTAAAACCGCCCGGAGGAAAAGATTGCTTGTAGGACAAATACCATTGTGTGTTTTTTACTTAGAAATCTAGCAGATTAATTTCTTGGCTTGTTGTCCTCATCCATTATCTACAAGCTACCTTATGGGAAGTTTTTGTTATATTAATAGATCTTTAAAGCTGTCTTTATAGTACACAGTGTACATGGAAATCCAGAGAAGTCTTGCACTTTTTTTGATAAAACTGTATTTTTTTATACTTAACCTAATTTTTCAGCATTTTCTCCTGAGACTTTACTCATTTAATCAAATTATTTAAATGTGTATCTATTAATATAGACACAGACTCTGTCTTTTCCAGAGTCTCAATATAAAGACTCAATAGAAAAAGCTATTGTAGTTTCTGGTAGGGGTGTCCCGTTACTACTTGTTCATTCCCGATACGATACCGATATGGATCCAATAGGACATTAGCATGATTCACACATATTTCTATCACTTGTTTTGTATTGTAGAATGTTAGAAGGGCCTGGTCAAGTGGTATTAATAAACAGAGACAATAGTCAACAAAAATAGGTATGAGAACAACTGACCCGTGTAATTTTTAACAAATAGGTTACAGAAATGTCAAATAGAAGCAGAGGGTTTCTATCAGAATGACAATATCAGAAATTTTAGATGCTGGCCGCTATAATCGGATATTATTTTTTTGGCTAATATTGGACTGAAATCCGGATTGGGACATCCTTCGTTTCTGGTTACTAGGAAGAGGAATTAACTACCTCTGGTTGTCAGGCAAACTTCATCTCTTGATGTTTTTAAAACTTGTTTATTAATATTCTAAAACTGGCAGATTAGGTTAGATTAAAGTTGATTTTGCACTAATGAGCTAGTGTGGTACATAAGCGCGGTATGGCCTGGACGGCAATGTGATTGGTCAAAATGACTTCTTTTGCTTTAAAAGGAAACTTACCACATCCCAAACTAGGGTATTGTATTGTATATTACAATAAATTGTTAAAAAAAGAAAAGAAATTAGGGCTGCAATTAATTTGTATGGCTAATTGATCGCTTTGTTGATTAATTCTTAGACTAATAATCAGATTGCTAAAGGTTCCTTAAACAACCCCTTTTTTTCTTACAGATTTTAAACCTGGTTAAACTAAAACTATTCCACTGGGGGAGTTCTGGATAAAACATACTGATGGACAGAAAATGGTTTTCATCTTAAATGCAAAATGTGTCTATTGTTATTTTTACAATTTTGGTTTAATTACTGCTCTAAGTGGGCTGCTGTGTCAGCTAAAGGCATGTTTTACAGTCTCATTACTTCTCTTTTGATTAATTGATTACTAAATTAGTTGATGATTTCAATAATTGATTAATAATGATAATCCAATCAATTGTTTTTGTTAAAAAAAAAGTATGTAGAACTAAGCTAACTTTTTATAAATGAAAAAGGAGGGCTGCCATAGTGCAAAAGCCTTGATTGCTCTAGCAGAGTTTCTGGATAGCCTGGCTGTGAGGTGTTTGTCAAGTTCAGCAGACACAACCTGAGGATAGAGGCTACCTTTGCCCAGGTTCCTTTTTGCCATTAGCTCTGTGAAGTGCTACACTGAATGTAACAGCCTCTAAGCAGGGTGTGTAGGGTCAGCACAGATGTTATTTGCTCTTTTTGGCCTTCGACTTGTTCAGGTGTTGGAAGGAGGGAAGGTTTGCCCTGATGATCCTCTCAGCAGATCTCATTGTTTGTCACAGTTTGGTCCTGTTCTGTTTTGTAGATGAGTCTGACCTTCCAGAGATGGTTATTGCATAAAAACAGGCGAGCCTTATGTTTGCATGCATATGGCTTACAACTGAAGGGTCTTCATTTGGCAACATGTGGCAACATATTAGAGCATTGTTATTCAATGTAAAGTTGCTACCTGTTATGCGCTACATAGGGGCTGTCTGCTATGAATGTCCGGCTCAGGTTCAGTGCCGATGCAGCTCAGTTTACATCCAGTAAGTGCAGGGCTTCCTAAAAGCATTTAAACAATTTTCTGTTGATTTCTATAAAAGTGTAGATGTAGATGATCAAACCACAGCATACTCTAACCAACCCCTAAGCCCAACAGTCTGCAGTGCCACAAAACAGAATCCTTTGCACTATAACCTTTTCTTTAAGGTTGTCACAAGAAAGTCCTATTTTAACATATTGATATCTTTTCTTCCCCCGTGTTCAAATTTTTGTTGTTCAAACAAAAAAGCAGAGTATGTTGACTAATATCTATTTATAATACTTTAAGCAACCACTATGTTTCATTGTTAAAAATGTTTTTACTTTTAACTTTAAGCATTATAGAGGAAATACATGTTTATGGCTGGCACAGTGACTTTATGAGTGTGTAACAGGAGGGCTGATGAAATGCCTGTCCTCTGTCATGCCCTCCATAACCTCCTGCTGTGTACTCATCAGTGCAAGAATCAGTTGCCTTACACTTAATGTGTCATTCGCCTTCTGGCTGCGATTTTTCTCTCCTCCCACTCTACTTGTGTTCCTTCTTTGTATTTTACCTCCTATTTTTATTTTTTCCCCCCTCTTTGAGTTGCTATTATTTGATTGAACATCGCCCTGCATCTGTTTCTGAAATACCCAGCTTCTCACAGCATTTGTTGTTTAGCAGTTTTGGTAAAAGTACAGTTTAAACTAGGGCTGCAACTAACGATTATTTTAAAAATCGATGAATCGGCCGATTATTTTTTCGATTAATCGATGAATCGGACAAAAAATATTTTTTATATTAACCTCTTTATTCCAAAATAAACATTTTAGACAGAACAAACAAGCACACAAGTACAGGTTGCTCATTAACTGTACTGGTGCAATATGAAAAATAAATGTTTGTATTAAAACTACGCAAACTTACATGAGAAATTTAGCTGTACATCCACAAAATATAGGCTACTTTGTTTCATAAAGCGCAAAAAAAAGACATTTTTATTTTTAAAAGCCCCTCAGGGGTTCAAACAATAGGTCCCCCCCATTTCAACAAATGAGTTTTTTTTAGACTAGCAGAGTTCTGCCTTTTAAGACAGGAAAGTATAGCAGTTAAAGTTGCTACTTGAGAAAATACTGAACCATAGAGATAAAAATAGCCCTGTGATTCAAATTATAAATTGTATTTGGAATAAAAATGAGAGAACTAGGGGTGTTAAAAAACACATCCTCCAAAGACAGATATTTACATGGAAATGTGGCATATAATTAATTGACATATTACTGATCTTCCTGGATTTTATTCTGCTTTACTTCCATAAATTGCAGGATCTTCTTTACTTTATCTTTGCCAGAAGATTTAAACTTTAAAAGCCTTGCCCTCATAAATTGCAAGTTCATTTATTTATAAAGTAAATATAAACGCTGCTTAAGCTAATTCAAATGAAATTAAAAGTAAAAGAAGTAGCCAACCTTATCACTGTCTGCAACCTACTAACACGTTAAGGAAAGCATCAGATGAGCTACCTGAGAAACTAATGTTACGTTTCCCCACTTTAAAATGAAACAAACATGGTTACTCATCCTGCTGATCAGCTCTCTTCACTACCATGGAAGGCTCCAGCGTGTTTTCTTTTCAGGTGCTGCATCATAACAGTGGTGGTTCCGTGCCATGTTAATTTGTTTTTACAAAAGTTGCATGTTACGACTTTTTTCACTTTACAAAAGGCATGGCTATTTTAATTATTGTGATCAATTTGCGCCGTCAATCCTGGCGCATGCACGCTTCATTTGCAGTCTGGACGCTGAGGGTAAACATCATCTGACTGCAGCGCTGAGAGGGACTCCTGCGGGAGAGGGAGAACGGGTTGGGATGGGGGAGGCGCCCCACGGCAGAGTAGGAACGATACATGCTTTCACGTAAGAGTCTCCAAAAGCCGCCAGTGACACCGTAAAAAGTCGCCAGATTTGTTGCTGGAGGGGTCTGAAAAGTCGCTGAGTTGGCAACACTGCACCTGCGGCGCTGACTCGCTCTGCTGTATTTTTTTTTTCTTCCCCCGTTTCAGTCAAGTGGATGTGATGATGGCGACGGCGGATGGCGCATTAATCGCGCAACACAACTAATCGATGATGAAATTCGTTGCCAACGCTTTTAAAAGTAGATTTTTATCGATTTTATCGATTCGTTGTTGCAGCCCTAGTTTAAACCAAATTTTTAGATATGCCATAATTGTTTGCACTTCACACATTGCCTTCTTTTATTTAAAAAAAAAACAACAAAAAACAACAGAATAAATTTTTGTGATAATTATTATAGGTCAGACAAAATATAACGTTCTTTATATAAATATAAAGAACGGGTTATATTGATTTTGTTTAAGGATTTATGAGGAAAAAAAGACAGAATCCAAGAAAAAAAGTAAGAACTGTTGAGAAATTTAATCCGTGGATGAGCTCTCTTGATGCACTGTCATCCGGGAAAAGTACCTACGATAAGTGTGTGTGTGTGTGTGTGTGTGTGTGTGTGTGTGTGTGTTGTTGGTTAATGCAGGGCATCTGCAAAGCTATGTTCATCTTACTGTCTCTCACACAGACATAAAAACACACCAAACCCACACTAGCATTAGATATGATTCATTTTAATGCTCTGAATGGGGTAGAAAATGTTTTTAATGGTTCTGCATTGTTATGAGTGTGTGTGTATAGTTTTCCATTTAAGCTTATGTATGGGTTAGGTAAAGCTGGGAGCAATTGTAATGAAGCAAAGGAGACTCACGTAAATGTTGTAAATACTGACAGTAAATTTAAAAGAGGAGTTTCTTTCCTTTAAAATGGGGATTAGGGGTAATTTTTGCTTCCGATATCGACTGGATGGATCCAGATTAGAATTTGGCTGGTAGTGAGTGATTTTTCAGTTTTTTGAAGACGTTCAGACACCTATCAAGGAGACTTTGTCAGTTATGTTTGCTCACATAAGCCAAAACGAGATGCATGTGCCAGCCTAAACGTTTTAATAAAACAACCACTGTTAATAAGTTAAACTTTAGGTGCCTCTGCACACAAATATGCAATTAGTAATCTATGTTGTTTTTGATTGCCTAAGGTTGGGCACTGAATTGATTGAGCTTACATTATGTTGATTTGAAATTGTACCATGAGGTCATGACGCAGCAGCACTGAGACTTGAAGAGCACTGCTAACCTTCAGCTGTTTGGCATGCAGTAGCACATGAATGGCTGTAGCTATGGGCTGCTCTTCAGACGTTACAAGTAAACTCACAAGCTAAACATTTTTACTGGATTTTCCAAGGTTGAGTTCTCCAAAGTGGGAAATAAGATTCCTTTTTTTATAAAACCTTTTTAGACTGAGCTCATAACTTAGCTAAGCATTTTATCCCTCTTTATACCTTTTCTGCATCCCAAACATGCTTTTTATTAGAAGTTCAGGGTTTCCTCCATTAAACAGGCTAAGGTAGGTGGTAGGCTAGTTGCCCACTGTGTTTTCTTAGAAAAAAGATATGAGCAATAATTTACATCTCCTTGTAAGATAGCATTGAAAATAATGATACACGTACTATAAAGTACTTAAAGAGCAACATTTTGAAATGCAATAAAGTGCAAACAATATTCAACTGTTATTTTATTGTGAAGTTGAATCCTAATTAAAGGTGCCGTAAGAGATGTTGGAAAAATTGTTCCAGCAAGCTATATTTTTAAAATACACAACCATGTCTCTCCCTTCAGACCACCCCTCAAAACCAAGTCTTCAAAGCAAATGAACGTGCATGCTGTCTGTCGAGATGTTCGGGTGTTAACCAGATCGAGAACGAAACAAGCCAACACAGAGTGCTCGTGACACGACCTAACAACAACGTAACAGTGGCTAGCTTTCCATGACAATTTAGTAGCAATCACAACAACAGGATCATTGCCAGAATGAACCATTGTTTCTCAATGGCAGAAAGTTTAAAAAGGTAACTAGTGCCATCAGTGACTGGGCAACATTCAAACCACATGGATGTAAATATTTTAAGAAGTCCAAGGCGTTCTTGATAGCAATGTTTTGATACGTGAGTGAGCAGCTAGAACAGCGACACTTATGGTTGCTGACCAAAGCCATGTAGTAAACCGAGCATAAACATGCTAAAAGCAAGCAAAACATATACCGAAAAAACATGTTTTTTTTCCAGAAACATTACATTGACAGCATGGATTTTGATGGTCAAAGCCATGTTTACTTGGACATACAGTTCTTACTTATCAGAGCCAGAGAGTGAAGCCAGAATAGCGGACAGGGGTGGAGGGGGCTTAAAAAGTCCTTTCTTTGTAGGTATCGAGCTGGGTAGTTGCTGGCTGATTGCGTTGTCATAACTAACAAAAAACACACAGGAATCACAATTTGTACCGTATAGAGCTACTAGAGAGTAACTCGCAGACCGAGCATGGCTTTGAACTAGGTTATGTGACTGAGTTCACGTGATGTCACTGGTCCTCGCGTCTGGACAAGCATTGGGGGGCGATTCGTTCATGTGTCAGGGTACACGCAGGGGGGGGGGGAGAAGCGGACATCCCTGATTGAAGTGTCAAGAACCAATAGTGGACCATGGACCGTGTTTTGTGATTGGTTGGGGTTATTCATTGATTTCCCACAGTAGCGAGGATAATTAATTTTCTTTTCAATTCCAGACCTATTTCACTGCTTGCTACGCGGCTGTGGGGGGATCTTAAAGCCGCATGGTAAAAAATGACTGAGAAAAGATCTCCTATTGTACCTTTAATCAGCCAGTGAATCTTGATAAGTTCTGTACTGTTATTAAAATAGATTAAAATAATTAAAGTGCGAAGTCATGTTTTATGCAAAACAACCTCTGTGTTAATCACTGTGTTAAAGGCTTCAGCGATTGACAAACCTGGGTTAATTTAGAAATTTTCCCAAGGAGAATCTGTTGGCTTCATCCCGATTAATTTTTTTTTTTTTTTATATCTCTCTGCATACGGCCAACTTTTTCTATTTTGTGGCTTTTGTTGTAAAATGCTGAAATTATTTGGTCAAAATTAGTCATTAATAGATATGTCAAATCGTCCTCTATAACAAACCCAAATTTCAAATGAACTCATCAGTCCTGATTTCCTTCAGCTTGAGTGAAATCATAAATTGGCCCTTCATTATTTCTGCTCTCCTGAACTAATGCAGTAAAATGTACATTTGCCCACATTAGTTTTTTTCTCAGCAAAAACAGCTTGTCTGCTAATGGCTTAAAGCTTTTTTTTAAGGAATGTGGAAAAGTAACACTTTTGTTTGTTATGGTGTAAAACATTGACTGACTTACTAGACATTTAAGATTCTGTTCCTTTTTTTTTTTTAAAGTTTTTCCTCTTTGGTCAGGCAGTGTGGGTATGAAAAACACAAGTGAGATGGCACATCATTACAGGCTGTAGGATTGCTGTTCAAAACTGACAGCTCTCCCTTTGGGGCAAAAGGCATGAAGGCAAAAACGAAGTGGATAAATTAAAGACGGCAAAACAAAAACGTACAGAATTCTATGTGCACAATAACACAAAACTCTACACATCACTGGTCCTTTTAAAGAAGTAACCCATTTTAGATACTGACCTTTTCAGTACCCTCCATTATTGTAAAGATGGCCAATAGTAGTAAATGTTATCTACAGCATCTTAACAACAGATTATGCTGTTTTACTCCCATTTTCTGCCTCTTCTTCATCGTCATCCTCCATTTTTTTTATGTTTTTTTGGTTTGCCTTTGCTGATCTTGTCTCCAGGCAGTTTACAGTTCACTCCTGCAACTCTTAAAGCCTGATGCCTGCTGTTGACCTGTGTGAGAGTAAGAGTTTTCGATTAGCAGTGGAATGGAGGCGCACTGCTGAATTATTTAACTACTGTCTGCTCAAACCTGAATGTTGAAACTTCTGAGTAAAAAGCAGAAACGAAAAGAAGATGATATATTTATTTTTATTTTGCTGGAACACAATTCCTAAAAGATTATATTGTTTCTCTCTCATTAGATATCATACCTAGAGATTTAGATTTCTATTTGCAAGTTAGCTGATAGCTGAGTTAAGAGGCAAGTCATGCTTCTACACTGAAATATTACTACATGCATAAATTATTGTTAAGAAGATAGAAAGTTTTTCATGAAAAATGTACAAAAAATTGTCTCCATTGTAGTTCAAACCAAATTATTCCCTTCTGTTCAGCTTCTAAAGGTAGAGTTTGATCAGCAGAGGCTGAAAAACAAGAGTTTCATCACAAGTCTGATTATTTCATCACTCTTCAGCTGAGGTGTGGGGAACATCACGTCGCCAGTATCTGAGCAGGCTGCTCCGAAAACCAGTACTGCTAGAATCACGAGGATTTACAGATGTAAACAGTATAAGGACGCTGAACCCCAGCAACATCACACAATTTATTTCAAGTATTTCATCTTCCCAATCCTTTGGAGGAATCTTTGTGTACAAGTTTGCTATGATTTCTGCTCAGAGTTGCGTTTTTATTCTAATGTTGTGCTATTTAAAATAAAAATTATAAAGCATCCCATTTCAATTGTCAGGCTTCCTATGTTTCTTCTTAATGTTGCTGTCATTTTGAGTGCTACATCAAGTGTCAAGCAATTACTTTTTTTTTCTGTCGGAAGAGAAAATTTTAAAGTGATTTGTTTTTTTCTGTGGACTTAAGGAGTGTAACTAGAGCTTTACACACATTGAATCCTAATCATAATCACTATTTACAAAGAAATGTGATGTTTTTAGATTAATATATTTTAAGTGCCTTGTCTGCAGGGCAGGCCTGGTAGGTATATTTGGTAGACTTTCATCGCCCTTTATGCTAATTCCCAAAGTAGGCTTATGGCAATAAATTGAACATATACCTTTACCGTCATTCACTACGATAACCGGTGACAATTTTTCCATGTCGGTAAAAGAAATAAACTTAATTCTGCTGTTTTTCCTATGTGCGCTGGTGGCTGGTATTTTCTTCTTCTTTCAGACACTGCAGCGTTTGTGTAATCACGTGACTCTACCGATCCAGTCAGAAGCGTAAACAAAGAAAATGGCGGATTAGTCCAGCGAAGAAGCATCTAAAACAACTGTAAACGGAATCACATACAGTTAATCCTGTGGAGCCGAGCGAGAGCAGAGAATTTTAAATATAATCAAACCTTTTAGGCTGCTGAACCCCTCCTGTTGGAAAAACCACACTTCTTAGCTGTGAAATGTTGAGACCTCCATTTCTTCTACATTTAACCTAGTGTTCTCAACTAGCATTACTATCCATGCATAGCTGGGTTAGGGCTTTAATCCCCATTTTTTGTACATCTCTTTCAGTTAGCTTTATAAGTTTTGGTGGCCAAGATCGATATCAGCTGTGAGCATGAAGGAAAGTATGAATATATTGCATTTGCAATATAATTGCAATCTGCAAAGATGCAATGTTCAGATCACAAAGAAACTCAATTTGAGTGAAAATGAATTTAACAACAGCAAGATACTGACTTTCTCACTCCCTTTAGTTGGCAATGAAAAATAGGTATGTCACTACACTGAAAGGACAAGAGAGTAGCAGCTAGCATGCAGGTTTATGCATGCAGGAGAACTAAGTACTTTTCCACACAACAGTATTAGGAAAGTCCTCTGACCATGGACTATAAACAAGCAAGCTTTTAAGGTCATAAAAACAATAGAAAAAATGATGTTAAACATCTCTATGCATTTAGTTAGTAAAGGTATTTTTTTACCTCCAGAGTTGCACGTTTTTGGTTAATTGCAGTACACAACTATCAAAAAGGATAATTGTTTTAAGCCCATGAAGTTTATAAATGCACTGCACCAATAATCTGAACTATGTTGTGCAAAATGACTTCTGTTAACAGAATAGTACTAAGTGTAGAAATGTGGTAACATGAACTGCTCTGCTATGATAACAAATGTAGCTCAATATAACAATCTCATTAGTAATGTTGGAGATGGCAATTTTCATAACAAGCCTAATGAGATGGGTGTTCTGGACTCAAGGAACATAGTTTTGGGACGTCTGCCTCGGTAGTAGACATCTCAAGTCTAAGACCCTCCTCTGCATCTGCCCTACTTTTGTGTTTACATTTAATCAATTCAATTCAATTCAGTTTATTTATATAGCGCCAAATTCACAACACATGTCATCTCAAGGCACTTTACAGTTCAACCAGATCATACAGTCAAATTGATACAGAGTTTTCTATCTAAGGAAAACCAGTTGATTGCATTGACTCATTGACTCAAATACAATCCCTCACACTAAGCATGCTTGTAGCGACAGTGGAGAGGAAAAACTTCCTTTTAACAGGAAGAAACCTCCAGCAGAACCAGGCTCAGTGTGAGCGGCCATCTGCCAAGGCCGACTGGGGTTCAAGGAGACAGAAGCAGAGATACAAAAAGCAGCTGTAAAAGGCGGCCCCGTCCAGGAAACACACAGCCAGGCAGACGAGCTCCAAGGCAGCTCCCATGCCAGAGGATGAAGAGAGCACATCCACCCAGCCACGGCCAGAGAAACAGGACCACACTGGAAGACAGGCCGATCTCCAACATCTACAAACAAGGGTGTTGATGGAAGCAGCACAGCTGATGTTTCTTTCCTGCCAAACAGGAACAGACGAGGCAAAGCTACTCTGAGGAAAAGCAGAGAGAGCAGAAGGTTAGAGATTGAACAAACAGATTCTGCAGAATAGGAGAACAGAGAGAGAATGAAGCAGAATGATGAAATGGGGGTCCCTATGTCCTCCAAAAGTCTAAGCCTATAGCAGCATAACTATAGAGAGAGAGCTCAGGATAACCTGAGCCACCCTAACTATAAGCTTTATCAAAAAGGAAAGTTTTAAGCCTAGTCTTAAAAGTAGACAGAGTGTCTGCCTCACGGACTAAAACTGGTAGTTGGTTCCACAGGAGAGGAGCCTGATAACTAAAAGATCTGCCTCCCATTCTACTTTTAGAAATTCTAGGAACCACTAGTAAACCTGCAGATTGAGAGCGAAGTGCTCTGTTAGGAACATAAGGAACAATCAGATCTCTGATATAAGATGGAGCTTGGCCATTTAAGGCTTTATATGTGAGAAGGAGGATTTTAAATTCTATTCTTGATTTAACAGGAAGCCAATGAAGAGAAGCCAGGATAGGAGAGATATGATCTCTCTTTTTAATTTTCATCAGAACTCTGGCTGCAGCATTTTGGATCAGCTGAAGGCTTTTAACTACAGTTTGTGGACTTCCTGATAGTAAAGAATTACAATAGTCCAGCCTTGAAGTAACAAATGCATGGACTAGTTTCTCAGCATCACCCCTGGACAGGAGATTTCTAATTTTTGCAATGTTCCTCAGATGAAAGAAGGAAATTCTAGAAACCTCTTTGATCTGGGATTTAAATGACAGGTCCTGATCAAAAATAACACCAAGATTTTTTACTTTATTATCTGAAATCAGTTTAATCCCATCCAAATGAAGTGACTGGCTAATCAGCTTCTTTTTCAGAGACTCTGGTCCAAAGACTATAACTTCTGTTTTGTCTGCATTCAGAAGCAGAAAGTTAAGAGTCATCCAGGTTTTTATGTCTTCAAGACATGCTTGTAATCTATGTAATGGGTTAGCTTCATCTGGATTTATAGACAGATATAGCTGGGTATCATCAGCATAACAGTGGAAATTAATCCCATGCTGTCTAATAACTCTACCAATTGGGAGCATGTATAAAGTAAAGAGAATTGGTCCTAGCACTGATCCCTGTGGTACTCCACAGGTAACCTTTGAGTGTGTTGAAGATCTATCATTAACATAAACAAACTGAATTCTATCAGATAGATAGGATTTAAACCAGTCTAGTGCTGTTCCTTTAATTCCAACAAAATATTCAAGTCTTTCTAAAAGAATATTATGGTCAACTTTATCAAATGCAGCACTAAGATCCAACAGGACGAGCACAGATACAAGTCCATTATCTGAGGCCATGAGAATATCATTAGTGACTTTCACCAGAGCTGTTTCAGTGCTATGATGAGCTCTAAAGCCAGACTGAAACTCTTCAAAAAGTTCATTATGGTGTAAGTGGTCGCAAACTTGTTTGGCAACTACTTTCTCAAGAATTTTGGATAAGAAAGGAAGATTGGATATAGGTCTATAATTAACCAAGTCATCTGGGTCAAGGGACGGTTTCTTAAGCAGAGGTTTAATTACAGAAACCTTAAAAGCTTTAGGTACATATCCCTGTAACAGAGATATATTAATCACATCTAAAATGGAGGAGGAGATCAAAGGGAATACCTCCTTAAATAACCTGGTTGGAACTGGATCTAACATACAAGTTGAAGGCTTAGATGAAGACAATAATTTTGCTAATTCAGAAAGTTCAACTGGATCAAAGCAGTCTAAACCCGGTTCAGATTCCATGACTACCTCAGGTACAATCGCGGATAGAGGAGTGCTTATGATCTTATTTTTAATAAGATCAATCTTATTTATAAAGAATCCCATAAAATCATTGCTGTTAAGAGCAGGTGGAATGGACGGTTCAACAGAGCTATGGCTCTGGGTGAGTTTGGCAACTGTATTAAAAAGAAATCTAGGATTATTCTTATTCTCCTCTATTAATGAGGAGAAGTATGCTGCTCTTGCTTTACAAAGGGTCCTCTTATACAGCAGTAAACCATTTTTCCAGACTAGGAAGGACTCCTGCAGGCCTGTGGAGCGATATTTTCTCTCCAGTTTCCTAGCATTTTGCTTCAAAGTACGCAGCTCTGCATTAAACCAAGGAGCAAGCTTTCTATTTTTAACGGTTTTCATTTTCAAAGGAGCTGCGTTGTCTAAGGCAGTACGCAGAGAACTAGCAACCCCATCAACAAAATCATCAACCTGTGAAGGGGAATAAGCTATACTTTTGCACTCTGCAGCACTGCTCAGCGACACAGAGGAGAGAGAAAGTGAAGCCGATTCTTTAAAATTTATAACTGCACTATCTGATAAAGATCTACTAAAATTGAACCTTCTTTTGGGGGAGGAGAACTCTGTTAAAGTAATCCTGAAGGTTATTAGAAAGTGGTCAGAGAGGACAGGGTTGTGAGGAAATACTGTTATTTCTTCACATTCTATGCCGTATGTCAGCACAAGATCCAAAGTATGAAGATGAGAATGTGTGGGACTATTCACATTTTGAACAAAGCCAATAGTGTCTAAGATAGCATTAAAGGCTGCTCTTAAGCTATCGCCTTCAATGTCAGCATGGATGTTAAAATCTCCCACTATGATGACCCTGTCAGTATTTAATACCAAATCAGAAAGGAACTCTGAAAACTCATCTAAAAATTCAGAGTAAGGACCTGGCGGACGATACAAAGTTACAAGAAGAAGAGGTTTTCTTGCCTTGAAATTTGGATGAGGGAAATTAAGGGTTAAATGTTCAAAAGAGTTGTAGGTATTAACTGTTTTGGGAGTAATCAGTAAGTCAGACTGGAAGATTGTTGCTACTCCTCCTCCTCGCCCAGAACTTCTGGGTATGTGAAAATTTAAATAGCTTGAAGGAGTTGCCTCGTTTATGCTCACATAATCCTCTTGCTGCAGCCAAGTTTCTGTAAGGCAAAACAAGTCAATGTGATTATCACAAATCAAGTCATTAACTAGCAGACTTTTAGAGGAAAGCGATCTTATGTTAAACAGACCGCATTTAATTGTTTTAACTTTTTCCCCAATTGGAGTTATTTTGATTTTAATTAGATTATCATGATTTACTTCTTTGGGAATCTTTGCTAATTTATTAGATTTTGGTCGTGGGCAAGACACTGTCTGGATGGAGTAAAGAGTGGGTAACAGTAGAGAAGCTGCAGAGATGTGTGTTAAACTACAACTCTGCTTCCTGGTCTGCACCCTGGGTGGTCAGGGTTTTGGAGGACTAATAAATGTGGCCAGATTCCTAGAAAGAAGAGCTGCACCATCCAAAGTGGGATGGATGCAGTCTCTCCGAATCAGACCAGGCTTTCCCCAAAAGGATTGCCAATTATTAATGTAGCCCACGTTGTTTTCAGGACACCACCTAGACAACCAGCGGTTGAATGACGACATGCGGCTAAACATGTCATCACTGGTCAGATCAGGGAGGGGACCAGAGAAAATTACGGAGTCCGACATTTTTTTGGCAAACTTACACACCGAAGCAACACTAATTTTAGTGACCTCCGATCGGCGTAACCGGGTGTCATTACCACCAGCGTGAATAACAATCTTACTGTATTTAACCTTATCCTTAGCCAGTAGTTTCAGGTAGGATTTGATGTCGCCCGTTCTGGCCCCCGGCAAACATTTGACTATGGTCCCTGGTGTCTCTAATGCCACGTTTCTGACTATGGAGCTGCCAATCACCAGAGTGGGCTTCTCAGTGGGTGTGTCACTGAGTGGGGAAAACCGGTTAGAAACGTGAACAGGTTGGTGGTGACCAGTGGGCAGAGATCCATGACTACGCTTTCTGCGTACAGTTACCCAATCGCCTGGCTGCTCAGGCACTTTTGGAGGAGAGCTACGTGGGGGGCCTACTTTAACTCCTGGATGTTCAACAGCCTGAAGCCTGGATTCTAACTCTGACACCCTCGCCTCCAAAGCTACAAAAATACTACACTTATTACACATCCCATTATCACTAAAGGAGGCAGAGGAATAACTGAACATCTGACACAGAGAGCAGGAGAGAGGAGAGGAAGAAGGAAGAGTTGGAAAAGAGAGGGAGGGAGAGAGAGAAGCCATAGCAATGCTAAGCTAGCGCTAGCCTAGGCTAGCTACTCCTTGCTATCAGAAATAAAACCGTGTGAAACTGACAAGTGCTCAGTAGAAAAGTGCAGCAGAAGGTGCTATGTTTTAAAGTAGTCAGTTAGAGTTACTTAGATACAGAGATATCACAGAGAAAATAACTTAACGTCAGATGGAGTTCCTCCCGGACAGCTGCAGCAGCTGCACACTCAGTTAATCCAAACAGGAAGTGAATGAGATGTGATGTGAGTGTGAGTGTGATGAGATGCTACTCTAGCACATATAAGTCGCTGTAAGAGGACACAGAAAGTGCACAGTTCCTTGTTGAAAGGACAGAGTACTCCCTTTGTTTCTCTGTCGAGGAGTCAGTGTTTGGTTGCTGTCAGCAAACTGCTCTCTGCTGCTCACTGCAGCACTCACTGCTCAACCTCAAGACTAAAAGTCTAGAGCTACTGGTTCTTTCACATGTTGTTGACGAAGCTTTAAAAAAAACACAGAAAAAGTAAGCATAAACTTTAGGCATGCACCGAAATTAACATTCTTGGTCGAAGTCAAAAACAAAAAGTTTGAAACCAAGGCCGAAAACCAAAACAGCAAAAGAAATGTCAAATATTAGAACCATAGAACCATTTTTGGCTACCATGTGCAACAATCCTATTTAATAACTCAAGGCATTTCAATTTATCAATTACAGAGGTTTTCAAGATTTTATTTATCACTGACATTTTTTGTGTCGCATTCTTCTCATATTCAGAATGATGATGGTGGAGTTTTAATTTCAATGGCATCATTTTTGTAGTCAGACCATATACAGCATTAAACTCGAACCCCCCCACTACAAACCTGTCTGCCGCACTCTCAACTCAATCTCTGCTCCGATATCTATGCTGTCTTCCTTTGTTCATTTTCTTAACGTACTCGACAAAGTTTCTGCTTGCTGGCTTTACTGTTTGCTTGAATTCCTTCTCCCCTCATCTTGACTGTGCTATTTGTCTTCTCATCACAAGTTTTGGCAGTTTTGTTTCGGCTGTGTTGTTTCGGTGTTAATTTTTCGGTGCATCCCTGACTTACCTTAATCCTAAACTTTTTCTCCAGGGGACCAGTTGTTGGTCCCCACAAGTATCTATAAGTTCCAAAAATGTTTCATATTTATGGAAAATTGTCCCCACAGGGTAACAAAAACCTGGTTACAGATATTGCCATAAACATCTTCACACAAGTCCTTAGATTGGTTGCTAATCCTTGTGGAAAGAAAAATCACTGGAGGAGTCTGTAAATTTGCTTCATATGGTGACAAAAGTACCCATGTGTTAATTGGTTAATAACAGACATAGTTAGAGGTACCGTAGTTTTTGGACTATAAGCCGCGACTTTTTCCCCATTTTTCGACCTTGCGGCATATATAACAATGTGGCTTATCTATGGACTATTACAGCTAACGGCCACTAGGGTAATACGGTACCTAAATCTATGGATTTTACCATCCACCATGTTGATGTCACATTTGCTTCAACACACAAGTAGCCACGCGCGCGGGAATGCGGACGTCCTCCGGAAGCAGACTCAGAGGAAGACGGACATTGCGAGCGCAAGACAGTTTGCGTGACACCCTCATTATGGAAAACAATTGTTGAAATGCATATGATGCAGCTTTTAAGTTGAAGGCAGTCAATTTTGCAGTAAACGAAGGAAATAGAACCGCTGCACGTAACCTTAGAATCAACGAGTTAATGGTGAGACGTTGGAGATGCCAGCAGGAAGAATTGTCTCAATTCAATTGTGTTGAAATGTTAATAAATAGGAGCTTCCCCAAACAGTTGCCTCTTTCCCGACAATCCTCTCTGTGCACGAACCATATGGTAAGTAAACATAAAAAACCTGCGGCTTATAGTCCAGTGTGGCTTGTATATGTACAAATCATGCAATTTAGCTTCTGCGGCTTATATTCAGGTGCGGCTTATAGTCCGAAAATTACGGTAGTTAAAAAGCGATTTATTCACCAAAAAAGTAATAAATTTAACACAAAAGTATCAGAATGAATGTTGTACAGTCTTGTCTTGACCTACCTAGTGAAGAATATCTGAGGATATTAACTAAAAGTCTGTGTATTACTTTTATTCCTGTGTCCAGAACCTGCTGTCGGAGAAGGTTGAACAGATGATGGAGTGGTCTTCTCGGCGCTCCGTCATCCGGATGAATGGAGACAAGTTCCGGCGTTTCATCAAGGCCCCACCCAGGAACTACTCTGTTATCGTCATGTTCACCGCTCTGCAGCCTCAGAGACAGTGTTCTGTCTGCAGGTATGAATGCACAGAAGCAAATGCAAGGCCATCGCAGTAACAACCGTCAGATCGCCTGCTGTAACAGCTGTTGCTTTCTTAGTTATTGAATTTTGTACATTTTTAAGTATTTCAGACATACCTGCAGCTGTCTTAGAAACCTGATCATTTTTGGCAAAATGTTCATACCCATATGATAAAGTTATATAAACTGGCATAGCATGGAAACTGCTGTAAATGGCCTTATGTAATAATAACCTGTGGGTTATGCTGACATTTTGATCAAAAAGACTCACACTGCCTGAAGGAAATGAATATATTTTGCAAAATAAGGCCATTGAGACTAAGATACCGACTCACTTACACTGACTTTAAAACAGTAGACGAATGCAACATATAATGGAATATTGTGTTTAATATTAGTTGTTGTTTTATTCCGGTTTCTTATTAGTTGGTGGACTCTTGGCCTCAGGGCCGACTGAAAGGTGCAGGCAGCAGTTGAAGTGTATGAGCTAATATGTAGAATATAAAACTGCCAGATAACTCGATTTCAGATAAATTCATAAGCTTTGAATTTATTTTATTAAAAAAATAAGTGAAGAACATTTTTTGTTTTCAGTAAATCAATAGGATCTGTCACTCTAGATCAAGGATTTGCATCCCTGTTTTAAAAATAATAGATAAATGTTATGCTCCATGAAGTTCTTTAGTAGTTGCTATTTCTATCACCTAAATATAAATCATACTTATTTTACAGTTGTTAGCTGTTGACTTTTCACTTGGGAGTATCACTGCTGCCTTTGGTTGGACTTTGATTTAACTCTCAGCTTTAACTGCACAAGATTAGATTGACCATCTCCAGGTGTTTAAAATAATATAGCTGGTCACAGATGGTTACAGGACAAACTCCGTACTGAAAAGGAATTTTCAATTGTATATGTTTAAATGAACTCTGTTTATTAAATCAAAGACAGGTGTCCATAAAGGATAAACTTTTCTGCTGTCTAAGAAAATTTAAATCCAGCTTTAAGCTTTTTGTAGAAATAGACCAAGTATAGCACATTTACACCAATACCCAACCCAGTGTAGAATTATCTCCAGGATTTGGGACCAATGCTAACAATAACAATAAATCACCATGCAGTTGTCCAATAGGAGTGTAAAGTATAGTTGTCTACTGTGTAAGAAAGGTTTACAAATTGTGTCTATAAATAAACTTAACTTTAGGTGGATATGTATGTGATCATTTTATTCGGAGCAGAACTTGCAGTATTAACCGGACTGTAAAATTTACGGGCTATGTGTAAAACTGCACCATATGCAAGGAACCCAGCTCTTTAACTGTTCTCCAATAATCTTACCCAACAAACTGGTCAGATAAACTTGCTGAATTATTACAGAATGGATAAAAAATATATGCTGTCAGGGTTTGACTATTTAAACACTATGTAACCAAGTTTGAGGCAAGGTGTGCGCATACTATCTAGAACATAAGATGTATAAGAGTAAATCTATTTATGTTCCTTTAAAATGTACGTATGCCATGTAATCATTAAATTCTGAAAAAGAAATGTTTACATGCACATATATTGTTCTGGAACTAAAATCTTTTACAATTGTTTTTAGCTTTACTCAGTCTTTTTTTTAAATACATGGTTCATATTTTGACATAACCAGACAAATGAATAAGGTTGCACTTTATGGAAAGGAAATGTTCATTTCAATGCTAAGCTGCTGCTCATTTACTGTCTGAAAGCTGCACAAAATGAAATTTTACTTTGCATACACTTTGTATATACAAAACAATAATAACAATTGTCTAAGAATAAATTCTAAAAGCTTTTTGTCGGCAACATTTAAAAACAACTTTCAAAATGAGATATTTTACTAATTTAACACAAAAAACAGTACACTGCAATCCACCCTAGATGCTCGTCTTCAGCTGTAAATGATAAATCAACCTTTTCCCCTAAAGCTGATACTCCGTCTGTTGTACTGTGAGGAACTTTGAATCTGGTTGACTGAACATGACAAACACAGAAAATGTATCTAGGAGCCAAGTGTCTTGTTTATCCGAGTTTCACTGTGAAGTAAACCTGAGTAGCACCATTTGGTTATTAAATATAAACTTTTTTTTACAGGAGCATCTTCAAGGAGGCATTAAACTAGTGCAGGAAATTTTGACCTGATTTCTGACTTTAATCAGCCACTTTTTTTCTCATTGGTGCCTTGATTATATAAGGTATTCATCATGAATCATATGATTCATCATAACACGTCACCTCGCCTTAGTATCCAGTAAGGTTACACAGGCTTACATGTTTTTATATATTTTTGTTTCATGAAGGCTTCTTTATTCCACATGTGTGGATATTTTAAATTTAAATTATTTTGTCAGTAAGCAAGTATTACTATATCAGTTTAAAAGATTTTTTAATTTAACTTGCATGCTTGCATTTTATTTCTATCTTTTTCTCAAATGTACAGATTGAGCAAATGGACATCTTGTGTCTATAAAATGGAAACCAGATATTTAAATATTCTGCAAGAGATTTTTTTCACTATCTGATATTAAATTAGACTGTTTCCAATTTTTCGTATTTTTGGATTACCTAAATCATTTCTTTTTTTTGTAAATGACAGAAGGATTAAAGAATATTTTTTGGAAATCTTTGTGTTAAGAAGCTTCCATAGACTCAATTTCATCTCTGTCAGATTAATTATAAAATAATAAAACTTATCATGAAATCTAGTTGTGTTTTTCTGTATTTATACTTCTTCTGTTTGCTTTCCTGTTAAAAGGGTGACGACAACAATGTTGCGACACCATAATTCTTAATGGCAGTTATTGAGACAAAGTTATAATTGTAATTAAATATAATTCCATTAAGGAAATTACTTTTCTTTCTGAGGTCATTTACTCTGTCCACATTAAAGATTGGGTATTTAGGACGTGCTTCAGTTGCTAAGTGGTTAGCACGTTCGACCCATGTACGGAGGCGTAGTCCTTGACATGGTCGACCCGGCTTTAAATCTGACCTATGGTCCTTTGCCGCATGCCTCTCCCCATTTCTTACCCGCTTTCCTGTCAGCCCAATGTACAAAAAACGAGTCACTAGTACCGTAAAAACCTCCAAATAAAAAAATAAAAAAATGGGTATTATACTTGCATTTTGTTTAATCTCCCCCAGTTTTCACTCATATCCATGGGGATTTGAGCCATAGTTAAGAGCTTGCTTTAAACATGAGATATATTGAATTAACAGTACAGAAAAATAACAAATAGCTCACAGCAAACACATGTGTTCATCTTTGTTGAATCAGTATCTTTAACAATTAAAAGTCTGAAGTTTGAAAATCTAAATTTAGGGCCACATAATGTTCCAAGCTGAATCACTATTTGTTAATTATTTATTTATAGTTCTTTCTTTATTATTTATTATTTTTTTAAGTGTTGAAGTTGTATACAATGTCTGAAATATTTTCTTTAACTTTCTAAAGAGTTTGTGTCATTTGTTTATTTGAAATGCTTGCTTTATATGTGTTGATAAAGCTAACTCTCTGTAGGAGACTAATAATTATGGATAGAGCTATAGGGATAAAGCTTTATTTAGTCCATCACACTGCTCCCCAGGGTTTTGTTTACATTCCTCCTTTCTTTGATTGAAGCTTAAAAGCGACTATCGTAACATTAGCAGCAGCTATAACCATGTACCATCAACACACATGTTCTCTGAAAGATAAATTTGCCTCCAAGTAAAGCCATGATAAGAGACGACGATGCCCATAAGATGATATGATAGCTTTACTAAAAATAAATGCATAAATAAAAAACCTCTCACTGAAGTCAAAGGCTAAATGTTTCTCTAATTTTCTCATTAAGTCTCAGAGCAAAGACATAACCAATGTCAATTAAAAGCTCTAATCTAAAGAAGCTTCTCACTTTGCTTCAGTGCCAGCAACACTGACTGACAGCTGGCTGCATTAGTTCACCAACACTTTACTCTTTGCTTGTTATACTGAATTTATTTTCACAGTTTACTGTTTTTTTCCCTCAGAGAAGTAGCAGTAGTAGCAATATTAAAATATCTCATTTGATATATTGGTTCTTTATTATTAACTAAAAAGTACACATATTAATGTATTGTTCTCTCACAAAACGCATCAGAATGCTGCAGATTAGTATACAGTGTTTTTTTAGATATGTGATCAAATAAATGAATCGGTGATTCATTTCATTAACTCATATCAAGCACCTGATATTTCATAATTAAACTTCAAGTTGTATTTTGAGGTGCTGATGATACCATATTGAAATTTTCTAGTTAACACAGATGATACCTGTTATAATTTCAAGGGTGCCCACATAAATGAGTTTTTATCAAAAAGGTGCTGCCAGTCAGAGGACTGTGGGGCTGCTTAGGGGCTGAGGGAGAAAACTGGAATGACTTATACAACTAGTAGGAAAACACAGTGGCTCTGCTATGGACAGCTGCTGAAGTTTTCATGGAATGAGATATAGCTATGCCTGCGCATTAGCTCATAGTTTTTTTTTGCTTCAACCCACATAAGGATGGCGTTGGCTTACATAAAGGTATAGTGGAGGATGATCTTTTTCCGGGTGGATCATCAAAATAAGTGGTCCTCCTAATTGTCAATCATTCTGGTAATATGTTTACGTGAGCCCGTCCTACGTGTTCGTCCCCATCTTCACTTACCAGTGGTGACTCTGACATATGGTAAATGGTAAATGCCATGTACTTATATAGCGCCTTTATTCAAGTTAGGAGACTTGACCAAAGCGCTTTACACTACATTCATTCACCCATTAACGCGCACACTGACACACTGATAGTGGCAAGCTACATTGTAGCCACAGCTGCCCTGGGGCTCACTGACAGAAGCGGCGCCACCGGGCCCTCAGACCACCATCAGTAGACAATGTGAGTCAAGTGTCTTGCCCAAGGACACAACGAAACTGAAAGTCAGAGTCGGGGCTTGAACCGTCAACCCTTCCATTTCAGGGCAAACTCCTACATCCCACCCCACTGTCGCCCCCCATAGTGGAAAAAAATGCAAAACTTCTTTTGAAAAGTAAGCTTGTACTAGAGATGCAGACAGCAACTTTTAAACAAGGTACACAAGGAGAAATGGGCTTTTGCATGCTCTCACAGGCTTTTAATAGGTGTTCCCTTTCAGGAGTAGTTACAGGGTTGTGCATGGGCATTTTTTTCGTCTTCAAAGTGGAGAGGACAGGTCTTTTCAAAAATTCTCAAAAATCCTCCACTATACCTTTTAAGTTTCTTATGGATCCTGAGCTGCTTTGGGTGAAACAGGTCAGACAATATCGGGGGAAGTTGGAGCACTCTATGGTGTCTCATGGAACATTTTTGAGAAATATGTGTTTTTTTTTGGTTCTGTCATTGTAAGATTTACTTGGTTGTTGAGTGAAAAAACCCACCGTGAGCAAATGCTAACATCCGAACCTACGGCATCCCTCAGGAGAAAGAGAAATTAGCCATTGAGCCAGACATGGAAAGATTGTTATTAAGAACCTGGTGATGTCACTCCCCGCTCTTCCACTTCCAGCTCCACATGCCGAGATGTTGTTGAGCTAAGAAAAATTAAAAAAAATATTCAGTAAACATCTGAAGGCTGATGTGGAGCTGAAATCGTAGATTGCTGCTGTTTCAGATGATAATTCAAAGCAAATTTTTGTTAGCTTCAATATTACTGAAGCAGAGGCTAACTTCATGGTGATAACCTGGTACTGTATTCTGTATTAGGTGTTTTATAGGTTTGTGGTTTAAAATGAAAGTTTTTAGAGGAATTTATACTGTGTTTTATTTATTAAGGTGGCGGGTTTTCACATTGTTTTTGTGCTGAACACATGCAGATTATACAACCTTGGCAGGGAAGGACGGGTGGAATTGTTGGCTATATCTTTAAGAATATAGTAGATAATTTCTTGTTAGAGCAGTAGAGGATTTATTTGAAAATCGTGTTCAATTAAAATATTAAATACTTATTTATAAACTAATAACTGGTATACTGTCTGCACCAGAGGCGTAGCAAATCGTGTTTCCTCACTGTGTGTTTTCTACCGGGGCTGCTGCTGCTGATGATGCCCGGCGTCCTGTCCGGTCTGGATGTTTCTGACCTGGAAGCTGTGATGCCTCCATACTGAGCTTGAACTGGCTGATGGTTCCTCCACACAAACCATTTCCACACTAGATGTTCTGGAACAACCACAAATGTTTCCATCATAGAACGCTGAGCTTCTATCACCTCATGGAGATGGGATTTTAACAGCTATTAATCAGAGTTCTGCCATGGTGCTAATAGATGTAGGATATTTGTGGTAAAGTAAGCTTGTTGATTCATAATAACTCAGAACCACCTAGTATGTCCTGCTGCAGGATTTGAATCCAAAATTACATGAAATCAGTATCCCATCATCTACACTTTAAATTGTGATAATAAAGTTTTCCTTAATTTATCAACATTTTAGATCATCAAAAGTGCATATTTACTTTGAGTGTTAACTAATTGCTTTGAGCAGTAGCAGGAGTATAACTGTTACTATTGTGTAGAATTAACTATAACTACTTACTTTTTACAGCAAATTTACCAACACTTATTGTAAACCAAGCATATTCTTTTTATCCATCTGGTTGTAACAGCACTGGCTTCTGAAACTGTGGATCTTTGGCTCTAAAATACACAGTTCCCCCAAAGTAGAACAGAAATGGCTACAAACCATAGTTTTTGGATCTTATGTTTAGAATGTCTGCATTGTTTTAGGGGATCATTTCAGACAAAAATAATTTTTTCCCTTCCAGATGCAAAGTATGATATGAATCCATGAGAGAAAATAAATGCTTTTATTATAAAGACAAACCTGGAAAAACACTCATGGCATTTTGTGGGTCATAACTGATCCAGACACCTGGGCCAGCTATCATGACAAAAGACTTGACAGGGATTGTTTTCTTGTTTTGTAGACAAGCTAATGAAGAATACCAGGTCCTGGCTAACTCCTGGCGTTATTCATCCGCCTTTTCCAACAAGCTTTTCTTCACGGTTGTGGACTATGATGAGGGAGCTGATGTTTTCCAACAGGTATGCAGTTTGCTTTTGAAACATAACAGTTGAATGCAACCAAAATGATCATTTAAGTTTTTGTTTACATTAATAAATACGTGTTTATGCTAACACCATCCTTTTTATAGGAAACCAGTGACATGTTTTGTTTTGACCCTATTATTTGCTCTTTCTTTTTTGTAAGCTTCCATTTTTTTTTTTTTATAAACAAATATTTGCTTGACAGATGATGATTTTTCTATTACAGATAAATCAGACTTAAGCATTTTTGAGTGTTCTTATTATCTTTTTATTTATATTTCTTTCTCATAAATGTGAACCTCTTTACATATTGAATTTTATTCTTTAAAGCAACATCAAAAAATTATCTTTTCTATTTTCTTTGCTGATTCCTCACACTTATACTGAATGTTTATATTCATGGGAAGATGGTGAATAGTACTCTTCCAATTTTTATTTGAGTTGTTTTTCTGCCAGGATTGTTTTTTTTTTTTTGTTTAAATATAAAATGTCCAGATTTTCCCTTGGGATGACCACTGTTCATGTTCTGTCCAAGGCACCTGTTGGGGGCTTACAGAATAATAAAATTGTCCGGTTTTCTTAAATTAACAGGAGCCAAGGCAAGGACTACGACATTGTTTCTTTTGCTCTCCTTAGTGTGACGTCATCTCTGAACCGCTGTACTCTATATGAAGGGTTCTTCATAGAGTTAATAGCCTGCAGCTCCTGTTACAAGATGTCAAAGAACAACTGTAGCTTTATAGATGAACATGTATTAAAGGCATAAAAAAAAAGTATTTTCAAACTCACCAAGGAACCCAGTTCCTCAGCAGAATCACAGATGCAAGTTTAAAAATGTACAAAATAAGTAACCCAGAAATCTAAAATAAACTACAGCAAAAAATGCAAATAATGCTTGACTTTAGTATTGATACCATGGCAAGTTAGTTCTATATCCAGAAAAAATAATTTAGTATCGATACTTTCCGGGGTATCGGTGTTTTTGATGACCATAGCAAATAAAAACTTTAAGATAGGTTGGTATTTCAGTAAGCATATATAGATTATTAAGGCTAGTTATGGGAACATGTCAAATATTCAGAAATATCTTGAGAAGTTCATAAGCTTCAACTATGATTATGTATTTTTCAGGCACCAGTTGCCTTTATTTCATAGTCTGCTGATTGGAAATAGGATTGAAAAAGAGAGAAGAAATGCGGTAAAGGTCCGCAGGCCAAGACTTAAAGACTGATGACACACAGTGATTTATTGCAAAGATTTATTTAAGATAATGAAAAGAGGAAAAAGATAGTTTAATTAAAGTTTTCCTGCAGATAGCTTCTGACAGTCTCCATTTGGACGCTAAGCCAAATATGCTAATTGCTAACAAAGCTGGCTGTTCAGATCGCTGTATCCGAGCATATTAATGGATAGTTGGCTCAAAGTAAATGTGTGATAGATAAAAAAAGCTTAAGTAAAAAGGGCAGCCACAGACTGGAGAAAAATATGCAGCAACATTAATTTAGAGGAAATTCAGAAGATATGGACTGTGGCCAAAGTTGGTGCTTCACAACCCACTATTCACCGATGTATATTACTTCAGTTAAACAACTCTGATCAAAAGAATAAATCAGAGGCTTCTTATTTGGGCTAAAGAGGAAAAAGATTTCAGCAAAAAAAAAAAAAAAATTAAAGATCCTCCTCTGCTGAAAGGACTTTTTATTTGGCTTATCTAAAATGATCTATTAATTTTAGATAGCTCAGTGATCAATCTATTATCTGAAACATAATTTTAGCTACTTAAATTTACCTTTTCATTGTATTTTACCTTCTTGAGATGCATTGCCATGTAAGGAGAAAAAAAGCTGCACGTATGAGTCTTCAATGTGGCCCTGACACTAATACTGAGACCTGTTAAATGTAGTTTTTATAAATGTTACTGCGTTGAAACGCTAGCTGAACAACCCTTCATTTTTTTATACCGCTGCTGGTTCTTATCCTTCCAGTTCTGTCTTTAATTTTCCAGCCTGCTTCATAATTGGTTCTTGTACTGTGCTCTCCGTCCTTGACTCTGTGACAAACAAGCTGAAAGGCCGACTTTAAAATATCGCTACACTTATTCTTCTGGTACGTGTCAAGACAGAGAAATATCTGGGCTGTAGTGGGGCTTGACCATGAGTTGACATAGATAGTCCGAGATTTCTTTAGGGGAAAGCTGGATTATCTGGATGGCATGGATAAGACTTTGACTGCTTTGTCCTATTGCCAGCATGAAAAAAAAAAAACACTGATGCTAATTCATCTTATAGCTGATAGCAGCACTTTAGTTTTACCTGCATAATGCCGCTGATACAGAACAGGAAGCAGTTGCATCTCTTCACTGACGGGAAGAATATGTATACAGAGGCTGCTTTTCCATATCTGATCTTTTATTACTTTTACGTTGTAATGAATAAGCATTCATTTCCTAGGCCATATTAAGCCATTTAGCGGGTTGACCTTTTAAATGTATAAACATATCTAAATTACTATTTCAAACAATGCACTGCACAGATAATTGAATTGAAATCGAGAGACAAATACTTGTATTTACTGCCAGTTGATTTATCAAAATACTGTATTGATCTATTGGTGTCATGCTAGCTAGGTTTTGTCAAATTATAATTTATATTTCGTGCTTATTTCTTTGTTTTTCAGTTGAATATGAATAGCGCCCCAACTTTCATGCATTTCCCTGCGAAAGGAAAACCAAAGAGGGCTGACACATTTGATCTGCAGAGGATTGGCTTCGCCTCAGAGCAGCTGGCCAAGTGGATTGCTGACCGCACGGATGTTCAGGTAGGACCTAATCAAACTCTGTTTACAAGAACCCATCCTCTAATTTAAAAGGATTTTTTGAGATCCATTGTTTTTGTTCTTATTCATACATTTACAAGTCTCCTGTTTCCATGAGCTTTACTATGCAAGGTTACATTGATGCTTTTTCATTGCCTTCAGGGTCAAAGCAATGCAGGCAATATTTCCTCTTTTAATGGTTCACTGTCAGCTCTAATAATAAGCCCAGATGGGAGGTCTGGTAGGAAGGAGAATTTCACTTGCATCAAACATGCCTTTTTAATTGTACCTTCATTTATACAGAATCCAGAACAGCCTTGACACTTGCTATCACTTAGGGGTTTAAATTCAGAATAGAATTTTATATTTTTCATACAATCATGAAAAAAATTATAATGCGTGTCATATGGTTGGGCAAGATATCGCTGCTTAAAACCATCAAGATTTTTGCGAATGAAGAGCTGGTCTACACTGCTCTTTTCTTCTCCAGCTGTCCATGCTAAACTTCACACTGTCCTGCCCTCTCCCTCTCTGAACACTAATCAAACCCTCCACCACCACCTCTCTCATTCTGTTTGAGGATCATTGTTAAATATTCACCAATACCATATGGTTTGGCCATTTCTGTTGTACATCTGCAGCTGCTAATAAACGTGATCATATTATATTTGGTGCAACACTTTAATTTATCTGTGTCTTTTATTATTACATTAAGGAAAAAAAAAAAAAATGATATATAATATATTTTGATGCAGTTTAAAGATAATTTGGTATTATGGCCATTATCAGCTATTTGATGTCTGTTATGCTTTTCTTGATTGATTCAGATTTAGGTGATATGTTAAAAGGCACTAAAATGGTTATAGAGTGGTCAAAAGCACTTTAAAGAGCCTTGTTTGCTGATCAAAACAAGATTTAGAAGTTCAAGTAGACTTCTGCATTTCTTTTCTGATGGCAGGTTAAGTTCCAAATCCCAGCCTTTATTTATTTTTATGTTTTTATTATTGTATTACTTGTCAGATGTTATGCTGAACTTAGCTTTTTTAGAAAAAGTCAGTGGGATGTGCAGAGGGAAGTGGGCTGCCATTCGGCTGAAGTTAGACTGGAAAGGGCCATTTTGAACAGCTGCCACTGTATACCATAATTTGAACCATATTCCTTTTCTTACTCTCCTGTGTGTCCCAAGGACAGGTTACAGGTCTTTCTCTAACTGATAAACACTGGTCAACTCGGCATATTAGTTTCTGTCTTAGAGCGTCCTACAGGCATCAGGCAGTAAATCAGAAAAGGGGTGTCTGCATGGCTCTAAAGGGTATCAAAAGGTTGTAAATTAAATAACCAGAAGCTGAGACCATAGAAAAGAATTTAAAAGTAATAAGTGTGACCTAATAGTGTTACTTTCTTCAGCAATGGCCCTGTTTTTCCCCCTTTTTGTTAAAGGCCTGTCTTTTAAAAAACACATGACTTTATCTTGCCTACATTATAGCTTTTACTCTGTGAGAGGGACCTGAAACAGCAGTGATGTGATGACATCGGTCAGTGCCTATTTGTGGTCAAAAAAAAAAAAATATATATATATATATATGTAGCTCAGTCAGTCTCTGCTCTAACCATAGCCTTTCTATGCTCTGACTGAACAGCCCAGCAGGACTGCTGTCAACTTGTCATGGGAATGTGTAAGTTTTTTTGGACATCTGGTTAGAGGATGTCAGTTTCAAAGACAGGTGAAGTCCTAGTTTATATATGAAATGCTCTGGGGTCTCATTAAATGAAGCTTGCATATTCACAAAATGGAGCCTGAAAATTGTTGTACGCCAAATTCCACGTAAAGGTTGGGATTTACAAAAACCAAACTTGGAGAGAAAATGCGTCCCTCCTGCAAACTCTGACCCATCAGTACAGGTACCCATGCAGAGGTTCTGTTTGGGTCAGCTTCTTTTTTTTCTTTCTTTTTTTATACATTGAATGACTCCTGTACAAGTCTTACTTGGATGCCAGTTTTTAGAGACTGAGCAGGGCTACTTAGGAAAAAGCAGACAAGCTCCTTTCACTCCCTCCTTCCTTTCTTTCTGTTATGGACATACAACAGTTGGGGTGGCTGGTCATTCTGTATAGCTCATAAAATGGAGCGAGAGACACAGTCAAGAGTAATGAAGAAGTAGAGAGGAGGTTAAAAAGAGGATAAAAAGAATGAATATTTCTGCAAATTGCTTTAAAATAATGGAGAGCAGGTAGGACCTAAACAATGAAATTTGGAAACCCTAACATAGCCTATTCAGCATAACAAAGATTAATTCCAGCTTAAGAAACCTAAGGAGGTCAAAACTGACTTAATGAATCAAATGAAAAACGAAAATTTTCACAAACAATAATGTACATTTTACAATATAGCTAAATAACAGATTACTTAAATAATTATTTCTTTTCCTATCCATTATCTACTATAAATTTTGTTTTTGGAAGTTTATATTGGAAAAAATTATTAAAACAAGTTTTTTCTTTTATTTCCATATTTATTTTAAAATCATATTACTTATTTGTATTTTTCTTGTTTCATTACTGACATTTCCTAACTGAAATTCCAGAATCAGCAGATAACTCTCCGTCTGATTCCACCATTTTAAACATTAAATCAGACGTTACGAGCAAACACTTCCTGAGTAACTGAGTTGCCATTTTACCAATTACATTTTTACCCTGTGTTCTCTGTGTTTTTTTCTTCTGCTTCAGTAATAAACTGTTAAAGTAGAACAACTCTTATTTGAGTAAAACATTGGGCTATTCTACCCACCTCTGATTGATACACCCCTATTTTCTGAGTCACTTATTTTGTTTTCACCAAAACAATTTTTCCATTAATTGAAATGTTTGATTCAACAATCTGTTTTTGTATTTGGTACCGCTGTGGTTATTTTCTCATGTTGTTTCATTTCACTGATTTGTTGATTTCCTACATTTCTCCTAGATCCGTGTCTTCCGACCTCCAAATTATTCTGGGACTATTGCTTTGGCTCTTTTGGTGTCCCTGGTTGGAGGTTTACTGTATCTGAGAAGGAACAACTTGGAATTCATATACAACAAGACTGGATGGGCCATGGCTGCATTGGTATGATAGTAATATGCACACACGCACACACACTACCTTGAGGTGTAAAACAAATACTTTTTTGATTGCGCAATATTTTCTAATTTTTGTTAGATAAATGTTAGTTTTGTTTTATCGACAGGTTACTGCTTAGTTTGGTTTTGATAGATGCAGAACCCATACTAACATATACAGTAAGCTTCCTGGTGTAAGGTTAATCAAAGCATATTAATCTGGAAAGCATCCTGTAGAAAGTGTTCACAAAACTGAGCGATTATTACAATTAGTTAATAAGATAAGTATTAATAAGTGTTAAGTACAATTCTTCGAGCTGATAAAGTACCTGCCTCCCATGTCGAGTTTTTAGCCAGTCCCAGCAGCTGTAGCCGGTGAAAACATTTCACATTCTTGATATGTATCACAGAGTTAACCGATACATAAAAATCTTTAAAATCAGGTAAGGAGGAATGCAAAACTAGGTTCCCATCCACTAAAATAGAAATTGTGTTTTTCATTTTATCTTTTAAAGTAGTGGATAGTTTTCCAGGCTAAAACCGACACAGCCACGTTTGTTTTGCTTCAGCCTTCTGCCTCAGGTTGACGAGACACGTCCCTGCATTTCATTGGTCCGAAACATTTCTGTATTGAAGCCGAACACATCTGTTGGCTTCTGGCAAAGATCCATTTTAAGGAGTATGTGAATTCACAAATCTCATGACAATTCATCTTTCTTGCAAGGTAGTTGTTTTGCATCCAAAACCATAAAGAGTGGTTTGATAGTGGTTATAGAGATGCAAACAAATAATTGACTTATTATTATTGGTCAAATAATAGTTTATTAGATTCAAATCGGTTCCATCTGATCTTTTGATGATTTTTGCCTAAAAGGAACGTTTTTCACGGTGTTATGTTACCACCGTCGACTAGAGAGCACCACTGTCCATTCTTAGGATCCTCACTGTTATTCGCAGGATAACAAAGCCAGAGCGGATATAGGAGTACTAAAGCAGAAGCATGAATGTGTGGTCCAGTATTATTTACACCATTTACCAGCGACAAGGATAAAGAGTAAAAATTATGCTTTTTCATTTGTAAAAATAAACACTCAATAAAGTCTTTAAGTTATCACCTAAATAGTGCCCACTACACAAAGCAATGTCAACTCCTCAGTGCTTGAAAACCAAGGATGTAATGATAAAAAAAAGGGAGGGCTTTACACATGATATTGTAAAATGTTAGAAGAAATGCTAGCAACAAGCGCAGTAGATCAGGAAGGCTTTTGTGATTTATCACATTTCATAGAGTTGGGTTTTAACAGTCCTCTGGGAGCAACCAGAACAACCTGTTCAAAGGCAGTAGTGACAGAGTGCTGTCCCTCCCACCAGATTGTTGCTTTACACTAAAAACAGAGAGCTATATCACAGTAACTGTCCGCTTATTTAATTCTGAGTAAAAAATCGCCAAGAATTCAAATTCCAAATTTCATACCTCACCTCAGACTTCAGCTCTCTGAACGTTTGTTTCTGCTTGCTGTTTTTGTTCCTGTCTTTAACAGTGTGTGGTGTTTGCAATGACATCTGGCCAGATGTGGAATCACATTCGAGGTCCTCCCTACGCCCACAAAAACCCACAAAATGGACAAGTGGTATGACACAATGCTTTTCTCCTCATCCTCTTTTCATGTTTCTTCCTTAACCTTTCTTAAAAGCTTTCATCTCTACCTCTTCCTTATTTTCATTAATCACTGTGATATTTTTATTATGCTTATTCTTATGTCTAATTTTGTTTAGTTTCCTTTTGTCTACTTTATTTTGAAGGCAAATGCTACTTACTGATAATGTGTGCAAATCCTCACAGAGATGAGAATGGCTGGTCATCATTAAAGTTTGTTCACTCATGTGTTAAATTAAAATGAAAATCTGTGGAAAACTGAAGAAAATGATTACAAGCAGAGAAGTAGATAAAAGGGGGGTTGGGATGGATATTGATGGAGTAATGAGTAGGATGTGTTCAAAAAGATGAACCCTAACCAATAGAGAGTGCACAACTAAAAGGAGGTTGTTTTGTCTGGTCAGTGCCATCTCATACACAGACGCACAAAAGCCGCTCCATTCTCAGCCATGGACAAGGTCAAAATGCAAGTGAGCTGTACTTTCTGTGGACACACTTGATCAACTCCACACAGGAACTGAATAAATGGTAGTCACATCCAGCAGAGCTCAACACAAATACACAGCAGAGGCATGCACATAGCATACCCACAGACTCCCATGGAGTAATAAACACTTTTCTACCTCCTTCCTGCCTGCCTCTTTACTTTTTTCCATTCCAGCATATTTGTTTCCTGGATCTCTGTAAAAGGCAGTCTATTTATCAGAGGATGTTGCCTCTGTCATTTTTCAAACTTTTTGATGATAGGTTACACAGTCCTTCATTGCGGCTTTTAATTTAGCCTTCACCCGTTCTTCCCTTTCCTGTCATTTCCACCTCCAGCCAAGCCTGTCTGTTTGCTACTTTCCCTTAAACCAGTTTTGATCTCACATATAGTCCCTTCTACAGTTCACAATTTTTATTAAGTTAATGTGACCATACTCTAAATCAACATTTGATCAGTCAAGTGCAAATGTCTTATAAAGCTGTCATTTCATAAAGATTAAATGTATACAACTCTACAGTAGATTGTTTTAACACAGGTGTAATGGTTTTGTTGAAGCAAAACCACAAAATAAGAAAAGGGCCTTAAGATATTACAAATTTTCCGTTTTAGGATATATTCATCAGTTTCCTAAATACACCATTGTGACAACTCCCACATGCGTATTAATCCATTTTTGCACTGAGTGCTGCATGTACCCTCTATTCTTCCTCCCTCATCCTTCTTTCTGACTTTATCTCTTTTCTGATTTTCTTAGTTTCCATTCCCAGTCCTTTTGCTTCTCTGGCTATTCTCGCATTATACAGCAGTTTTTAGACTAAAGTGTGTGTTTAGCTAATCGAAATAATTCTTGCTTGCCTGTCTGTCCTCTCTTATTTGAATACCATGCTCTTCTCTGCAGCTGACTGAGCAGGGTGATGATGGCAGCATTAAAGCTTAGTCAAGTTTTAAGAAATTAATTCAGTGCTGTTAAAAACTATAGCTATAGGCGTATTTGTTACATGCATTCATCAGCAGGTTATTCAAAATTTCTTAACAGCATGCACACACATGTTTTTAGATAAGTTTTTTATGTGTGACAAATGTGAAATTGGGACTTAGAATGGCTTACAAAATACAGAAAGAAATCCGTACCTTTACATAATATTGTAACTACAGTTGAATGTAAAATGTTGAATGTAATAAAATGAATAATTTTATTATACATCACTATAGAGGTTATTGTTTTAATGAAAAACTTTTACCTATGAACCTTATGGTTTTATAATATTAATTTCTGTCGTGATGACAGAAATGGTATAGACATGATACATGCTAACTCCTTACAGTTGGCTATTCTTGATCTGATGAAGTAAATAAGTGGTTAGCTGAACTACATCCTTTCACTTTTATTTTATCTATTTTCTGACAGTGAATGGCTTCAGCTCTGCTGGCAGAATTTAAAAGATGCTCATCTTCTCCTTTCTGTACTCCTCCTCCCTTGGCTTTTTTTTTTTCTATAACTTTCCCGCACCCCTCCTCTAATCCCTTCATCTTCCCAGACAGTGTAATTCCTTTAAAATGATGAGCAAGCAAAGCCAGGTAGACTGTATTGAAAGGATTTGTCAACTGACAAATGGCACAACAAAGTAGATAAAACTACTCTGCGTCACACTGTGCAGCCATGGAAATACGGCTTGCTCATTTTTTGCTTAGACATTCACAAAATGGGACATGGAGAAGTTAGCTTTAACAAAGCTATACACAAATGTGACAGGCAAAAATTTGTTACACAGTCAGCACTTGCACACCCATGGAGGGAAACGGTTGTGTGCTCGCCGCCTGAACCTCAATAACTGACGCCACGAAATCTATTTCGTTCTGGATTGATATTTCTGCTTCCAGCAGATGTTACCTTTCCATCAAACTCTAAACTTATCTGCAACAAAGCATATTCATGGTCTAATTTGGCTGAAACCATTTTGTCTGGAGAAGGATAATTTGCAACCACATCTATAACATTCTATCCATCCTTTCTTATCTGAACTGCTGTGACTAAAGCTGACCCAAACTGCTGCATTTCTGCTAAATATAGTCCTTGTTAAAAAGAATTTAATCCTCAAGAGTCGCAATTAAAAATAAAGTTGACTTTCCAGAGTAGATGGAGTGGACTTTACAGTGGAAATTGAGCTGTGGTGGTCTGTTTCAACACATTTGAATGTTAATATTAAAATTCAGTTCAGCTTTGGATTATTGGAGTTAATATTAATGAGAACCAGATGGTAAAAAGCTGAACAGACTTAACCTCATTTATTAAGTTTTCTGAAGAGATTAGGTAATAGTGATAGAAAATCACTACCTTGTTTGCATCTGGTCTACAAGAGGGGACAGAGTAGACTACCTACGGAGGAGGCTAAGGTCATTCAGTGTTTGCATCATCATGCTGCAGATTTTCTATAAATCTATTATTGAAAGTCATCTCTTCTACCATTTGTTGGGTAGCAGCCTTAGACTTCAAAAGCTCAACAAGCTAACCAAGAAAAGTGTCTCCGATCTGTAATTCTCCGGAATCGCTGGAGATGATTGTGCAAAAAGGAATCTTTAATTCTTTTTTTTTTTAAATGCACATGCACAACCAGGACACCCGCTCCTGAGACAAATGCTTACTAAACTCATGCTAGAGCATGCAGCTGCCAATTTCTCCTCGTGCATGCTCTGTTTAAAAGTTGCTGTTTGCATCACTCATACAAGCTTACTTTCCAAAAGAAGATTTGCTATTTTTCCACCCATTTTCACTCACACCGGTGAGTGAAAATGGGTGGAAAAATAGCAAACTCACACCGGTGAGTGAAAATGGGGACGAGCACGTAGAACGGCCTTACATAAACATATCACCAGAGTGATTGACCAGTAGGAGGACTGTTATTTTGAAAAGCCACCCAGAAAAAGAAAATCCTCTACTACATCTTTAAGTGAAGAGTTTTATATACTCTGAGTATCTTCTTCATGAAACGTGTGTAGAATAACAGAGTGTTTTCAGTCAGAGGCTTTTCAAATCTAGACCATTACAGAATATCCTACCTGCCAACAGCCATCAACATCTACAGTTCTTTGAAGAAACTTGCATTAGTTGGATTGTATTTGTCCTTGGGATTCATTGTTTTTGTTTTATTCAATATAATTATATCTATTAAAAAAATAAAATAAGAGGAAATAACAGCAAAGATATTCTTACTTAAGGAAAACTGGTTTAAACTTAGACTAAGGGTGATTTCTCCTCTACTCTTTACTTAAGTGACTCAAAAATGTGATGGCACCAGAAAACACTCATATTAACCCCCCATCCTAAAAAGTTACATTTCGTCTAGAAACTTTAACACTTCCAGTGACAAGGCAGATGGAAAGAATACAGTAACTGGATCTTCTATTTGGGGAAATTGAACCGATTTTGACCAAACCCCTTTCGAGTTATGCAATAAGGACTGGGTTGGACTGACTTCCATAGCTGACATAATCAAAGACTGACAGTCTCACACATTACTTCACCTAAAAAAAAAAAAAAATTGCTGATTTATTATTAGGGCAGTATGCAAGGAGAATTCTGTCTAAACAGTGCTGGCAGGTCTACCGAGCTCATACTGAACATGGTGCGAGTGAATGTTGCAACCAGGCTTGCCCAACTACAGCTCTGGATGCAGAAACGGCACTCAAAATCACTCATTAATCACTCCCACGGACTGCCACTCTGGGTCCCTGAGCAAAGACCCTTAATGCCGCACAATGGCAGCCCACTACTCCCATTTGTGCGGCGGGTTAAATGCAGGGAGAGAATTTCATTGCTCTGTACATGTGACAGTTTAAGGACAATGACAACCTGGGGGGGAAAAGTAATGTTAAGGATACAATGTTAATTCTTTATCAAATCTCACTAAACTGTCGACTGTTCTCTCCTATGTTAAATCTCCTTGTTTTGCAGCAGGCAAAATATATTTTTGTTTAATATGTTTGTTAATATGTTCATGAATCCCTACATGGCACCATTCATTTTTGTAGTTCTTTTAGTGAGAAATGTACAGTTCAAGGCTTCATATTATTACAGTGGATGGTATTCTCTGTGTTCCATGGATGGGGTGTTCTTAGACTCATGCTTACCCTGAATCTGGGCTTACTTATCTCACAGACGAGTCCACTGATTGACACCGCCTCACTTTCTGAAGTAGGGTAACAGGTGAACATTGTGAAAGATTTGCATTGTTTGCGTTCAGTGTGAACACTGAATTGCAGCCCTCCTGATAGAAATAATAAGCCACAGCTGTGGAGATGATCATCTGCCCATTACAATCCAGAAAAAAGACAAACCAGCAGCAAATAACCACAGCATTGATATGTGGAAGTGATGAAATTAGTTTTTAGTTATTGTAATTTGGGGGCATGAGTATAAAATGAACTGGGGCACCATAATAATTCTTTCAAGCCCATGTTTTTCAAGCAAAATTGCTTTTTTTATTATTATTATTTTTATTGTAATTTGGGGACATATGCGTAATAGATAAAATGAGAAAAGAAACTTGGAATTGGGGAAACCAGAAAACTCTTGGAGAACCCCACATTTGTCTTTTTTTTTTTTTTTTAGGGCAAAATTCATTTAAGTATTGTTAACTGAGGGTTTGAATCTAGCAGGTAAACTGACAAAGAAACGGGGGAACCGGAGAATATTCACATAACTAAGGCAACATAAGGCAAATTTATTTAAAGAAAAATTGATTTTTATTATTGTAATTTGGGATAGGAGTCTAATAGGTGAACGGAGGAAAGAAATTACAACTTGGGGAAAATTGGGAATTTTAGGGGGGGGGGTTAGCTTTTTATTGACTTTTGATCATGGTTTTATTAGAGTGCACTTCTTAGTATAAGAGACTCATTCAGCTTCCCACATATGATATTTTTTATGTTTAATTCCAGTTAAAATATTTTTTTTCCCATAGTTTTTGGGGAAACATTTGAAAAGTGAAGGGTTTTGCGGCTTAAAATTGCATTTCACCCTGAAGTGTAAAGATCTTCTTTAACTTTCTATTTCTTAGAGCAATCTTTCAATTAAACCAGCCTCTAACCAGCACCTCAAGCATGATACATGCAATGAAGAAATCAAACTTAACAGTAAAACTAAGTCCTCCAAGGAAATGGAATTAATTCATTTTTGATGACTGACGTATGCTAAAAATACATAAAATCCAGACAGCTTTGACTAACTCCAGGGTAATTAAAGGGAAATCTTAAGTGTGTAAACACTGCATTGCATAAACATTCAGAAGATGATGAAATCATGAAATATAATCTGAATCTCTGTATTTATTCAGATTAAGTTAAGCCTTTGCTATCTCCCCACTTCCTGTTTATAAGAGGGCCACATAAAGGGCTTAAATTTCAGATCTACGATCAACTTTGTGATCGTAGATCTTAACTGAGGGTATTATCCTTAACAATTTTGAAGACTGAGTTCTTATATTCCCCATTATCCTAGAAGTATGAACAGCCAATTTAGATCACCTCTTGGTCTAAATCATGTACCTGATTCCACTCTGTCTCTTTTACACAGTATTTACCCTCTCTCCACTGTTTTTCTGCTTTGTTGATTTTTTTCCATTTATCCCCTTTCCTGTCTGAGTACCTCCTGACCTTTTTATCAGCCAAAATGCACACAAAGCACAGATTCAGACAAACACACCGTATACACATACACCGCAGGGGATGAAAAATTATTTGAATATGTTATTTTTTTCTAATGTTATTGGCCTGCACCGATTATATGTTCACATTACTTTGCTCTGCTTTTCCATAAAAGATAATCAACTGAAGGATGTGGAAGAGGGCAAATCTTCTTTAATGCTCAAATACCCTGTGTCAACTTTGTTGAGTTAGTTTTCAGGCGACTGAAGTAATTGTAATCTCTGTAGGCTAATATACGTCAGAGCTTATGTTATGCCTCTGTCAGTGTGTATTTTTCCTTTAAATGTGCCAGTGCACGTGGCGGCATTGAAACAGTGTAGACTTCCTTGACAACCAGTTGTTAAATCATCTCTTTTGAGATGGCTGTAGCCTTACTCTTTTATAAGCTTCTTTTCTCAGACAGATCAGGTTCTTCTGTAGTTTTTAGAAGAAAAAAAATTACAAATATCAATGTCCTCAAAAGTACGACGGAGTATTAGGGCCAGGCTAGAGAATTATAAATTTTTTTTTTTTCAGAGAATAAAATCGTAATATTATGAGAACCTAGTCAAAAAATTGCGAGAATAAAGTCGCAACAAGAGCAGTCATAAAATGACGAGAATAAAGTTGTAAATCATGAGAATAAAGTCATACAATTACGAAAATAAAGTTGTAACATTACGAGAACAAAGTTGTAATATTGCGAGAACAAAGTTGTAATATTGCGAGAATAAAGTTGTAACATTGCGAGAATACAGTTGTAACATTGCGAGAATAAAGTCCCAATATTACGAGAATAAAGTCCCAATATTACGAGAATAAAGTTGTAACAGTGCGAGAATAAAGTTGTAATATTGCGAGAATAAAGTTGTAACAGTGCGAGAATAAAGTTGTAACAGTGCGAGAATAAAGTTGTAACATTGCGAGAATAAAGTTGTAACATTGCGAGAATAAAGTTGTAACATTGCGAGAATAAAGTCCTAATATTATGAGAATAAAGTCCTAATATTATGAGAATAAAGTCCTAATAATGTGAGAATAAAGTCCTAATATTGTGAGAATAAAGTCCTAATAATGTGAGAATAAAGTCCTAACATTGCAAGAATAAAGTCCTAACATTGCAAGAATAAAGTCCTAACATTGCGAGAATGAAGTCCTAACATTGCGAGAATGAAGTCCTAACACTGCGAGAATAAAGTCCTAACACTGCGAGAATAAAGTCCTAACACTGCGAGAATAAAGTCCTAACATTGCGAGAATAAAGTCCTAATAATGCGAGAATAAAGTCCTAATATTGCGAGAATAAAGATGTAATATTGCGAGAATAAAGATGTAATATTGTGAAAATAAATTTATATTTTATAACAACTCTTACGAGAAGCACTAAAATGAGGAATGTTGAGCATTATGTGTAGTTGTTCTTTGGCAACAGTTTGACAAATAAGGAAATATTAAGTCTCTTAGCACCAGCATTAAATAGGGCAGTATGTTAAAGTGGACTCGGGTTGCTGTTTGGTGCTGGTCGGCCGTCATATGCTGGTTTGAGCTCAAAGCTTTCTCTCTGAAACTGGTTGTGGTATGAAGATTCTTCTCATGATATCACGACTTTATTCTCAAGTGCAAGAGCCAAGCTGTTGGGGTTCACTGGGAGCTACGGATGTGTCATTTAAAATTTTGAAGAAACTTTTAATTAAGCATATTTGTTTATTGTTATTTTCAAACTTACTTTTATAGAATTTCTGTTTTGTTCTTTTTTTATATACATCCACCACCACCACCTCCCTGCTCATTAACTTTGTTGTTCTAATCTAAAGAAAGCAAAAAGAAGCTCATCCATCAACTTAATTGCACTGGCTATTAACCCCAATTGTACCTCACATCCTTTGTAAAGATACATTTAATGCCTTTAACAGCTCCCAGCCAGTCTTACATAAAAAAGCAGCATGTCCCAGTCTGCTTTGTTAAATTGTGACACTAAATGACATGTATAAACAACATATTTGATCTATAATAAAAATATAATGTCCCGAAGGTTAATATTTTGTTGGTTTTTAAAATGTGTTTAGGTAATTATTGCCAAAGAGCTCAAAGGCAAGACCCACAATTTACTGATCAAGATGGGGACAGGGGTTCCATTAATATTATTCAGGTGATATTTCTAGTAGTTTGGTTATCACTATACACCACCCAACTTTAAATAAGGTTTATTAGTGATTTTTAGAATTGTATAAATATAGACTCATTTATTATAGAGTAAGAGTATATCCACACCTGTTACTTTTGGTCCATTTTAAACAAAACAGAGTTAATTTTTTTCCCCTTTGTCTGGATCTTTAGCGCAGATGTGAATAAAGTTCAGCGAACCCTGGTCTGGACCAAAAGACTGGGCTTGGCTTAGACCCACTTTTTGAGATGATCTTGGTCTGCTTCCTAACATACATACACTATATTGCCAAAAGTATTTGCTCACCCATCCAAATTATTGGAATCAGGTGTTCCAATCACTTCCATGGCCACAGGTGTATAAATTCAAGCACCTAGGCATGCAGACTGTTTTTACAAACATTTGTGAAAGAATGGGTCGCTCTCAGGAGCTCAGTGAATTCCAGCGTGGAACTGTGATAGGATGCCACCTGTGCAACAAATCCAGTCGTGAAATTTCCTCGCTCCTAAATATTCCACAGTCAACTGTCAGCTGTATTATAAGAAAATGGAAGTGTTTGGGAACGACAGCAACTCAGCCACGAAGTGGTAGGCCACGTAAACTGACGGAGCGGGGTCAGCGGATGCTGAAGCGCATAGTGCGAAGAGGTCGCCAACTTTCTGCAGAGTCAATCACTACAGACCTCCAAACTTCATGTGGCCTTCAGATTAGCTCAAGAACAGTGCGCAGAGAGCTTCATGGAATGGGTTTCCATGGTCGAGCAGCTGCATCCAAGCCATACATAACCAAGTGCAATGCAAAGCGTCGGATGCGGTGGTGTAAAGCACGCCGCCACTGGACTCTAGAGCAGTGGAGACGCGTTCTCTGGAGTGACGAATCGCGCTTCTCCATCTGGCAATCTGATGGACGGGTCTGGGTTTGGCGGTTGCCAGGAGAACGGTACTTGTCTGACTGCATTGTGCCAAGTGTAAAGTTTGGTGGAGGGGGGATTATGGTGTGGGGTTGTTTTTCAGGAGCTGGGCTTGGCCCCTTAGTTCCAGTGAAAGGAACTCTGAATGCTTCAGCATACCAAGACATTTTGGACAATTCCATGCTCCCAACTTTGTGGGAACAGTTTGGAGCTGGCCCCTTCCTCTTCCAACATGACTGTGCACCAGTGCACAAAGCAAGGTCCATAAAGACATGGATGACAGAGTCTGGTGTGGATGAACTTGACTGGCCTGCACAGAGTCCTGACCTCAACCCGATAGAACACCTTTGGGATGAATTAGAGCGGAGACTGAGAGCCAGGCCTTCTCGTCCAACATCAGTGTGCGACCTCACAAATGCGCTTCTGGAAGAATGGTCAAAAATTCCCATAAACACACTCCTAAACCTTGTGGACAGCCTTCCCAGAAGAGTTGAAGCTGTTCTAGCTGCAAAGGGTGGACCGACGTCATATTGAACCCTATGGATTAGGAACGGGATGTCACTTAAGCTCATATGTGAGTCAAGGCAGGTGAGCAAATACTTTTGGCAATATAGTGTACTCTAGAGTAGTTTGCCTATTGTCTAAGTACAGACAAGCTTCGGTCTATACCCTACCACACACATAGCATATATCTCTATGGACAGCAAGCCATCGTAATAGTGAACCTCATGTCAACATCATACCTGTTCTTCTGTGTGTTGCTTAGCAACACTGCTGCCAGCATGCGTTGGATCTTGTTGGGTTTGTAGGATGCATTATCCAACACATCCCAAAGTTAGAAATGAAACATCTCGAAATCTACTTTGGATGGGCTTCTCTGGATACTCGGTGATTTTTCAGCTGCAATAATGGCACAAACATCCAAGACACACATGTTGCATGTTGATTTGTTAGAATAGATTTCCTCCATTTCTGGCTCTGTGGTTAGGTCACTTCTTGTGAAGCTCCCCCATATTCTTTAATGGATGTGACTTGACAATCTTCTGCAGGCTGTGGTTATCACCTTTGCTGGTGCACCTTTTTCTAACAGACTTTTTCCTTTTACTCTTTTTTTTCTGCCTATTTTTAGATACAGGATCTTTTTTTTTAGTAGCTTAACATTCTTGTATAGGAAGTCTGTGACTTTTTGTGGCCATTTGTCTATTCAGCTGTCTTTCCCATAAGTGTGTAGCCTAGTGTCCAAGACTAAGGGAACATTTAGAGGATCAGAGGACTTTGTGTGTCTTTTGGCTTAATCAGCTCATTTGGTTATTATACCATGATTTTTCAACTTTTACGTTTTTCATACTTAAATATTGCCCTTCATATCTATTGTTTTGCTTTCTTACCAGGTTTGGTTGGTAAAATTGCATCGGAATTGTGTGTACTCACGATTAGTGAACGTCAGCTTCACAGCTTTAAATCACTGGTGCTACAGTGATTTAAACTTATTTTGATATGATCAGGCACACAATCATACATTGTTAACAAGCCAGCTTTCTCCTAATAGGGATACGGGCCATTCTGAAAATGTAACTAATCTACAGAGCTTTTAATGCGTAATGAGTTGGAAACATGGTTTGTCTCCTGTTGCAGAACGGAAGGAGGATCGCTGAACAGTGTCAGTGTTTAACTCTGTGTGCTGAAAGTGTTTGGTTCATGTTTTAGTAGGTTTCTGCTCACTCGCTCAGCCCGTCTGGGCCCAGACAGTATTTTCTCACTTTGAGCATTAGTTTCATTGGCATGTTTCTGAATACCATTAAAAAAATGTCCTCATCAGTATTGATACTGTACCCAGTATCTGAAAGCAATGAGGAACATATATGTTTAATTACTTACTTTGCAAGTTATCAGAACATTGTTATTCAAATAAAGTTCATGAGATAGCCGTTTAAACATTGATTACATGCATCTGTGGATTTCCAGCTAGGAAGCTCCTGCCCTGTTTAGGCACTCCACATTTCATAATTAGCTG
The DNA here is from genome assembly GCA_030533445.1 of Cyprinodon diabolis. NCBI lineage: Eukaryota > Metazoa > Chordata > Actinopteri > Cyprinodontiformes > Cyprinodontidae > Cyprinodon > Cyprinodon diabolis. The sequence continues at coordinate 14,014,543 of CM060066.1, read as the reverse complement.
TAATAGTAAAGGCTGATTTATACTCAGAAACCAGGTCGTCAGCATGTGTGTTGTAGTGAATGCAAATGTTTTCCCTCTTGCGGCGTGGAATAACAAGCGCAGACCACGCTTCAATATTGGGCATAAATCAAAAATATCTGCAACAAGCTCACTGCGACACATTGCTGCAGGAGTATGACCAGCCTTTAAGATATCGGAGGCAGTTTTCCTATGTTGTTCTGTTCTGTTTCTTACATGGGTTGGTCCTGACTGCAGCCATTTTTTGGATGTAAAATTTGTGATGCATAACTGTCAAGGCTAGCAGTATATTTAGTTTTGGTTTGTAGTTGCCTAGGGTATGTAATCATAGGAAAAAATCCCTCCATTGATTTAGGTTTTAGACAAATCTTTACGTTAGCAGAGGAACCAGTGGCTGCCTTTGTCTCCACTCCGCCTGAGTGTTCAACTTTCAAACAGTCACACGTCCCTCAAGTGAACAAATTTGTGGCAAACAACAAACTTTATCAGCACTTTTAGGTGTTTATGTAGATACACTGAGACATGCACACTGTGTGATCTACACACTAATGAATAAAACTGCTGCCTTCTAATTCATCAGAATAATTGGAACTGCCCTTCCATGGTTTGAGGAATTTTTCATCCCAAAAGCAGCCTTTCTCTCTCTCTCTGTGTTTTCTTTCTGTTTTTGTGCTGAAAGGGCTATATACACAGATCTGAATTCTGAAATAAAATCTGTAGTGTTTCTAGTCCTCTGGATGTAGTGACATTGTCTGTCTACACTATCATAAAAAGTAGGTTTATTCCTCACACGCTTGTAAACGTTTTGGAATCTGTTATTAGGACAACACTAATAGCCTAACACTTCTAAACAATTTACAAGTAATCAGTGCACAGTTTATACAACCGTAAATTAATAAAATAGCGATTCCTTCAAAATTACACACAGTCTTTGATAAATAACCCAGGGGATAATCCCCCCCAGAAAAAAATGCCCAAATTGCGCTCAATTATCCATTTTCCATATATGACTCACTATTGTTCCAATGTATCAGCTCTAAATGGAGAGCAGTTGTTAGATATGGTTTTATCACTCTTAAATACTGTTGACTAGAAGATCTACATAGAGTAGCACTTGATGGAAAAAAGAATCTTCTGAAGAAAAGCTGCTCTACATAGAGAAGGACTAGACTATAAGAAAATTACCATCACACAGGTTGCTGCCCATTAATAAGACCATATAACTGTTTAAAGAGGACACGTTCCACTCAACTTGTCTCCCCATGGTTGACAAATAATTTGAGTTCATATGCTTGGCACTGCGGCCAGAGGGTGTCTTTTGGAAATACACATGAGAGTACTGGAACATTGCTGCAGCACCTAAAGGAATGGAGTTTCAGTTCTCGACGAGGGTATTTTAGAGATAGAAAAAAAAAATCACACTTCTTTTTGTAAATACTGTCCTAAAGAAGCCTAATTTACCTCTGCCCTCCAGTTTACTAAGAAAGATCTTAAAGCAGTTAAGAGTTTGTTTGTTTTTATATTGTCAATTTTATCATATATCACTCCAAACATCATAAGATAAAATCAATATCTCCCAACTCTAATTTGGAACATTATAGTATTCATGACTTGCAAGACAACCACTGCCTTGCTGAAGACATCTAGAGTAAATGTGCTGGACTACCGAAGCATGTCTCCAAGCCCAAACCCTAAATGCGTATCTGTGGGGCTTCCTTGAAAAACAAAAGGGGGAGATGTTGACAGAAAGGAATGGAAGAGGATTCCAGTGGCTCTAGTTAAATCCATAACCAAGAGAGTACAGTTAGTGCTGTAAAGTAATGGTGGCCCTACAAAATCCTGAAAAATGTAATCACAATTTGGAAATTTCAACTCAGGACGGTCCAGTAAAAGTAAATCTTATATTTTAGGGCTGAAACAATTAATCAGATTATGATTAATTGATTATTGAAATAATTATCAACTTATTTAGTATTCGATTCGTTGTTCAATGGAGTATAGAGACTAATCATGCTTTTAGCTGACAGAGTGACGCACTTAATTGGTAATTTAACCAAAATTGTTGAAAAAAAAAATAAAAAATTTGCATTTAAGATAAACTTTTTTCCACCAATGTGCTCTCTTAAAGTCATTTTTTTTTTTCATCTGGTTTAAATTCTGTAATCAAATTTGCTCTAAGCAACCTTTTAATATCTGAGTATTCATTTATTAGCAAAAATATAGTTAGGTTCAGGCCTATTTACAAAAAACGTTAGGGGTCTACCCACTTTGTGAGATACTGTTAATTGGTAAGATACTTAAAAACCTAAACAAATGGTTTTTAATGAGTTATTAAAGAGGAAGTATAAGGAAAATTGATTCAGCTCTAAAGATTCCCAGAAAATGAAGGTTGCATTTTATAAAGTAACTCAAGAAACAAAGGCTGCTGTCTTGCTGCTTTTAAGAGCCGCCTTGTTAAAGAGGCAGCATAGGATTCCAATTCGATGCTTTCTCACTGAACTTTTATTTACTTTTCAATTGGTTAAATTAGAAGTAGGAAAAATGTTCCACCAAATACAGAAAAGTACTGCTTCAAGAAAGGTTTAAACCAACATTTATCTACAGCATCTAATCATTTGTTAAGCAAGTTTTTTCCCAGAGAACTACTAGGAACTATTATTTTAACGACTTAATAGAGAAAAAAACTAATATTACCTTTTTTCTGTTGAGATCAAATTTGATTTGATTATTTTCAAATAAAATGTACAACATTAACTATGAAAGAATTGGTTTTGTATATGTATATTTTTTATTTTTGACATTATTATTAGGTTTATGTTAACGTTCATAATTAAAGGGTTTAAATTTTATTGTATAATTAAAGACTAATTAGAAAAGCATCTCCTATACTGGTGTCTTTCTCAATCTAGAAAGACAGCCACAATACAACCATCTGAATTACTGGGCACAGCACAAAGTTTATGTTCAAAGGGATCATTTTTTGTTTTTTGTGTTTTTGTCTTTGTCTCCTTTCAAATGCAAACGTGCTTTATGTCTCTCTACTGAAGCAAGACAGCATGCCTACCTCCTTTGTCATCTTCTATTCAACTCTCCATCCTTAAACTCTGCGGCAGTCAAGTGGAAAACCAGACCCTGCGTGGCGTAAACTCAGACGCTAATAATTTTATGTTTGCTTCACTTCTTTAAGACCTCTGGGGTTGTTTTCTCCCATCTTATTTCACCCTGAATTTCCCCCATCTTACTGAAAGATGCCAGTAAAGTTGTACCTTAAACTTCCACCAGAGGTGTTTGGTCGTGCAGCTTTAAAGATTGCTCTTTGTCTAAATCTCATTGTAATACAGGCTTGAGCGAAGTCTGAGTTGCCATAATTGTACCTATTTTAGTACAACCATTAAAACAATGGTCCTCTGGTGTTGTTGTATGTATTTAATTACTCCTTTCATAGGGATGTGCCATTTATTCTGTTAGGACACCCATTGCCCAGTGCAGTTGTTTAAAAAAAAGCTATGTCCTCAGCTGCATCACTTTATTCTCTTGTTTTTTTTTTTTTTTTTTCATCTGGTCGGTGACATCTGTCACAGAGCCTGGAGAACAGACTACTAGTTGATACGAAGTGAGCGCTGAATTTTAACAGATGTTTAGAGGATGTTCAACTGTCCTATTTTTGTATTATAAGGGTTAATCTTCAAAATGCACAAAAGAATTGCAAAAATTTTCAGAGCAAGTAAACTAGAATTTGGGTGGTAAATGATTTAATAAGGACATCTAAGGCAGAAGAAGAGTCTCTTTTTCTTCAGGCATACCTTTCTACTCTTGGAGGATGAAATGTCTTCATTTAACCTGCACAGATTGATAACATGATCTACACACAGAGTTGACCAAAATGCTTCAAGTTGTATAATAAATGGTCTAAAGAGAGAAGACATTTCCTTATTCCATTCTGGTTTCCAGTTTTTTCAACAATGATGATATAAATCAAATTAAGACTTATTATGTTCAGGGCTTGAATACTATTTTGTTGCGGCTGAATCTAGGTTATCCTATGTGAAGGATTGTTGTTGTACTTGGAGAATAAAGGGAAACAATTCAGCTTCGAAGACTAGAAGTTTCTTTACTAGAATGGAATTTGATGAGATGTATTTCTTCACTCATGTCTTTACTGTGTTTACCCTCTGTAATATTACGCTGCCTCCCTAAATGTGTATCTAATGTTAGGGGGGATTTTGAATGAAAAAAAACTACTTTCCTATCTAAATGCAATGTCTGCAATACCAGTGCTCTGTTTGATGCTTCAATTTCCTACAAAACATTCATTTTACAAATTTCCCCTTGTAAGTGAACAAGTTGCCAGTTGAACATAACACTGCCAAGTCTAACGTTTGTCTCTCTTTCCCTTTTTCTCTTTCCCACAGAGTTACATTCATGGCAGCAGCCAGGCTCAGTTTGTGGCCGAATCTCACATCATCCTTCTTCTGAGTATCCTTTCATGGGCTTCTTTATGATCCCTGGCCTTCAAAATGCTAATCACAGAGGGCAATTTTAAGGTCTCTGAAATGTCTCAGGCTAAACTTGGTAATATTTCTACTACATTCAACAACAGGTGATACAAAGCATGCTGGACGTTTTCCCTTAACTTAGAAGCCATTTAATTTAGTTTTTCTTTCACAATATTAAAGCATTCCTTTCTGTGGGTACTTTAAAAGAATAATGACAACTTCCAATAACAAATAGAGGAATTGCCAGTTCAAATGTTTCCGTGATGATTTGTTCTAAAGTCATTGACTCGTGAAAAAGCTCTATGGCTGTTTGAGTCATTGTTTGTCAGAATATCTTTTTTTTCCTTCTGCATTTTTCTACTTTGCTTTTATGCCCATGTGTATTTGCTCTGGTGCTTTCCTCTTTTTGTCAGTAATGATAACATTCATTCCTAACTGTTGTATTCCTCCCAATAGCTGGTCCAAGGTCGCACCTGCTGCAGAGAAGTATTTGTTTGTTCATTTCTCAGAGTGTTTAGCCCTCTGATCACAGCTAGACTGAACAGGCATACCTGTCCACACGTAAAAAAAAAAAAATCTTCTTTTATTTAGTGTTCATGTGTTGTAAAGACCTTTTTAAAGCATCACTCATTTTTTTTTAATATTCTTTGAAAATAACAAAAAACTTTGTTTAATCTCTTTTTTTGTTATCCAACGAACAGCTTTCACAATTAAGGAAAGAAAAAACTTTTTTAGATATTTGGCTACCTTCTGTTTGCTTTAAAGTAAAATGGTTTGCAAAATCATAAGGATTTTATTTTTACAAATATTTAATGAAAAGGCAAGACCAAAATACAACATTCTGTTTTTGCACAAAAGAAAAAAAAATACTCCTCACTGGTATCTATGGTATGAAAGCATTAGCAAAGCGAAAAGTATGTTTTTTTTTTTTTGTTTTTTTGCTTTGCTTTGCTTTGTTGTGTGTTTTAGAAAAATCACACCTATTTTTTACTTCTATAACTATATATACTATATATATATATATATATATATATATATATATATATAATAACTACAATACTAAAAAGTAGTAAAATTTTTTTTGATGTTATTGTTACAGTTTTGGAGAAAAAAAACCTAAAAACAACAACATAAAATTTTTCTTAAAATTGTTGAGTGGTGGGTTTGGTCCGGGTATGTGTGCCTTCACCATAATGTAGATTATATTCCAATGACCAAACTGCCCAACTTCAAGGCTGGTAAATGTAAACAATTACCATATGAAAATTGAACTCCACTGGGGTCACAGTTTTTACATCTTCAGTAGCCCTTCTAAAAACTGGTGTGCAAAATATCTTGGGTTGCTACAGCACAAATGAGACATTGATACAAAACCAGTGGAAGGAGAGGTAGGTTCTGTGTTCATGTAGACCTATTTGGACTGTTAGAAATAACAATAGTTAAAAAGTATTGATAAAGAAATTACAAGGCAGGCCAGCAGAAATCAATGCAGGGAGATGCAGACCAACTTGATACATTCAAAAAATCAACTTCAATATTTTGGTATGTTTACACAAAAAACTAGAATATCAAAGAACCCTGAAAAGAGACATGGAGGTAGATGGAGGTTTACATCTCTTCACAAAAGCATGTTTTCTTCCTTGATCTAATAAACATAACCTCCCACGAAGCACCTTTGTTGTTGTTTGTGTTTTGACCTTTTTTGTAAGACTTTAAGATGGGCTATGCAGTGCACCTTAAAAATTGTTTCATTGTAATTTTTAATAATTGCATTTCTACTTCAAATTGCATGGTTTTAAACCATCTGTCTTTTACAACTCTTCATTAAACTGCCTGTAGAACAAAGATTTTGCTCATTTTAATGGCAGTAACCAAACTGGTTTGGATGTCTTCACATCTGTGCAGCCATCTTTGCAGATCGCCAGCAACATTCCCACTTATATAACATATATAAAAACAATGCAGGTGCAATTTAGGCCCTTTTAATAAAATCTTTGAAGGTCAGATGTAAACATTTTAACAATTTAAAGTTGTTGATGAGTTGCAGGTCTGATGTTTAAAGGCCTCCTCGCCATCACCCTGACTATTAGCTGCCTCCACTGATTCTCTATCAGATTCAACTCCTGGCCTTGGCTGGAATAGTCCTTATCTTTAATATTACTTTAAGTGTGTAGAAACGTATTGATAAGATAAAAAGATTAGCTTAGCCCTAAATCTGCCAGGGTAATGAATAGCATTGGGATTAACTGTAGCTTTTGTTTCAACAAAGATTTTGTTATTCAAAACTGGACAAAATACAAGCAGAAATTCTTAATATATTTTTGCAAAAATAATATATTATTTTATATATATTATATTATCTTCTCTTTATCTTTTCTTTTTACCTGTAGGTAAATATTTTGGTTCACTGTTCATCAACAACATACTTGAATTTGTTTTTAGAATTCATATAGTTTCTTTAATGGGAGGGTATGTAAACTTTCAAGCACAGCTGTATCTTACAGTTGCAGCCATATGATCTCTTCCTCTCTTAAACCGACAGACAAAAAATGCATTGTTTTCATTTAATTTATTTCTTTCTCTTATCTTAACTGAGGATAGAAACTAAGGCTACGTTCACACTGCAGCCTGAAGTGACCCAAATCCCAATTTTTTCCCCCCTATATGTGATCTGTATCTAATCTTTTCTCGGCAGTCTGAACGACACAGATCCGATTTTTCCCAATGGTCCTGAATCCGATACAAATCTGATCTATTCAAATGCCACCTGTGTCTGAACGGCCAGGTCGCGTTCATTCGTCCTGAACGCCAATAATACCTGACAAATGTCACTTTTCTGCATCTTGCTATGCAGATGCGCCAAGAAAGACAACAACCATGGCGGACGATGATGCAGAGAGTAGTATTTATGTTTAACCATATCGAAAAGTGTTTTTAAGGTTGGGGAAGATCACTAGATGCGCTCCAACATTACCATCCATGTTTGCTTCCGTAAACACAGAGCATGCTGGCTTGTGACGTCATTGCGTCCTCTGCTGCGCATGTGGGACACTTATGTTGTATGACTGCAGTTCACACAGGAGATCACATACAAGTCCCATATATATTTGGAAATGTGAACAGCAACGCAAAAAAATCGGATTTCGCAAAAGAATCAGAATTGAGCCTCATGGCCTGCAGTGTGAACGTAGCCTAAATATTGTTTTGTTTTTTGCATTTTTAGTGAGGTTTGTTTTATTATGAAATGATTTTCACCATAATCTAAAAATTCACCCTGGCCTTTTCTCAACAATTGATAAAGCTTTTAATTGTATCCTAAAGGCAGTTCTATTCATTTCCACACTGTTTTATCTCTGAGAACTCTTTCCAATTAGTTTAAAGATTTCTGTGCTTATGCATTTATTTGATAAGCTGCATATGCATCCATATGTCTAAAAGTTCGTTCTGGGTCATTTTATTTTTCCACCTCCATCCTTCCTTTTTTGGGTCTTGTTTCCTTGACAACATCTTCCCAGATGCTGCGATCACCATGGGAATGGTTCTGCTCAACGAAGCTGCCACCTCTAAGGGAGATGTTGGCAAGAGAAGGAGTAAGTGTTTTCTTTTTTCTGTACATGTTGGTTCTTGGTCTGTTTTTTTGTTGTTTTTTTTGTTTAAGTTTTGTCAGAAATATAAATATCCATATACAATTTCTTGGTTGTTATAACCAATAAGTTTTAAAAAAATAAGTAAATGGTTTGCAACACAATGTATTCCTCTCTAAATGCTTGAGGAGAGTGCTACTGTTGCTGTAGATAATGTTTGTAAAAAAAAAAAAAAAAACATTATATATCAGATATGACTTGCACTTAAAAATTTTGCCACTTTCAAGTTTTAAGATGTTTTTCATTAATAACATTTCAAACCCTAACTCACTTTTTTTTGTGATGGCAGCTATTAAATATTCATGGAAAATCCAGCTTAAGATCCATTGCAGTCAATGACCTTGTTTTTTTAAGGAGGCAGCGATGCAACAATGTACAGCAGAGTTAAGGGAGAAAACGCAGAGCAGCACCTCAGAATAGATTTTCAACCCTAAAAGTATCATGCACTCTACATTATGGCATTAAAATATCTAAAATTGAATTTAAAACAGTAACAGGTAAACTAGATTCTTAATCATACAATGTTTTGTTTTAAATAGATATTTCATTTCTTTATATATTTGTTGTTCCTGCCTGTTTTTGAATTATAGAGATAAAAATCTGGTCATGCCAAAAACATTTTTTTTCAAATCGTTGAATTTTGCCATTCTTTTGTTTTGCTTTGTGAAATTGGTTCAATAGTCAAAAAGAAGATGCCAAAAGGAGGAAAAGGAGCATGGTCTGTACTGAGTTTATGGTCCTTTCTGTGGCCTGTGTGTGAGTCTTAAGTTAAGCATAGCCACTCCCCCCCGCTAAGCAGATTATAACTGTTACCTTAAGTGAAATGCTTTTTTTTTAATAGTGCAAGTTAAAGTTAAACTCAAACCAATGAAATTAAACGCATTAAAGTGCATTTTTATAATTTTGTAGCCCAGTCTATGAAGAAGAGGCCAGATTTAGTCATCTGACATCGTCTTCGTTTGTGCGACTAAACACACACAAGCTGAGCTTTACCAGAGCACAATTGGTCAGGAGTTAATAAGAATACTGATCCATTTATAAATCCCAAAGGTAATAAAAAAATGTTTTGTTTTTTTAATAACCAGAATTGCTGAGCGAAACATTATATAGATGACGAATGCACATGCCAATTAAAGCCTTTACTGTTATCTGAGGATTTTCCCTTCTAATGGCTATAAAAATATATTTAACATTAAAAAATGCTTTATACAGAAATGTGAGCTTAATGAACCTTAATGAAACATATATTTATTACCTGCTCCAAGTTTATTCTTAAAATGTTGCCTTTTATCTGAAAGTTTCATCAAAATGCATATTCTAGTATTAAACATAACGTTTGGTTATCTAACATAACCCAGTTCTTAGAATAATATTCACTCGGTGTCTCACTATGGGATGCAGCCTCCTGCAGCCCTGATAGAAGCATTTATCTCAATCTGCCAATCCTGATTGGCCGGTGAAAGTGCCTGTCTTACGCCACGCCCCGTAGCTGCGACTACTAAAGCGTGTGCGGTTCACGGCACTCCAATTCAACAAGCAAACCTCTTCTCGCCGCCCTGCAAGAAGGGTCGTCTGGCGAGACACCTCGCTCATATTATTCTAAGAACTGGGGTTATGTTAGATAACCAAACGTTCTTTTCCATAATATTCACTCGGTGTCTCGCTATGGGATATGGTAGCTCCCTTATTGCCAGACAGCTTATCGAACAAGAAACCGGCCGATGGGGAAGGTCCAAAAGGTCAGTTATGACTCTAGGACTGCACTGGCCGCGCACGGTCCTGACACGTCAAGCATGTAGATCCGGACAAAAGTCAGAGGCGAGGACCAACTCGCCGCTGAACAAATGTCCTGAACGGACACTCCCCGAAATAAAGCCCAGGACGCAGCCATCCCGCGGGTAGAGTGTGCACGCAGACCCCTGCTTCCATACGCCAAAGCTATAGCCTCCACCACCCAGTGGGCGAGGCGTTGCTTTGTGATCGGCTGTCCCTTACGGGGCTCCACCCAGGAGACAAAGAGCTGATTACTCCTCCTGAAGCTCTGCGTCCTGTCCATATAAGAGCGTACGGCTCGAACAGGGCACAGCATGTGCGCTCGCTGTTCACCGGAGGAGGCGGAGAACGCCGCTAGCTCGATCGGTGAACAAGAACCAACCACTTTAGGAACAAAGGCCGGGTTGGGCTTCAGAACCATACGCGTGTCCTCCGGGTCGAACCGGGTACATGCGGGGTTCACAGAAAGCGCATGAATGTCGCTGACTCGTTTCGCAGAGGCCAGAGCCAGTAATAGCACTGTCTTGAGAGACAGATGTTTAAGACTGGACCCCAACGGCTCAAATGGGGGTCCCTTGAGCCCTCCAGAACCACCGACAAATCCCACGGAGGCAGCAAAGGTCTGGAGACTGGGAGAAGCCTGCGGGCGCCCTTCATAAACCGACAAACCAAAGGGTGTTGGCTCGCCGTTTTGTCCCCAAATCCTATATGGCATGCTGCTATAGCTGCCAGATAAACCTTAACCGTGGAAAAGGCTTTTCTTTTATCAATCAGTTCCTGTAAAAACGACAGAATCGCTGGTACAGAACACTGAAAGGGAACGTAGTCCCGTTCAAGACACCACCGCTCAAACAGTCCCCACTTGGAGCCATATAGATTCCTAGTGGAGGGAGCCCTGGCGTTTTGGATAGTATTAATTACACTCTGAGGAAGCCCAGCAGTGGTTAAATTAAGCCACTCACGGGCCAGGCCCACAGCTGCAGTCGCTCCGGGTGTGGGTGGAACACTGTCCCCGCGCCCTGCAAGAGCAGGTCCCTGCGCAGCGGCAGCTCCCAAGGCTGGGCGCACAGCATCTGGAATATCTCCGCCAGCCAGTGTTGTGCTGGCCAGTGCGGAGCTATCAGGATCAGCTTGTGATTGAATGCCCTCACTCTGGCGAGAGTGGGGGGTATCAGGGCCAGCGGTGGAAACACGTATAGCAGCTCGTGCGGCCAAGCGTGCGCTAGAGCGTCTACGCCCAGAGGGGCATTCAGAGTGCTCAGAGAGAAGAACAGCTCACATCTAGCGTTTTCCCTGGATGCGAACAGATCTATCTGAGCGCGCCCGTAGCGCGCCCATATCTGCTCCACGACCTGCGGGTGCAGCGTCCATTCCCCGTACACCGGCGCGCCTCTGGACAGCAGGTCCGCACCCGTGTTTAAGTCTCCCGGGACGTGCGTCACCCTCAGGGAGAGAAAGTGGGCACTGCTCCAGAGAATCAGGTCGCGCGCCAGATCGTGCAACATACGGGAGCGCAGGCCCCCTTGGCGGTTGATATACGCCACTGTTGTGGTGTTGTCTGTCCTCACCAGGACATGCTGACCGAGAGGAATGGGAGGAAGTGTCTCAGAGAAAGAAACGCCGCCGAAAGTTCGAGAAAGTTTATGTGAAGGCGCTGGAGAGCCTGGCTCCAGCGACCCCTCACAGACCTGCCCTTGTAAATGCAGCCCCAGCCTGATAGGCTGGCATCCGTGGTTACCACTTTCCTGGACGAGACGGTGCCCATAGGCACTCCTTGGGTCAGGAAGGACGGGGCTCGCCAACAGCGCAGAGCTGTTATACAGTCCGCTGTGACCGTTATCCGCCGTGTGCCATGACGCACGGGGTCCATTCGGAGCGAAGCGACCCAGCGCTAAAAGTCCCGCATGTGAAGGCGGCCGAGGCGAATCACGAAGATGGCTGAGGCCATCAGACCCAGCAACCGAAGGCACAGTCTGAACTGGACAGACCTGTGCAGACGGAAATGTGCAAGGCACGCTCTGAAAGTCGTCACCCTTTCCTCCGACAGGCAAGATGTGAACGGAACAGAGCGCAGGGATAATCCCAGAAAGCATATCTCCTGCGTTGTAGATAGGTGGCTTTTCTCCATATTTATCAGAAAACCCAAATCCATCAGGTGTGCTGTGACAATATGTGTGTGAACCCTGGCTTCCTGTTCTGACTGCGCTAACAGGAGCCAGTCGTCCAAATACGTGGCCAGACGTATCCCCCGGCGTCTGAGCGGAGCTACCGCGGCCTCTGTGCACCGTATGAAAACCCTCGGGCTGAGAGACAGACCGAATGGTAGAACACGGTATTTGTAACACACCCCTTGAAAGGCAAATCGGAGATATTGTCTGTGAGGGGAATGTGGAAATACGATTCTTTCAGATCCACGGACGAAAACCAGTCGTCCGGTCTTACTAGACGCAGCAGTGCTGCATGTGTCAGCATCCTGAACTTGTATTTCCGCAGGAATTTGGTCAGGGCTCTCAAAACCAGAATAGGGCGGATTCCTCTCCCCCCCCGTTTGGGGACGAGGAAGTATCTGGAATAAAACCCTGACAGACTCTGTTCGGGAGATACGACAGAAACCGCTCGTTTGTCTATCAGAAAGAGAATTTCCTCCCGTAAGACTCGAGCTGATTCTCCCTGTGCATGTGAGTGTATTACACCGGAGAAGCGGGGAGGGACAGTGGCGAATTGAAGCCTGTATCCCCGGGAAATTGTGCGCAACACCCACGGTGGAGCTGCTGCTGCTCTCCAGCTTTCCCATCTGAGAGAAAGCGGGGGAACATATTGCGGCTCCTGCCCCGCGCCCCCCTGTGGTAGAACCGAGAAATGATTCTCGGGCACCACCGGAGGTACGGTGGGGTGCTCCACTCTGCACCGCAGGGACGGCGGCGCCCGTCCCGGGAGCAGAGCTGCAGGGGGCTGAGCGGCCACCCTGCTTATGGAGAGAGCATTGTCTGTTTTGTTTTTTTTTATTATCTGCACCCTCGGCTCGTGGCCTGGCTGTGACAGATTTATTATTTTTATTTTGACACCATTTATTCTTTGAACAAGTGTGTGTGACTGTGCTTGTGGACATTCCGCTCGGGGCGCAACCGCGCAAACCTCCGGGGCGATGTCCCTCTCCTCGCGGACCGGCTCTGGGATGGGCAACGGTGGCGCGGGGCGCGCACAAACAAGCCAAAACGGTGGGCCTGCGAAACGGGGAACGGCAGGCTGCACCAACTGAGGAACTGGTGGCTGTCTTCCTCGCCTGTGGGACCGAGGTCGCGGCGGCTGTGGGCGGCTGTGGGCGGCGGTGGCGCAGCGGTCGGGGAGGCAGGTTTTCCCTGCCAGCCGGCTCCGCGCTCCTTCCTCATCGGAGGGGGCGGACCTGGCGGTGGTGGCCGTGTCTGTATTTTAAAACGCGGCGGCTGGGAGGCTGCTTGCGCAAAGGTTTTGCGCTGCACTGGAGGTGAAGGCGCTGGGGCTTTGCGAGGGAGACAAAGTTTGAGGGCCTCGTTGTCCTTTTTCTTTGCCTCGCATCTGCTGCATTGTGGCCAATGCAGAGCCGAAGATGCCTTCAGGGACGATCGGCATATCCAGGATGTCATCCCGCTCCCTGTCGGTCAGGTTAGCGAGACTGAGCCATCGCGCTCGCTCCTGGACGACGAGCGTTGCCATCACCTTCCCCGTGGCCTGGACCGAGACACGTTGGATACGGAGAGACAAATCTGCGATGACCGCCATCTCCTCCCACGCGTCTGGGTCTTGCTCCTCAGCAGACGCGCCAAACAACTCCGCTTGGTAGGCAGTGAGGATGGAGAGGGCGCTGAGGGCTCTGGCCGAGAGGGCTGCTGCTTTGTATGCCCTTTCGGTAAGCGCAGACTGAAACCGCTCGGGCTTAGCTGGCAGCGTCGGGCGCCTGGGGGAAGCTGCAGACAGCTGGCTCGCGCAGCCTGGGCAGAGGTGCGCAGCCACCGTAGGCATGAAGAGGAGGCCGTGGGCGTCCATCGCCTCTTAATCGAGGGATGCTGAGCCCGAAATAGGGCTCCTGTTGCTGTATGGGCAGTTAGTCCATGTTTTGGAGAGCTCAGTCAGCAACTCGGGGAAGACAGGAAGAAGCTGCTTCACTGCATTTCGGGCCAAGGGAAGCCGTTTGCCTTCGTAGCGGGACCGGGTGGGCTCCAGCTTCTCTGCCGCGCGTTTGCACACGTCGAGCAGGTCCACATGGAGGGAGGGAGCTGGTGAGCTCGCTCCCCTGTCTTCCTTGGTGGAAGGGCTCGGCGGTTTTGGCTTTTCAGGCTGCGTTGGGGCCATGAAGGTGTCATCCTCTTCCTCGTGCTCTGATATGAGGAACGAGGTGTCGTCATCCTCCTCCATGGGGCTGACTTCCAGCACGTCTTCTCGGGAAACGGGGTGGCATGGAGCTGCTCGCACTGGGCACCCCAGTCGTAGTCAGTCTCCGGGGCTTCCCCAGCTGTGTCCACGTCCTCCTCCGCGGCTGCACCTTGGGCGGCGGTGGGGAGGAATGGATCACGGTCCGAGATGCTAACCTGGCGGGCTAGCCTGCGTCTGAGGCTCTTAACCGTGAACACTTTGCAGTGCCCACAGGAGCCGGGAATCTCGAGGGCCAACCTGGCGTGGTCGACTCCCAGACAGGTACTGCACACCGGGTGGGCGTCTTTCCCTGAAATGTTATTCCCACAGCCACAAAGACGGTAGTCTCCCCTGGCGTGGGGGTTTTTGACGGTTGCCATTTTCCGACGAGCTGGAGTGCTGGTAGGGAAAGGAACCGTAGCTAGCTGGCGTGCTAGCGTGGCGGGGTCCAGAAAGTAGCTGGTGTGCTAAATGCTCGTCCGACTCGAGCGTCCGTGGAGGGGAGCCGAGAGGGATTCCGCCGTGAAGAGAACGGAAAAGAATACCGGTCCGGTCTGGAGTGAGCGGACAGGGCAGAAGCCAGAGCACAGTGCTAGCGTCCGGCGACGGAAACTAGCAAGGTCCGTCTGTGGGCAGTTAAGCTAGCAGAAGGCTCCGACGTGAGATAAGCTCTCAGGTGAGAAGAGGTTTTGAATTGGAGTGCCGTGATCCGCACACGCTTTAGTAGTCGGAGCTACGGGGCGTGGCGTAAGACGGGCACTTTCACCGGCCAATCAGGATTGGCAGATTGAGATAAATGCTTCTATCAGGGCTGCAGGAGGCTGCATCCCATAGCGAGACACCGAGTGAATATTATTCTAAGAACTGGGGTTATGTTAGATAACTAAACGTTATGTTTAATACTAGAATATGCATTTTGATGAAACTTTCAGATAAAAGGGAACATTTTAAGAATAAACTTGGAGCAGGTAATAAATATATGTTTCATTAAGGTTCATTAAGCTCACATTTCTGTATAAAACATTTTTTTCTATTGATATGATGTAATATTTTAATGTTAAATATATTTTTATAGCCATTAGAAGGAAAAATCCTCAGATAACAGTAAAGGCTTTAATTGGCCTGTGCATTCGTCATCTATATAATGTTTCGCTCAGCAATTCTGGCTATTAAAAAAACAAAACATTTTTTTATTACCTTTGGGATTTATAAATAGATCAGTATTCTTATTAACTCCTGACCAATTGTGCTCTGGTAAAGCTCAGCTTGTGTGTGTTTAGTCGCACAAACGAAGACGATGTCAGATGACTAAATCTGGCTTCTTCTTCATAGACTGGGCTACAAAATTATAAAAATGCACTTTCATTCTGCATTTAATTTCATTGGTTTGAGTTTAACTTTAACTTGCACTATTAAAAAAAAAGCATTTCACTTAAGGTAACAGTTATAATCTGCTTAGTGGCTATGCTTAACTTAAGACTCACACACATGCCACAGAAAGGACCATAAACTCAGTACAGACCATGCTCCTTTTCCTCCTTTTGGCATCTTCTTTTTGACTATTGAACCAATTTCACAAAGCAGAACAAAAGAATGGCAAAATTCAACGATTTGAAAAAAAATGTTTTTGGCATGACCAGATTTTTATCTCTATAATTCAAAAACAGGCAGGAACAACAAATATATAAAGAAATGAAATATCTATTTAAAACAAAACATTGTATGATTAAGAATCTAGTTTACCTGTTACTGTTTTAAATTCATTTATTACATTACAAAGGGTTTGGTATTATAAGTTTGATAATTCGGGGGGGAGAGAATCTACTATGATGTTTCTGGTCAGTTGTACACTGGTGATGTTGTAAATTTAGACAACTCTGTTGGTAAAAACACTTCTTATTGAATCACAGTGTTAAGCACTTTTAATAGCCCTGTCAGCACTTTTCGGCCACTTAAAAAAATGCTTTGTGGACACGTGCCCTCAAGGTAAGATTACCCAAGAGTTCTTGTTGAGACGTTCAAACTGCAAAATTAAAATGAACTGCTTCAAGCATTTATTTTCTGCAGCATTAAGCTGAACTTGCACAGACTAAAGATTCATTTTGGGTTTACAGACTTTCCATATAATTTGTAGTAGACACCTGAAACATAGTGGTATTGCTTTTTTTTTACTTTTTTTAAAAGAGAATCTTTTCTGAAAATCTTTTCTGCTATTAAAGAGTTAAATTAAAAGCTGCTCCTTTGAAATACAGAAAAATTTAAGATGTTTCCACACCTCACACAACACGCCTCCAATAATTTTAAAATACTGAAAAAAAAGTTCAAAGTGCCTAACCATAAAGTTTATTTTAAAACATGTCACACAATATACATAATAAAGACATACACGTTTTCAAATAAAATGTATTTATTATAAATACATGTGGCCCATAAGACTAAAGTTTCGTACTTAATGTTGGTTTAATCGGTAGAGTGCGTTTAAATCCCCAGCATACAGTTTGCATACTGCTGAGTCCTGCTATACAGCATTATCTCCTGCTGCTTCCCCTAATAGTTCACATGGGAGATACAGCTTGTTTAAATTGAGTTGCTCAATTGGTAGATCCAGACTGTTATTAAAGGGGTATGCGTAACGCTGGTAGAGACTAAATGGAAAAGAGCCTGATGTGTGAAAATGATGAGAATGTGAGTAAAAGAGACTCCAGTGTAGACATGAGATAAAAAAAGATATCAGGTTAAAGATAAAATGATTATCAGATTAGCTGAAATAATTTCATTAGCTTTGATTAAGGAAACATTTCTACTACTGCTTTGTTCGGTGAAGTAGTGAAGGTAGGTTAATGTACATAAATAGGAATATAATTAAAATGTATGTATAGATTGATTGGAGATTTTATTTTATCTGCTTATTTCTCTTTATACTTATGGAACACAGCTCATTTAAAACCACATGTTTCTCCAACTGCATAAAGTTAAAACAATAAAAAATGAGTAAACTGACAAAGAAAGTTTAAGTTAAGCAATTAGTAAATATTTTACTGCTTACTGCTTTTACAAGAAGTGCTTTATCAATGCAGAGTTGCATGAAGTTCATCATCCTGACTCTGCTGAGGCCCCTAATTAATAAAATACTTCTGCACACAAAAGACCTGTGGCGCAATGTTAAATTTAAAACTTGTGATATATGGAAAAATATGTTGAATGAAAGTGTGCAAAAATTAACTGTAACAAGCGTTAAACTGACAGGACATTTTTTTTTTTTAATCCACAATAACTTGCTGTGAAGCACTAAAACTTACAAAATGAAATAAAATGTGACTGATTTAAACTGAAAGAGCTTTGAACCTTTTTATTTTCCACTGTTTTGAGCATTAATGATTTAAACCTGAATGATAAAAACTAAATCACACTGTAACATACATTAGCATCCTCAGTCCATAAGCTCTGATTATTCCTCTGTTTACGTCTAAATGCACATCGGCCTGTTCGCCGATTAGCATACTAGCCACATTTATTCTCAAAGGGACATCATTATTCTAACACAAAAAAAGGTGGTGGATCAGCTACTAATTCCAAACAAACCAGAGTTGAGTATTCTTCAGTTGGACAAGGTGTGGATAATTACACATGTCCATAAAAAGGTGCTCAAGAGACATACGTAATTGTGCAAGTATTCCAGCCTTGACACTGCTGGAGGACATCGCCAGTGGAAGAATAAGGAGCGTGTGTTTGTTCAGAGATCCTGTTAGTCAATGAGGATGACTTGATTGTTTTCAGGTTTAAATTATCCAACCTTACATGGGGTGATGGAGGAATCCCGCGTTACCATGCCAGTTAGAGATCTTACTACCAGTCTGTGAAACAGAAGGGTTTTTTCTGAAAGGCTCATCAACAGGTTGAGTATTTACCAATCATTCTGAGCTTTCACCATAACAGCCCTATCCGTATGTTGCTGAGATATATCAACTTCAGTTAAAATCTGCTTTAGTAGATATATATTCAATACCATTTGAATCCAGGAGTCAAATTCCAAAGCTGTAGCTGAATTCTGCTAAATAAGACTTTCATTAGGTGTACATTAATTATTGTATTTGCATGTCAGTTTTGCCCGAAATAATCCCAAAAAAGGTTAAATTTACAATGATTTGACTATTCCGTAAATGTGTGGTTGTAATCGGTTGTCACAGTGTGTCGCAACTGTCTTTCCGAGTTTTTCTGTGAACCTTCAGGGCATCTATGTCCAGATTTTGGAAACAGACCAGTGATGTAATGTGTTTGCCCCAGAGCAACTGCCATGATTGGCTGAATAGACCCCTGCACCCACCCCATGAGTGAGAAAAAGAAAAAAAGAAGTAGAGGCCATGGCTGAGTCTAGCTGGAAGAAGTGGTGAAAATGAGTGGGGGAAAAAAACTGAAGGGTGAGGAGGAGAAAAGGTTAAGAGTAGGGCAGAGTCAGAGTAATCAGCGCCACCCACAAAGCTATTGAAAATGGTGGGAGAGTCCATTACTTCTTTCACACTGGCCGAAATACCCGTTTAAACCCTGAAACAATCAGTGTTTAGAGCCAGTTCACTGGGTCTAAACACCAGTGAACTGGCTCACGAATGCGTGTCTACCCCAGGTCAAATGAGTTGGCAAGCCAACCCCGTAAAAATCGCCTCGGCTCTGATCTGCATGATGTGAGAACACCAGACCCGGATTACTTAAATTACATGACACCATTGAACGCAACGTAGACATCAACACATCATCACGCCAATTGCCTCTGATCTAACAACCCTCTTTAAATTCGATAAACATGGAGGAACGCACTGGTGAGAGGGTTTCGGACAGATAAAAGAGCGAAACAATAAAGCACATTTACAACACCTTGGCTTCCTTACATGTGGCTCTCCATTTTTTTCCCTACTGATTTCTAACATCAAAGTTAACCCAGAGTGATGGTGTCACCAAAAAAGGCAGCTGTGGGGGGACAGAGGCCACACAGCTTGCCAGCGACAGGTTAGACCTAGCTTTTTTTTTACCAGTACAAAGGGAGCCAAATGGTCATTGTTGGGGGGTTGAACCCGTGTTAGAAAAAGAGCTTAACACGTTATTTTCATAGGGAAAGAGGCTTATGTATCTGTATGGTTGAGAATTGTTGCTTGTTTGGAGAGCAAAGCTTTCTGTCTCTGAAGAGGAGTCCCTTCATAAAAACATTTTTCAAAGGAGATTAGTGTTATTTTCTTTTTTTTATACAAATCTGTTTTTGTTATGGTTTCCTAGAGAGAAAGATGTTTATGGACATTACCCCAACTGAACTGTGGTTGTACAGATGAATTCCTTCAGTACTTATGCCACAAATCTCTGCCTGCCTTTCAGATGCTATTCAACAATAGAGTAACTATATGGCATCAATACTCTTGTTATATTGGTTATGCGAAGTATACAATATTTTCCCTCAAAATGCGATAATTTGTCTAGTATGATAAGTAAGTGGATGTCTAGTATGATAATCTTGCATTTCTCAACTGGCAACAATTCATTCTAAAAACATTGTTTCCCTGATTATTTGGACACATGATGGAAGCCTTTTTGGTGTATTTAATATTTGTATATATATTTATTGATGAGCAAACATGAGCCTGGGTTGATTGCCACACACATGGATCCTGAAATGCTTGAAGCTGTGAAGGTCGACAAAAGAGAGCCAAGTCTGAGAGCCTTAATGGAAAACTCCTTGGTGCTGGGGCAAACCACCCGAAGGTTCAGAAAAGCGTAGTTACTGTATAGGGACAGCTAAGATACTACACACAACTATATGTGTATCTGTGCAGTGCCCTTGAACTTTTCGACCTTTTGCCACATTTTAGGCTTCAAATATAAAGATCTAAAATTGTAATCTTTTTGTAAAGATTTAACAAGTGGGAAATTTTATTATATTTTTATACACTTTTTCAGCAAATAAACTGAAAAATTCAGTGTACAAAATGATTCACCCCCTTAGCTAATACTTTGTAGCGCCACCTTTTGCTGCAATTACAGCGGCATGCAACTTGGGTATGTCTCTATGAGTTTTACACATAGAGAAACTGAAATTTTTGCTAATTGTTTCTTGAAAAACAGCTCAAGTTCATTGCGGGTGGATGGAGGGGGTTTGTGAACGGCAGTTTTCAGTTCATTCTACAAATTTTAGATTGGATCCAGGTCTTGAATTTGACTTGGCCATTCTAGCACCTGGATATGTGTATTTGTGAACATTTCCACTGTAGATTTTGTAGATCTCTGCAGTTCATCCAGAGTGATCATGTGCCTCTTGGCTGCATCTCAGATCAGTTTTCTCCTTATTTGAGCTGGAGGTATAGAGGGGCGGCTTTCATAGAGCAGCTGTGATCTGATATTCCTTCCATTACAGTATTATAGCTTCCACAGTGCTCCTGTTTGGGAAATGTTTTTGTATCCATATCCGGCTTTAAATATCTCCAAGAAAGTCCTAGACCTGCCTTGTATGTTCCTTGTTCTTCATGATGCTCTCTGCACATTAAACAGATCTCTGAGTCTATCACAGAGCTGGTGCATTCATACAGAGACTGGATTACTAACTGGCAGATTCCATTTATTATCATCAGTCATTTAAGTCAACATTGGATCATTCAGAGACTTAACTTCCAGAGAGAGTTTGCTACACTGAAAGTAAAGGGTCCGATTAATTTTGCATCCCCCACTCTTCAGTTCTTTATTTATTAAAAAAGTTAAAATGTCCAATACATTTCATTCCACTTCATGGTTGTGTCCCAGTTGTTGATTCTTCAAATTAATTAATTAAACAGTTATGGTCTTCTTTTTACCAGTACCCAGTGATTACTCCACCATATTCAGATATTAGCTCATTGTGTTTCTATTTATTGTGCCCATCTATGTCAATGTTCTGTGGTATGGCAGACAGGTCCTAAATGGAAATTATTGGTATGAAAATGTTTTCACAACTTTCACACATTTTGGTTTTAAATAAAAAAAACAATCCTTGTTTCCTAGACTCTGTAATTTTTACTAGTGCAGATGCTCTACTTCCATTTTGCTATAATTTAAAGGTCCTCTTCATCTGTGACTATCAACAGATTGAGTTAAAAAAAAACAAAAAAAAACGAAGATGCATATCTTATCTCTTTAGTGTTCTCCTGCGTTTCATGATTGCTGCACTCTAGCTAATGAAAATCCTAAAACCTCTCCCTGGTCTTCTTTGATCTTCAAGTTGTTTTTGCACTGCTTTGAGGTGCATTTGGCCTCATTATCCTGCTGCAGCATGAACACTTTTCGAAAAAGATGGCAAGCAGAAGGTGTACTGTGTCTCTGAATATGGGGGTGACACCTTCCCTGTACCAGGCTTAGGAATATTCTCTGCAGGTGTTTGACTCCAGAATCATAAAATAGACCTAGACAGGAACATTTCCACATTATGTCTCCTTTTAATGCACTGAATCATTTGTGTTTCACACCTTATGTTCCCTTAGGCCTCTGAATAGACATGGAGCATTAACACATTAAACTTCAGGTTACTGTGCATAAATAAAAAACTCTGTAATACGAACTAGATGTACAAGCATGAACTCATGTAGTATGCAGTTGTTATAATTTTCTTAGAAAAAAATTCTGCTTTATAAATGTGAAATCAGAGCCTAAGTCCAAAATAGATGCTAAAACATGCTGCTAACGTATCTCCAGGTATCTATTATTACTACTAATTATGTAGATTTGTACATCTAATGAACGCGCACTTATTCACGCACAGGTGGACTGCATTAAATTTACGAGGATCATTTACGATATCTTACTGAAGTTAAGAACGTTGGTTGAAGCTGTAAGAGCAAACTGGGAAGGAGAAAAAGGAAGAGACGAGAAGAAAATAATGTTGCATGAGACCCACTTTCATTTAGATTTGTTAACAAATATGTTCCCTCTTTCAACTCATTGTGTGCAGTTGGTCTAAGCTTCTAAGCTATGAGATCAAAATTCTTCACATTTATTTATTCTTAATATGAACTATCTGTCAATCTTTCAATCTGTCTTTTTTTTTCAACCTTTGTCTCTATTTCGATGTCTTTCAATCTTTCTATCTCTCTTTCAATGTCTTTCGTTCGTTCTTTCTTTGCTTCTCTCTTTCTCTCTCTGTCCCTCCCAACATTTAACACCTCACAGCTAGCAGTTTAGCGTACACCATTCACACTGTACTTTCGCAGGAAATGCAACTATGTCTAGTTTATTTTTTTATATATTCAGGATTTTAACTTTAAAACACTGCACTCCATCAGCAGGTGCTTTTAGGGCAATTTAATATAAGTGGTAGTTCCTTTTTGCCCCCTGATGAGACACGCTTAAGATAATATTAAATTTCCTAATTTTTTTTAATGGCCCTGTTTATTTTCATTTAAAGTGAGTGAAATCATACAGTCAAAAGAGGGATTATCATCATTGTGAGAGAAATTATTCAGCTTAAACAGCTCATCACTTCCCCTATGTCTTTAAACCCTTTACATTTGAAATGCCTAGGATGTGTGCAATTTAAAGAACTATCCACATACACATGCTTAGTTATATCATATTTCACCACCAGAGATTATAGAACCATTATAGAACTACACTATAGACATCGGCAAAACCATAAATGTACCACCTAATTAGAGAAAATGTTAAATTTCTATCAAATCATGTTAAGTCATGTATAAGTAGAATATGGTAGAATAAAGTACCCTAAATGTATTTTACTTCAGCAACGTAAGCCAGAGCTTTCCATCTACAGAGATTGCTTTTCAAAATTCCATTTTAGTTTTGCAGACAAATCTTTTGTTGTGACACTAAAAGACATGCTCTCACACATGCTCACAAACCCAGCGAGAAGGATATCTGTTTAGTCTTCAAGAGAGGTGCTCATCCTAATCCCTGATTAGCATTATCTGTTGGCGGTGACAGTTTAATTTAACTCTGTGCTTCCTAAGGATTAACTACCACATGAGGCTCTGCGTATAAACTAAGACTCTTATAGTGAACTATAGCCACAGAGGAAATGAAATGTAAGCATTGTTTTACATTGTTAAATATATTTCACTGTTAAGAAAATAACTATAAAACAGAGAATATATTCTGTGGGATAAACGTTGTGGTCTGACAAGAATTTAGGTGCTAGATTTTAATTGAACTACACCTGGGATTTTTAAGGCTAGAGGTTTTGGATAAAATGGGTTTGCTTTAGGGCAGAGGGTGTACAATGTGAGATTTTTTTTTTCTTGGCCACTGAGGTGAGGATATGGTACACATTGATAGTGGATAAAGAGAAACATTTCCTTTAAGGAAAATAATCTCTGATGGAATTCTTTCAAACCAGATCCACCTGGATTTCTCTTGGCAAAAAGCTCAATCATGGTTTAATCAGATAACAACACAAGGGTAAAATAAATAAACTAGGGCTGAAACAATTGATCGGATTAATTGAAATAATCAACTAATTTGGTAACTGATTAATCGTTAACTGGACTTTAGAGACTCTAAAATATGCCTTTAGCTGACAGAGATACCCACCTTGAGCAGCAATTACACCAAAATAAACCCCCCCCAAAAAAAATAAAAAAATTTTGCATTTAAAATGAAACAAACTTTTCCATCATCTCATGCTTTATCCAGAACTCCTCAAGTGAAAAGGTTTTAGAATCACCTGGTTTAATTTTGTAAAAACTCTTCTTTAAGGAACATTTTTGCATCTGAATATTAAATGATTAATGGAAAAAATAATTGACAGATTAATCAATATGCAAAATAGTCATTAGTTGCAGCCGTGAAATAAACAAATAAAAATCTGAACTATTTAAGGCTTTTATTCCAACATTGCTCCCCAAATCATTATGGTTTGTCTGGGGGTTTAGGATCTGCAAGATGCAACTCTTTGCTGCAGTTGTCAAATGTTGAGCTGTGTAGTTTTTATTTGTTTATTTTACATCCCTCACCATCTGCTCCTCTATGTGTGGCACCAAGCCTCTATGCCAGTGGCTAAAACAACAGGATCATGTTATCTCTACTCCTTATAAACAAAGTCCTAGATTACACACTGGGAAATTCTAGCAATAAATTCAATCTAAATGTCTGCTGTCCGAGATTCTACTGCAGTAACAGAAGGTTTTATACATTCCACCCCAAATTAAAATTGCTCCTGCTCTGTACATAAATAAAATAACCAAATTTGTACAGACATCTTATTTTAATAAGATCATCTTTTAATTGGTTCTACTGTAAGTAGAATTGCTAAGGTGGGAAATGTGTGTGTTGGATAAGTCGAGATGTTTGTTTATGTGAAGAGAGGAGGATGCCGTCGGTGTGTTCCACGTCGGAAGCCTGCAAGCAGGCTCTCTTTGAACAGAGATCAAAGTGAGTTGCATCAGCGGTTGTGTCATTGATCCAGGTGAAATGATTAAAATGGATGCCCTTAGCCACAAATCAAGCCCCCAGATTAACAGTCTGTGGTATCCAAATATCATGATTTATTGTCTAATACTATTCTTGACTTCAGAATGTCTAAATTAGCTCGCTGGAAATTGGAACACTAAAAAAATTTGTTAATGTACTGTACAGGCACTGAAACTCCACTCATGATGTTTTAATGTACTCCAATTTTAAGAATTAATGTCAAGTTTATTTTGCATAGAGGTAATTAAAAAACACAAGGTCATCATATGGTAATTCATTTGAGCTTCTAATAAAATATTCAGCAAGATTATGGTTATATTAGCATTCACCGTTACTGTAGGAGTGGGTTGTCTTTTCTGTTATCTTAAGTTCAAGTTTCGAGTCCAAACGCTACGGCTGTACACTGCCGGTAGCGGACCATCTCCCTCTTTTGCTAAAAGTCCATTTGTCATTTATTTCATTCAGAGCCACTAACTCCTGCAGTAGGTTAGAGCTGCTTGAACTTCTCAGTTTATTACAAAGTCAATATACTGACTTAATTCAGATTTTAACAAATCTTTTAGTTTTGGCCATGTTTTTAAAGGTTTTACCTTCAGTGACTAAATTCACTTTATCTCCCACTACAAACATCCATATATAGTGTGTTGTTACTGTCTGAATCTAGAAGGGGAGTTTTTTTTATATGTATCAATATTTTTTCTGTAATTTCTTTCATACTCTAAGAACATGTCCCCATCAAACCATATGGAACAAAGCCAGTATAAGAAATAAAATGGTTTGTTGAGAACTTATTTATGTGACCTGTTCAACTTCAGTCAAGTATTGCAATATACTTTTGTTCAAGTCACTTATACTGTGGCCTAGTGGTTAGGGCATTTTGCTTTGATCCCAGAGGGTTCAAAGTTCAAGCCCCGCTCCTACTCTGGTTTCCTGAGCAAGACCCTTAACCCCACACTGCTCCCCGGGCATCGCACAATGGCAGCCAACTATTGTCCAAATGGACGGGTTAAATGCAGAGAGTTAATTTTGTTGCTTTGTACTTGTGACAGTGGAATGACAATAAAGTTGAATTCCTCTATTCTAATCGATTAACCTAAAGAAATAATCAAAAGATTAATCGATTTGCAAAGTAATCGTTAGTTGAAGGCCTAGTTATGACCAAGTCTGTCTGGTCAATGGGACTGGGCTGGGATTGGTGGTATGCAGATTTAACTCTTTTGATGACCAAACAGTACAGAGGACAAATTCAGTCCATTTCAATTCAAAAATGCTTTAGTGATCCAAAAGGGTAATGACATGTTCTAACTTTTATTGATTTTTTTTTTTTTTTTTAAGAAGTTCTTGGGTATATTAATGACTGTAGACAGTAAGGATTTTCTGCAGCTGTCCGTCTTACAGCAGTATTTGACTGAAGACACTGTATGTACTGTTGTATGAAACGGATGCTCACTGTTGTTTATAATGTTTCTAGTTTTATGAAGAGTTCTTCTTTGTAAAAACATTTTCGGAGATTCCAGTTCTTGGATAGCTTGTTAAGCTCCTTTAAGCCAATTGTTCTGATTCTGTTACTCCAATGGATGATGGAAAAAGAGATGGCACTCTCTAGGAGGGATTTATAGAAGATATACAGCAAAGTACAGTCTGTTCTGTCCCTTCTTGTTGACAGCTTAAAACTTAGTCCAGTCTATTGATGGTACTTCCCCACCATCTTCATTACTTCTCCCATAATGATAATAGTATTTGACTTGTTCCTGTTGCTCTTGCAATCACCTTCTTTGTTTTATTCACTTTAAGGACCATATAATTTTTTTCCTTCACCATGCCACCACTAGCTCTATGCTCACTGCCTTTTATATCAAATAGCTATCACAATTTTGTCCTCAGTGTCTCTACACTTTGTAACTTACCATTCAATATTTGTTGGGTTGGTGTATCTGTTAATTCTGTTGTCAAATAAAAATTAGCAGTTAGACATTTTTAATCGCAGTGTAGCAGACATTACTGTCAATGTTTAAGAGGATGGAGCCTGCACATTATTACATGTTGAAAGTCCCATATAGCTTTTAAAAGAGAGCAGTGTATGCCAGAGGCCTGTCTATTTTAAAAATGACTGCTAAAATTCAATAAATTATGCTGGGAAGTTATACCTAGGGCAGTGCTTTTGATAAAATGTTGTTTAGTTTTTAGTTTAACCCCCATAGAAACAAAGAAACCGGGTAGCCAGGAATTATTCGGACAGCTTGCCTATGCAAGTATATATGTTGTGCACTTAAACAACATCAAAGTGTTAATAATACAATGCATAATTATAAATACTAGGGATATAATTGTAAATGTATTTGAAAATATGCAGGGAGTCCTACAAAATGGCATGCATGTTTATCACAAACACTATCCATGAGCAGAATGTATACAGTGGGGCAAAAAAGTATTTAGTCAGCCACCAATAGTGCAAGTTCTCCCACTCAAAAAGATGAGAGAGGCCGGTAATTTTCATCATAGATATACCTCAACTATGAGAGACAAAATGGGGAAAAAAATCCAGAAAATCACATTGTCTGATTTTTAAAGAATTTATTTGCAAAATATGGTGGAAAATAAGTATTTGGTCAATAACAAAAGTTCATCTCAATACTTTGTTATATACCCTTTGTTGGCAATGACAGAGATCAAACGTTTTCTGGAAGTCTTCACAAGGTTTTCACACACTGTTGCTGGTATTTTGGCCCATTCCTCCATGCAGATCTCCTCTAGAGCAGTGATGTTCTGGGGCTGTCGCTGGGCAACACGGACTTTCAACTCCCTCCAAAGATTTTCTATGGGGTTGAGATCTGGAGACTGGCTGGGCCACTCCAGGACCTTGAAATGCTTCTTACGAAGCCACTCCTTCGTTACCCAGGCGGTGTGTTTGGGATCATTGTCATGCTGAAAGACCCAGCCACGTTTCATCTTCAATGCCCTTGCTGATGGAAGGAGGTTTTCACTCAAAATTTGACGATACATGGCCCCATTCATTCTTTCCTTCACACGGATCAGTCGTCCTGGTCCCTTAGCAGAAAAACAGCCCCAAAGCATGATGTTTCCACCCCCATGCTTCACTGTAGGTATGGTGTTCTTTGAATGCAACTCAGCATTCTCTCTCCTCCAAACACGACGAGTAGAGTTTTTACCAAAAAGTTCTATTTTGGTTTCATCTGACCCTATGATATTCTCCCAGTCATCGTCTGGATCATCCAAATGCTCTCTAGCAAACTTGAGACGGGCCTTGACATGTACTGGCTTAAGCAGGGGGACACGTCTGGCACTGCAGGATTTGAGTCCCTGGCGGTGTAGTGTGTTACTGATGGTAGCCTTTGTTACTTTGGTCCCAGCTCTCTGCAGGTCATTCACTAGGTCCCCCCGTGTGGTTCTGGGATTTTTACTCACCTTTCTTGTGATCATTTTGACCCCACGGGGTGAGATCTTGCGTGGAGCCCCAGATCGAGGGAGATTATCAGTGGTCTTGTATGTTTTCCATTTTCTAATAATTGATCCCACAGTTGATTTCTTCACACCAAGCTGTTTACCTATTGCAGATTCAGACTTCCCAGCCTGGTGCAGGTCTATAATTTTGTTTCGGGTGTCCTTTGACAGCTCTCTAGTTTTGGCCATGGTAGAGTTTAGAGTGTGACTGTTTGAGGTTGTGGACAGGTGTCTTTTATACTGATAACGGGTTCAAACAGGTGCCATTAATGAAGGTAACGAGTGGAGGACAGAGGAGCCTCTTACAGAAGAAGTTACAGGTCTGTGAGAGCCAGAAATCTTGCTTGTTTGTAACTGACCAAATACTTATTTTCCACCATATTTTGCAAATAAATTCTTTAAAAATCAGACAATGTGATTTTCTGGATTTTTTTTTCTCATTTTGTCTCTCATAGTTGAGGTATATCTATGATGAAAATTACCGGCCTCTCTCATCTTTTTGAGTGGGAGAGCTTGCACTATTGGTGGCTGACTAAATACTTTTTTGCCCCACTGTATATTTGAATGTAAGGAGACAAAGTAGTGCAACTTTAAGCAAAGACACAACAAAAGTGATATATAAAGGTCTAGTCTGGCTAAAAACATTTAATAAACGTAAACTTCGACAGCATATTTATCTTTCTACAGCAATAAGGTGCGTAGCTAGGTCAACGTCTAACTGAATTACTCTCCTTAAAAACGACATTAAGCTTAATGTAAACATCTTACTTTATGAAAATAGGCATTCACTTTTAGCCAGTAGGGCTAAATGAAGCATGCCTTTAGCCCTAACTTTCTACTTGCTAATCAGAAATGTCCATTGGTGAAAACGGATTCTCCCAACAATCTAAGCATATTTTACCTCATTGTTTAAAAACAACAGTGAAAAAATAAGTTTTCATGACAGTTTTATAAGCTATGTGTCCAGACACTGGTGTTAGCAGCTAATATAAAATTTGCATTAAATAAATTAGAAAATGCACTCCAGTGACATTCATTTTACAAGTACTTTTACAAAATGCCAGTCTTTTCAGGCTATTAGTTCCATATGCATGTTACGGTGTACATATAAACATACTCTATGCTTTCGGTACCTTTCAAGTAGAGAAACCAGATTCAGGTGTATGCAGTTGCAAAGCAGAGGCAGCTTATCAGTTTTCTGTCAAGCAAGATAGAAAAATCCTTCCTTACATGGTTAGACAGGGAAATGGCATCATAGTTTATTTCCCTGGGCATGCTTGGCTTCTCTGTATGACATTATTACACAGATTATATCATTACAAGATATAATTTAGAATAACGAGAACTGATAGATTATATTTTAAAAAAAAAATGATAAAAAATGCTGTTCATTTTTTTCTCCTTTTTTTTTGAGGCCCCCACTTCTAAAACCCCTGGCTTTAGTTATATCTGTGTGTAAATCATAGGAAACAGGAATAGTAGCCTAAAGCTAAGCTAGTTTTTTTTTTTTTTTTCCTCTCCATTGGATATAAAATGACTGTTTTATGATTTAGCCATTTTCCTTCCTTTTCTCTACAGTTATCTGTCTAGTTGGCCTTGGACTGGTGGTGTTCTTCTTCAGTTTCCTGCTCTCCATCTTTAGGTCCAAATACCACGGATACCCTTACAGGTAACTATGGACACGCATTGAAATTCAAGGCTGAATAACTGGATATATAAAATCATGGCACTATTTCAGTAAATTCAGTAGACTTGTAAATCACCCATGTTTTCACCTATTATCCCTCTCCAACCGGATAGTTAAGTCATCAGCCAATAGATGTTCTCCAGAGGTGGGAAATTTGGAAATATGGGGACAGCCATATTTTGTGGCTTAGTGAGCCAGAATAGCAGCAACTTGGTCTCACTTTTAACTAAAGGTCACAGCCACATAAAAATGATTTAATGTGTGATACAAGCCTGCAGACTGTGTGGCGAATGCATCACCACTTGAGCAGGATATTACATTGCCACACCTACAGTTCTCAAATGCTGGAACCAGCTTGCTTTGCTAATGAGGTCGAGTGGATTCCAACGTGGTTCGTGATTAGTTTCGTAGGGGCTCAAACCTTTTCTTTTTTTCCTTCTTCTTCTTTGCTCAGGTGAAAATCCCACAAATAATCAGATTTTTTTTCTCTTGAGGATGTTTTATTGATGGTTTTGCAAAGAGCTGAAATTATGCTGTAACGCTTTTTGAGAAGAGACATGTCAGATGGTTTTTGTAAAACCACTTTATGAACCATCTGTTAGTTGTTAAGGTGGAATCAGTGTATCGGTTGCTCTGTCGATGGATTCTCCCTCCTTAACCGTTTCTCAGCAACTCCTTCAGTTATCGTGGGCTTTCTTGGCAGCTTCAGTGACTAATGCTCTCCTCCCCCTGAGTCACAAGTCGTCTGCATCGTCTGACAGGTTTTCCTCTTGTATGGCCTAAAATTAAAGTCCATTCATCTTCCCAAATGTTTTATCCTCTTCTTAGCCCTCTCTGTAAAAAGTATGCCGCTTCCTCCATCAAATTCTCCTTTTGTTATATAAATAAAATTAGGAAGCTTTGTATGGATATGAATGCTTTCCTTTGATTATATACCATCGATTCATTTTCTAAAGATTTTCTAAAAGCTTTAAAACATTGGAAATGTCAAACGTCATGCTTTTCTTACTTGGTTTCACAACTAGACCAGCAAAGAAAAAAAAAAAAAGTCATTTGTGAGACTAGAGGTGATATAGTGGATATGAAGTATGTGAGCCTTTTTGCCATTCTCCAGTACCCAGATTAGATGCTGCACTTTACTGCCGCTTATATTAAGTTGTCCCATTTTGAATGGTTATTATTGTTTGATTGCAACTTCCTCTGTATGATTGAAGCCCATGCAGTAGCAAGTCAGCTACTTCTGATTTCCCTTAATAAATGCAGGTATATTCAGACGTTTGAGCAAATTTTTCTGATTACTTGCCTTCACAAACAATTTAGGACAAAAAGAAGTGTTTTAATATTGTTTGTTTTCTCATTTTAACAGCGCTTTTTAACTATTCCATGTTTTTTTCAGCTTTCTTATCAAGTAAAATGCAGACTGAAGAGGAGGTCAAATTGTGAAGAAGAGGAATTTGAGGGGTGAAGAAAACATCTGGAAAAAGAAAAAAGGAGCTGTGCCTGAGGAGTGGGATTTCTCTGTGTGTTGCTTCTTATTTGCTGTTGTCATGGAATCTTTTAAGTATTGAAAAAATGTGTTTTTTTTTTCTCAAACAGTGAAAATAAAGGTGTTTGGCATGTCTCTGTTTTTCATGTTTTCTCTGTGGATAAACTTTCCTCTGGAGTTGAGTCAAAGATAAGGGCTGTTTTCCATTTTAAATTAAATAAAGTGTATGTCTAACAACGGTTTATAATTTCAATCAAATACTTTGAGGTTTTTCATCAGGGAAGTTAATGAAGTTGTTGGAGAATCTGCAAGTTAAACCTTTTCTATATACTTGACTGTTTTCATAATATATTGTTTCTACTGTATATCTTTTACGCATTTTTAATTATACATTCTAATCTTCAAATTAGGTAAAATTTGATTATTTTAATACTGCCTCTGAAAAATGTAATTCAATCAAAGCACGCAGAGATTCGCAAATAACACCATAAAAAGACAAAATAAATTTTAAAAAATGGTGTATTTTAAATCTGATTTAGACTGATACTAGTTTCAAATTTTCTGGGAACTACAGTAAATGTATCTGCCGAACCAGAGTAAATGATTGGTATTCCTGTAACCTCACCCAATGTTCATACAAGGCTTTACCTATTATGGTTGACATTTTTAATTCTTTTAGTTTAAGAGTAGAAATTATAATTTGCATAATACAAAATAAAAATAAATTTAGTTGTGTCTAGGTTTTACTTCTCGGGGGCAATCCTTGTCTGCATATATAAATATATATACTCTCCGTACTCTCCATATGTCAACGCTGAATCAAACATGCTAAAATAGCTCAGCAGAGTTTACCCCAGACTACACTTAGTGTTAACATTTCTTTCAGAGGCATAGGTCACTTACAGAATACATGCATTTCTAATTCTTGTGAACTGCCCTCTGAAACACTGAGTGGGCAAAGCAACGCAGGCGTTTATGTAAGCTGCTCTGAGTGGGCAGACGAAGGAATGGGACTATTGAACAAGAAGTTTGACGGATGGAATAAAAATATTCCTTTGCTTTCTTTTCTATTCTAAATTGTTGGGAGAGGGAACAATTGGCTGTGTGCGTGTTTGTTCCAGATTATCTGCAAAAAAAGACAGAACTAATCCACTATGACTGGTTTGCAAAATCGTTTTGCAGGAGTGATGGCAAAGTTCCAGCAATACCTTCCGTCTTTGTTTATACCAAAAAAAGGTTCCTTATTTAGAGAAGAAAAAAAAATAACTGGTTACTTTGTCTTTTTCAAATTCAGTTACAGTCCTGGTCAGAAGTCTATATGCATTCTTTACTGCCATGAATGCAATATTCATTTTGGGGTTTAGAGTAAATATTAGAGACAATCATACACATCCACACATTTCTGCATAAGTGTCACTCAACAAACTGGAGGGAAAGGTATAACTACCATCAGCAAGCTTCTGGCTTATTTTAACATTTACGTAGGAGGAAAAGGCAGAGTTTTATTTAAAATGCCTGAATCTTAGAGGCCTGAGATCCAAGCATAGATTATACATGTTCAATAAAGGTCTGGGTCTTTCAGTGTTCTCTTAGAACAGTTGCTCCCAAACTCGTTGTTGATTTTAGCTTTAGGTGGGAGCTTGAAGTTGGTTCTCCATTATTCTAACTTCTCTGTGGAATACACCAATAGAAATACCTCACTTCTGATTTAAATGTAGAGCTTCTAAATGCAAAGAGAAGAAATGGTTTAATTTATTGATAACCGTTAGACTAAAACGGGCTGTTCATCAGCTGATCAAAAGTTTAATTGCACAAATCTTCAAAAACCATGGATGCAGTTTATCTTCCTGAAGGCAAAAAGCTTTCTCTCACAGTTGGATTGTTGAGCTGCAAAGCAACGCATCCGATAGCCGGGTTTTCACAATTGCTGTCATTGTAAACTTCCTAAATGGTCCGAAGGGCTATTATACAAAAAAGTCGAGCGGTAGACCTAAAAAAAAAAAAAAATGATTTACTGACCCTGAGCTGCGGGATCCAATTGGCTGTGCGTCGTCATGTTACAATCCTCAGCCCAAATTAGGCTTGGCTGATCCCATAACTGTCTAAGAGAAAAGGGTTTCAAGAATAAAAATGTCTTAAAAGGCCTCATTTCTTTTAATGCCATGAAACTTTCTGTGTAGGGTTTGCACAAGACTGCCAAACATCAGACATTGAAGCTTGGAAGAAATGTGAAAACTGATGATTTTTTTATCTAGTTGATCTTGATGGCTTCCTACATTGCTAACTAATAAATCCCACCTGATATGTTTTCTGCACAGTGCAGGGGGCGCCTTCATGATCTTTTTTTTTTGTTTTGTTTTTTTCCGTCAATAGAACAGTTGACTTTCAGGTTGTGCAGAGGCATCAAACTGTGGCTGGTGGTGTGGACGTTGCAGAAGTCATCCCTTGTGGCTGAAGGCCATTTTCTGTGTGGCAATGATTGCAGTTCATTGTACCGGTCAGAAAAAGGGAGAGAAGCATCAGCTGTGCTGCTGCCATCAACACCTTTGTTTATAGATGTTGGAGACCCGCCTGTTTTTCAGTGTAGTCCTGTTTCTCTGACTGTGACTAACTGGATGTGCTCTCTTTCATCCTCTGACATGAGAGCTGGCTCGGAGGTCTTCTGCCTGGCTGTGTGTTTCCTGGACGGGGCCTCCTGTGCTGGATGAAAATTGCATTTTTCTGTTCACTTTTGTCTCTCTGAACCCCAGTCGGCCTCGACAGATGGCCGCTCACACTGCGTCTGCCTCTGCTGGAGATTTCTTCCTGTTAAGGTGAGTTTTCCTCTCCACTGTCGCTACAAGCATGTTTAGTGTGAGGGATTGCAGAAGAATCATTGAGTCGATGCAATCAGCTGATTATCCTTAGAAGACTGGTTGAATTGTCTCTGTAAAGTGCTTTGAGAGGACGTGTTGTGAATTGATGCTATATAAATAAACTAAATTGAATTGAACTGAGAACATTTGGGGTCGGATGACAAGAGAAGTATACAGAAATACACTCTAGTTCAGGCAGTGGATGCCCTCAGTGAAGCCTCTGTCGTCGTTTGGAGCAAAATTCCTTGCCTGGAAAAGAGCAGTATAAGGCATGCTGATTTTCTTTTTCAGATGAAAAACCATAATGGTGCAGCTACTCAGAGTTTTTTTGTTTTGTTTTTAAAGTTAAAAGTGTTTTGATTTTAAAGTCTATTCACTGAGGTACAGGGAGCCAGTGTAAGGACTACAGAACTGGGCTGATGTGCTCTAGTTTTTTTTAGTTCTAATGAGAACACTGACAGCAACAATTTGGATCAGTTGCAGCTGTCTGAAGGACTTTTTTGGTAATCATTTCTACTAAAGATAAATGCATGAATGAGTTTTTCTAGATTTTTCTAGATCCTTCTTGGACATTAGTCCTTTAATCCTGGAGATTTTCTTCAGGTGATAAAAGGTTGACTTAGTAGCTTTTGTTAACATTTATGCCAACTTCTAGCTTTTACTCTTACCCCTTTTAAGCACAAAACCTGACCTCTTAAAAAAGAAAAGAAATGCATTGATGTATTCTACCAATTTCACATTTATTTGATTTTTCAAGGTATACATATGTGGCTGTGTCTTGAATTTTTAATCTTTGATGAAAATTTTCAGGGAACTCCTCGTCAGCCAAATATACAGTGATGTTTTAATTCAACTTTAGCACGAGGCTTCATTGACTCAAGAAACCATCATCATTCATATGAGGCTTCAGTTCTTGATGTGTGAAAACTAATTTATATCTTTGCTGCGTCTTCGAGGTGCTCTGAACATCCTCTTCTACTCTGCTGCAGTAATCACAAAGGTGATGAGAAAAGACACTTCAGGATACTTATTGCAGGAGCAATCATAATTCACTAAAATATTACCTTGTTTCTCATCCACAACCCTCCCAACCAGCCCCATCCTATAGATAATCCAGAATCTCCTCACAAACATAATCACAGAGATTCATGGGGGTTACAGCAGCATTACCTGCGGGGCAGACAGCCACACAGTCTCTTATGGGAATGAAAATAAGAAGCACCTATTAAATAAGTTTACTGATTTTAGTGAGTGATGCTCTGGCATCACAAGCTGGAAAATCACAATTTCAAAACAAAATATTTTGCTAATCTCATCACCTCTTATGTTTACATCAAACACATTTCGGGGAGAAAAAAAAAAACTCATGTTAATCAAACACAAATCTTCCAGACAGAAAACAATTCTTAAAATCCAAGGCTGTGTTACATGAAAGCAAAGCAGATACATACCGCCGTTTACAAAAAAAAACATTCAAATAATCAGTTGTCTGATCAGTCATTCCCATATGGCGTTGGGCCTGTTTATCACATACTGTAGAAGAGTTCAAGGACCAGTTTAAATTGATCAAATATTTCAAAGGGTTGAAATGTCTTATGTAGAAAGAAATTTTAATGGTTATAAAGAAAAATTCAAACACTGCAGACTTTTCTTTCTGTCATGATCTGTTTAACAAATCTGACCACCATCCAGAGAAACAACTAAGAAAGCACGGAAAAAGTTAAACAGGTTTATTGAAGGAGTAAAACAGGAGTTGGGTCTGGAACTCAGTGAGCTGGTAACCGGGAACTGGAAGTAAGAAGGGAAGTTCATTGGTCAGTTCAGGTACCGTGGGAATCTGGGAAGCTCTTAGACAGGGGCGGATCTAGAAAAATATTTATGGGGTGGCAAGAGGGGGGCAGGAATTTTTTAGGGGTGGCAACATATGGCATTTGTTTACACTGAATTTAATCAGAGTTATCACAGTTTGGTGAGAATAGTATGTACAGTAGTAGTGTTTCATGTGAAAGAGTTCATATTAATAATACATCATACAATGTGATCTCACTTAATAGGAGATGGAAGAATGATAACACTACTTCTAGAGGGGCCTTATGACAGGAAAGGTATTAAGGTAAGATACAGGTGCTGAGTCGCAGATGTGTGAGATTGACTGTCAGAGAGGCAGCTTTGCAGCATTTGCACTAGAAGAAACTATAGAAAGAAAAAGTTACCCATTAGAGATCTATGGACTGAGCTGTACTAAAGTGAGCATGACTACACAGTAGAAATAAATGGGTCAAGGCACCCGAACAAGGTACTGGACATCTATGTAATGTTTACTCTGAACACACATTTACCCCATTTGTTCCTCAGTAACTTGACATACAGCAGTTAAGGCAACATGAAAGGGACATTTCATGCATGTAAATATGCTGTAGATAGAGCTGTATATGTAGGACCAACTCTGCCATATTTAAAAATAAATACAGAAATAAATAAATGCTCAATAAATAAATAATTCAATTCAATTCAGTTTATTTATATAGCGCCAAATTCACAACACATGTCATCTCAAGGCACTTTACAGTTCAACCAGATCATACAGTCAAATTGATACAAAGTTTTCTATCTAAGGAAAACCAGTTGATTGCATTGACTCATTGACTCAAATACAATCCCTCACACTAAGCATGCTTGCAGCGACAGTGGAGAGGAAAAACTCCCTTTTAACAGGAAGAAACCTCCAGCAGAACCAGGCTCAGTGTGAGCGGCCATCTGCCGAGGCCGACTGGGGTTCAAGGAGACAGAAGCAGAGATACAAAAAGCAGCTGTAAAAGGCGGCCCCGTCCAGGAAACACACAGCCAGGCAGACGAGCTCCAAGGCAGCTCCCATGCCAGAGGATGAAGAGAGCACATCCACCCAGCCACGGCCAGAGAAACAGGACCACACTGGAAAACAGGCCAATCTCCAACATCTACAAACAAGGGTGTTGATGGAAGCAGCACAGCTGATGTTTCTTTCCTTGATGACGTCACAGCCAAACAGGAACAGACGAGGCAAAGCTACTCTGAGGAAAAGCAGAGAGAGCAGAACGTTAGAGATTGAACTAACAGATTCTGCAGAATAGGAGAACAGAGAGAAAATGAAGCAGAAAGATGAAATGGGGGTCCCTATGTCCTCCAGAAGTCTAAGCCTATAGCAGCATAACTATAGAGATAGCTCAGGATAACCTGAGCTGCCCTAACTATAAGCTTTATCAAAAAGGAAAGTTTTAAGCCTAGTCTTAAAAGTAGACAGAGTGTCTGCCTCACGGACTAAAACTGGTAGTTGGTTCCACAGGAGAGGAGCCTGATAACTAAAAGATCTGCCTCCCATTCTACTTTTAGAAATTCTAGGAACCACTAGTAAACCTGCAGATTGAGAGCGAAGTGCTCTGTTAGGAACATAAGGAACAATCAGATCTCTGATATAAGATGGAGCTTGGCCATTTAAGGCTTTATATGTGAGAAGGAGGATTTTAAATTCAATTCTTGATTTAACAGGAAGCCAATGGAAAGAAGCCAGGATAGGAGAGATATGATCTCTCTTTTTAATTTTCATCAGAACTCTGGCTGCAGCATTTTGGATCAGCTGAAGGCTTTTAACTACAGTTTGTGGACTTCCTGATAGTAAAGAATTACAATAGTCCAGCCTTGAAGTAACAAATGCATGGACTAGTTTCTCAGCATCACCCCTGGACAGGAGATTTCTAATTTTTGCAATGTTCCTCAGATGAAAGAAGGAAATTCTAGAAACCTCTTTGATCTGGGATTTAAATGACAGGTCCTGATCAAAAATAACACCAAGATTTTTTATTTTATTATCTGAAATCAGTTTAATCCCATCCAAATGAAGTGACTGGCTAATCAGCTTCTTTTTCAGAGACTCTGGTCCAAAGACTATAACTTCTGTTTTGTCTGAATTCAGAAGCAGAAAGTTAAGAGTCATCCAGGTTTTTATGTCTTCAAGACATGCCTGTAATCTATGTAATGGGTTAGCTTCATCTGGATTTATAGACAGATATAGCTGGGTATCATCAGCATAACAGTGGAAATTAATCCCATGCTGTCTAATAACTCTACCAATTGGGAGCATGTATAAAGTAAAGAGAATTGGTCCTAGCACTGATCCCTGTGGTACTCCACAGGTAACCTTTGAGCGTGTTGAAGATCTATCATTAACATAAACAAACTGAATTCGATCAGATAGATAAGATTTAAACCAGTCTAGTGCTGTTCCTTTAATTCCAACAAAATATTCAAGTCTTTCTAAAAGAATATTATGGTCAACTGTATCAAATGCAGCACTAAGATCCAAATAAGCATACAATTAATTGCCACCAAAAATACAATCAACAAATAAATGTAGTTAGAAATTATATTATAATGGCAGGAAGAAATGTAAAAAGGGCAGGCAGAAAGAAATAGCGGCGAAGAAATAACTAGGGTACATGCACACAAATAAATACTTAAAAATATAAGTAATTAAAAAATGAAGTTGAAGATAATAAATGACAAAAAATAAATAAGGTAAATATTAAAAAGGCAAAGAAATAAAGAAGCCAATTAAAAGAGTTATATACCTTTATGACTAGCTGTATAATTTAATTTCTACTTACATTTATTTGTTGTTTGTATTTTTGGTGGCAATTAATTGTATGCTTATTTATTTATTGAGCATTTATTTATTTCTGTATTTTTAAATATGGCAGAGTTGGTCCTCCATACTGCTGTATCAACAAATCAACAAAAAGGCGGGTTCTGTATGTTACATCAAAATCTCCACAAATCTGAAAAGAAGCAACATAAAAATACATTTTGCTTGTGAGTCGGTTCATACAGGTCATTTCTGGATAGTTTCATATTATATATACAAAAAAGAAACAACAACACTGCTTCATATTAAGCAGGATTCACACCAGTATCACATTTTTAACTTTTAACACTTTTGGTTTTATTAAAGGAAATATCAGATTTCCTCAGGTGCCAAAACAAAATGTAGCAGCTCTGTAAAGGCTCACCAGAGAGCATAACATAAAGTTGACATGACTATAACAGCTGAATGCAGTGATTTCCATGTTGCTCAGCAAAACCCTTCACAACTTTATTTAGATCCAATGCCTTTGTGTGTTTTGATTTGAGTTCAACCAAACTAGATAGTCTCTTTTCTGTCATAGTTGAACGCAAATATGTCTTTATGAGCCTGAAACGTCAGGCCTAACTAACATCATAGTTAGAGAAATAACGTTCTGCAACCTGATTTTTATCTTCTCAAAATTAGCATTGCAGCTATGCTAGCAACATTGTGCTTTCATTATGATTTCATTTCTCAATAGATAGTTAATCAGTTTTTACCTGTTTCATCCCGTGTCTCCTCTCCCCATGACCACTGGCTCCCTCGCTTTGCCTCATTCGGTTTTCAAAAAAATCAGTCTCAGTCGCTCTCGCGTCATCTCGTGCTGCATTCACTGCAGTCCAACATTGGAAATTAGCGGTCGTAATTCTCAAATTATCCATAATTTATAAGTCTCGCCACCCCTACCGCCAACTGGGGTGGCAACAGGGGTGGCAAGGCTGTCATTTAGGGTGGCATTTGCCACCCTATGCCACCCCAGTAGATCCGCCTATGCTCTTAGATTTTGCAAGGATGGGACTCACCTTTGAGGGGAGCCTTGTTGGTCCTTGAATCCAGTCTGTGTGGTAAATCCAGAGAATAGTGCACACGTCGGAGGGCAGACAGGTTGACAAGCATTGGACCCGGAGGAGTAAAGGAGCGGACTGTCACTCGGATTTCCGATGGGTACTTGAACGGAACATGTGGAGGTTTTCCCCTGCTCAGTGTAACTCGGTTTTTCCTTCCAGGGGAGAGAAGGTCCAAGAATCCAGTAACACAGGAAAGATTCCTGCCGTGGAGCAAAGACAGAAACTCATTAGACTCAGAGAGACAAAGCAAGGTTAGACTCAGCTAAACTTAGCTTGGCTAGAGTACCCAAAACTGGCAAACAGTCTGGCGTCGAGGTAGTGACATCCCACTGCTCAAATACTCCTCCAGAGAATGATCCAATATGCCGCAGGTGTGCAGGGAGGTACAGCGAAGACAGGGCGCCTTCTGGTGGTGGAAAAAGGACAGACAAACATTCCACACAACTGGATTCCTAACACTTTCCATATAGGGTAATATTTGCCGTCATTTTGTTAGGGTAATATTTGCAGATTATTATAACAGATTTATTCTTAACAAAATTGGCTTGTGCTATACATTATTGATACTATATAAACATTAACAAGTACCATTTAAGTTTGATTTTCTCTAACAGAAGCATCTTTGAACTATTTAACATTAGCAGCACATCTCTTCTTTAACCCTTTCAACTCTTAAGGACTGGTGTTTTAAACCACTGCTCTAAACACTTAAAAGCAAATGTTTTGAAATACATTGGAATAAGCTTAAATTTAGAGAAAAGATAGACAATTCAAAAACACCCTAGTTCACTGATTGCAGGGCAGATTGACTGTGGTTCCTCTGGACCCAGGGGTGTTTGACTGAGGCCCTGTCCACAGGAAGCCGAACCCTGGCCTAAACGCACAAATTTTTCACCAAACCAGCCTCTCATCCACAAGAAGCCGGCGTTTCGGGGGTCTGTAAACGATCTTTTTTTTATTCAGCCTTCAGAGTGGGAAGATTTTGAAACGCCGTTTTCGCGTTTCCATCTTTAAGCTCTAACCGCATTTTTTTTTATATGCATGCGTCAGTATCACAACAACAATGGCGCGGTACTGTGTTGAATGGTTGCTGCTAATGCTACTCACCCTGCTGTCGGGCTTACAACAGAATCTTCTTCTTCTGGAATATCTCCAGGAAGAACAGATAATATCGACGACATAGTTCAGCACCAGAATTTGACTGAACCACGAAAATGGACCCGCAGGGGCAACCATGTATAAATATTAGTGCGCATGTCCAACATTTCGTCGCCTATTTTTGCTTTGGCACCACAGCGCCACTTACAGGCCTGGCATACATTTTGCAGCGTTTTCATGCATTCGTGTGGACGATCACATTTATTTTACGTCTCCATCTTTACGACAAACGTTCTGGAAAATATTAGCGTTTCGTGTTCGTTTTGACTTCGTGTGGACGGGGCCTGAACAGCAGTTTAGTGGCACTGGTACACAACAGGGGGCATCTCTCATCTTCTCCCCTTTAGTGTCTCAAATGACTGAAATCAACACTTTTTCGTGTAAGTAAGATCTAGGAGATTATTTTTGCTAGTCTGCAATGCCTGGTGTCAAATTCTCTGGAGCAGTCAGTTGGGTCTGCAGCCTCTGAGACAGAGAGGTCAGAAAGTTCTGCATACACTTTAGGAGAGAAGCTTACATCCCTCTTTCATGAGCCTATTTTCCATTAAAAACCCTCAATTTAAAACCCCAGTATTTGTTTTAACTGGGTAATAGTAATCCCATTTAAAAGCCTGCCCTTTCCATTATTTGATTGGGCTTAAAACTTTTATTTAAATTAGTGTGATAAGAACTACACTACATCTTTATTCCAGCGGGTGGCAGTAATAAGAAGACACACGTTTTTACTCTCTTTTCCCACTATTGTCCGTCTGTCTGTAATTAATTAGAGGGTTCAATTAATGTCGTTTTAATTTTTTTTTCAATTCAACAACCATTTTGCTGCTAATTCATTGAATGCATAAACCATTTTTTTGTTTGTTTGTTTTAATCCATTATTTAGATAATTTAACCATCAGATGTCAGAAGGCTCCGAGCATAGGAACCATAGGTGACACAGACAATGATATATTCAAAAGAGAGCTTATTAATGTAACGTGCGGCTGCTCGTCTGCTGCGGCGGGCTCACTGGAAACTCTGTAGGAGTTGAGGCTCAGGTCAGTGACTTCAAAACTCAAACAATGGATAATAATGAGCATGAAAGCCACCAAACTGGCAAAGTTTAGTCTGTGCCCAGAAGAAGGAGTGTCATCCAGAGGAGCAGAACTCCGTTGCTTGAGCCTAGAAGCAGTATCCTTCAGCAACTAGAGCACGCATGGGAACTGAAAGATCCACGAGGATAATCCAAGCCGTGGTCAGAAGACAGGTCCAAGGTCGGCAGCAGGTGGAATCCAGGTAACAGCCCAGAAACAGAGAACAGACCTAACAGGAGCGGTCAAAAACTCAGGAATTTGTGGGCAGAAACAGATCAGAACAGGCAGAACTAAACACAGGGAACGCTAGAGTTGGTCTCACTAAGAAGCTTGAATAATCTAGCACCAATGGCTGGGGTCCAGAGGCTTAAACAGCAGTAGGAACCAGTGGATCTGATGAGAGATACAGTAATAAGCTGTAATAAGGGCGGAGCAAGGCAGAGGAGAGCAAGGAGGCAAAAACTCAGCCTAAAGGTGCCAAGATCATTATACAGATTGGTTGAAAGTTATGATTATGTAGCTTTTTTTGTCCAACTGTTATGAAAGACTACATCTATAGAACAATCAATTAACATTCATCATAATTCCTGGCACTGATTATTGCTCTAAAACAAAAGCTAAAGTTTCCTTTCTGATACTAACAACATAACAATGATAGTAGAGCTTTGCTTAAAACATTACATTTCAGTGGGTGATTTGCTATTCAACATGCAACATTTAATGCATGTTAAACATATAAACCAGTAAGGCTACATTTTCTCATTCAGCCAGTTAGTAAGACAAACAATTCATGTTGCAACCAATTTGACCAGGGAGCTGTTTTTTTTTTAGAGTAGATATGGATCTACTACATTGGCTCTTACCTTGTCAGATAAATGGGCTATGTCCAAACGACACTAGACCGAGGTCACTAGACAAGCAGATATATCCCAGATTGCTTCGCAAGATCTCTCCTTACTAAGCATCATGGATTTGTTGTGGCCGTGAAGAATAACAAAGATGTGGCACTGTGCGGAGAGGTAGAGTTACGTGACCGTCGTTGAACGAAAGCAGTGATAATCTGTCCGAACGGTCAATTATCTGAGTTCACTATAAAGTCCCCGCTCTATATAGGGATTGAGGGCTTTAGGGGTTAGGACAGATGTTCAGACACAGCGTCGATGTACCTCACCTAAATGTTACGTCTATAAATAACACATGGGAAGCTTTATCTGCTCTCCTGAGATCTTCTCACTGGGCAGTCCAGTGACGGGTGTGACAGTCATCCAGGAATTCACAGAGCCATAATTACAGCGTAATTATTGGATGACTATTTTGTTGAATTTCTAAAACCATAATTTGGGTTGAATGACATTAAAAAAAAAATTGTTATTTGGTCTTCTTAATAATAGATGAGTATACTGGAGTAGACTTTCCAAAGTCCTTTAGAAGCTGACAGGCAATCCACAACACACCTCTGGCATACTTTGTGTTGCTGTGTAATATATATTTAAATAAATATTTTCTCCCAGAGCTGGTAAACTTCATATGATGTTTTTGTTTTTTTAACATGAAAGTGGCCTTGAAGCATATTCTGCAATTTTTCAACAGGGTTATGCTACATTCAGACCGGATGCAGCAAAAGCAGCAAAATCACGTCTGCTGCTTCCTTTTTGCTGCTTGTACCAGTTAGTTCTGACACGCAGCTGAAGCAGCTTTGCTGCTCTGCCTGCGCGGTGCAAAAGTATGGCAAGCCAAGAAGGTCACATTTCGCATTGAATTGTCGCGTTAAGATTGAAGTTAACCCGCAAAAAACGCGCGTTCTCCCGAGATTACGCCGCTTTTTACACCGTCTTTTACCAACCACTAGTCAATACCTTTACTTATGTGTACTAGAACAAGATCCAAATGTGCAAGAGTCTAATTACATTTTCATTGTGGAGTAGGAGACAAGGTATGGGTGCAGCACCTTCCATTGGGGGTGTATCCAGAAAACAGGTACTACGTTATTTAGATGTTACATTTAATTTTAACAGCAGTTGTTCCGTGGCTGCAGAAAGCATTATGAGCTTGGGAAAAGGTTAGTGATATGCAGGAAAGATACAGAAAAGTCAGACCGACACATTTTCTGGAAGACAAGTGGCCCCTTTAATGTCATTTTATTAGCACAATGTGAAAAGTTGTTACATGACAGAATGAATGGCAACAGAGAAGTGGGCTACATATATGGATTATATTCTTGGTTAGAGGCAAGAGAGAATATCAAAGGCATAGGTTTGATTTCAGCTTTGGTAGGGACACTATTGGTCTTCAGTTTCATTGTTCTAATGTCATTGGTCCTTTGCAAAAATATGCATACTCTTTTTTTATGCTTAATGTGAGCATCAGGCTTTGATGTGTTTAAAGAGAACAGCACAATTTCTTCCTAGATTAATACAAATCTTATAAGACATTAAAGGGGCCACTTGTCTTCCAGAAAATGTGGTGGTCTGACTTGTTTTCTGTATGTTTCCTGCATATCACTAACCTTTTCCCAAGCTCATAATGCTTTCTGCAGCCACGGAACAACTGCTGTTAAAATTAAATGTAATATCTAAATAACGTAGTACCTGTTTTCTGGATACACCCCCAATGGAAGGTGCTGCACCCATACCTTGTCTCCTACTCCACAATGAAAATGTAATTAGACTCTTGCACATTTGGATCTTGTTCTAGTACACATAAGTAAAGGTATTGACTAGTGGTCAAAGGAAGTGGGAAATATATAATAGTTCATAATAAATAAAAAAGATAAA
The DNA here is from genome assembly GCA_030533445.1 of Cyprinodon diabolis. Classification (NCBI taxonomy): domain Eukaryota; kingdom Metazoa; phylum Chordata; class Actinopteri; order Cyprinodontiformes; family Cyprinodontidae; genus Cyprinodon; species Cyprinodon diabolis. Next base: position 13,969,576 of record CM060066.1, on the reverse strand, counting down.
AGAATCCAGTATCCAGTTCTCTCTTGAAAAAGAGACACACCTTGCCTATATTGTTCCCCAGCTTTGGTCCAAACACCTGTTTGCTGCTCTGCCAGTAGCCTACTCGTTATATGGCGCCATCTGCAGACTGAAAGAACATTTATGTGACGTGGTTAATATATATATATATATATATATATATATATATATATATATATATATATATATATATATGTGTATATATATTTATATGTAGGAGACAGCGAACATGAGCTATGGGGATCATCAAACCTCCACTGGCTCAACTAAGCAAGTTTTTTCTCATTGCACTAATAACACTTTTAATAAGAAATTTTCCTGTTAATTTAATTTTAACAGCAGTTGCTCCATGGCTGTATAAAGCATTATGGGAAAAGGTTGGTGATATGCAGGAAAATATACAGAAAACAAGTCAGACCGACAAATTTTCTGGAAGACAAGTGTCCCCTTTATTGTCATTTTATTAGTACAATATAAAAAGTTTTTACATGACAGAATGCATGGCGATCGATCAAAAACAGTGAAGTAGGCTACATTTATGATTATATTCTCAGAAAAAAATAAATAAATAAATGGGCTTGGTTGGAGACAAGACAGAATATAAAGGGAAAAGTCGGACTGCCTCTGCCGGATTCGAACCTGCCACGAAGCAAAAGACTTGCATTGAAGGTAGTCACTTAACCCACTACACCACCTCTCAGTACTATTAATTGGTGAAACATTCCTATTAATAAGTCTAAATACAAAACATTAGTTGGCGATGCATATTGATGCAAAACGTTTTTACATGAAAATAGGCATGGAATGGATTCAAAATAACAGCAAAGTGTATGTAGTGGATATATTAAATACGCACGTTGTGACCGACACGACGTGCGTATTTAACGCGCGGCTTGCGGTACTATCATGACGCGCGTAAAAGGCGGCGCTTGTTGGTAAAAGACGGCTTAAAAAGCGGCGTAATCTCGGGAGAACGCGCGTTTTTTGCGGGTTAACTTCAATCTTAACGCGACAATTCAATGCGAAATGTGACCTTCTTGGCTTGCCATATAAACGCGCCCGACGCGCTGCTTCAGCTGCTCAGACGCGCTGCGCCTGCTGCTCAAAACGCGCCGCGGGACCTTTTGCTGCGCCTTGACGCGCGTCAACCATTGACTTTGCATGTAAACTCGCTGCTTCTGTCGCGCCAGCTGCGTCCGGTGTGAACTCAGCATCAAGGACAGCCTCATTTGTACTTAAAAAAAACAGTGTTATTTTGAGTTTTATGGTGTCACCAACATGCTCAACATTTTGTAAAGTGGTCCTTTCTTTGAAAGCTTCATATTGGCTCTTTTATGCTCTAATTCTCATCTCTGTGGCTGAAACATTTTAACAGAAGACATTCAGATTTTCATTGTTGGCATGCAAAATGTGGTTAGCCATTTGAGCAATCCTAATGCTGTCCAAAAACTTTGACATTTTGACAGTTTGAGCCTCACTTTTTCTGTTCTTTTTTTTTTATATATTTTTTTATTTATTATGTTATTTATTATTATTCATTTAGCCTCTGAGGTTATCACAAACAACCTCCCCAACCTGAACTGCATTAAAAAAAATCTATTGGCTGTTGTCGAGAGGAAAATGAGACACCAGACCCAACAAGTCAGATGACCTCAAGGCAGTGGTTAAAACAACCTGGGCTTCCATTACAGCTAAACAGCACCATAGCCTGATCAAATCTATGTAACATTGCAGTGATGCAGTAATTCTTGCAAGAGGAGAACCACCCTAGTACAGAGAAAAGGCATTTTTTAGAAGCCTGACATTTGTCATTATAATGTCTGACTGGTCTAATGTGATATTCTAATATGCCAAGAAATTGAGTTTTGGAATTCATTTACCTGTAAGACATATTTATCAAAATTAGGATATAAAAGCTTGAAATATTTCAGTCTGCACGGAATGAATCTTTATAGAATAACTGGTTTGTTTGCTGACATGACTGACATAAAATAGTATACTTTCACACAAAATGTCTGCAAATTCTCAGTCTCCCAGATTATGGCAACTGCAAAACAGAATTACTCTGAGGCAACTCAACTTTTGCTTAGTTTTCTGAAAAGTTGAACCTGTAGTTGGAGAGCTGACGTTTTTAAGCCCATGGATAGCCCATGTTATTTGTTTGGCCGTTTGAATCATTGTTGTTCCTGTTTTTCACACAATATTCAAATACTGTGGTGGTGGCAGTGGTGGGAGGGTAAATGAAAAAAGATTGAAGATGGAAAATGGCATAAAGTCATTTATTCAAGCATTGCTTCGAAATTTCTGGTTCTTCTAACTAAAGCTCAAGTTTAAAGCAATCGCTGTCAAAGGTTTCTTCATGTATTTCTGTATAGAATGTTTTTACAGTAAATATAAATTCTGTTCCTCCATTCAGTGCATTTATGCTCATCCCGTTAGTGTCGACACCCAGCTTTAAGAGATAGCAGTCACTCTCCTTAAAGAGTCAGAAACTTTCTCCAACTTGGAGCTTAAGAGCACTTTTCAGTCTCTCTAGCAAGAAGTACAGCATGTTACCATGGAAACCACTTCCTACATTTTCCAATGACTTTCACCCACAGTAATAGTCAAGTATGCACAGGTGATCCACTACACTTTAAATTGGAATGTTATCTGTAAATTCATGATAAAAACAGGCAAACAACCTGAGAAAATAACTCTTCTTATTTTGCAAGGGGGTAGTTTTCTTTGAATCCACAATTAAAAGTATGATAAGGGTTTTAAATTCAGCAGTAAGGATTATAAACGCATTAGTTGAAATGATATAATTACTAATATACTTGTTTCACCAGAATCCAAACTTGAACAAGAAAGAGGGAAAATAAAAAAAAAAACTGTTTCCAGGAAAAAAGAATTTCTCAATATGTGTACTTGTGCGTTCTCATGTGCCTGTGAAACGTCATCAGCCTCAGCCCTAGTACTGTTCCATTTCACAAGAACAGCAGACCAAGAACGTACAAAGTCCCCGGATGTTGTTATCTAGGGACTAATAATAACAGGAGGTAAAATGCAGTTCCAGATGAGCCAAGCATGTGGTGACGTCACGAGTATGATTCTGTTCCAACTGAACCATATTTATGCTGCATGATGCCGTTCTCCCCAAGTCCATACTTTACTGGGTTCTTGTAAAGAACATACTTGGCATAGTTCTTGTGAAATGAGAAACAGCCACAGTGTCAAAGTCTCGATCAAATCGAATCCCTATGCTAGTTCAGGGCTTATTGAGCTTCTGTCATGATCTTGGTGCTGATGACTGGTTTGATTACTTGTTCTATTCACCTGTCTAACTCCCCCCAGTTCTCCACCTGCTTCAGTCTCTATTAACCAGCCTTCAACCAGTCATCAGTGCTATATTATTTTAGCCTTTGGTGACAGTTCTCTAGCGTTCCTGAGTGTTTCTGGTTGCCTGTTCCTGACCTGTTCTACCTCTGAGCCTGCCTGTTCCCATTCTGAACTGTTTGCTTGATCTGTATCTGGACTTTTGCTGCATTTCTGCCTGTGTACCAAACCTGAAACTGATTCCTGGCTACGTTCTGGATTTCCCTATGGTACATCTTCAGACATCTGGCTCTGACTCCCAAGCATGTCCTTGACACCAGCTTTGGCTTTGTCCTCTGGATTATCCTGCCTTTTTTGTCTGCTCGATTCTGATCTCCTGCCTGTCCTCTTACCTCAGAGACATCAGTGCCTGGGACTCTCTGGGTGACGGCTGCCACTTGTTGGCAGCCTACCGGCTGGAACCAACCTCATCATGTGGGCATGGACTGAACTTTAAGACCAAGTTAGTGACTCACATGTTCATCACCATCCTCCGCTAGATTGATGTGGTCACTAACCTGTGTTCTCCCCCTGCAGAGGTTCCTGTCTTAGGATACTGTCTTTCTGCCTCGAATGCTGGGTCCTTTTGTTCTGAGCTTGATAGGTTATGTAGATAAAAACAAACCTCCTTAACGTGTTTTGAATTTACTCACATAACAAGCAGAAATTTTAATAAAGTTTATTGGTGTTTCACATTTGTCTGTATTTTTTTTTTCAGAAATAATTTTTTTGGTTTGCATTTACTATTTCACCCATAAGAAACTATAGAGTGGGGTCACTGACTGGCGGACTCCGGTCTAGGACATGAGCTACTTGCTACTGCAAGAGCTACTTGCAGTAGCAAGTAGCTCATGTCCTAAACTTCTCAGCTACTACTTTGTGCTGTAGCAGGATTCAGGTTTAGTAAAAAAAAAATATATATATATATATATATTTTATTTCATAATTTATTTGAAAAGGGACTTTTATTATTTTTTATCTTCAATCTGGCAACAGATTAAGTTATATATCAATGAGAATGTTCAATTTAAGAAAATGGTTATTCAAAGAACAGGAAGTGAAGTATTCAATGCACCAAAAGCATATTAAAATGTTGAAAATGCCATTGTAATTTTTATTTTTTTTCCAATGATTTATAGTTTTATGTAACACAATTCGTTACAGGGGGAATTTGGCCCTCTAGAAATCCAGTTTAATACCCCTCCTTTAGAGACATAAATGCAGGGTTATATTGAAAGCATGTACAATGTGTTAAAATTGTTTGGAAATGAGCAAATCTAAATGTTTTTAGCACTTTTCAAGAACTACTGTTTACTCCACCCCTCCAACCAGTCTGAATCAGCTTTGTCTTGCAAGAACTTTGGAGACAATCATTGCCCTTTCCTAGATTGACTGTAAACTTAAAGGAATAGTACACCCAAAACATGATTAGCCTTCATTTTCTACTCACCCCCATGCTGAACAACACTCTTGAGTAATTTTTTGATATCTCAAATGCATTTGGAGATCTGGGAGGCTTCTTGCTGTCTGCTGACATTCAAATAATGGAGGTCTATGGTGCCCGAGGCAGAAAGGCCCATAAAAGTCCACAAAAAACGTGTCAATATTCCTCCATACTGCTCGTCCAATGTATTCCAAGTGTCCTGAGTGGGTAGCGTCCATAATTTACTCGAAACAAAGTAATTTAGAATGTTTTTAGAGCATAAACAGTAGTGTATAGGATTTCCTAAAAGCGCGCGCCTGCGAGTTCACGAGCCTACGGAAACTGCGGCAGACCAAGCCAGATGAAAGTGCGCATTCAGCGTCTGCTCTTGATAATGCAAGCGTAGAAGAATAAATTTGCTGTTTACCTGTGCAAAGAAAGAAACAACGAAAGAAAAATGTCTGAGGACTTCAGTGTTGAGGAAGAGCATGAGTTCTTTGCCGAGCTGAATGCGCACTTTCATCTGGTTTGGTCTGCCGCGGTTTCCGTAGACTCGTGAACTCGCAGGGGCGAGCTTTTAGGAAATCCTATACACTACTGTTTATGCTCTAAAAACATTCTAAATGACTTCGTTTCGAGTAAATTATGGACACTACCCACTCAGGACACTTGGAATACATTGGACGAGCAGTATGGAGGAATATTGACACGTTTTTTGTGGACTTTTATGGACCTTTCTGCCTCGGGCACCATAGACCTCCATTATTTGAATGTCAGCAGACAGTAAGAAGCCTCCCAGATCTCCAGATGCATTTGAGATATCAAAAAACTACTCCAGAGTGTTGTTCAGCATGGGGGTGAGTAGAAAATGAAGGCTAATCATGTTTTGGGTGTACTATTCCTTTAAGACTAACTTAAATAAAGACAGGAGTGCTATCTGCACAGATAACATATTAATTTTTATATCTTCTTAACATAAAATCTCTTTAGTAAAATCAGACTAATTGTCTCGGATTTCTACATATAAGCAAACCTTGCCAATAAGGTACATGCTTATTTGATATTGTGCAGCGTACATTATGAGTAAAATGGCTTGTTTTTAAGCCACTTAATAACCCATCTAACAGTCTTTGATTTTTCACTTCAATCTGTCATTTAAAGAAGGTGAGAGAATACAAGAATCATTGCTCTTGAAATTCTCATCAGCTCCTAATTAACAGAATCAATGTGGAAGATTAATAAATGAATTAAAGTGCAGAGGCAGGAACCAAACATCCCCCATCTCTCTGTCCCGGGGGGCTGACTGCAGCTATGCCTCTCCAAACCTGAACACAAACAAACGCCTCCCTCTATTACTTCAAAGGAACAGGAATTAAATAAGTCAGTGGCCATCCTGTCAAAACACACGTTTCATACTGCAACCAGAGGGGTGGAAGATCATCACCAGCAATAACAGAAGTGCCTTTTAAAGTCGTGCGGTTGCTGGGAATTGAAAACAGGGCCCTTCAAAGTGTAGTCTTCAAAGGGAGGTTTAATTATTGCATATAAAATCTGAGTCTCTGTCCTCATTTTTTTGCATCTCTCTGTTTCCCTCTTTTTGTCTTTCTTCTAATTATATTAGTTCCCCCTGATGAGAAATCAGTCTAGTCTTGGACATGAATCAAGTATAAACTAAATGATTCATGTCAACTGTGGGACCTCAACCTTCTTTTATAAGATTTAAAACTATAAACTATATTTAAAACTATAAAAAGAACCATTTACAGGAACAATAAACTCATACATAATATTAAGCTTAATTGGTTTTAGTTATATGTTGCTCTAAATTTGTGTCAATTTAGTTCCTAATATTGGGGGTTCTGTTTTAGTATTGTAATACCATTAAGATCACCAGCCTTTACCAGTTACAATTAAAATTGCAGGGGTTATTTTACGACATGGGTCACTTTCTCTTCTTCCAGCCATGACAGCTTGTTGCCTTTAAAGAATCAAGATCATTTGAACTACTCGAATAAGTCAGGGAGCAACCTGTGAAAAACAACAGGCAAATTTTCTTTCACTGAAAAAACTGTCCCCTATATGACTTGTGGCAAACTCCAAGCCTTTCTTTTTTATTTCCTCAAAAAAGACTTTTTTGTTACCACTATTTTATAGGCTAGATGAATAAAGTGTCAAACTAAAAGTTACTTTGTCAATAAAATTTCCCGAGCTGTGGTTCTCTGCAGCCCATCTAAAGTGACCCGACATTCCTCCCGGCAGCTCCTAGACTATTGCTGTTATTGCTCACGCTGCCAGTATCGGTGGATGGCCAAGTAAGTTTTGCAGTTGTGCCCTGCCTCACTATTTTCCTTCTCTCCATAAAGTTGTTGAAACATTTCTTCAGGAGAGATTCAACCGTATCATAAGAATCCTGATCTTTCACCTATCTGATTTACTTCTTAAACTTGATTTAGTTGGTATATCAAATGATTTTCCACCAAAATACATTTTTCTATGCAATATTTGGGAGTGCAGCCAATAGTGAAATAGAATGTAATGTAAATCCCTTTATTGTTCCACAATGGGGAAATTCACTCTCTGCATTTAACCCATTCCCTTGGTGAGCAGTGGGCTGCCATTGTGCGGTGCCAGGGGAGCTGTGTGGGGTTTAGGGTCTTGCTCAGGGACCGAGAGTAGAGGCAGTGGGGATCCAACCGCGTACTTCCAACCTTCTCAAAGAACAATATCACTGCACAAACCCTCTAGGCCAACACTCCCCTTATTATAAATAATAAAATAATAAATCTGCACCCGGAGACTCTTACTTTGTCACAAATCAAATATTACTTATATATATATATATATATATATATAGTATATACAGAATCATGCTCTCAAGTTGGAGGGATTGACTTTATTCTCCAGTGGCTATAAATAAACAGTCTCCCAGTCTCTTCTCACTTTATTGTATTTTTACCTACTCTCTTACTTGTCTGTTTTGCTTAAAAATCTTCTGAGCTCATGGAAACACCTCTCAGGTGTTGTTTTTTTTTCCCCGATACCGGCTCTCTCCCAGGGTTTCCCTAGAGATGAATTCTTAACAAATCCAAAGACGCCTCAGTGTGTCAGACAGCTGAGATTGCAGAGAAGAATAAGGGGACAGTGTCTGAGCATAAGCAGCAGATATGTGGAGAAAAACATTCTCATTATCTGTGCACCTTCCTATCCTGTTTTATTGTCTGGTAGTCCCTCTGTTTTGCCTTCTTGTCAAGTTAGTGTAGATTGGTTTGTTGATTTTATTTGTAATTTACCAGGACCTTTTGCGATCTGGCACCCTGCTTTTTTTTGGCTTGATGCATAGACTGCTGCGGGTCCAGCCAACCTTCCTTCATGGGAAAAGACCTTGTTGATTTGCACTGTCTTGGTAATAGCACCGCCAGTTTACTGTGGCTGATGTGATTGTACAAACTGATTTTAATCATTTGGTTTCATCGAAGCACCTGCACCACAGCTATAGAGCTGTTGCACTGAATTCAGTGTGTGCTCAGCATTAGGTTGTTGAATAACTCCAAGGAGTCTTTGACCTTTTTTATTTTCTTTTAGTGTAATTGAATTGTTTGCTTGTAGTCCTTGTGTCTCTTGTAGGTTTTTAGTCTCCATTGAAACATTTCCTTGTCAGGCATTAAAGCCTTTACAAATAATAACTCAGAATGCATGAAAATTACAATTCTCGAAAATTACTATTTTCGAGAATTAAAAAAACAACTTTGAGTCATGTTTGAACTGATGCAGCTTGGGCTTGATGTAGCTTGGGGGTTCTAATTATCATGTATATAATCAGAAACTAGAAGGTGTTAGTTTGTAAATAACGTATTACACATGTAATTTGGGCTTACAGTTTCTTAGTTTTTTGCTTTTCCATTTGGGTCTGCAATATAGGCGAATTTCCCAGAAATTAGGTGGATATTAAGGGGCTAACCAACCACAATAACACAAAAGATCAGGGCAACTAGAGGTAAGGTCATGCCTTTTTTTTTTTTTTTTTATAGTGCAGCGATAAAGACCCTCATCTTTCTCCTTAGCCAGACCAGCATTGTGGTTCCAGGATGCCAGAATAAGAAGGATACTGTGCAGGCAGGTTATAGTCCTAATGCTTTGCACCTCTCCTGCAAGGGTTGGCGGGTATCTGTTTTGGCATGTCCACAGCCTGCTGCCTGGCTTCTGTACCAGCTTACAGTGAAAGAGTCGCCTCGTCTGACTGTGTAGTCAGAGAATGATTCCACTCATTTGGGTGTTCAGTGATTAGCCAAGACTGATTTTTTGTTTTTTTCAACAGAGCTTAGCTGTTGGATAAAGTGTCAGATCACCTTCTGATGGTCTGCCTCAGAGGTTCAGAGCCTCTCACCTCCTCAAGCTGATGATGCAACATCGGGCTCACATCCAATGGTGTCCGTGGGCCTCCCCTGATGCTCCATATTTCTGGATCACCTGCCTGAGCTCTGTACCTTAAGGAGTGAACCTCTGGCCCAGTCTATTGTGTGTGTGTTTTTTCTAATCAAACTGTTCTTTCGATGTGTAGAATGTGCAGAAATAATGTTGTTAAACCGACTGAATAGCTGAAATGTGTGGATTATAATTCACTAACTGACTCACTACTAATATAACTGACATGTTTTAAGGTACACTATATTGCCAAAAGTATTTGCTCACCTGCCTTGACTCACATATGAGCTTAAGTGACATCCCGTTCCTAATCCATAGGGTTCAATATGACGTCGGTCCACCCTTTGCAGCTAGAACAGCTTCAACTCTTCTGGGAAGGCTGTCCACAAGGTTTAGGAGTGTGTTTATGGGAATTTTTGACCATTCTTCCAGAAGCGCATTTGTGAGGTCGCACACTGATGTTGGACGAGAAGGCCTGGCTCTCAGTCTCCGCTCTAATTCATCCCAAAGGTGTTCTATCGGGTTGAGGTCAGGACTCTGTGCAGGCCAGTCAAGTTCATCCACACCAGACTCTGTCATCCATGTCTTTATGGACCTTGCTTTGTGCACTGGTGCACAGTCATGTTGGAAGAGGAAGGGGCCAGCTCCAAACTGTTCCCACAAAGTTGGGAGCATGGAATTGTCCAAAATGTCTTGGTATGCTGAAGCATTCAGAGTTCCTTTCACTGGAACTAAGGGGCCAAGCCCAGCTCCTGAAAAACAACCCCACACCATAATCCCCCCTCCACCAAACTTTACACTTGGCACAATGCAGTCAGACAAGTACCGTTCTCCTGGCAACCGCCAAACCCAGACCCGTCCATCAGATTGCCAGATGGAGAAGCGCGATTCGTCACTCCAGAGAACGCGTCTCCACTGCTCTAGAGTCCAGTGGCGGCGTGCTTTACACCACCGCATCCGACGCTTTGCATTGCACTTGGTTATGTATGGCTTGGATGCAGCTGCTCGACCATGGAAACCCATTCCATGAAGCTCTCTGCGCACTGTTCTTGAGCTAATCTGAAGGCCACATGAAGTTTGGAGGTCTGTAGTGATTGACTCTGCAGAAAGTTGGCGACCCCTTCGCACTATGCGCTTCAGCATCCGCTGACCCCGCTCCGTCAGTTTACGTGGCCTACCACTTCGTGGCTGAGTTGCTGTCGTTCCCAAACACTTCCATTTTCTTATAATACAGCTGACAGTTGACTGTGGAATATTTAGGAGCGAGGAAATTTCACGACTGGATTTGTTGCACAGGTGGCATCCTATCACAGTTCCACGCTGGAATTCACTGAGCTCCTGAGAGCGACCCATTCTTTCACAAATGTTTGTAAAAACAGTCTGCATGCCTAGGTGCTTGAATTTATACACCTGTGGCCATGGAAGTGATTGGAACACCTGATTCCAATAATTTGGATGGGTGAGCAAATACTTTTGGCAATATAGTGTATATATTTGTGTGGATTTGTTTTAAACCATATAGTGGTTAAACCTTTTTGTGTATCTCTCACGTTTCTCTTGATAAAATGGCTGCGGCGTTTATCGAGGTTCAGCATGCTTGGTATCAGTAGCAATAGGAAAACAAGAGCTTTCTGTAGATATGCTGACATGCTATGTTGACATTGAAATATTAATAGTTATATGCGCTGAAAGTTCAAAATCCAACCCTGTGTCGCGGGTCGGGTTTGTGGAACTCAAGGAACTTTGAACAGCATTATAAAATAGCTCATTCATTTGAACACAGCTTATTTTTACATTAGAAAACACACAGACTCATGTGTTAGGAATCTGGAGCAATCAGAGAAAACCTAGGTATAGTTATGAAAACCAAGAAATTACTTCTGATGTGGAAAAAAAAAATCAGCATAGTTGTTAAGATTACCATGACTTTAATGACGAAAGTACACATAGAAAATAAGTATGTTCTGGAAAAAAAAAACAAAAAAAAAAGTTTGATACTTGGGTGCATTAGTGTCACTTTGATTCAAGAACTTTTAGCTGAATTCGTTTTTAGTGCATGCAATTTAAACATGTAGAGAGAGAAAAAATAAACACCTGATAATAATATATTGATTTTGATAAAGCAGTATGATAAATTGATATTTAGAAAAACACAAATGTTTTTAAATATATAATTCAGAGGGGGAAGATTACCATAAAAGAAATGTTCTTATATAATTTACAGATAACTCAATTAGTGACATGCCTGTGGTTTATCTATGTGTTATGGGTTGAAGATTTTTGTTTTATAAATTAATACGTTAACAGCTGACTTACTGTTTAATGGAAAATAAATTATCAACTGTCAGGTTTTGGTGGAAGTTGGTTGAGGACCCAAATGCAGAGACTGAAGCTGAAGTGGTTTCTTGCATATTTAATACTTCAAAAAGGTTAATATTCTGACTTCGGAGTCCAAACAGAACACACCATATCATCAGTGTTGGGTACGTTGCATTGAAAAAGTAATTAGTTATAGTTACTTCTCCCAAAAAGTAACTGAGTTACTCCACAATAAAAGTAACTAGTTACTAGTAAAAGTAACTATTGCGTTACTTTCGCATTTCTCGCCCCGTAACCCTCACCACCCAGCCCCCACCTTCTCGCCGTGTGTTTCCAAAGCCAGCTGAATAGAGCGGACGACAAAGACAAGAACCAGAGAGTTTTGCATTTATTGCAACTCAACGTAAATGACATCAGGGGGGAACGCCATGTGAAGTTTTTTAACAGGGCATTCAGATCTGGTGAGTGTATGAAATTATTAACTGGGGATGTCTAATTTCGGTTTAAAGCACTGGTCACGGATTAGCGGACTGCGATGTTATGAACAACATTAAATCCAAAGATTTTGTCCGAGGTAAAGTTGATGTATATGTTGTAATCTCTTGTTATTAACACACAACAATAAACAGTGATTAGCCGACGTGGGTTTTAAAACTGCAAAGCTTTGTCTTCAACTGAAAATCAAACACGCATCTACACAGACCAGTGTGATGCATTCGCGAGCGTCAGACAGCTATGGTGCATTCAGGACCATGGGACATTTCAGACTTACAAGGAAAGAAACAAAAACGGAACAGAACTCATACAATAATGTATTTATTCAGAAACAGTGTGGGCTTTCTTATAATACTGAATACTCTATAATTGTGTTTCTGTTATTTTTTGATTATGCACATCTGCTAACTTTTTGTTCTAAAAGATCTATAATATTACAGCAGCAAATTATCAAAGTTTTTCAAAAGCCTGTTTAAAAGCTCCAAATGAGGCTTCAGATCGTACAGCGACAATTGCGCTGTCATTGTTTTACAGGGCAGAATTAGCATTTCCTGAATCTTGTCTTTTAACTAGTGATGGATATACAAGAATACAGTCATACAAGTGTAAACTCTTCTCAGATAGAACAGGATGCAATATTTGGCAATTTCTATTTTTATTTTTCATCTTTTTTTTTTTATTCAATGTAACATGAATGCATAAATACGTCATTTTATTTCAGTGTTAAATTCTGTTTAAAGTAACAGATCATTAAAAATGTCTCCTGACATTTACTGGTTGATTTTCTTTATTCAGACCCCACTGATTTTTTATTAGTTACCCGTGGTTTAATGTTTCTAAATATATATTTCACATCATGTGCGCCATCCAATGAAGATCATTGGCGCCATCCACATCTAGTGAAAACTAGTGTAATTGGATGAGTGGTATAACGCAAACAATCATTGGTTAGTTAAAGGAAATCATCAGAAGCAAGCAGGTGTTCTTCAAACTGTAAACATGAATTGTCTATGCCATGCTACAATGTTGGATTCAGAAAAACATGTATGAATGTCTAAAAGGTCGGACACAGGCGAGAGCGTATCGGGAGATGGAGACGGAGACCAACAAGACCTCCCTCATCCTTGGCCCTATTTCAAAGAATTTTTTGAAATAGTGAAAAAATTGTGCTTTCAATTCATATAGTGTTATCTGGCCTTTTTCTTAAAGGTTACTTTATACTTTTATACTTTAAGTAGTTTTTGGAGCACATACTTTTTCACCTTTACTTGAGTAAAGAGGTCAAGTTGATACTTCAACTTTTAGAGTGTTTTTAAAGGAATAGTACACCCAAAACATGATTAGCCTTCATTTTCTACTCACCCCCATGCTGAACAACACTCTGGAGTACTTTTTTGATATCTCAAATGCATCTGGAGATCTGGGAGGCTTCTTGCTGTCTGCTGACATTCAAATAATTGAGGTCTATGGTGCCCGAGGCAGAAAGGTCCATAAAAGTCCACAAAAAACGTGTCAATATTCCTCCATACTGCTCGTCCAATGTATTCCAAGTGTCCTGAGTGGGTAGCGTCCATAATTTACCCGAAACGAAGTCATTTAGAATGTTTTTAGAGCATAAACAGTAGTGTATAGGATTTCCTAAAAAGCGCGTTCACCAGTCTACGGAAATCGCGGCAGACCAAACCAGACGAAAGTGCTGTCGGCAATGGTAACTGTGTTTTAGTTACAGTCAAAGTAGTAGTTAGTTAGATTACTGGTTACTAAAACAAGGTAACGGCGTTAGTAACACTGAAGTGAAATGATTTAATAATTTGAATGACTAGGCAAATAATTTAGTAATATACAGGGTTCGTACACCTTTTCCAAAGTCAAAATCAAACACTTTTCAAGCACTTTCAAGATCCATTTTAAAACTTTTTCCAGCACCTTACGGAACCAGTTTTGTGCGGATGACGGCCGGGTGGGGGGATGGGGTGGGAGGGTTGGTTTGTCGAAATGAATACATAAAACTAAAAACGAGGCAGATATTTATTTTCTATTAACAGTTTTAATTAACTACATACCTTTCCACACAGGGGCGGATTTACCATCAGGCAAAACTAGGCAGTTGCCTAGGAACCCGAGTTCCTGGGGGGCCCCCTAAAACTCCTTGGTAAATGGTAAAACTCCTTTTACATGTATGGTTAATACAGCTATTACTTATTTGTGCACATTAATTATGTTTTTGATAAAAATCCTTTCGCTAAAATGCCATCAGAACGCTGATAATATTAAGTGTGTCTCGGGGCCCCCCCTACAGTGTCCACTACATTGGTTCAGTCCATTTGCTGCGCATGGGCAGAAAGGTCCAAACGGCAGCAAACTATTTGAAAACAAACGGCGCAAAGGACGATACGAGCAGAGCGGGGGAGAAGAGAAAAGAAAGGAAAGATGAAAAGAAGTTACCCTAGCGGTGCTAAAAAGAGGAGAAAGAAGAATGAAAGTAGGAAGCTGCTTTCAAAGTTACCAAAAATGACTGACTTCCCCCCAGATTCCACATACTCTGTCAGCGCTCCGCACCGCACGTCGTGCGGAGCGCTTATCTTTCATGTAAATCAATGAGAGCTGTTCCACATCCACCGTTACTCCTCCGCACGTCTCCGTCCACGTACGTCTTCTCCGTCCGTCACCGACAAAATACGGAACCGAGCTATTTTTTGCTCCGCTCCGGTCCGGCCACGTCAAGATCCGCAATTGCAATCGCACCAAACAGGAAAAAGAACATCAAGAAACTCCGGTTCGTCAAATTAAAATATAGTAGCAACAGATCGGTAACTAGAAATTATAGCATAATTTTTATACATTCCAAAAAAACTAACACCGTTTATTTAAATGATACGATGCAAACTATTGGTTATTCACCAACCAGGAAGCAGATTTTCATCTCCATCAAAATATTTATTTTATACCGAGGGACTAAAAGTTTAATCAAATCCATTCAAAAGAAACTTCTTATTACAGGAATGGATGAAGAGATGCTGAGTTTGGTAGTAGAGAACAAACCAAGTTCATTCAAAAAAAGCAGTTTAGAATGATCATAGTTATCCCCGTTACAAAAATCTACAAATATATATATATATATATATATTCAATTCAGTTTATTTATATAGCGCCAAATTCACAACACATGTCATTTCAAGGCACTTTACAGTTCAACCAGATCATACAGTCAAATTGATACAAAGTTTTCTATCTAAGGAAAACTAGTTGATTGCATTGACTCATTGACTCAAATACAATCCCTCACACTAAGCATGCTTGTAGCGACAGTGGAGAGGAAAAACTCCCTTTTAACAGGAAGAAACCTTCAGCAGAACCAGGCTCAGTGTGAGCGGCCATCTGCCGAGGCCGACTAGGGTTCAAGGAGACAGAAGCAGAGATACAAAAAGCAGCTGAAAAAGGCGGCCCCGTCCAGGAAACACACAGCCAGGCAGACGAGCTCCAAGGCAGCTCCCATGCCAGAGGACGAAGAGAGCACATCCACTCAGTCACGGTCAGAGAAACAGGACCACACTGGAAAACAGGCCGATCTCCAACATCCTTAAACAAGGGTGTTGATGGAAGCAGCACAGCTAATGTTTCTTTCCAGGATGACGTCACAGCCAAACAGGAACAGACGAGGCAAAGCTACTCTGAGGAAAAGCAGAGAGAGCAGAAGGTTAGAGATTGAACTAACAGATTCTGCAGAATAGGAGAACAGAGAGAGAATGAAGCAGAATGATGAAATGGGGGTCCCTATGTCCTCCAAAAGTCTAAGCCTATAGCAGCATAACTATAGAGATAGCTCAGGATAACCTGAGCCACCCTAACTATAAGCTTTATCAAAAAGGAAAGTTTTGAGTCTAGCCTTAAAAGTAGACAGGGTGTCTGCCTCACGGACTAAAACTGGTAGTTGGTTCCACAGGAGAGGAGCCTGATAACTAAAAGATCTGCCTCCCATTCTACTTTTAGAAATTCTAGGAACCACTAGTAAACCTGCAGATTGAGAGCGAAGTGCTCTGTTAGGAACATAAGGAACAATCAGATCTCTGATATAAGATGGAGCTTGGCCATTTAAGGCTTTATATGTGAGAAGGAGGATTTTAAATTCTATTCTTGATTTAACAGGAAGCCAATGAAGAGAAGCCAGGATAGGAGAGATATGATCTCTCTTTTTAATTTTCATCAGAACTCTGGCTGCAGCATTTTGGATCAGCTGAAGGCTTTTAACTACAGTTTGTGGACTTCCTGATAGTAAAGAATTACAATAGTCCGGCCTTGAAGTAACAAATGCATGGACTAGTTTCTCAACATCACCCCTGGACAGGAGATTTCTAATTTTTGCAATGTTCCTCAGATGAAAGAAGGAAATTCTAGAAACCTCTTTGATATGGGATTTAAATGACAGGTCCTGATCAAAAATAACACCAAGATTTTTTACTTTATTATCTGAAATCAGTTTAATCCCATCCAAATGAAGTGACTGGCTAATCAGCTTCTTTTTCAGAGACTCTGGTCCAAAGACTATAACTTCTGTTTTGTCTGCATTCAGAAGCAGAAAGTTAAGAGTCATCCAGGTTTTTATGTCTTCAAGACATGCCTGTAATCTATGTAATGGGTTAGCTTCATCTGGATTTATAGACAGATATAGCTGGGTATCATCAGCATAACAATGAAAATTAATCCCATGCTGTCTAATAACTCTACCAATTGGGAGCATGTATAAAGTAAAGAGAATTGGTCCTAGCACTGATCCCTGTGGTACTCCACAGGTAACCTTTGAGCGTGTTGAAGATCTATCTTTAACATGAACAAACTGAATTCGATCAGATAGATAAGATTTACACCAGTCTAGTGCTGTTCCTTTAATTCCAACAAAATATTCAAGTCTTTCTAAAAGAATATTATGGTCAACTGTATCAAATGCAGCACTAAGATCCAACAGGACGAGCACAGATACAAGTCCATTATCTGAGGCCATGAGAATATCATTAGTGACTTTCACCAGAGCTGTTTCAGTGCTATGATGAGCTCTAAAGCCAGACTGAAATTCGAAAAGTTAATTATGGTGTAAGTGGTCGCAAACTTGTTTGGCAACTACTTTCTCAAGAATTTTGGATAAGAAAGGAAGATTGGCTATAGGTCTATAATTAACCAAGTCATCTGGGTCAAGAGACGGTTTCTTAAGCAGAGGTTTAATTACAGCAACCTTAAAAGCTTTAGGTACATATCCCTGTAACAGAGATAGATTAATCACATCTAAAATGGAGGAGGAGATGAAAGGGAATACCTCCTTAAATAACCTGGTTGGAACTGGATCTAACATACAAGTTGAAGGCTGAGATGAAGACAATAATTTTGCTAATTCAGAAAGTTCAACTGGATCAAAGCAGTCTAAACCCGGTTCAGATTCCATGACTACCTCAGGTACAGTGCTTATGATCTTATTTTTAATAAGATCAATCTTATTTATAAAGAATCCCATAAAATCATTGCTGCTAAGAGCAGGTGGAATGAGCTGTTCAACAGAGCTATGGCTCTGGGTGAGTTTGGCAACTGTATTAAAAAGAAATCTAGGATTATTCTTATTCTCCTCTATTAATGAGGAGAAGTATGCTGCTCTTGTTTTACAAAGGGTCCTCTTATACAGCAGTAAACCATTTTTCCAGACTAGGAAGGACTCCCGCAGGCCTGTGGAGCGATATTTTGTCTCCAGTTTCCTAGCATTTTGCTTCAAAGTACGCAGCTCTGCGTTAAACCAAGGAGCAAGCTTTCTATTTTTAACGGTTTTCATTTTCAAGGGAGCTGCGTTGTCTAAGGCAGTACGCAGAGAACTAGCAACCCCAATATATATATATATATTTGGGGAGAAACTGAACATATGCTGAAAGCTGATGGGGATTTTTTTAATATGTCATATTAAATTGGAATGAGGAACTCTAATTTAATGCTATTTTAATGCTATTAGAAATTATTTTAATGCCATCAACAATTATCATGTACACAAGTTATTAGTGTACATGAAATATGAAGGAGCTGTAAGCACAGTTCCATGACTCTTGTATGTATGTAAACAAACACACACAGGTATATATCTGTTCTCTAGCTTTTTCTCTGCCTCGAGCTTCCTTTCCGAACATACGGCTTTATGATCAGTTTCATGCAAATTAATAGCAATATAATATATCTGACGAAATTGTTTTTATAAACATTTTTATTAAAGAATCATAAATGCCACGATAAACATATTTAATTAATTTTAGTGCCAATTAAGGCCTTGATTAAAAAAAAAAAATTATGAATTGTAATTATTTTTAATGATCCGGGGAAACCCTGGTTCATCTGGCGCATGCCCTCTACGATCTCCAAGGAACTCAGAGCGGAGCGGTCTGGAGCCACAGCGGCGGCTGTAGGCTTTGCTTTGCTCAGGCGGTCTGGAGCGCAGCGGGGCGGAGCGCTGACGGAGTGTGTGTGTTATTGTGTACAGCTGGGGATGTTAAGGGTCACATTAATAATTAAATAATTTACTGTTCTGTAGTTTAAGCAATTGTCATATTTGTAACAACACTAGTCTTTCCTGTGACATGCACCTTTTATTTATTTATATATACACATATATATATATAAATATATATATATATATATATATAAATATATGAGAGAGAGATTCTTTCCTCCGAGTTACAGTGACATAGACAAACTTGAAGATACATGACATCCTCAAATTTCTATTCTATTAAAATTTCTTTATCTGTATAATGGGTCTGTTCTATATGTTGTCTTCTCAGTTCAGAGGGCCCCATGCCTGTCTTTGCCTAGGGCCCCAAATTTCCTAAATCCGCCCCTGTTTCCACATATAGTTCACCGATGATGAAGACGACGAACACGTTTTTTTTTCCCCCACACGTCTCCTCGGATGATCAAAGAAAATTACTCCTCTGCCATGGCGTAGTAATATAACCAATCAGAGGGTGTCGCAATTCAGTATTATCAGCCGTAGAGTTATCAATTCTGATTTAAGGTTTGGGCCTGGCAATGAATAAAAATTCGGGGGGGGGGGGGGGGGGGGGGGGGGTTCGTTTTGTGTTTTGGAACGTTGGCGAGGCGGTAGCGTGAGTTTGGCGAGGCAGCCGCCTCGCCAAGATAGTGCTGCGGGAAACACTAACATTACATTATTACACCGTACTCTCAGTCACTATGACTTACTCTTCATGTGACTCGACAACGCAGACTCGCCCATTGTGAAAAGCTGCACATCTTTTTTGCAGACTTTACAAGAGGCAACTCGGGTTTGTCCCCGTTTAATCCATAATTTGTATTTTTCATCTTCCAGCCAACGTTCATTGAAACGACAACCTCCCGGCATGGTGCAGTAGTGGTTTCATGGGGGCGGAGTCACACATGGAAATAGACTGGCAGATCGCAGTCACACATAAGCGAGCAGGTTTCATTTTCGGGCTCTCCAACATTTTATTTCTCCATTTAATAAACACACGATTCAGTTAGATAGGTATTTGTTGCGAAAGAAATAGTTACAATTTCAAGCATTTTCAAGCATTTCATCCAAAATATAAGCACTTTTCAAACCTTGAAAACACAACATCAAAATTCAAGCGTTTTCAAGGATTTCCAGCACCCGTACGAACCCTGAATATAGTGTGTATTTGATTTTTTTTATACAGGTAGATATTTCACATTAGTGTGAAAGTGTATTGTTCAGAAGCTCAAACCCAATTTAAACATATTTCATTTTTGAACATATTAATTTTGATAAAGCTCACATTAACTTTAACATTTGTTTTTACAGCACTAGTGGCTTGTTTTTCTGAAAGTAGGCTGACAGGAAAGGGAGTATGAGAGAGGGGGAGAGACATGTGGCAAAGGATCATAGGTCGGATTTGAAGTAATCCAACCAAGGACTAAGGCCTCCGTACATGGGTCGTGTGCCCTAACCACCGTGCCACCTGCAATGACATTTGCTTTAAAATAAACTAGTAGAGATACTGCAATCTCTGACAGTTATTGAATCTTTGTAGCTGAAATGTATCAGAGCAAACAGTTGCTCAGTCCAATAGTGTCATGATAGCTGGCATTAATTGCTCATTTCACTCACCTGCCTAGTTCTGCCCAGTTCCTAATCATCTCTGATCTCATCCACCTGTAGGTTCTGCCTTATATTTGGTCCAGCCCTGCTATCGGGGCCAGATCATTGTTTGATTTCTGTTTGCCTTCTGTTAGTTTCCTGTCTTTCAGTTTTGTTAGATTTAGTTATTTCCAAGATTCATGTTCCAGTGAGGAGTTTATTCTCAAATATTACATGAGTGAGGTCTTAAATAGTACACTTCTAACTTCATATTTTGATTGGGTAAAGTACTTCCAGAGCATTAAGATTTCTGAAAAAACGTTTTCAAGTATTTTTATTTATTAAGCTTTCTGAGTAAATAACAGATTTCCCTATATTTATGCATCAGACCTTTAACTCAACTGCTTCTCCTTTTGTATCTGTCTGCCTTTCTCAAGTATTTTATTCTCTGTCTTTGTCTTGATAACCTGATGCAAAGCCCCATGCTCTTTCATTGCATACTTGCTTTGTTAATATTCAGAGAATCCCACCAGTTTTGACCTAAGGGCAAGCCTCTAAAAAAATTCCCTCTGACTGGAAGCTACCAATAATTCCTTCATAAAGTTGTAAAGTATGGCCAGATAATAAAAAAGAAAAAAACAATAGCACAGTTATGTGCTGCATAAAATACAAGTAAGATGTATCTCATAAAACAGACACATCTATATGTCAAACCTTCTTGAGCCAGAGAGCAAGAGAAGATGAACGAATGTGATGAATATGTCAAACGTCTGCGAAATCAAAGCCAATAAAGTATGCTCTTTGCAATAAATGTGGTGTGGTTGCTGACACTCGATAGAATTTATTGAACAGTAAAACCTGTGTGTATATATAGAAGAATATCATTTTTAAGAAACCTGTACCATTTCAAATGACTTTTGTGCCAATTAGTTTTGGCCTGTATGTTGACTAAAAAACAAATGCTTGCAGCAAGATTACTCTCCTATTATTGGTTTCATTAGTCAGAGCCTACTTAAGAGATGATGTCCTGAACACCAATGCTTACAGGAAAAAAAAACTTTTCTTTCTAATTATTTATTCACCTCATTCCTATTAACCAACTGGTTAACTATTCATTTGACTGCAAAACTTATACATCACGAAACAGGATCTAAAACAGCACATATAGAAATAAATTTCTATGAGATAGATCTTTTAAAGACCAAGATTGCTACCAAATAAATGGTGTGTGTCATTTTGTATACGGGCATGCTTCAGTCAACTCATTTGCAACAGATGGAGAGGCTATGAATAATCTAAAAAGTTCTGAGACGTATCAGTACTGGTATAGTAATAAGGTTGGTTTCTCAGGCACAAACATGTTTACCTTGAAGCAAATTTATAGCATAATCAGATCCTGAATGCACCACATCACCAGGTTTGGATTTGAGTGTCACTGTTGGCAAAAATACAAATGGTAGGCTACAATACTATAATGGGACCATTTATTTCATTTAGTTGTTTATCTTTATGGAGCCATAAAAGACAGACAAATATGTGCTGTCTCCATTATTGTTTTTATCCAGCTAATTTCCATGTGTAGATTCAGTCAAGGCCAGAAGTTTTGCGCTAGACTTTTTTATTGTCCATCATTTTGAATGACAAGCTCAAAAGAACTCCTCATTTATTTTCACGATGGCTGTGACTATAACTTGTCAATTTCAACACATTTTTAAACAGATTTTACATTGTACAATTTAGAAAAAATGCATATTATTACATATTGCAGATAAAGTAGACATACATATTGTCATATATACTGCTTTCTTTGTTCTTTGTTACTTTAGAAGAAAAAAGTTATGGCCGCACAACTTTGTTAAAAAGAAAGAAACAAATCCAACTTAATTTCTAAAAAACTTTAGACACAGTTGCATATGAATGTCATGTACAGATTTAGATAAGACATACAACCCACAAAGTACAACAATGGTATTGAAAACAGAATAGTTGTATAAACTTAGAAACAACCAGACAAAATATTAAAGCATTGATGTAAATATAATAAAAAGTGGTATAGGCCAAAAGGAATAGACAGGCTTTTAGAAGAGTTTTAAAAACAGATAATGAAGAGACCTTTCTGAAGTTTTAACTTATGCCATGCCATGGATTTACAGAATGTTGAATAAATATAAAGGGACTTCCTGGTGATTTAGGTGTTCAAAGATTGTTAACATTTCTAAAGATATTTCGTAATGCTGTAACCCTTTATAGGGGACTCAGTGATATACTTTGAAAATAAAAGTTTCAATCCAATAGTTTTATTGGAATCCAGGACAAGACAGAAGAAAACGTACATTTTTTTTTAATTTTGATGGCAAAAATAAACGTCAATGTAATAACAACAAAGGCTAACTTGCCCGAATATATTAAGAAAAATAACAAAAGTGCTTTTATAAGAAAAACGTGAAAAACGCTATGGGAGTGAAAGAAACACATTTTTTTAGTACAACATTAGAGGCATTAATGCTGATACTGGCACTTACATATTTTTTGTTTATAAACCAAAATATAATTGTTAACTGGCCTTATTAACTTTTTAACTTTACTTTTTGACTTTTTAATTAGTTTTTTTAACTTTTTTTCTTGGCTTAACTTTTTTTCTGATTGAATTCACAGTAGGTAATATATCATTCAAAGGCTCATCTAATTGGTCAAATCCTAAAATAAGATGCACAGCCATGTAGCAGCATCTTTGCTGAATGGCTGGATATAGATCTTGTGCTTCTAGACCTCACTAAGGGACGGGAGGACTCCATTTGTAAGGGGTATGCAGGAGATCAAAAAGGGAAACTTGCCCAATAAAGGGTTAAGATCATTTTTAGTAGGAATTATATTACTGGTACACTCTTTGTTTCTGATGCGTTTGTGTAAATGTTGACCTCTGTTGCTGCCGCTTTGGGCTTTTGCACCTTTCAGCAGCAAAGAACTATCATCAGCATAGGGAGCTTTAGGAAAATATTTTACTAAAAAAGAAATAAAAAGCTATTCCTTTATCTTATATTAGCATTTAAACTTATTTTGTAGATTTGTATCCAAAGTGCTCCATATTAAACAACAAATGGCATAGAGAGACCAAAAGACTCAAACCCTTCTGTCATAGTAGGGGTTGTTCCTCTTAACTCCCTATTGTAAGGGTCTGGGATGTAGTAGCAAGAGACATCATGCTATTGCCTGGATGTTCACTTGTGTTGTGATGGGTATCACTATAGGCCATGAAAGCCTGGACCGTTTATTTAAAGAGCCACTATAAATGTTGAAACCATGATAATAGCTGTGGGGCTGAGGGATGACATTTTGACAAACACTGCTTATTAAAGGAATGGTTTTATCAATGTGTTTGTTGCACTGTCTAAGTTAAAAGATTGTGTGTGAGCACACGCATGTGGATGTGCATAAGTAGATGCGTAGAAGTGGAAATGCATGTGCTGAAGTGTGACAGAGTTATCTGAGGCAGTATGTGCGTGCATCATGCCACCAGACCTTTGAATTGCTCGACCTGGGGAGCAGAGAAGACAATAACCGCTAAATGTGCTTGTTTTCTCTCATTTATTTTTGAAAGAGAGAAGATGGTGGAGGAGGAGATGGAAATAGCAATTTTACGGCTAAACACAAAAGATAAAATGAGAGAGGAGGGGAGGAATGAGGGGGAGGAGATAGCCGAGTGAAGCAGAATAACTTTATACATCTTGTGCTGTTTTTTCTGTCTGAGACTTTTCTCATACAGGGACAAATTAATTGTTCACACATACAGGCGGACTGTCACGTCCAAAGAAACAACACTTTGGATCTTCCATTAACTGCAATGGCAGCTTATCTAGAAATGCATTGCTGTCAGTTCTATAAGTGAGAATGTGATATTTTTTATTGCCTCTTCCACTGTGTTTTTTATGTATTGCAGACAAAGCAGCATTAGTATTATTATAGTCACACCATTCAAGCATGATTACAATTAATTAGACTACCAGATTAGGCCTTGCTTTTGTGTGTGCCCCAACTTGAATTGTTTTACCCATTCATCTGATTGTTGATCACCAATGTTTGTTGTGACTGTCAAAATTTCCCCAGATGGGATGACTGTTTGGCTGACATTGTGTTGTTTATTGGTCCCATCATCTGTCAGCCTCTCTGTTAGTTTTTCTTTCCCAGCATTTTTTTTCTTCTCTATTTGCAAAATATCATTATCCTTTTACAAATCTACATTTATGTAACTACTGGATATCAGGTATAGAAAATAAAGTTAACCAATATTTGCATTTCATATGAGACATTATGGATATTAGTGGCAGAGCCGCTAACATGCTGTATGAATGCTCAAAAATCGAACAAACAATCAGTGTTTCCAAACCTGAACTTATCATAAAAACACATCTCAGATGGTAGTCTTGATTTGAATTTAATGTATTCCTTTTTTTTTTATATTCTCTTCTTGTCCTGGAATAGTTCAACCTTGAATTTATGCTGCTGCTTCTTAACCAAAAGATGTACTTATCTAATAGTGTTTTGAAAATCTCTCTATGAAAACTTTAACAGAAGGGTGTGAAAAGTAGTAAATCTTGTTTGGCCTTGAGCCTGGAATCTGCCTAAAAAAAATCATTCTTTTTAAATCAGCACCTCATGACATCACCATTGGTTGATAAATTTAAGTTGTCATTGTTAACTTTGTAAAAGTCAGTAGGTACCACTGCTGACTTTCTTCCTACACTACCTTTGTATAAAAGGCTCTGACATTCCTGTATTTTATTTTGTAATATTGGTTTAGTTTACCGTAAGAAGTGACGTAAGCTCCGGTTTTAGTGCTGCGCCACCTCCCAGGATAGTAGTTGATATACTTTCAGTTTCAGTTCGCTGCATTCTCGACACGTGCGACCGCATTCTTGGTGAGGTTCTGTGAGCGATGCTCCGAGTGTTAAGTTGACGACAAAACGTAAGTTATCGCACCTAGCGTGCTGTTTGTTTATTCTAGATTCAGTCGTTATATGTGTAAGCTACGAGAGGACGGGTATGTGATGTTGCAGGGGCTCTGAGCGATGGAACTAAGTTGAGCCTGCTTGGTCCTCATAGGTTTATTGTCCTTTGGCGCCATCTTGTGGCTGAATAAATCCCTGCATAACGGTAGCAGCTGGCAGTGCATGCTTTTAATAATGCTGCAATAACTCAATGGAAATAGAACAGATACAACCGAAATGCAGTTAAATAGTGTTTAAGTACATTTCATGTTCAACTGAGCCGAAGGGCTGTCTGTGTTCGTGTTTTATCATAGAGGCTGCGCCTAATAATGTAACCTTTATGTGAATTGAGTTATTTATATGTTGTGGGTTTATGCGCAAAGTGAATGGTTAAGCTTATTCCTTATTGGATATTTATTTGAGTGTATTAGTTAAACCTCTGTTCTTGTAATATGTTAGTCTAATAGTAATTTACTTGTTATTACAGACTGCTGGCAACACTGAGCATCACGATAAATAAACCTGCTCACATCCCGAGAGAAGTTTGGTCTCGTGTCCTCTTTCCTGTATCCTGACCGATACACCATCCTGTTGGCTACTACATACCTGAGAACCTATCCACCATAACATTGGTCCTTCGAGCCGGATAGAAGCCATCAGGATGGAGCCAGACAGAGCGACATTTCCTGAGGTGAGACCTAAACGGCAGTCACGCCGGCCAAGCCGATTTGACGACTTTGAAGTCGAGTATGCACATCACTCCATCCGGGAAACGCCACGTTGGGAAATTCCCCCCGCTACCCCAAGACATGTGGAACACCAACCTGAGTATAGCAACGCACCACGTTTCTACGGTGATAGTGATGTAACCTGTCCTCCTACGTCACCCTGGCTGGAGAGAAGTGAACAAGAGAGGAACTATGGGAATCTCACACCCGAACTTTCCCCCTACAACCTGTGGGAGTTTCCCATCCAACACCCTCACACAAGATTTAGAGCTTCGCAGGCAGAAAAGGAGAAGCTACTTCAATCACAGGAAGTTCTACAGGAAGGCCTGAGAGAACTTAACGAAGCGAGGAGTGATATCAAAGCGCTGATTGAAGCTGCCCACTCACTGAGAAATGATATGGCTCAGCTGGCTGCTTCAAAATATACCACGTATCAGCCCCCCCTGAGTAGCTCAGAAAGGGCGTACAACACCACCACTAACACAGGGCCAATCGAAGCTGAAGAGGAGGAGGAGTGGCCTGATCCACCTCCGTGGCCCGAACCTGAGGAGGAGCTGCTCACAGGATTCTCCAAACTAAAAGTTGAAGAACAGTACTCAGGTTATGGCGCACAGTACTACCCTCCGCCTAATACAACCTCTTCGCCCCTTAGATCCTCTCTGCCGACACGCATGCCTCAGGCTCAGAAGCATAAAGAAAACGCGTCCTACGCTCCTCCACAACATCCCGAGCCATCCTCAAAGTGGACACCAAGAAATACAGGTCTGCTGCAACCAAACCCTTTTAGAGCTAAACCCCCTACATCAATCACAGGGGCAGCGCGTGAGATGTCGAACTGGCATGATTCAGCCCCACCTCTCTCATCTGAGATGGTATATAGGGGGCCTAAACCCACAATCCCCAAGTTTATCCATTCAGATCCTACTGAGTTTGCCAGGCTCCGAATAGCCCTAGAGAACCTACCCCCTCCTAACGCAACCAAACTTTTTAAGTATCAAATCCTTGTAGATCAGCTTAAGTTTGATGAAGCTCGATTAATAGCGGACGCTTACCTGAATTCACCAAAGCCTTATACTGATACCATGGCTGCCCTCCATGATAAATTCGGACAGCCTCATCAGCTCGCCTTAAGGAAAATTGCCAGTGTCCTAGATGGACCAGAAATAAGGAGAGGTGATATAGTAGCTTTCCAGAGGTTCTCTCTCCAGGTGCAGTCACTAGTTGGTCTGTTGCAAACATTGGGACCTGAGGGAGAAGTGGAACTGAATTGCGGCTCTCACGTTGCCCACCTGCTAAGTAAGCTCCCTCCAGAGCAAAGAGCTGACTTTCGTCGACATCAGTTCAAACAGCCTGGTACCACCTACACCCTATACGACTTATCCGAATGGCTTCGTCGAGAGTCATGGTGTCAAGGGTTTGATACCCAAGCTGGCGGGAAGGGTAACAGAGAGCAGACCTGCAGAAAGGCGGATGCTCACCCCTTCAGACAGACGGTAACAGTCCTGCATAATGTGAAAGGATCCTCAGAACAAACTTCCTTGCTCAGAAAGGAGAGTCGAGCTAGAGGGAAAACCAAGAACAAAGCCTATTGTGCCTATTGTGAGAGCACAGAACATTATTTCAGTTAATGTGATGGCGTGGCTAAGCTCTCCAAAGACGAAATAAAGGACTGGATTCAAGTCAACAAACGATGCTGGCGCTGCGCTCGAAAACACCTAGCTGCTCAATGCACGCTAAATAAACCCTGCAGTATCTGTCAGGGAAAACACCTGCTGGCTCTTCATGAGGTAAATGTCAGAACTGGAAAATACGACATGGATGTCTCTGCAAAGGAAGAAAGTTGTCTTACCAACTCAGCGTCAGGTTCCCTCTACCTAGATCGACATGGGGTCGGCCATCGTGTTCTACTCAAGATTGTACCTGTGGTCCTACGTCATGGACAACACACCCTAAATACCTTTGCAATCCTGGATGACGGTTCCGAGCGAACCATGCTGCTCCCGGCCGCTGCAAAAATCCTTGGTCTGACAGGCATTCCTGAGGATCTTCCATTACGCACCGTCCGTCACGATATCCAGATGCTACATGGACGCAATATATCTTTCAGTGTCTCTGCAGCTGCCAATACTGGGTTGCAACACAAGATAGAGGGAGCCTTTACAGCTGACAGCCTCAACCTAGCCCATCACACCTATCCTGTTGATCAGCTGCAGAGGAAGTATAAACACCTGCAAGGGATCCCGGTGCCGGCGTTGAAGCGAGTCGAACCACTGCTCCTTATTGGTTCAGACCAGCCACACCTGATTACTCCCATAGAACCGGTTCGGCTTGGCCCACCTGGTAGTCCAGCAGCGGTCCATACTCAGTTGGGGTGGACCCTTCAAGGACCAGGTCTTTTGATGGGGCGGACAACCCAGCCTGTCCTAAGTTTATACACATCTTCCCAATCGGATGAGCTCTTTAAGCATGTAGAGCGACTCTGGCAGATGGATGCAGTGCCTTATACATCTGAAAAGGCAGTGACCAGGTCAAAGCAGGATCTTCAAGCTGTAGCTCTGCTCGAAGCTAAAACAGTTCGCATAATGGTGGATGGTGTGCTGAGGTATGCCACACCTCTCCTCCGACATGCACAGATGCCACAACTGAATGCACCAAAGGAATCTGTCATGGCTATGCTTCGAAGGACAGAGAGACGCCTATTAAAGGATCCTCCTCGGGCTGATGCCTACAAAGTAGAAATGGAGAAGCTGATTCATTCTGGAGTAGTAAAGGAAGTAAACCCAAATACCTCATCAAAGGAGAGCTGGTACATTCCCCATCATCTCGTCAGTCATAATGGGAAGAATCGCCTGGTTTTCAACTGCTCTCATAAATACCTTGGACAGTCCCTGAATCAGTTTCTGCTGCCTGGTCCCACTCTTGGAGCCCCTCTACTTGGAGTCTTAGTTAGGTTTCGTGAATACCCCATAGCTGTGAGTGGCGATATCAAGGGTATGTTCCATCAGGTGCTTCTCCTCTCGGAGGATCGCCCCCTGTTGAAGTTCCTTTGGCGGGATTTGAAGGTGGATGAACCTCCTAAAACCTTTGAGTGGCAGGTCCTGCCCTTTGGGACGACCTCGAGCCCCTGTTGTGCAACCTTCGCCCTACAGCGTCACGTGACAGAACATACACAGCCTGATGACCCCCAGAGATTCTCAATTGAAAAGTGTTTCTACGTAGACAACTGTCTACAGAGTGTTGGTTCACCTCAAGAGGCCAGAATCCTGGTGGACCGACTGAGAGAACTGCTAAGATCAGCCTGGTTCGAGTTACGTCAGTGGGCCTGCAATGATCCGAGTGTTGTGAGTCATTTGCCCCCTGAAGCGAGGTCTCAAAGCCTGGATCTGTGGCTGGCAGAAGACAAGTCCAACTCTTCAGAGACAACACTTGGGCTCAGTTGGGACTGGAATACAGACTCTTTGAGCTACAAGCACAGACCTGTGCCCTATGAGACGCCAACTCTTCGAAACATCTATAGAGTTCTGGCATCACAGTATGACCCATTAGGCTATTTGCTACCTTTCACTACTCGAGCTAAGCTCCTCCTTAGGCAGTTGTGGGATAAGAAGCATGATTGGGATGACTCAAACCTCCCAGCCTCACTCCTTCAAGCTTGGAACGACTGGGAGAAGGAGCTTAAGTTCCTGCCCCGGCTCACACTCCCACGTGCTTACGCTCCTGCTCAAACAAACTTGGAAGAGGACATCCGTGAAGTGCACATCTTCGCAGATACATCTGAGAAAGCCTATGGTGCCGTAGCTTACATGAGGACTGAAGAGTCCAGTGGTCAGGTTCACCTTACCTTCATCCTAGCTCGTTCCCGTGTAGCTCCGAAACGCACCCTCTCTATCCCGCGCCTAGAGCTTTGTGGAGCCCTGGTGGCAGCACGGTTGAGCGATATCCTGAGGAAAGAACTTACCTCAACCATCACAAGGACAGTCCTGTGGTCAGATTCGACTACTGTCCTCAACTGGTTGAGCTCACAGTCCTGTAACTATAAAGTCTTTGTAGGAGCCAGGATAGCTGAGAT
Organism: Cyprinodon diabolis; assembly: GCA_030533445.1. Classification (NCBI taxonomy): domain Eukaryota; kingdom Metazoa; phylum Chordata; class Actinopteri; order Cyprinodontiformes; family Cyprinodontidae; genus Cyprinodon; species Cyprinodon diabolis. The sequence continues at coordinate 13,939,659 of CM060066.1, read as the reverse complement.
ACAGGAGCTGACAGAAAACTGCACCTGGCGCTATGTAGACTCCGGAAGCAATCCAGCGGATGACCTAACAAGGGGGAAGGCTTTGGCAGAACTCAAAGCGCCAAACAGGTGGTCAGATGGACCCCCCTTTCTGCTCCTCAGTCCCGACACATGGCCAGAAAAGCCTAACTCTGAAACCTTTAATGAAGAACCAGAGCGCCGAAAGGCCGTCTTCTGTGGCACAGCAACCACCTCTGCACCTATCCGTCCGGGTGAAATGGAGTACAAAACATGGCAGGAGCTCTTGGATGCTTCTGTTAAGGAACTTCCAGGGCAAACGCCCTCAACTTCTCCACCCAGTGCTGAGGAATATAAGGCAGCAGAACAGGCCATTCTTAGGCGGGCTCAACAGGAGTCATTTCCAAAAGGATGTCGTTTGCTAGCTGAAGCAAAATCTGTTTCATCCAGAAGTCGCTTACTCACCTTGGCACCTGAACTGGATACCTCAGTAGGCCTTATTAGAGTAGGAGGTTGATTACGACGTCTAGGAAGCTTTGATGAATCGACACTGCATCCTATTGTCCTGAATCCTACTCACCCTTTCACACGTCTTCTTATCCAGAAATATGACACTGACCTCCATCATCCAGGCTCTGAACGGGTCTTCGCAGAGCTGCGGAGATCTTACTGGATACTGCGTGGAAGAGAAGCAATACGGAAATACCAGCGCACCTGTCCGGAGTGCCAGCGGTGGAGGGCTCAACCCTCCATCCCGAGGATGGCTGACCTGCCTGCCGCTCGGCTCAGGTTATACAAGCCAGCCTTTTACTCCACTGGGGTGGACTGTTTTGGGCCCATGACTGTTAAAATAGGAAGACGGCAGGAGAAGCGCTGGGGTGTTATTTTCAAGTGTCTGACAACAAGGGCAGTACACTTGGATCTCCTAAGCAGCCTGGATGCAGATGCCTTCCTTATGGCCCTGAGACGATTTATTGCCAGAAGAGGAAAGCCTGCGGAGCTATGGTCCGACTGTGGGACCAACTTTAAGGGAGGTGAACGAGAACTCAGAGAAGCCTTTGCCAATATGTCCGAAACGCTACAGGGGCAGATAGCCCCCCAGAAGATCAAGTTTCAATTCAACCCTCCAGCAGCCCCACATTTTGGTGGAGCGTGGGAGCGAGAGGTTTGTTCAGCGAAGGCGGCCCTCCGAAGCTGTGTGGGTTCCCAACCTCTTCAGGAGGAAGTACTTCTCACAGTTCTTCTGGAGGTGGAATCCATACTGAATTCAAAGCCTTTGGGCTATGTATCAACTGACGTGGCTGACCTTGACCCTGTGACCCCAAATAGTCTCCTTATGGGGCGGCCCGATGGATCCCTACCTTAGGTGGTCTACCCAGAGATAGAAAACCTCAGCCGAAGACGTTGGCGGCATTCACAGATTCTTGCTGATCACTTCTGGGCTAGGTTCATCAGAGAATACCTTGCTGGACTACAGACGAGACACAAATGGCAATCAAATCCTCCTGGGCTTCTGCAGAATGCAATCGTTATGGTTGTGGATCCCCAGCTGCCTCGTGCTTCATGGCCGATAGGTCATGTGGTCAAGATTCATCGTAGCGACGATGGACTCGTCAGATCAGCGGACGTGCGAGTTAATGAACATGTCTACACTAGGCCAGTTGCTCGGTTGGTTGTTTTACCAGCTGTGCCAGCTGAAGGAAAGGACACTGAGAAGATCAGCCCGTCACCCCCCCAAACTTAGTGCCTTTTATGTTTAGCAAATGTATAACCACATTTGGGGGCGGCTGTATAAAAGGCTCTGACATTCCTGTATTTTATTTTGTAATATTGGTTTAGTTTACCGTAAGAAGTGACGTAAGCTCCGGTTTTAGTGCTGCGCCACCTCCCAGGATAGTAGTTGATATACTTTCAGTTTCAGTTCGCTGCATTCTCGACACGTGCGACCGCATTCTTGGTGAGGTTCTGTGAGCGATGCTCCGAGTGTTAAGTTGACGACAAAACGTAAGTTATCGCACCTAGCGTGCTGTTTGTTTATTCTAGATTCAGTCCTTATATGTGTAAGCTACGAGAGGACGGGTATGTGATGTTGCAGGGGCTCTGAGCGATGGAACTAAGTTGAGGCTTGGTCCTCATAGGTTTATTGTCCTTTGGCGCCATCTTGTGGCTGAATAAATCCCTGCATAACGGTGGCAGCTGGCAGTGCATGCTTTTAATAATGCTGCAATAACTCAATGGAAATAGAACAGATACAACCGAAATGCAGTTAAATAGTGTTTAAGTACATTTCATGTTCAACTGAGCCGAAGGGCTGTCTGTGTTCGTGTTTTATCATAGAGGCTGCACCTTATAATGTAACCTTTATGTGAATTGAGTTATTTATATGTTGTGGGTTTATGCACAAAGTGAATGGTTAAGCTTATTCCTTATTGGATATTTATTTGAGTGTATTAGTTAAACCTCTGTTCTTGTAATATGTTAGTCTAATAGTAATTTACTTGTTATTACAGACTGCTGGCAACACTGAGCATCACGATAAATAAACCTGCTCACATCCCGAGAGAAGTTTGGTCTCGTGTCCTCTTTCCTGTATCCTGACCGATACACCATCCTGTTGGCTACTACATACCTGAGAACCTATCCACCATAACAACCTTTATTGCGTATTGTGCACTCCATCTCTGTGGGATTTGGCTCATACACAAAACATGACAAGTGCAAACTACGACAAACAATTAGGTCTGCAGGGAGGATGATCGAGGCTTAACATCCCTCCAAGTGAGACTTGTAGAGGTCTAGGGTATGGCAAAGAGAAGCTTTAGGTTAGTCTGAGCTCCCCTTAAACATGAGAGCTTGCTAAGCTAATAGTGTTTTTTAAGCATATTTTTTGTTCTCTGATAAAAATTGAATTTCAAGGGGTGGATATGGCTATACAAAAAAAACACATCTCAGCAATGCATGCGACTAATTTCTCTACACAGCAGCCATCTTGAAGCTGTCATTGCCAACAAAGGCTTTTGTACAAAGTATTAATCACATTTCAGTAAGTGTTTTCAGTAGTTTTCCCTCAGTCATTCTAAATTATTATACATAGCTTAATTTCTGGACATCTGTGGTTTGATTTATTGGATTGCATGTTTCTTTATAGATACATCAGGTGAAGCTCATCAAGACAATGCCAAGAGTGTGCAAAGCAGTAATCAAAGCAAAAGGTGGCTACTTTGAAGAACCTAGAATATAAGGGTTATATAAGATATATATATATATATATATATATATATATATATAGCTAAATAAGATAGTGTTAAATTGAATAAATATGATAGATGAGCAAGACCTTTAACGCAACATTGGCAGAAGACTGCACCCCCCACCCCCTCCCCAAGGGGATTTTATGAGTTAAATGCAGAGACTCATTCTCACCATTTTGGGACAATAAAGGCTTTACATTTGGGGGGAAGAATTGTAGGTGGTAGAGGAGTACAAATACCTTGGTGTTCATCTTTACTGACATACCTGACTGTGAAGATACTAAGGAAAATATACATCTAGAGGAAGCTAATGTCTGTATAATAATATAATATCTATTATAATTCTGTTGTAGAAAGTTTGATCTCTTCTGCTACCATTTTCTGGTGTAGCAGCACCATTGAATAAGATTTAAAGAAGCTCAACAAACTGATAAAGAAGGTCTGTTCTAGGGTCTACTGTATAATCCTTGGAACATTATGGGCAACCATCAGCATCCTCTGCAAAAGACCTTTAAGCTCATGATGCTACAAAACTCTTAGGTGAGACTCCACTCTCCACTCCATTTTTTTTTTTTTTTTAATTACAAAATACTTTTGATTTTGTTTATCTCATTTTTATGTCTGTTTTTCTAATTGATTTCATTCCTTTATTGTTTTCCTTACACAGACTTTGTCCTTTAAATTCATTAAAGTTAAGATTTATAAATAGTTCAAGTAGGTACCTATGAGAGATACAATTTTTATGTTTTTCTCAAATTGCTTGCCACAGGTTTTCCTTGAGAAAACACAACTATAGAAGCTTTGTCATGTGTAAAAAGGGACACTGGCTGCTAAATGACTTGTGCTACTGAAAAAAGAGACAAAATAGATTAACCTGTTGATTTTTATGTCCTTTTTAAATCAACAGTTTGCTCTCTATCCCCCTCTAGTTTCAATTAAAATATGTTGCTAATGTCCCATGTAACAAAAACCTGTCAAAATCAGTAAAAATCTGTTTGACACACCTCATTGTGACCTTTTCTTCCCACATCTTTTCATGAGGTATTTGTACTACAATTTGTTTTAGCAGAAAGAAAGATGAAAAGCGGCAGTTTCACCACCCACTTCATTAATTGGGCTTGTCATCTCTATCAGACTAGAAAAATGTGGCAACAAATTGTTTGGAGTTCATTGTCAAACAGATAATAAAGAGGGGTGTGTTATTCTGACAGCTATCAGAGTGAAACATCAAGGAAAAGACTTTGGAATAACACCCATATTTATGGAAAAGCACTGTTAAAATATTACGCTCCTCACATAAATTACTACATCAAATATTATTTTCCTCATTTGTATGTTCAAATGTTTTGAATAGGGGTAGCTAGATACAGTATTTTATTCTTAATGGTAATTAAATTACATCCTACTTGGTGGTAATAACTTAATAATTCATTGAGGATTTTAGAGGCGCTAAATAATTATTTAACATTAAAGAGATTTCTTTCTTAAAGTTATTATTATCTTACTTGTAGTAAAAAACTAAGAGCATCCTTATTTCCTATGGATTCATATTAATTAAGCCTGAAGGATAAAAAAGGATTAGTGGCCTGATCTTGTGGATCTTTTTTTAAGATTCGTCTGAAGGGTGTTCTATATAAAATGATTTGTTTCGAAGAATCCAGCTTGGGGTAACTCTATACATTTAGGAAATAATCACTTGATGGAACAGCAAATTAGGATCACCACTAGTTGTCAAATTGATTAATTGAACAAGGACTTTAAAATTTTGCATTCTAACTACTTAAAAAGAGAATCTGAATATTATATTTCTTTTTTTTAATAGAAAATGTAAACATGATTGGATAACCACACATTTTGGCCTAATTTGTAATTTATTAAAAAAATATTTTATAATAGTGAATTTTGATATCATTGTATTGTTTTATTGGCTACTTGTTCAAGTCTAAGTCTGATTAGTTCTGTTTTACTATCTTCACGTAGGTTCAGACTCTAAAGGTTCAGAATGGAGTGGAAACTCTGCAAAATCTTTAGATAAGAAATCAAATTTGAATTTAACCTCTCTTCAAAACTGTGAGCTGTCCCTTTAAGGCCCATATCTCTTAACTCAGTCCTGTCTTCTGGGGCCTGGATCCTGAAAATTTAAGATGTGGTTAATGTGGTTCCTTAGTATGAAATAAATCTCTATGGAGCTTTGTTAATGAGTAAATAATTTGTCCATCAGGGGTGGTGAAGCAGAGAATTCTAAAAGCCCTTTTGGAGTAATGTTTAAAAAACCTCTTTGAAGAAATCATGTCTTGCATGTAGAGCGCCACATGATGTGTTCTCTTACAGTTTTTAAAATGGTTCCTGCTAGCAATGTGTTTTTACATCCACTTTGTTATGATTTGTCACAATGGAAGAGATGGACCAAAGTTTAGAAAGCAGCCTTATATTGGTGTGATGGAATTTATTTATCTTTTTAAGGCAAAGACTTACAAAATCCAACACATTTGGATAGAAAGACTGAGGAATATGCTGATCCAAAAAAGCAAAGCAATCTGGTAAACCTAAGATTCTGGAAAAACTGTGATTTAATAACTGGAAATGCAAATACTGAACACAAGAACCTGGTCTGACCAATCAATTTAATGCAGTGTAGCTGGAGAACTTCAACAAGAAACTAAAGGAGGTAACTAATAAACCCAGCAGAGAACACAGAGGATCTATCTAATGACAATGAAAACAAAGATAGTCAGTACAGTACAAGAAAGAACAATAGCAATCAACACAAAGAAATAAACTATGTTGGGAATATCCTTTAGTATAATAGTAATGTAAACTTTATTCAAATACAACACAAAGGGAGAACCAACAACACAAGTCCCTTTGGTTAAGATCATGAATATTCTAGATAATTGTTTAAGCTGTTTTAACTAAGAAGAACTGACATGACAGCTATTCAAATGATGACCATAGTTTCAATTTTTTTCTTTCATTAAACACAAAAGACTAAATGAAATTATTCAGTGATATCATGGCAGAAGTAACCTACATTATCCAGAAGCAGCGGGACCTCATCTGTCCCAAAACACTAATTGATAAATGCTAATCTTATGCAAAATATGTTTTATTAATCTGGATTAGTCCACTGTCATAACTGCATACTTGTGTTACCTTCCTAGAAATATCCTAAAATAATATTTCTATTTCCTTAAATCTGATTAATTAATATCCTGAAAGGATATTTCTATATCCTAAAATGATATTTCTATTTTCTTTGAAAAACCTTCACAATCTAGAACAGTAAAATAGATTGCATTGGGAATTTTGGAAATCATACATATATTTTATGCAACATGAATTAATATTCCTGGTGGACAAAGCAGAGGGCTTATCAGAAGCCAAACAATGCCAGACTCAAAATTGTCTTAGTGATTCACTTAAACAAAATATCAATGTTTAAATTTCAATGATAATGGCATTAGAAAGTATTGCTGTGTTAGATATAAAGAATATATTAGTTCATCAAAAGAATTCTCCTTTGTTATTATTTCTCATAGATTTTCATTACCTTTAAACAAGAGAGTTTTTGTTACCGCTGACTGTTTTACCAATTTTTTTTTTTTCTTAGATTTTAACAACCTAACCAGAAAGGTATAGTGGAGGACAGTGTTGGGAAAGTTCTCTTTCTACGTGAACTAGTTCAAAGTTCAGTTCACACATTTTAAAATGAGCTAGTTCAGTTCATAGTTCATAATTCAAAATTTTGAACTAAGTTCACAGTTCCAAAAAATTAACTAGTTCATAGTTCTTTTTTTTCATATATTGCTCAATTACACCATAGCCTACTATAGAACCACAGACAGCAATTATTTTATCATTTGTAACACTGAAACTGTGCGTCAGATTTCATCTTCATATCCAGTTTTGAATCCTTATCCAAGCAGGATTTACATTTACATTAACTTTTTGTTGCTTTAATGCTTTGTTGCTGTCCATTCACTTCACACTAGTAGCAGCTGCAGCTTTCACCCCTACAGTATATTCTCAAAAACATCAGGAAAAATGTGCTGCTTGAATGGTCTTTTTTATGAGGAATTATTAAAAGATAAACAGGAAAGTAGTCTTTAAGATCCAAATGTTTTTTTTTTTATTTTAATTATTTTTTCCATTTGAAATTTAATTTCAGTACATACTAAAAAGGAATACTGGAATCATGGAAAATGATACCAGGCAGGTTTAAGTGCGGATTTTTTAACTGAAAGCCGGCGGGCAAGGTTTGCAGAGAAATGTAAGATTGTTTCCATCATCCTCACCGACCACCTGGTCATAAAACTGTTTTAAGTGATCATACTGCTGCTTTGTCGCCTCCACGGTCGCCTCCATGATGCATTTTGTTTTGATGACGCACGTGGCTGTAGGCTACGACACTGGTAGCTGGTGTTGCCAGATTGGGTGTTTTTCCCGCTACATATTAAGGCCTGTTTACGGTATGATTTAGCCGGGGTTTCGCCTGGAGGGCTCTATAGAAATCTGGCAACCTATTGAACGAAGTTGAACTGAGTTGAACTGTGCCGTTCACAGACACCAGAATGAACGAGTTCACAATAACGTTCATCAGGCAGTAATGCAGTACGTTCAGTTCACGTTCGCCCAAAATATGAACGAGTTCATGAACTTTCGTTCAATGAACGCGTTCAGGCACAACACTGGTGGAGGATGTTATTTTTCCGGGTGGATCATCTAAATAAGTGGTCCTCCTAATTGTCAATCATTCTGGTGATATTTTTATGTAAGGTTGTTCTACATGCTCGTCCCCCTTTTTCTGCTCATGGGCACTTTCAGGTCCGTTAACTGAGTTCCATTTAAAGTCCACCATATAGTCCCCACTGTATGTGAACACAGTAAGCTTTTATGAGCTATGAGAACAGCACATTTTAAACATGATATGAATTATTTAATATATTTTTCCAATCTTCAACCAGAGAACCAAATTATTAATAAAAAAAAAAAAACTTGATGTTTTTTACTTGCTAACATCAGTTGTTTGTCGTTGAGCTCCACTTGGGTATGTATCTCTGCTCCACACCTGGATGAAATGGCTGAATTACCCCTGCATCATACAGCCCTGCTAATGGCCTAATTATTTGATCCCGGTGTTTTAAAGCATAGACAAACCTAAAATGTGCAAGACACAACTTGAGGAGCGGAAGCAAGGAATTCTGTGAAGGAATTTCATAAAAACATATTTAATCATTATTGTGAGTAGCAGTAAGTTACTGGAAAACTTAATTATGTAATATCTGGCTGAGCCTTTCTGACCCACATGCAGAATCAGGCACAGACACAAATGAAAGTTTTGAAGTTTTATTTGCTAACTCAGCCAAGCAGGATAGGAAAAAGACAAGGATTCCTTGGGAGGGGATAGAGCCACCAGCTGTGTGAGAGGATGAAGGCTCACGCTGGAGGAGGTGAACGTCCAAGAGATTGGTTTCCAAAGAAGGGACTGAACTGAGTCTGAGAGCTATCTCAGAGGCAGGGGAGAGAGGACAGGCAGAGCGAACAGAAGCTGCAGATGGGAGCAGGTAGCGGAGGTTGGCAACAGGAGAGCTTGACTGTAAGTGATCAGTCTGCGAGAGCTTCATTCCAATGTGAAAATCCAGAGAAATGAGAGGTGAACAATTTGAAAAGTAACCCTGGGAAAAGACACTACTTTCTCAAAGAGGCAAACGTTGGCTAGACTGGTACTGTAGAAATGGGATCCATCAGGCGATGAAGAGATGGGTGCTGCCAGAGATGGGACAGCCAGTCAAGCTCACCTGCAATGATCCAGGGGAAAAGGAAAACTATCCACACAAGGATTCTGACAAATTACCCTAGGGATAAAAATCATACTATTTACGAGACTATTACTTTTATAAAATAATGTTTTGGAATAATAGTGAGTAGTTTCTTATGTAGGGTAAAAGCCCCAGAATTTGGCCTTGAACCATTGCATGTCTAACACATGTGCTGAGCATATATACAACATGTAAATGATCCATGGAAACCCTATAAAAGTCTACTATTGGCCTACAAGAGACAAGAAGTGGAACCAGGCCTTGGCTCCAATGCTTTCATCCAACTCTAGTTCCTTTCTTTTACTGCCTTGATGTAAGAATGGTTCAAATACTTGGAATGTTTGTAATTTTAGAATTTGTTTTGTTTATTATAAATGTCTGATTGGCCTTGCCCCATGTATCTGTCGGACCTGGTTTCTCTGCATGCTCGCTCTCACCTGCTCAGGTCAGCAGTTCTGTTTTTCTTAGTCGTTCCAACGACAAAGAGAGTGCAGAGAGGTGATCGTGCTTTCTCTGTCATTGCACCAATCTCACTTTCTGTTTTTAAAACTTCTCTAAAATAAAAATTTTTTTCTCTTTGGCTTTCAACCAAAGGATATATGCTCTTGTGATTTTACTCGTTATTTTTGTGTATTTGCTCTCTATTTGACCTATTTTCAGTGTGTTTTATTGCTTTAATTCTGTGGCATTCACATATTTTTCTTTAAAGCGTTAGAGAAGCATGTCGGCCAATGGAGTATAAGAATAAAGTGGATTTAATCAAAGAGAAATACATATCTTTAAAAAGTAGTCATAACGGATGGTAAAAGATTGATTTTTCCTCCAGAACCCAAAGATGCAAAACAGGTGACTGGGTGGGCGTGGGGGCTTTATTTGTTTGACCAAGATAAAATACAGTGATGGGAACTAAACACAAATGTCGTATGTTGAATAAGGCAAGCGTCAAAAACCATGTGGTAACATAACTGACTTAAAAATATCAGTTGATCTATATTTTTGTGTATATTTCCTGTATTTCAAAGACAAATGAATAGGCAAGAAACACTATGCTTTGTGCTTTAAAGATATATGTGAGAATGTTGTTGTGGGAAAACATCCACGTGTAATGTCAAGATATTTGACAAACTTGCGCAACACTTCTTAGTACTATAGTATTAACAAAACTGTAATGCAAATGCTGAGCATCTAGTATTTTTACATCATTTTAGGGGATGGAAAGTGCATGGTAAAAGCACTTGGTATACAGTCCTTGGAAATATAAGTAGAGCACTCCTGTGTTCTCTTTCTGACCAATGTGTTCCATAGGCATTACCATAACATTTGCCCTTACTTAGCTGAACTTAACATTTCAAGCCCTATGGAATATCCATCCATCCATCCATCCATCCATCCATCCATCCATCCATCCATCCATCCATCCATCCATCGTCTCCTGCTTAGTCCTGCCAGGGTTTTGGTAGTGGTGCCTATCTCCAGCAGTCTACTGGCGAAAGAGGCAGAGTACATCCTGGACAAGTCATGTGTGTCTCAGGGCAACATAGAGACAAACAAAGACATACAACCATGCACACATGCACATTCATACCTAAGGACAATTTAGAGAAGCCAGTTAACCTAACAGTCATGTTTTTTGACTGTGGGAGGAAGCCAGAGTACCCAGAGAGAACCCACGCAAGCACGGGGAAAACTGTCATAATCTAGGCACTAATGGCTGGCTTAATTGCTCATTCCACTCACCTGTCTAACTCTGCCCGGTTGCTCATTACCTCTCATCTGACGCACCTGCTCCTCCCTCTATCTAAGGGACTTCTATCCAGCTATCAGGACCAGATTAGCTTGTTCTTGTTGGCCATCGGTGAGAGCGTTTTTTAACTTACCGTAGTGTTTCTGATTTCCTTATCCTGACCTGTTCGGCCTCTGAACCACTTGGCCAACCTGTTCCAATGTGAACTGTTAGCCTGAACTGTCTTTGGACTCCTGGATCCTTGAACCAGCCTGTTCCTGTTCGGATCTGTATCCCTGACCGGGCTTCAGACTCTTGGACATCTGAGCCTTCCTTTTCCAATCTGTCAGATTCTTATGGTCACTAACCTGTGTTTTTCTCCAACATAGTTTTCTATTGATAGACGCTCTAGTCACTGATTCACAGCCCACTCTGTTTAAATAATACTGTGTCCTTCTGTTCCAGGTCATGACAAGAACATGACTCAAACTAACTTTATTGTCATTTTGCATACATAGAGTGTATACAAAACTAAATTTCGTTATGTACAGCTCTCATGACATTTAATTTCTTAAAAAGTGATCAAATGAAAACATTGGGAGAAAAGAAAACATGCAAAAAACGCATTGATATGGTCATTTTGATGCAGAGACTGTGACATGATTTTGAGATTTTTCAACATTCAGCTTTTTGTTGTTGTTTTTTCTATTTTACTGTTTTTTTCAACATTCAGTGTCAGATGGCGGTGGGGAAGAATCTGTTTTGGAATCTGCTGGGCCTGCATTTAATGCTGAGAAGCCTCTTCCCAGAGGGCAGCAGGGAGAACAGTCCATGGTGGGGTATGAGGGGTCATTGATGATAATTCTGTGCTTAGCGTGATGACAGAGGTGTTCTGTACGACCCGGACATGCAAACTCCATGCAAAAAGACCCCAGATCAGGAATCAAACTCAAAACCTTCTTGATGCAAGGCAACAGCTTTCATCCAATTTTCCTTTTCGCCTGGATTTATGCATATTTTTTTAATCATAATGACATTTTTGATAAACTCATCCATGTATCAATCAGGAAGAGTTAAGAATGTTAAAATGGAACATAAAAAAAACCATGCAATTTGCCAGCCTGTTAGCTTTATCATTTTGATTAGCCAGTTGATTTACTTTAACGCACTGGCCCGCTAAAAATCCAATCTCACCAATCTTCTCTCTCCGGCTTAATATTTGCGAGATCACACTGCAGAAATAAAAGCAATAAACCTGCTTTCCTTTCCCAAAAAAATAGCTCAGGGCTTCCTGAGCAGTTTGCTTTTTTTAATTAATCCTAAAGTCACAACAAACTTTTAGTTGTATGACCGATACAACTAGTATAGGGTTGGGCTCAGGAGACCCATCAGTATTTACTGGAGCTGTCAACTAAAACTTCAGATAAGGCAATGCATCACTGTGTTCTGTAGCAAAGTGTAGAAACAGCAAGAGAAGAAAGAAATTATATGTTGTGCTTCATGGGTGACTGCAATTCTCCTCTTGTTTCCTGCTTTAAGCCTTGTGGATTGGAAACACATTTTCACCCTCGGCTAAGAAAGAAGCACACAATCACAGCCTTTTTGTGGGCACACCTTCACACAGAAATTCCTATGAGATTCTCCCAAACACACCACCTTCTCTTCCTCTTCTAAATGCATACCCTGAAAGCCAGTGGCTCTTAAATTTGCATTGGCACTGTTATGTAGATAGTCAACCTTTCATCAGGGATGTATGAGGTCTTTAAGACTGTTAAGGCTCAAATAGGCTTGTTAGGATCTGATTTATATAACATGTGCGTTTGGTTCCAGGCTACATTTCCAGGGTCACATTAGGTGCTAGACACTGGCATTTGGATTGCAAGTTTCTTTTTCTACACACACCCTATATTGGTCTGAATAGATGTTGATGTGGATGTCTTTTCCCCTTAACATCTTGGTTCAGAATGGCAAGCTTGATCTTATCCTATGATTTGCTAATTACCATAATCACAAATGACATCGCTAGCGTAATCACATGCATGTGAGCAGATCTGCAGAGCTCTAATTGCTTCCAACCGGTTGATTGGATTCACTGCAACTTAATATTCTTTTGTCTGGAATGACATTTGTGGTCTTTTTTAAGTTAACAATGACACTTTCTGAGTAGCTTTCATTGTGCTTGAAGCATTGTCAAACATTTCATTTTTTTATTTTGTTTAACAAAGTACTACAAGTGAAAGCTGATGCCATAAAAAGGTCAAGTTCTTAACTCTAAAACTGCAGAAGCTTAAATTACAAAAATGTAATTGCACAAGTGTTTATTAGCCTTTATCATATTTTGTTTTTTACGCTTTATGATAGGAAACGTGCAACTTGATGCTATCGGATAAAAGTAAAAATTCATATTCACTGTACTGCTTTAGTTACTACCCCATAGGAAAAAATTATTCAACTGTGAATCCAGTTAGACAAAGAAGATTGATGGTAATTCAGTCGGCACTTCAGTTCATAACAATAGGACCCAGAATTGGAGGTAGACAAAGAGTTAGATTTCTCAAAACATTTATTGGAAACTGATCTGCAGTTTTGACGTCTAAGGCTGCACCTCTGCAGGAGACAACAGGTTATGACCATGTCTTTCTGGAGGTGGATGAAAGCATAGCATGTGAGTTCCTAACCTGGCCTTATAGTGCAGTCCAAGCCCAGCGGATGAGATTGGTTCTAGCCGGTCGGCTACCAACAAGATGCAGTGGGCGCCCAGAGTCCCAGACAGTGATTTATCGGAGGTCGGAGGACAAGCAGGAGACCAGAACCAAACAGATGAAGGTAGGCAGGATTATCCCAGGGATGAAGCCAAACCGGTGTCGGTGATGTGCTCAGGAACCAGACTCTCAGAACCATGAGATCAGAGATCAGAGATTCAAAGAGGTACCAAGGGCGAATCCTGAACGGAGTTGTGAAACAGTTCCAGGTTCAGTAAACAGACAGCCAGAAATTTGGCAGGAGTCCGAGGACAGGTCCGGCAAATGGAACAGACTGGGATAGGCAGGCTCAGAGGTTGATAGGCAGAATGGGTCAGGATCAGGCAATCAGAAATACAGGTAGGCTAGAGAACTCTCAACAAAGGCTTGAAATAATCTGGTACTGATGGCTGGTCTGAAAGCTGGTTAAATAGAGAATGAAGCAGGTGGATCAGATGGATGGTAATGTGCAACTGGGTGGAGATATGCAGCTGGGTGAAATGAGTAATCAGACCAGATATCAGCACCAAGATCATGACTTTTTTTGTAAAGATGAGAACAAGAAAGTTGTAACAGACAGCTCAAAGTTCTGCCCTGTTCTGGTTACACAGGATTTCACTAACCACTAAGCACAGGAATAGATAAAATAGACGATTTCTGACATAGAAATTTTCTCACAAACCAAAGCTTTTGTTAAAATAACCTTGAGTCTAAGGGAGTCTAGGCAATTAGCAAAACATCTAAAACGAGACCATTTCTGAGGTATCAGTAGGATAAGACCCATTTTAAGAAATTGTCTAGCCGGTTCTCTGCTAGAACGTACTTAAGAGTAAATACATATGAGCAGCACTCATAATTAACAGGAGAAGGGATGTGTTTTTTTGGACCACAGTTCCACACTTTCAATTATAAAAAAGATCAATTAATAATGCTTATGTTAGTCAATAAAAATGTTAACTCCATGTTTACAGCATAGAAAACAATAAATCCCATATTGCAAATAGCCATCCTTGGGTCTTTGACACCGGGCAGCCTATTTCTCTCCAGTATCCCTTGATAATCTTGAGATTTCATTGAACCCTGCAGATATTCAAGACACCCTGTGCCAGATGAAGCAAAGCAGTTCCAGAGCATAACACAGCCTCCTCCATATTTCAGAGTAGGCACAGTGTTGTTTTCATGCTTAATTTTCATAGAGCTGATATGCCTTGGATAAAGTTTTACTTTTGTCTCATCTGTCCATGGGAATTTCTCCCTGAAACTTTATGGCTTGTCAACTTGTAGTCTGGCAAGTTCCAGTTTGTTTTATTATGATTTGTTTGCAACAATGAGGTCCTCCTTGGTCATTTTCCATAAAGTCAAAATTGGGTCAAACTACAAGTGATGGTGCGATCTGACACTTATGTTCCATGTCACCAAACAGCACAGTGACTACCTCTAGCCCTGTATATAGGCCAACTGATTACAAGATTATAGACACTGGTGATGCTAATAAATGGACATACCTAGATTTAAGATTTCCCTTTGGTCACAGTATTTTCAGTCTCTTGTAGAGGTACGATCATTTTTGTTCACGACTGTTTATAGAACTTTGTCTTTATTATTAATATTCTGTGTACACACAACGACAAAATTGTTGTTACCTATTGTTTAAAGAAAGAAAAACCCAATGCTCAAAGAAATAACTTTGAGCATTGGGTTTTATTAATACAAACTGATAAAAAAATGAACAAATTAAATTCAGACACTACATCCATGCTTCAATTTAAGGATTTTAAAATTAAACTCAAGAAACAGGCCTGTACAAAATTATCAAGGTTACAGTTATTCACTTTGCTGTTTCTTGAAATGGTGTGTACCACACTCAACAAGGACCAGAAGAAGAGAAGGGATGAGTGGTCTCAGGATATTAGAATAATATAGACAAGCATGTTAAAGGTTAAGTCTATAAGACCATCTACAAGCAGCTTGATGTTCCTGTGACTACAGTTGCATATATTATTCAGATATCTAAGATCCTGGTGACTGTAGGCAACCTCCCTGGATGTGGCAGCAGGAGGAAAATTAATGGCAAATCAAAGAGACATATTTTATTTTATTTTATTTAATTTAACCTTTATTTAACTAGGAAAAAATCCCATTGAGATTAAAAAACTGTTTTTCAAGGGAGTCCTGGCCAAGAGGAAGCAGAGTTACATAATAAACAGAGATACATTAAATTTAATGACAGGTACGTAAAAAAAAGAAAGAAAAAAAAAGAAAAGTAAAACAGCATTTAAGAATTAAAAACTCAGTCAACCTCCAGTTTCTTTGTAAAAAAATTTGCACGCACAAGTAGCTGCGTAGCTAAAGGCTTTCTTCCCTAGTTCTGTGCGGGCAAAAGGTAGAGTGAGCAACAGATCGTTGGATCTTGGGGCGTAAGAAGTCATGCTTTTCTGTGTAAGGTACAAATGTAAGAGTGCAGTAATCCAAGAAGGGCTTTGTAAATAAAAGTGTACCAATGACACTGCCTTCTCATAGAGAGGGAAGGCCATCCCACCTGAGCGTACACGTCACAGTGATGAGTCATGTCTCTACAGTTTGTGATGAACTTTAATGAAGCATGGCAAACAGAGTCCAACATTTGAAGACATGAAGAAGTAGCATGCTTATAAAAATGGTCACCCTAATCTAAGACCGATGAAAACGTGGCAGAGACAAGGCGCTTTTTTACGCCAAAAGAAAAACATGTCTTATTACGAAAGAAGCCCAGTTTAAATGTTATTTTCTTCACAAGTTTATCAATAAAAGGTTTGAAGGTAAGAAAGGAACGAAGGAAATACTTCTAAAGTGATTAAAGGTGAACTTGAAGCTCAAGGAACATCAGTGTCAGATCTCACCATCATTTGTTATGTGAGCCAAAGTGGATTTAAAGGCAGACAACCATGGAGCAGGTCATTGTTGAAAGCAAACGATTGAAAAAAAAAAAAAAAAGAATTTCCTATGGCCCCTAGTACAAGAAATTAACTTATACCAAGGCACATCAGCTGTATGTTCAAAGAGGGAAAAATTATGTTTATCAAGAAAGGAACACTGTTCTGACTCTGTTCTGGGACTGCTTTGCTTCACCTGACACAGGGTGTCTTGAGTCTCTGCAGGAGAAAATGAAATCTTAATACTATCAAGGGATTCTAGAGAGAAATATGCTACCCAGTGTCAGTAAGCTTGGTCTCAGTTGCAGGATAATGACTCAAAACACACATCTGAAAAAACCTAATAATTGCTAAGATGAAAACATTGGACTATTCTGAAGTCGCCTTAGATGAGCCCTCACCTAAATCCTACTTAGCATCTTAGGAAGGAACTAAAGGAAGCGTCTGGAAAAGATAATCTTGAAACTATAGACAACTGGAGCAGTTTGCTCATGAGGAGTGGACCAGAATATCTGCTGAGATTTCTCATTAACAGTTACAGGATCATTCGATTGGAATGATTGCTTTAAAAGTTTGTGCAACAAAATATTAAGTTTGTCCGTTAATTTGTTCAGGACTGTTTCATGATTTTCTTTTTTTCATTTTTCACCAGTGCTGGGAATACTATTCAAGCTCAAAACACTATCATAAGAGATTGTTAGAGGATATAACTTCATTTTATCAAGATCAAATAGTATTTGGCTTTATCTTAGTCCTATACTATAAGTTCACTAAGCCCCTTTGAACAGTAAAGTTTCTCACAGTGTTCTGCAAAGATGGGTTCATCTTTATTGATAGGGCTTTAAATCAAAAATGAAGCAAGAGAAAAAAAAACAACTAAATGTAGCTTATGAGCCATAAACTCTGCCATCTAGATTCACAGAGAACAAATGAACCCTGTTTTTCTATTGCTTCCTTTCCCCTCTGACTTCCCGATCCTAGTCTAATTCATTTAAAATTAGGAAAAGCAGGAATGTGGTCATTATTCTTCTTGCTGAACGTAAATAACTGAATACATTTTATGCAAGAAAAAAGTTATACTACCAAATACATAATGTGTCCTTTTATAAATTACATATTCAGATCTGGCCCCACTTCTGTAAACTTAACATTAAGGTAGCTATATTTGTGAACTATTTTAAATTCCCTTTTGCTCATGACAAAGACTCTGCAACCCAAAGTTAATGCTAACTGATGTGTGTCGCATTGAAGCCCGGCCAATGCATTCAGGAGCGCTCAGCTAATGGCCTTTTAAGCATAATGACCTTAGTCAAGCAGAACAGAATGTTTATAAACCTCTCATTTATCACTGGAGTTTATTCAGCCAGTCCTAATGGTGGTCTTCTAATGTCATGCTAAATGAGGTGGCTGTTCTTTAAATCTGCTGGTTAAATGGCATTCACATCTTGGGTTAAATGAAAAGTGATGGAAAGTTTGTTTTACTCACGTTTTCAATTTGTTTTTCTCCCCATTTGCTATCAGTTTATGGGTAAAAAAATAGCTTTGTGAGGCTGGTGAGGAAGGTGTAAGAAAGAAAAATGAAAGATACGCAAATATTCCTTTCAAATGTTGAGAAACCTGCTGAAGTGTTTTATTCTGGTAACCAGACAGTTATGTAATATAAAATAAATCTTAGGGAAATATAACTTTTCTAATTGGCCGGGTGAATTATTGTTGCTCTCAGTAGCTTTGATACGTATCTTTTTATCCTGTATCTTTATACCCTGTTTCAGTTCCTAAAACAAGACAGACACAAACAGAAACACAGAAACATGGATAGGGAGTCACTTCAGAAACCCCTGGGACTCCAGTCTGTAATGAGCTGTAAAAAGCTCCCTGGCTGTGCAGTTTCTGCCTCCGACCTGAACTGTCTGAGCGTTCCAGTCAATCAACTGCTCTATGACTTTCTTCTCTGTACTTGATGCAATGGGTCAGATGAAGTAAAAAACACTGGAAATTTTGTTATTTAAAAAAAGGGTTTATTTTTGCTGTTCAAAAAATAGTAATTTTCTTAATATTTTTGCTCTTTTTAGCTGAAGATTCCCCCTTATAAACTGCCGCCTCACACTGTTTTTGAAGTGGATTCATTTTTAAATGTTTATGTCAATACTATGTAATAATAGTACTGTGCCGATCAATTCCAGCAACTGTCAAATTATGATAATAAACATTAAGGTTTAAATAAAATCATGCAATTTAAGTGCAGAATATTTTTGGAAACACTTTTTCTTTTTTGAAGATCGGAAATCATTGCATTTCATTTATTTACAGCCAAATGAGAAGCAACATGAAAAAAAAAACACATTTTATGGCGATTTGTTGACATACCTACCTTTACTAATGAGTCAGTTTCTTTTTATATAAAATGATTTGACTCACCAGGATATCTCTGAACCTATGGGAACGAATTTAACCTGCAGCAAAAATCTCCTCTCATTAATGCAAATGTTAAATACAAATAAACTCAGGCGGTTTGACATTTCAAGTGGGCAAAAAAGGAACATTTCTTTAAGCTACTGGCAGATGTTGTTGACATTAGAAGTTGTTTTACAGTGGAGTCATTTTAAAAGCATACTCAAGTGCTAAAGTTTACCCCATTACTTGGTCACAGCTGCTCAGTGGTTCCCCATACGTCATGGCAAATCTCTTGCTGCCCCTTCTAATGGATTCTGCCTTCATCTGGAATTTACTCAATAAACATAGCTTCCAGTTCTGTGTGTTGAGTAATTTAAGCAAATTGAGCTTGCAATAGTTTTTCATTAAATACTGACAAGGTTGGCTTCTATTCTACCTGAATTATTTTTTACTGTTTTAACATAGTTGGAACCAGATATTTACATTCACTGCAGACCACTATACTAAGAGAGTTATTTTAAGTTTTTCAGGTTTACATAAATCAAATTGATTCAGATGTTTTAGGTAGCATTTTGCATGATTTTTACATAATTCCACTTTATTTTTGGGACATTTCTTCAGATTGTTTTTTGTTTCATCAGGCTAGAAGATGCATTTCTAAAATAGAATTAGTGTTTCCTCATTTGCCTTTGCAAACTGGTTTCCTATGCACCTATTTGCTTTTAGAAATACAGCCCATATCAATACATGACTTCACTGCGCTTCAGCTAACACCATTGCTTTGTTGTTCTGGGCTCCATAAGCACGTTTAACACTAAATTAAAGATGTAAACAATTTGTATAGAATACAATTGGCAGAGGCTATACAATCCATATAGCCTCTGCCTACGTTTACAAATCTGCCTCCATTAAACTCAAATTTAATATAAAGTGAAAATGTATTAACCAATGGCACTGTCTTTCCCAAAATTGCTGAAGGGGTAAATAATCTGACTGAATGTCAATCTCTGAAATAATAATAAATTAAAAAACTTTAGGAATCTCAAATGAGAATTAGAAACATGCTAGTCTTATTTCTTGTCAGACAAGAAGGTTGAAAAGTGTAATGTCTGTAGATAAATATACAGTATGGTTTCACCTATATACAAAAAAATGATAGACACACTTATTAACTCTTAAAATAGTTAAATGTGTTAGATGATCAGCTGTGTGGAAAAGACTGACATCTATAGGTCAAGTTACATAATGCAATAAGCTAAACCATAATTTCAACCTGAGAGACTCACACAAGGAAAAGCTGCAATTAAAAGAGTTCTATTGACATAAATGTAATAAACTCTTTGGCACTCCGGCCACTGCAGAAGACTTTGAAACTGAGAATTGACATTCGCTTGGGTGACTTACCTAGGAAAAGGATTAACATAGTCTTTGCCCTGGGGCCCAGAAGCTGGTGGTGGAATTCGCTGGAGGGTGAGTGGTACTGAGAATAGTCTGAGAGTGAGGGAAGAGATGGGGTGGAGGTGGGTGAAAGCTCGATGGGGTGCTGGAGGGAGGCTAGGCCAGGAGCTAAATGAAGGGGATCTTGAAAGATTATTGACTTCAGAGGATGTGAGGTTCTGACAATGATTGGCTGAGGGTTAACTAGGGACATTGCAGGTTGTTCAAGTGAAGAGTCTTCAAGATTGAATTTTCTCTTAAGCTTCTTATTACCATAAATTCAGGCCAGTTTGTTTTTAAAGCGCCAAGTCCCAGTAAATATCATGTCAAGGCCATATGCAGACTATAGATTGGTTATAATGGTTCTATCAAAGAAAACCAAGCTAGTTACATCCAGTCACTGACTTTACAGGAGTTGCTGTTTTTGTATGAACATATTGTGACAGTAGATATTGGACAGTAGGCAGTAATCCCTCATAACAAATATGCATACAGCAACAGTGTATTTTAACAGGAAGAAATTTCCAGACGAACCAGGCTGCCTTCTGCTGAGGCTGACTAGGGTTCAAGAGGACAGAAGTTGACACACAATAGGGGCATGCAATCACTGACCCATATGTTCCAATTTTGTACAACCCTTTTTGGTTTCTATGATTTGAGTTGTTTTTGTTTTGTTTACTTTTGCTTTCCTTTTGGTAGGCAACATTTGTAAAACAAATGTTGCCTACCAATTTACTCTTTTAAACAAAGCTTTTAGAGTGATATTTTTAACTCATATGTGAACAAAGAAATTTGTTATTGCAGTTATTTACATTTTCAGCTGTTTTGATTTTCCCTGTTTTTCCATCTCAGATACTTTATGCCAACTTTAGCCTCACAAATCCGGTCAAATAAAGCTGACAACTTTCTACTGTTTGTGTGCAACAAACAGTAAAACTTGGCTTTTCTGGACTCAACATTAAATATTTACCACCAGCCCATGCAGGTAAAATCTGCATGGGCAAGTACACTGGTTTAAAATGTCTGTTTAATCCTCTAAAAACAAGTGTGTTAGCTACCTTTATAGTGCAACGGTTCCACTTATGGAGTGGATATTGGATATTTAGTCCACTCACCTTTCAATCAGTAAATTTTTCATTATGTACTACTATTATGTACTATTATGTTACTGCTTGACAGAGTAGATTAGGTTAAATGTGAGAGATGTCTCAAATGTGTATATTTTTGCCTGTTGTTTTGGATCATTCCCTTTCCCTTGTCTTGATTTTGTTTAACCTTATGCTGACAATATGCTGTCATTGAACTTGATTCAATCAATCGAAAAACGTGTTAAATGTTGGAAAATACACAAGCAGAGCATTTATTTGCTTGCAGCTTAGTTGGTTGTTAGAGCAAACAGCTGGACCAACATGCTGGGAGAGGAATGATAATACATGTTTAATACTGCCAATGATTAACTCTCTGATACTTAATCTAACCAAATAATGCATAATGATTTAATATTAACCTTTCTGCAGCTACTGTATTTGTATTGGACGGATTTGTTTTAACAATGTAAACTACTGTGTCTGTTTATTGTTATTGTGCATTACCGTGTTAGTCTTTCTTCTGATTGCTCACTTTTATGTGTTGCACATCGTTTCAGAGCATGCTTGTAATTGCAAGACAGTACATTGTTAGCCTCTGGCCGTTTCTTCCCCTCCTGGCCTCTCAGGGAGTAGGGAGGATTTATCAAATGGTGTCATCAGCAGAAGCAACTTGGCTCGCTGTAAACTAGTGTTTTGGTGTGTGTTTCAGAGATGTTTACTTTCCCCCAGGCAGACAGAGCAGAGCCCCTGCAGACCCATATGGCCCAGCATATGGCTAACTCCCCCCTTCCCCAGCTTACTAGCCCCAAGCACACACACACAAATGTACTCAAGCAAGCTAAATTACATAGTCATAATTTATCCGCACAGGGCGAAGTGGCATGATGAAAACAGGTAGACAGAGCATAGTATTCTCGGCTAAATAAATACTTAAAGTATTTGGACTTAGTGGGTGATCAGAACATCTTTCTGTCTTATCTTCCACAAAAGAGATGAAACAATTTATTACATCTCTGTTATTGATCCAGGTAGATCTGTCGTTGACATTAGACTGCTCTCTCTTCAATTTGATCTGCATGCTGGCTCTTTTTTTCCCAACCTGGGCATAGCCAGAGATTGTGCAGGACTTTGATGCATGTTTGGCAGCCTCGTAGGCATAGTAACTGTTGCTAAGAAAAGTTTATCCACACAGAATTGAAAGGAAAGCTAAAAATGGACTTGGGGGCTTGTAACCTCTTAATAACACACACCGCAAGCATGTGAACATAATTTCACACTTCAATTCATTGCTCTGTGTGGGGGAAAATGCTACGTCTGAATCAAATGTGGAGCAAACCCCCTGATGGGTGTCGATATATGAGGGCTTGATTGTGGGAGGTTTAGTGATTGATGAATAAGTTGCTCAATAGGAAAAAAAAAACTGTTATTCAGGAGAGACAGAGACAAAAAGGAACCAAATGCACACGATAGAGATTTCTGTGACTATGCACATCTTACTGAAAATACTATTATAAAGTTTAGTTGATCTAGATATGTTATGTTTTATTATCTAATGTTTCCATTTCTTTAACTACAATCCTTAATTTTTTTTTCTACTATTTTAAAAAAGTCATACAGTACCTTGTAAAATTATTCATACTTTTTCATTTTACTGCCACAAATGATAGTACATTTTGTGGTTACTTGGTAGGGGTTGCCATGACCCAGAAGAATTTGCACAGGCATACATTAAATTGCATTGTGATTTTATGTGATAAGCTAAAAAATTGAGCATCATTTTGAGATGGAAGAAAAAGGACACATGGTTTTCATCCTAGTTTTCATAAAGAAAGAGAAAAAACTGTGATATTCATACCAACAAACTATCTAACTAACTATAAGTACCAAAAAACTATCTTTCACTGCAGCAATAGCTAGATATCTGTTGGTAGTTTCCTAGTATGCTTCACACATTTCAAAGCAGAAATGTGTTATCACATAGCTCAAACTTAGTCAGACAGGATAGATAGCATCAACAAACAGCTATTTTCACTCTTTTTTTAACTGGACTCCAATTAAGACTTTTTAAAATGAGCCATTCTAACACACACACGCTTTAATTCAGACTACTCATTTGGAGTTGTAGCTGTATTGTTGGTGCAGTTGTTCTTGTTCCCAGCCTCAAGTATTTTGCAGCTTTTGACAAGTTAGGATTGCTTTAAAGTTACACTTTAAATATAACTTAATTTGACGAAAATTACTTCAAATAGCTCCGTTCTGGTCATTCAGGCGAGATGCATCAGCCTAGTGCTTTGCATTAAAGCATCAAAGTACATTTAGCAGGGTTCTAACAGGTGGTTGAAATATTTGAAATTTTGTGTTTTTGAAAACAATTATAAAAGACACTCCTACTTAGAAGTCCTTATACTTTTTTTCTGGGTGCACTCATCTGGTGGGTGACTTGATGAATTTACAGTCATTTTGATCCAGATTGGTTTAGTCAGTGCCTAATGCTATGCCTGGAAGATCTCGGAATGAATAGTTTGATAAATAAAGCTATGATGATCTCTTTACAGGACCCTAATATTTAATATCCTGGTTTTTGGTTAGTGCTAAAGTATTCGGTCTTTTTATCAAATCTACAACAATGGAGATGTCAAGAAGAGAAAATGTATCCCTGCTTTAGAGCACTTGGTTCAGAATGTGTTTATCAAAATAAAACCCAGGTAAATAAATTCTTTTAGCACTCATTTTATATTGATTACCTCACATAGGTCGAGTGCAATTATCAGCATGCTATGTTTAGATATTTTTCATTCAAATACAATTAAAACGTGTAGACTTGACTACATTGTGAAATATTTATTTGCTCATTCCAAAGTGACCATTTGATGCTAGTATTAGGCATCCAGAATTGAATTATATTGCAGCAATACTTGCTTAATTTCAAGGCTTTAGCAAAACATCATCTCACAATCACTAGATATCCAAGTATTGTAGATATTGTAGGCTATGAATAACCAATTTTGATCAAGCCTATATGTGTATTAATAATGGCTATCAATATTATTGACACTAATGTAAGCTATGTAATCCCTTCTCTTCACTGATTCTGATCCAACAGTTTCATAGCATCCAGTTTTTAGTTGAATTTGAATGTTATTTAAGTCACTTATTAAAGAGACATTTAATAGAAGCAGGAGGTATATGCTGCTGTGTGAGGCCCTTCAATTTGAAGAAATTCGACCTGAAAAGTCGTTACAAGATAATTGAATTTAAAGTAATCATAAGTTTGGGAATCCTGTGTGAGGTAGAGGTCTGTTCTGCATTTCAACATGATATTCTATAGAGGGTTCAGTTTGGTGCAGTTTGTAGCACTGTTACTGTGCAGCAAGAAGTACCTTGGTTTGGCTCACTGGCCAGGGTCTTTCTTGCAGAGTTTGCATGTCTACACTGTGCATGCAAGGGTTTCACTTCAGCTCTTCCAGCTTCCTTTCTCAAAAAAATTATTTCATGAAAAATATTGACTACAAGGTTAATTGATGACTCTAAACTGCCCTTGTGGAAGAGTGTGTGTGTGTGTGTGTGTGGTGGTTGTGTGGTTTCTCTTATACCCTGTGAAGGACTGGCGATCTGTCCAGGGTGTTACCAGCATTAAGACCACAATCGGCTGTAGGCACCAGTCTCCTTTTAGACTGATGGACAAGTGGTAAAAGATGGATGGTTATTCTCTGTCTATATTGTATATTGTGACAATTAACTAAGAACATAAGTGCACAAGCAAGACAGATTGGCAACCAGAAACAGAAGATATGCATGATGGCTGGATTTGGGTCCTTTCTTACATCTGCTTAGCTACGCCCAGCGCTCATCGTCTCTCATCAGATCTACCTGTTCCTGCCTCTATTCAAGCTGCCTGTTCTCAGCTATTGGTGCCAGATTATTCGAGCTGTGTAGGAGAGTGACTCTAGCGACTCTGTGTGATTCCAATTTCCTGATCCTGATGACTTTCTGTTATTGGACTTCCAAGTTTTGCTTTCCCCCTTGTTTCTGCTCTATTAGCTTGATCGGTTTTGGACTCTTTCCTGGATTCTACCTGATTACCAAGCTTTGACCTGTCTCCTGACCTCAGCGTGTATTCTCCTTTGGTACCTCTTCTGCTTTCTGACCTGATCCTCCCCAAAGATACTTCTACTCACTCGCATCTGCTGGCCTCTGATCATCAGCCGGCTCAGCTTCTCTCCTAGAACTCTGGGGGCGGCTCCCACTGCATGCTGATGAGATACAATCCTTCTGGATTCAGCTCCTTCCTCTGAGCTCAGACTGAACTTCAAACCAGGTTATTGACTTAAATGCTTGTGGCGTGGCCTGTTTGAGTTTCATAGTCACTCACCTGAGGTTCCACTTCTACAGAGGATCAAAGTTCTGAGCGCCTGACAATGGAAAATTTCACACATCTGAAAGAGAACTGAAAAAATATAGTTAACATATATAACAGGTTTCTAGAGTTGGTTTCTCTCATCTTTGAAATGTATCCAAAATCAGTAATATAAAGAGGCTTGTTGGTCATTTGTTACATTTAATCTACTGTAACTCACTGTTTACTCTATAGTTGGTCTTCAGTTGATCCAAAACACTGATGCTAGAGGCTTGATGACAAACAACAGGAGAAACCACATTTATAGTTTTAGTTTAAATGCTTCAAAACCCTGAAAATCCCTCAACTTTCAAGGTATAGCTGAAACTGTTCCTTTTGAAAAAGCTGTTAATATTTTTTTCGTTTTGTTTTCAACAGAGTCTTATCATTTGTTTTATTTTCTTCTGAAAGTATGTCTCTTAAGTTGTCTTTGTTTTAAATCTGGTTTGGTAATGGGTTATTTTAGGTAAGACACTAAAACAACTCTGGCTCTGAAAGGTGCCATATTAATATAGTTTTATTTGTGTCAGATAACTAAGAGTGATGTAACATTGAGTTCAGTATGCATTAAAGCCTCAAAGTCTTTTTGGTGGTCCCTCCTGTGTTAATTTATAACACGTCGTTGGAAAGAAGTGTTCAACTATGCCGTCCTGTTAAAAAAAGGAGATTGACGGTACAGTAATTCACTTTTATATCTTTATAAAGATGAGCACAAGACAATCGTAACCCAAAGCTCAAAGTTCTGCCCTGTTATGATCTAGACAACTTTCCTCTAACTAACTTAATTCTTAAAAGAAGGAATGTTTCACATATGGTTAATAAATGTAAAAACCTTGGGAAAGAGTCTGGCCTGTTATGGAAACTATTATTTTCTGTTCCAAAAAATCTCAAATGAAACAGAACGCACGACACCTCTCACCTGGACACTGTATAGCCTTGCAGGTGTAAAGCCTAACCTCAGTGGCACTACAGAATGTGGAAATAATTTCAATAAGCAACTAATATCCCCTAAATAACTACTTGTTTTGTGATGCTGAACTGTTAGAGGATCTTCTAAAGCATACCCAACTGAAGCATGCCCATGAAGCAACCGATGCTAACATGCTCTACATTATGTTATCTGTACAACTGCAGGGTATGTAACACAGTGTTTTTATCAATGAAAAATCAAGCAGGTGGACTTGAGGCAAAGCAGTGTTATGGGAAAAGACTCCCTGCTGTAATACGTAATAGAATCATTATAAAACATATGGGAGATTGGGAACTTTTTTAATTGGCTTGAGTAAAAGTGTTTGCAATGTGTCCAAGGGGCAGGAACAACAAAGGCTTAAGCAGCAACAAAGGTGATAAAGGTCTGTTCTTTTAATCTCTGGTCACTTTAAGATTACTTGAACTGCAAAGTTTGTGAAGTTCAAATAAAATACATGTTAGGAATACTAGTTGGCAATGGTAATTCACAGGCTGACAATCACAAAAAAGATTGATAGTAGAGTAAACAAAAGGAACTTTCTTTGAAAGTATTTATTTGCTCTAATGGATTTCACTGAGAAATTCATTAGATTTGATCTCCAAAACAAAGGATGGGACTGAGATACATCTTCATCGCTGTTACAATTTATATTTAAAGTAATATTTCAATTATCAAAGAGCTTTCTCCTACTCGAAGCTCACTACATTAGGATCAAAGACTACAGGAAGCCAGGTGTATGGTTAACCCTTTAAAGCCTGATCCAAGAATAAAACAAAACAGAAAATTACTTTTTTTTTTGGTTTGAATTCCTTATTTGCCCTTTTAACAAAATATGTAAAAAGAAAAAAACAGAAATACATTTTTGATATTAATAATTTATTACTATGCGATAAGTCAAGATTATTTTTTGTGTATTCTTCTACTGGCTGTTATCAGGTATATCTGATTGTGTACAATAGGATTTTGAGCAAAGTTTTTACCATTAAATTATGCAAAAAGTGTCAGATGCAAACCATTTCAGAAACCGTATGTATCAAGTACGATACATTTGGCATTATAGGGTTATATGCTGACAAAAATAATTAGGAACATGTCCATTTATAGATACTTAAAAACAAGTACTTAAAATCAAATCCAATAATCCACTGGAGACCAGTGAAGACAGGCTAAGACCCTCATTTTATGAGTGTTTTTATCACACTACAGGCCTGATTGTCAAAGATTCTGAATAAGAGTCACTAAATTGCACGAACAAGTTTTATTCATTACGTGCAATAGGTGAGCATGTCGTGTGCAATCAAAAAAATGTGCAAGACAAATTAACCAAAATTGGTTCCACCCATTAAAAAAAACAGATTGTGTGCCCAAATTGTGTTTTCTACAGACAGGTTGAGAGTGGCTGTAAAGGAATGATTAGGTTATAAGCCCTGGAGGTAATAATGATATTTATCTAAAAAAAAAGAGTTACTCCAAGATTTTTGGTGTGTTTAGGGGCCGGGAGGAGTTTTTGTTAAATCTCTTTTTTGGGATAAAAACTGGATGAAGAACTGGTGCAGTTTAGAACATGCATGCAATTGGGTCTGCATATATGTGGTAGGAGGTGTCAAAAAAATAGTATCATCCCATCTAATGAAAGAATGTAAAATTAAGCTTTCAACCTGTAAGACTCTTATCAGCTTCACCTGAACCACCTGCAATGTCCCTAGTTTAGCTTCAGCCAATCAACGTCGGGACTGCACCTCCTCAGAAGCTAATCTTTTTTCAAGGTCCCCTTCGTTTAGCTCCTGGCCTAGCCTTATCAGGGTCGATGGCTGTTGTTGTGGACCCAAATGCAGAGCTGAAGAGGCAGAGATGATTTATCACAGATTCAATGAAGATGTTGATAGTACAAAGGCAAATAATCCTAAACCAACAAGGGCGGAACTTAGTAATAAAAAAAAATCAAAAAGGGGGAATAAACTGAAGTCATGAAGCAATTAAGTAAGGAAGAGAATCAAGCAATGAATAACTCTAAAGGAGGTGTATAGATGTGAGATGCAACAAAGAATGGGCTAATCAGCTGATAGGGAGCAGGTGTGGATGTAAGGAATCTAGGGGAAAGGAGACTGGAACAAAAGGGCAACAAGGAGTAACTCAAAAAATACAGTACTGCTTAAATGTAGCTAGAAAACAACTAGAATGACATGAAATGGAAAATAAACTAATGGCCAAGAAAACACAGAATGATATAAAGAAAAAAGAGTAACTGAAGACTAAAAAAGAAAACTCAAACAGAACCAAAAAAGTCCACAAAGAACAGAATCATCCAGCATGCCAGCAAACTTTCACCCACCTCAACCCCATCTCCTCCCTCACACTCTTTTTCACACTATTCTCAGTCCCACTCACTCTGTGACCTATTCTTCCACCTGTTTCCAGGCCATGGGGAAAAGACTACTCTAATCCTTTCCAAGGTTACTCAACAAAGCAAATGTCGATTCACAGCATCAAAGTCTTCTGCCAGGGTCTGAGTACCAAAGATTATATCAATAAATCTTTTCTAATTGCAGCTTCTCTCTGTGTGAGTCTCTCCAGGTTGAAATGAAATTAAAATGGGCCCAGAACTGAACTTGTTGAACCCCACTGATTAGAGGACCACAGTCCAAGGAAAAATTTTGTCATGATGCAGAATCTGACTTTTTGAATTCTGAATTTTTGACTAATCAGAAAAAAAGAGTCTAAAGAGTCTAATGCAGAACCAGAAATACCAGTCAGAACATATAACATATAACAACCTCATGATAGTGATAATATGCTAAAATATCATGATTGTTTTTATTTTGTTTATCATTATTACCTCTAACTCCATTGCTTACAATATTATTTTGTTTTTTTATTCGTTGCATTTATATTTAAAGTAAGCAAATTACACAAATATAAAAATAGAATTTTATCATTTGATTTTGTGGTATAACTTTTTAACTATACATTTATTATTAAATATCTGCACCTCTAATTTGTTTACTAAAATTTGTAAATTGTCAGCTTCTTAAGAGTAAGCTTCCTGTTCCAAAGATAATCATTAACTGTTACTGAGCAATCAAGGAGAAACCACTCCATCACATTAACAAATGTTTACACAGTTGGAAGTGGCTGTGTTACCCAAAGGATGCCAAGCTTCACAGTGAAAATATAGACTGCATTATTGATCCCACAGGGTTATACGGAACAGAAAACAGGAAACAATTAATGAAACATGCAAAATACATGATTGGAAAGGCACAGGATGCCACCAAGTATGATAAGGAAAATGAAAGGAAGCTGTGATGGAGGAAGGAGACAACAAAATAATCAGCAAGAGCAGCATGTGGTGGTAAACACAACTAGTATCACACAGTAACAATCAGTGATTTTGAACATATGAGTGGTAAAAATATCACAACCAAAGTAACCTCATTGTCATTTTCAGGATTGTTAGTATCGCTAAGACTCAGCTGGTAATGCTCAGCTGGTGAGCTGCCCATTCTCCATTTTCTAAATGAGGCTCTCACTCATGGTGAATGGAAAAAAAGCTTGGTTATGCATGGCAAAGTCACATGAAGTTAATATGAGTGTTCAACTAAAGAACTTTAGATCTGTCTGCTTGTTTAAATCTTAGTAAATGGGATATATTTGTGCATGTACAAGTGCTTTGTACATTGTTAACAGGCTGTGAACTGTTTTAATTTTTGTCACATCACAACCACAATATTTATGTGTTCTATTGATATTATGAAGCAGTTTAAGCTGGTATAGGCATAAAATAATGGTTTTTTTTTTAATTATTTTGTTTTGATTTCTCAGAGCCTAGTCCCAAGTCTGTAAATACAACATGGTCATCTGTATAACTTAGTATCATCGTGAGATGTTTTAGGTTGTATAGGCCGAAACAACACAGTGTATCAATCGTCAGCTTTGTCTGTAACTAATCTGTTTTTAAAGCATGTAAAGTTCAGTTTAAGAAGATCCCTTGTCGTGTGCTTCGTACGAACATCCACGCACCTCCATTCCACCGGAAGGTAAAACAAGACAATATTAACTTAAACCAACACAAAGTTACACATAAGCAGAGGGAGATAGAGTACCTAAAGTTTTACTCAAGTTAGAGTATCACTAATTTACCTTTTTTTCTAAAGTTAAAAGTAGAAAGTAGTTATTAAAGAAATTATTCAAACAAGAGTAAAAATTTACCTGAAATGGCTTCTTAAATATTAAGTAACTATTGGCTCATAACATCCGATCTAATGCTTGAAATGATTCAATCAGGCAGACAGTTATGCGCAAAATCTGATATGAAACCTCTTATAAAATAAAAAAGTAACATGATTAAATAATAACAAATTTGCATTATGTCATTTTTATAACAAACTTTGGTAATGCATATATTTTAGGAGAAGATAACCAGTGTTGGGCACGTTACTTTGAAAAAGTAATTAGTTATAGTTACTAGTTACTTCTCCCAAAAAGTAACTGAGTTACTAACTGAGTTACTCCACAATAAAAGTAACTAGTTACTTGTAAAAGTAACAATTGCGTTACTTTTGCGTTTCTCGCCCCCATACACCCTCACCACCCGGACCCCACCTTCTCGCCCTGTGTTTCAAAAGCCAGCTGAATAGAGCGGACGACAAAGACAAGTACCTGCAGAGAGTTTTATCTATCTATCTATCTATCTATCTATCTATCTATCTATCTATCTATCTATCTATCTATCTATCTATCTATCTATCTATCTATCTATCTATCTATCTATCTATCTATCTATCTATCTATCTATCTATCTATCTATCTATCTAACCCCAAAAATATTAAACATACTAAAATATAATGTTTTAAAGCTTGATAATGTATTTCCTGACAAAAAAAAGATGCCTTAAAACCTTTCTGTTTTCTCACTCGTCTCTTCCCGACCTGCACCGGAAATAAGATCCTACGCTACTTCCTGTCGCAGATTTTTTCGGCTTTGGATTTAAACATAAATCTAGTCTTTCTGAGTTTTATCTGAGTTAAGGATAGAAATGAGTAGTTTAAGTGCCATTATTACATTATTTATGGACTGGGCATCAGATTTATGGGTGTACAAGAGAGAATTCTTACTCGGGACTTCATTCATTTATTTTAATACATAAAAATCTATGTAAATAATCAAAGTTAATGTGTTATAGTTTCAGCCTCATCAGGTTGGTCATAATGCAGGAAGCAGTGTTTCTATTTTGATTCAGAGCTGACTGTGACAATGAATACAGGACTGCTCTTTTTACATTTAAGGAACTTGCCTGTTAAGCACTAGTACATCTGGTCAACCATTTGAGCAGCCGAACCCTCTATACAACCAATGGGACAGAAAAGAACAAATTGCATTAAAGCTGTGTGACTTGTTCTTTAATCTGGCACCATCCGGTTCTTGTTGTTCTTGGATTCTTCATTAAATTCCTCTTCACACTATTGTACAGTCCTATGTCTGCCTACTGCTTTTGTCCTTGGTCTCAACAAACCGTCACAAGAGCTGCTTTAGCCACTAAAGAAAGCAACTAACCTGCATCTACCATTTTTGTGAAATTAATGGTGAGCTAAAACATGTAAAGAGAATTATGGGAAAAACCTAAAAGCTGAATATCTCTGAAATAAAGATTTATGTTGAAATTACTTGGTTTTATGTATGTCTGTTAATTGTAACTTCCAGTTCCTAACAGTACATAAATGTCCCTATTTGACACTATTCACGGGTAAAAGGATAAAAGTGAGATGTGGATTTTAATTTGACTAATTGATTAGAGCTTCAGAATTGATGACTTCACATTGTATTGCAGTGACAATTGTCCGATTTGAAAGTAATTCAAAGGTGGCAAAACCTTAAAAAGATATTCATAGGTTTGACACATTTCTCCTTGTTTCTGTAGCCAATTTAGTCCAGCAGCTTGACAGAATCCCAAGGTAGTGAAACTGGATGAAGATAACATTGGTTAGCTGGAAAACATATTGGCTCTGCTGGTACCTTTCTGAGACAGGGTACTAGGCACTAGACAAGGACAGCAGGATTTCAGATACAGCTGCATGTTCAATGTTAGGCTGAAAATCTGAAATGTTCTTATTCTGTGTGCCACACTGTGTGCCCCCTCCCTGCTCACTCTTGTATTTCTTGAATATTTCATATTCATACTTTAGATTATCATTATGATAGTATCAGATGATGACAGAATGCTGGAAAGTGTATGACTGAGATTCTGTTACATTAAGTGAAGCACTGAGCAAATTCTGTCTCTAACAAAGGTTTTTAATGTTAACGATGTAAAAACCTTTTGAGAGAACAATAGTGTTGTTTAGTTTCTTTGCCTGTTCAGATGTAATTTGTATCTTCTTAAGAAAAACAAATGAACAGAATATCAGGATTACCCTCGTGGTGGTTCATAAGGATCCAAAGTATGCAAGTATTCACCAGATAGTGCTTTTGTTTACTATGTACTTCGGATATTTAGTGTAATGCAGATGTTGTTGGTATAGTATCAGATTTGGATTTCTGATCAGCAAATTTTTTCCCTGTAACTTAAATTAGTGCTGGCATGGAAGGCGTATCTAATGATGCAACTTTGCTACTTACAGTAGCAGCATCGTCACAAAAAAGAACAAAAAAATGCATATACGATATGCATATAAATGCATTTATATTCAAGCATATATGCTAGAACGTTTACAAACCATTGCATTAAAGAAAATGAGAAATTCAGGATAGCAATACAAACTGAAAACTGGCTGAAAATTGGCTAAATGTTAGTTTAGTTAGCTTATATATATATATATATATATATATATATATATATATATATATATATATATATATATATATTTTTTTTTTTTTTTTTTTCAAAATCGATGTACTGATCTCTATTTAATTTTTGTTTCTTCTCTGTCTTTAATGGAAGGGTATGTAAAGTTTCAAGCACAGCTCTATTAGAACAAAGCATATATTTTCTAAATCTATTTAGAAATATCTCTGAATGAAGAATGAAACTGCATGTTTTATGGTAAAGATTACCAGAGTGCAGAGAAAATTTGCTAATTTACACAGAAATTGAATCTAAGCCATTGCATGAAATAAGGTTTTTAGGAATACTTTGTATTTCTTTTTAGTAGTGTTTTTTTTTTATCTTAAAGTCTACTGACATAATCAAAGATACATTACATAGGTGGATTCCATCTTTTGAAGAATATTGTAACATAAAGTTCCTTTTAGAAAATGAGTAGTCTTTTAGACCACAGGGTGTCCCATTTGTCCCATTAAGTGAACAGAACATTCTTACACTACAAAACAAGAAAAACATTTT
The DNA here is from genome assembly GCA_030533445.1 of Cyprinodon diabolis. NCBI lineage: Eukaryota > Metazoa > Chordata > Actinopteri > Cyprinodontiformes > Cyprinodontidae > Cyprinodon > Cyprinodon diabolis. The sequence continues at coordinate 13,905,591 of CM060066.1, read as the reverse complement.
CATTGAATAAAAGGAACATCAGCTTATTCTTGTAATCACTCCATAGTTGATCAAAAGAAAAGAAGGAACATGAGACAATATATATGAAAACCCATTTTTGCAAAAGAGAAAAATAATGGACTTTGACTGCAGACTCCTTTGGTTCAGGTGGTAGTCTTTTGTGATTGTTTTAAGATACAAACTAAAATACAAGAAATTTTAACTTTATAAAAGTTATTCAAATTTGGAGTAAAAGGTTTAGAATACATTTTTCTTAACAGTAAAAAAAAAATCCTATATACCCGTTTCCTAAACCTAATACAGTAAAAAAAAAAAAAAAAAAAAGTAATCAAACTGAAAATGAAATGTTTTCCTGAGTATTTCACTTCTATTATAATTTAATCAATCTGAGCCTATTAACTTCTTTGTGTAACTGATGTGATCTGCTTGAGGTGATAATCACAATATTAAGAGATAAAAAGTGTTGTCCTTATTAATGTCATGATCTGGCCTGTTTGCTCTCCCTTAATTAGTCCTTCCTTTCACCTGTCTGTTTTCCCTCCCTGCCTCAATTATTATTTTTTCCTCTCACCTGTTTCCTCTTGGTTATATTCAGTTCAGCCTGAGCATTCAGTGACAGATCATTACTTGTCTTTCTGCTGGCCTGTCTGTTAGTTTTGTTCCTTGGTTCGTCTCCTGGATCCTAGCAGCCAGTGGAAAGAGGGTTTTTGTGTTTGTCTCGTCTCCTGATTGTCCACTGTTCCTCCCCCGCGGAGTCCTCTGGGTTTTTGGCTCAATATGTGGGGAGGTTCAGTTTTTATCTCAGTAAGCCTGGCTCCAGGGAGGAGACCAGTTTAAAGTCCTGTTTCAGGTTCTGGTTCCACGTCCTGTCTCCTCCGGAGCTGCAGCACTGGGGAAACTCTGGGTGACGCGAGCCGCATCAGCTGTTCGCCCATCGGCTTGATTGCACCCCTCTCTAGGGGTATGGACTGAACTGCTAAACCAGGTATGTGACTTACTGAGAACATCATCTTCAGTCAGATGATCGTGGTCACTTACCTGTGTTTCTCCCTTAGAGTGTCTGAGATTGGGCGGTTCCCCGCTCCCCATCCTATGGTTTATTAAATAAAACAAACTAAAGTGGAGCCACAGCTCCACTTTAGTTTGTTTTATTTAATAAACTTTTTGAACTTTCCTACTGGCTGTCTCTCCTTGAATACTGGGTCCATCTGTCCTCAGTTCATGACAATTAATAGGGACACTTTTACCCCAAAATCCATGCAAAAACATAGACATTTCCTGGATCTTTAATCCAAAAATGTTCAGCATAACACATGAAAGCATCCTCAGATTGTTTCTGAAAGCAAGCAAGAATCAATTAGACAACAGATATTAATAACCCTTTAAACTTCAGTTTAGCCTTAGATTCACAGAGAAAATATGCTTGAAGCCTTGTCAGTTTCTATTTGATGTATTAACATGTTTGGAGGTTTTTCTTTAGAAAGTCTAACATTTAAATAGGTTTTTAGGTGAACCTATATATTTAAGGTGTCACAAAAAGTCAAGATTATATGGTGTTATTAAAAGCCTGAACTTGAAAAGAAATATTTCAGTGGCAGACAATTATGGATAAGATATTTTTTTCCAGGGTCAATTTTGTTTCAGACAACTTCATTCCAAACTCTTCTCGCTAAATAGTTTGTTCAACTTTACAAAATTCCAGCATTAAACAGGTTTCAAGGAAACCTTTAAGCATGTGAATGTGAAGTATAAAACTTTTAAAGTACCAACATCATATCAGAGCTTTCACTGTTTGAGAAATTTGGTAAATTGTTATCAATTTAGAGAAAGTTGTCGGAGGAAATGGAATGCATTTCAAATGAATAGATCAAGGACAAGCTAAGAAAAAATATCCTCATTTTTCCTTGACAGGAAACTGGATTTATTCAAATTGTATTTCATGCAAATTGCTTTGTAATTTATATGAAAATTTGAGCAAGATATTAAAATTGTGCTTAGTACCTTTTTAGTGAGACAGTCCCAAACACTTAGTAACAGAAATATGAGAGAATGTTTCAGAAATAATGAAAAGACCATATTTAAAGGGATCTGTTATTTGTCATGTATTTACTTTTTTTTAACCTTTTTTTCATACCCTTTCAATTGTGTCCTGCCATTGTTTACATTTTGCTAAATAGCTTAAAAAAATCAATTCATATTAAGAGGATAACTTATAATGTATAACTAATTCATGACAATTTAAGAAATGCATTAAACTGATTAAACCTTGAAATAGAGGAAAATGGGATGGATTAATATCTTCACAGCTTTGGAACAGCAACTGTTTCTGAGTCGATTTATTTCTGATTTAATGCTTCTGTATTATTTTCCTTGTGGAAGTAAGACAGGCCATCTCTCTGTATAACACAATGAACACCTCACAGTAAGGATAGCTTTCTAGTGCGCAAGAAAAAAATCAGCATTTTGAACCATACAGGTTTTGCATCTTTCATTCAGTGTAACAAAAAATGGGGTCCACATGCAACTTTTGCTAACTGCTATCACCCTTGTTTTTATCTTACTCTTTTATCCCTTCAAGTGTTTTTTCTACATGGTTTGAACTGTTGATTTCAATTCAAACAATTGAAAATCATAGTCAAATCACATATTTTTGCACAAAAAACGAGTCATCCCAATCCCGATTCTTAGTCATCTGTGTGTGCATGTTGTGTGTGTGTATTCTTTTATTTATTACATTATGACCACATTCTTCCTTAGGTAACCCAATCTAATGCAAGCCTGGTTAAAAGCCCTAGAATGAAACGACAGGTTTTCTTCCTTTTATGGTATGCTCATGAATATTTAGATGAGCTGTGCGCTAATTGGTTGATTTACAATGAGCGAAGCTGCTGAGCAAAGACGCATCATATCAACAAGCACTGAAATATCAAAATTGTTGATATGGTAGGGTGACCAGGCTTCCTCTGTTTCCCGGACATTTCCTACTATTCATACCTAAAAGAATGTCCGGGGGGAATTTCAAAATCGTCCAGGATTTTGGTGGACTACAGTGCAGCATTTAAATCGAGCCATCAGCTCCTGGGCTGATCCGGGAGCCACGGCGGGCGGTGGCAGGGAGCCAGCGGGGAACAGAGCGATCGAACCCGACCTGGTGACAGTAGCCTGGACACTGGCGGCCCAATGTTTCCCCCCGCCTGCCGCCCCTCCTCCGGCTGAGGACGGGCGGCTCATGGCTCTCTGTTGAGGTCTGGTCCAGTCAGCGTCCCAGCAGTCGACACTTGATAAACCCAATCCCCCCTCGTTTGGATTCGCCTGTTTTATTGTGGAAGTTTAGAATAGGTGTTGATGGGGTTTGAACTTTTCTGTACGTCCATTTCACCTACTGAACTACTGTTATTCATCTATGACAATGTAAACTCAGTTATGTTTTCTATGACCTCTTTAGGTTTGAACTGAGTTTATAATCAGGTTTAGGAATATTTTTGGGGTTAGGCACACAAATTAATAAAAATGAGTGAAAGTCAATATAAAGTCCCTATAAAGATAGAAATACAGATTGTTTGTGGGTATGGGTGGTGGGTTTGAAGTGTTTTCATGTCTGAGTCTGGCAGCAGTGCAGCACACACACACACTTGGACCCTATCACACGTACTGTGATTTATGCGTATATCTAGCTATCATTTAGATGTATGCTGTAATATTGCTTTGGTTCTGCATACTCATTAAATGGCACACACACCACACACAGCATGACTATTAACAAGACTTGCAGTTGATGTTGATCATCATGGTGTGGTCTCCATTATCTCGTGAGCTGCTGCTTCATCCCTTGTTGTTTATCACCCTACCAACCCACCCTACATTTTCTTTTAAATTAGATTCCCCCCCACCCCCTCCCCCCTTTACTTTGTTGTTCTGATATATTCTCTTTAGTCTCTTTCCTGTGGAACTGAGATGTTAAACCGTTCTAGAATCCAGTAGAAGAAATAGCAAGCTAAAAGAATAACGTCTGTAAAGATAATGTTCAAATACTAATCCATTTTTTTTGGATGAGTAAATTTTTTTTTTATTTGCTTTTTGTCTTGATTATATATTTTAAAAACTTGTTGTCTGCTTTAGTACAGATTTAATCGACTAATTCCAGGAAGCAATACCAGATTCTAAAATCTTAATTACATGTAAAGGAATTTAAAACATGATTGTCATAAAACAGGACAGATGGACCCAGTATTCAAAGTGAGACAGAAAGTTCAAAATGTTTATTTAACTAAACATGAACAGAACAGAAGCGCGGAGCAGTGGATCTGAGGACTGCAGCGGCTGCAGGAGAGGGGCGGAGCACTACCCCATCACTGACACTCTGGAGGGAGAAACACAGGTAAGTGACCACGACCATCTGACAGAAGATGATTATCTGAGTGAATCACTCACCTGGGTTAACAGTTTAGTCCATCCACGGCAAGCCCAATGAGCAGGCAGGAATCAGATCCAGGTCAGGGATACAGATCAGACAGGTACAGTTCTGGAATCCAGGTGTTCTCAGTCCGATCAGGGGATGCTGACAGGAACAGACATTTCTCAGGTTCCATGAATCCACAGAGTGTGAAGGCAGGTTCAGAGTTCACTGGGTCGAGCAACCAGCTGAGATAGAAACGCACAGATGCAGACATGCTCGGACTGAGAACGATTTTCGGCCCCAGATTTTTTCCATCTACACCGGCCCACTTATGAACCCAATCATTCGAACATAAATTTGCCAAATATAAGAGGAACCTAATAGTTTGGTTTAAAGAAAGCATTTTAGTTTTATTTTAATTTAGTGTATTGCAAGGATTTTACAGTTTGAATAAATAGGATTTTACACCATATGCCAAACGTGACAAGGATGTGCATGATAAGGAAGGGCTATATATACTGCACGCATCACTTAGGTAGTTAATATTGTATTACTTCTTGAGCTCCTTGAGTTATTTACTGTCAGAGGTAGGTGCTTCAGCCAGAGATATTGGGGCTGGCATGATGTAAGGAGAGCCGGCCCCACGCATGCTGAAAGTAGGACCAGCCCAATATAAAGCAGAACATGCAGGTGGATGAGATCAGTGATAATTAGAAACCGAGCAGAGGTAGGCAATATGGAATATGCTAGTTTGCTTTTTTTGGAGCATCAATTATTGTTCATGCTGAGGATGCTGGACTGAACAGTTTCAATGTGAAGCACAAAACCTTGTGTGCTATATTATGAAGATTTTTCATGTTAACCCTATAATGCCAAATGTATCGTATTTGATACATACGGTTTCTGAAATGTTTTGCATCTGACACCTTTTGCATAATTTAATGGTAAAAACTTTGCTCAAAATCCTATTGTACACAATCAGATATACCTGATAACAGCCAGTAGAAGACTACACAAAAAATAATCTTGACTTATCGCATAGTAATAAATTATTAATATCAAAAATGTATTTCTGTTTTTTTCTTTTTACATATTTTGCTAAAAGGGCAAATAAGGATTTCAAACCAAAAAAAGTAATTTTCTGTTTTGTTTTATTCTTTCATCAGGCTTTAAAGGGTTAAAAGGCTAGGTATCAAACTTTACGATAGTTAAATATTATATATAATTATACTGAAAATATCCCTACCTCTATTCAAAAGTTTTCTTTAGAGATCGCTTTTAACTTACTATCTTCATTTGTGTATAACATAGGTCACTTTCAGACTGGCCTCTCTGGGTTCTGCTAGATTAGAACTTTGTAATTGTTTATCTGAAAAGGACATTCAAAAAGCAATATTCTTAGTTTAAGTTATTTCTTCCATGGAAAGCTAAACTTTCATGACTTATTGTCTTGAAGGGTCCCACTCACATACTATAACTTTACAAATTTCCATGCAAGTAGCTGTCTGTTTCCATACCAAGACTTTTAGATTATATAACAGTGCCCTGTTTGCTTATTTTATTTTTATGTTTTACATTTTGCATTTGCACCATTTGTTGATTAAATTAAATATTGCCTGTACTCACTATAACAAAATCACGTGCAGAGATTCCCTGGCCTGGCCAATTCTCCTTGTAGTCTTCTAACTGGGTCATCTTCACCTGTATAATATCCAATAAATGTTATGAACCTTTCATCCATTTATCTCCTAAGGGTCTTCTGCTTATGTGGCTCTAGATTAGATAAAACTATGATATTATGAAAATATTATGTATTTCTTTGACTAGAACTGCCAACTATTTCTATATAAATGCAGATGTTTTCTTTTCCACATTAAGTAGTTGAATGGTTGCCCATTTCTTTCTTGTTTTGTTTTTATTTATCTTTTTGCTGAGAAAAACTCAACAGTGATGTGGTTGGAGACCAATGGAAACAAATCGACCAAATAAAAAGTGGATTGAAATATAAATATGTGCCAAATGTGACAATGTCACATTTTTCATGAGGGACCAATATGAGTATTAAACATTTTTAAGTCAGACAGGATTGGTAATAACAGCATAACATGGCACATGGATGCTGTCAGTTTTCCTCCAAGGTTGGCTCGTTGCTCTCTCTATTGCCCTAGTTATTTATGTCTAATTGTTCCAACATTGTGTGGCTTTTTGTGCAAGTAATGGTTCAAAATCAAAAAGTACTGTAGACAAGTGGGAAAAAAACAGACCAAAAGACTTTCAGGAATTGAATACCTGCTAAATGATCAGACGAGCAACAGCTGTAAGAGGGCAGCAAGTTAAAGCACCAAAGAATGGAGAAAGGAGCAGAATCTTTAAATGCAACATGCAAAAAAGAAAGAAGACAATAAACTACAGCTCATTCTTAAAGAAGGAATAAGATTGTTATTTTTTTTTTTAGATCAAATTTTGATCATTCTAATATTTTAATAAGTAGAATAAATAAAACAATAGGCTTCTCAGGAAAGGACTTATGAAGAAAGCTCCTATTACTGAGCCTGAGTCACGTGATGTAAAGAACTACACCAGGTTTAGATTTTAACTACAATACAGTACTTGCATTGACGCTCCCTTGAGAAAACGGATGCTCTACTTGGAAATTTTCCCAGGAGTAAAAAACTTCCAAATAAAATTATGCTAAATATAAAGGGATTATAGAAAATAGAAGAACATACTGTTATTCAATCCATATATTTATTTTTTCTTCTTACTTGTTTTGTTTCAAACACCTTATTCTCTTTTCAGTATACTGTTTTTTTATTCAGTAAGAGGCTCTCTTTTTTTCTGTCCCTGAAAAATGAAGACTTCTGGGTAACTAATGTTAACTTATATAATTATACATAAGTATATGAGCAGGAAAACTTTTCTGAAAAGGGTAAAGTATGACAAGAAGGGTCATGTCCATATGTTTCTCCTACCACCTGGAAGAGTCACAAAAATAAAGCATTTCAAATCATTGATCCATTCAAATAGTCCAGCTTTTTCAGGCTTTTTATGTGGATAAGGACATTTTCAATCTGGAAATTATTATTATTATTATTTTTTCCAAAATGAATCAAATAAAATTCTACTCACAAGGTGTAAGTTGGAAATAATTTTTCTCTTTAAAAAAAATTATGTTTGTTTTGTTTCTATAATAAATCTTACAGCTATTTAGGTTTACTCATTTCCAATTTTTGAGAATAATGCCAGATACTGTAACCTAATGTTTTATGATACATATTAGTAACACCATAATATCTTAGATTTTGTAGCACCAGATCAATTATAAACAGAAAAAATCCATTAAAGCAGGTAATTTAAAAGGACATGTAAGTTAGATATTAAAACTCTTGAGTTGTATATTTTGCTTGTATGTAAGAAACATTATGTAAGACTATAAGGGCAGAGAAGGCATATAGATGCAAAATGGATGATGGTGAGTCTGTGAGCACATAGGATCAAATTAGGATGTTCAGAAAATACATTAGTGATTTAGTATTAGTAAGGAAAAGACGTCTGCAGGGGACTGATTAATGAAGGGGGAAACAAGCTATCTTTATATTAAACCAAAATCGAAAATATAACTGTTATGATATTTATGTTGTTTTTTTTCTCCCTTAATGTTAGATTACAGGCTACATACGAAGTAGAGTACCAAATTATTCCATTTGTTTGCAATATTTTGAGCCAATAGGGTTATAAAGGAGATTATAAAGGTAAATACAGCTGTTTACAGCTTGAAGTCTGAAAGCGGTTGCTTGTTGGAAAGATAGCTCTCCACGCTGACAAAATGATCCACTACTAGTTTTATTTTTGATATTTAATCTCTGAACTATAATTTTTATCCTTTGAATTTGTTTTTTTTTTCCATTATCATTTTTGTGCTAATTATTTGGAATCTGTATACCAGGCCCCAAGTTTTAGCTGGTTATTAAAAGGGTAACTACAATCTATTCAAGAACTATAAATTCTGGAGAAAAAAAAAACATACAAACCACAGTAACAGTTTGACCAACTGCAGGATCATCTATGCCAACCTTGACCTACTAAATCTCTTACCCTTTCTAAGATCCTAAAAAATATATTCAGAGTAGTCTAGAACTTAAATTTTTGCGTAAAACACAAAATACCATAGACATAACACCCTAAGAGGAATCCATTTAAATGTGTTTGCCTTTTAGGAGTAAAATCTAATTGAATCCATTTTTATGACAATGTCCTTGAATAAAAATTCAACATCTTTTTCTGTACTTGTGCTTTTGAGGGTGTGTGGGCAAGCAAGGTTAGTACCTTAGAGGTCCTATAAAATGATGTGATTACAGATGGAGTAAGGCAATCATCCCCTACTATATTAAATAGAGATTTGTTGTGTGTGCATGTGCTTATTTGTGTGTTGTTGTGGGGGTTGGGTGTCTGTTCTACCCCAGATTATTTCACTTTGTGGACTGTGAAATGGCAGGTTAATGGGTGCTGTTCCCACCTCTTCTGGTCCTATAAAGAAATGGATGGATCACACATACATTAACACACGTTATCACTTTGGCTGCTTGAGATGGACAAGACAAATAATGATGAAAACTAGAACTGCAATCTTATGGTCATACCCCTGCTCATGTTGTCCATGTGAAGTTTTTTCTCTGCCAAATTATGACATTTAGCAATGAAATCTGACCTAATTTCTATTATTATAATTCCAAGGAGTCATCATCTGATTTTTTACATAAACAGTCATTCTAAAATTGTCTTCCAATTAATGTTTAATCATTATTAGGAGAATATATTTTTTGTTTGTTTAATAGAGCTCTTTTTTTAAATAATCTTTTTTTTTTCCACCACGCTGCACTTAAGGGTTTAAGTTAGGTTTCTTCTGTGCTCTGTAATTATGTTAATAAGGCCTGTGTTGATTATTTGCTGGAAGATCAGGATAAATATGGGGGATGGCCCAGTGTTACACGAGTTGTTATACTTCAAAACAACTTCCACCAAAATATCAGGGAGTTCTAAAGGCTGGTTTATACTCAGAAACCAGTCATCTGTGTGTGTGTCGCAGTGAATGCAAATGTGCCCCTGACCCTTCCACTGACACTCTGGTGCACCTCTCCAAAATTGTAGGTGACCGCAGTCAGTGCCGCAGACAGGAGGCCTCTGATTGGTCAAATCTACATCCCATCTACACTATGCGCTTTGGTACCTTACCGGCTTCTTTTGTTTGTATGACCACCATTGTGGAAACGACTCGTAAAGATGGACCAGCTAGAAGAGCGAGGTGCGCAAGAATGCTGAGACCCTTTTTCCACCGAGTTTTCCGCTCTTTTTTGCCAACAGCTAGTTCTTGATTTTCCCTCTTGCTTTGTGGTGTGGAATAACATAGTGCAGAATACGCTTCAATATTAGGCATAAATCAAAAATATCGTCGACAAGCTCATTGCGACACACTGCTGCGAGGGTTAGCCAGCCGTTAAGCCTTATTAAAATACAGTATACCATCCATCCGATGATCTGATTTCCAGACATCCTCCCACACTACGACAACCCTTCATAACCACATGCCCCCACTAAGACCAATGGCACGACCCCACTCTGTAACAACTTTAAGTCCATCCCGACACGAGTGTGCTTGTGTGCTGACCAGTATACATAATGCCCCTGTTGTAGAGCTGTCCATGGTTCTGAATGCAGCAGGTAGCTTGGCATAACATTCAGAAGCATTCAGTTTTAAAAATTAACATTAGCTAAACAGACATTAAACAACATCCCAGAAAAAGGCTGCTTGTTTGTATGATAATAGTAATAATACTGTATTACATAATAAAAAATATATATCTTATTTTTGTTATGGGGCGACAGTTGCGTTGCATGTAGGAGTTTCCCCTGCAGTTGAATGGTTAATGGTTCAAGCCCCAGCTCCGGCTTTTAATGTCATTGTGTCCTTGGGTAAGACACTTCACCCACATGGCCTTCTGATGGTGGTTGGACGAACTGATGGCGCCAGTGTACAGCAGCTTCGCTTCTGTCAGTGAGCCACACAGCAGCTCTGGCTACAATGTAGTTTCCCATCATCAGTGTGTTAGTGTGTGCGTGAATGGGTGAATGAATGAATGTAGGGTAAAGCGCTTTGGGCAAGTCTCCTGATTAGAAAAATCACTTCATCAGTGCAGACCATTTACCATTTTTATTGTTATTTTACTTACTATAATTACTGTAGATGTACAATACAAAGTATATGTAATGGAAGTTCCAAAAATCTCATAGTATCCGTTGTAGAATATGATGACAATAAAGGCTTTTTAACTTTAACTTTTAACTTTAACTTTAATAAGCATTGTAAAGTGTTAACACCATACGGTGGATGAAGAACTTTATATTTTTACAGGACTTTTTGCACCTGACATATCATTTATTGAATAGTCTTTACATAAATTGAAATACAATTCAGTAATTGAGGATCTTCATGCATTCTGTTAAGATCCTAGCAGACAGGCAGGCTCAGTGGAAGAGGGTAGCCGAGATAGGACGTAGAACCGGAACATGAAGCAGGACTTTAAACTGGTCAGAACGCTGGAACCAGGCTTACTGGATAAAAACTGAACCTCCCCACATATTGAGCCAAAAACCCAAGGACTCCGCAGGGGAGGAACAGTGGACGATCAGGAGACGAGACAAACACAAAAACCCTCTTTCCACTGGCTGCTACGATCCAGGACATGAACCAAGGCAAAAAAACTCAGACAAACAGACTGACAGAAAGACACGTAATGATCTGGCACTGAATGCTCAGGCTGAACTGAATATAAACCAGAGGAAACAGGTGAGAGGAATAAATTATAATTTAGGCAGGGAGGGAAAACGACAGGTGAAAGGGATTACTAATTAAGGAGCAAACAGGCCAGATCATGACAGCTCACCTGTCTTATTGGTCCAGCGGCTAATTAATGCTGATCCTTTCCGCCTGGTTAACCTGCTATTTATGTTGTTTGCCTGCCTTCCATCAGCGCCAGGTTATTCGAGCAGTTTGGTGAGATTAACTCTTGCGTTCTGAATCTTGTTCTGTTTTCCTGACTGTGACCCAGTTTTGCTTTGCCCCTGTCTGCTAAGTTAGTCTGATCTGGACTGGACTGACTCCTGGACTCTACTGGCTACTGAGTTTGGACCTGTCTTCTGACTCAGGCTTTGGATATCGCCTTAACTGTTACAGCTTGGCGTTGGCTGGCGCTTGCTCTGCTCTCTCTCTAGGAACTCTTCCTAGAGTTCCCAGAGTTGCCGTTTGGATTTTACTCTTTCCTCCGGGATGTTTCCAACTGTAGCCTTTCCCAGGCCTTTAGCTCTGTTCCCCAGCAGTCCTCTCTGGGCTCCTGCTGTGCTCCTTAGCTCTCTTTCTAAGCTAGTAGTGGTAAGCTGCCTCCTCTGCCGTTGTGGTTTCTTAGCCACAGAGGGCAGCATAGCTGGCCAGCTCTGGAGCTCTCACACCGATTCCCTGGTGCTGCCTCCCCTTACCTCTGTTTTCGTGGTTATTCGTTCCCCTTCTTTGGGCACTCTGACCTAAACAAACATCATAGGGACAGGAAAAAAATGGGAGTTCACTCAGAAAAAAAACAGAACAAAAACGCAACGACCAGCAATTTAAATTTTGTTACTTCATAACTGGTCGCTGGTCGTTACTGGTGTAAGTCTAGTTTACATAGAGCATTTTATAAATAATATATTAATTAGGCTGTGTAAGACTGTACATAGGCCTTATAGGCCCCATTCGAGCGTAATAGCAATCTCTACAGTGACAAGTTTGTCAGCTCTATGCTGCTGTTGCACAAAAGATGTCTGCCTCCACAAATGCAAACCCACTCCTATTTAATTATGAATGGCAATTTCTAAGACAAGGCAAACATAAAGATTGAGACTTTCAGTTTATAGATGGTAATAAATAACATAGTAAGGGATTATATGTACCATTTATGTCAGTAAATTCCCTTAATTGTTAAAAAACTGTATGGACAGACGGACACCAAGGTATTTAGCAAATCCAAACTCCAAACGTAAATGTTATTTACCCACAACTGTAATAATTATTTGGTCATATTTTAAGTCAACAATAATGGAAGAGTGAAAGCAAAATTGTTTAACAATCCTAGTAAAACCAGAACAGTTTAGATGAGTGATGCCAACAGACAGATATCTGACCACTGAACTGTTGGTAAATTTTAATCCACAATAAGAATGTAAGGGATACAGTAATTCCCCTTTTTTCTGGATCACCCATTGCTTTCTCATTCTTTGTACTTTGCTTCTGCTTGTGGGGTATCAGGTAGGCCGCAGTTATTCCGGCAGTTGGTCTAAATATCGTGGGATCAACAAGGGTAATGTGTTCGGTGGGGAGAAACTGCCCTCCAATTTGCGGCGTTGTTGTGTGTGCGTTTTGTTTCCTGTGTAAGCGCCAGTGTGTGGGCAGGCAGCAGCAGTGTGAAGTATCCTGATGGTACTGAAAGCAGAAGGACTAGGAAAGAAGTGAGGTCAAGTAGACCATCACGAAACACACACACAAGAATCGGCATATTAAAGATGCGAAGAACAGCTTGTATAAGTACTCTTTCCCATATGATAAACCAACCCACGTAGCGATATACATCTATACTATGCACCCTGCTGACTTAGAGGACAATGTATATTAAGCCAAGGATGAGTAATAACACTGCAAAAATGCTGTTTTTCCACACTCACACGTGTGTACGGATATACTCTTATCAACACCTTTCCAGCTTTTTAATTTCTGACAAAGCAAACACTAGAGGAGACCCTAGGCTCATCGTAAGCCTTGTGTTAAAAATAGAACCTCTGTGTTTGCAAAAAGCCCAGATGCTTGGCTTCCAGAAAATTCTAATATTGTCATGGGCCCACGCAATAATGCAAGGATAGTTTATTTTCTTCTCTAACAGCAAAAAAGAGGCATGCTGGAAAGAAGGCCTGAAAATAAAATCTGTTTACAGTCATCCGCGTTTACACTTCGAACAATGAGGTTGAGCAAATCAAAGACAGTGTTGTTAAATCACCTCTTCACTTCTTTAATTTTCTGATGTATCAAAATAGGAAAAAAAGGTTTTGCACATCATATATGCATGAATCTGTAACAGATTCTTGTGTGAGCTTGTACTAGATAACATTTCTTGACAGTATGAATTCTCTCAATGGCAGAAAGCATTTAGAGTTCTTCTAAAAGCCTTTCTAATCATTTCATTACCAGTAGAGGATTTTGTCACACGCTAGCTGAAGGTTATATCATTTGATGATTTTTTTATGACACACTGATGCCAATCAATTTTCTTCTTGTGTCTTATGAATTTGAATATATATGCGATCCAGCAGTTGATAGAAAGTAGGCTTGTGTTTTCAAGAATTCTGTCATGATCGGTTTTAGAGAAAAACCCACATGCAGAACACCACTGAGACTTGGTAAAAAGTTTAACAGAGTTTATTAGTTTTCACACAAAGAAGACAAGATTCAGGTTCAGGTCCGGGCAGGATTCTCTGGCGTCTGCAGAGACGGATAGTTGGTTAGCTGGGTATGCAGATAAGTTAAATGGATTCTCAGATATTTCAGTGGATACCTTGAAGAGGTCCAGGTTTGTTCAGAGAGAGGGAACCAGTTGGGATCAGAGACAGTTGGTTCAGCAGAGTGCTTAGGCAGCAGCAGCGTCTTACTTCTGACTTCCAGTGATCTGACCTTGGTTGAAGTGATCAGCTCTTTCATAAGAGCAGCAGGTGGATTCCAGAAAGTAGTCTTCAGGTTTGGCTCTCTAGGGCAGGCAGGCAGATTCAGTTTAAGCTCATCCAGAGCTTCTCTCGAGAGACTGGTTTCCTAGGAGCGAGAAGACAGAGGCAATTAGTTTAAGGTTTCTCTAGGAAGATAACTATCAGTAAATTCTGAGGCTCAGGTTCGCTAACCAAACTTGGCTAACACTGCGGCGTCGAAGCAAGGTCTGGCAGCTGCTTATGAAGGCCGGTCTCCTGATGAGCTGATGAGCGTCAGCTGAGCTGGGGGGCTCCAGCCCAGGAGGATCCACAGCGCATTCTGCTGGAGAAGGTGGAGAATCTCCAGATCCCAACAAATTCATTTTGTGTATGTAGATTGAATGAGAAATATTATATTCACATAGCCAATATTTGACAGGGTCATTTCATCAAGTTATTTGCTTTTCATTCTGCTTACAAAACTTCTAAATATAATTCTAAATATGATAATTATGAATTGTTAATGTTGCTAATAATGCTGCCATGAAAGGACAGCTGATCTTGTCAAACTGATCCAAGTTCAATCAAACAAAGAAGCAACACAAAGTTATGTGAAGCAGGAGGAAGTGACCTCCAAGATGAAGAGAGGTGCTAATGTTGTTGTTTTGTTTTTTTTAACTCAAAGGCTTAAAAATAACAGAGAAAAAAAGCCAGAGAGAGGCTGCATACTTTGAAATATTCTCTCTTTTTAATACATCATTTAAGTTGGTCTTGACTCTAAAAACATAAAACTGTGTTCAACTAATTATATTTATGCCTAATTTAATCATGAAATAACAACTGAATTCGCATTTTAAATAAGTCCTGACCCGCTTTTCTTTCCCCAGTGGTGCAACTGAAAGTTATGCTAACTTTAATGTTAAACATAGCTTTCAGGTTCGCTGGGTCAGTGTATGTTCACCACTATTATTGTATTGGAGTTTTCCTGTCTATTTTTTGTTTTGTTCTGTGGCCTAAAATTAAAAGTCCAATAATGAATTCTAATCTGATTTCTAATTTTTTACACTAAACAATAGTTTTCAACAATTCTTTGTGTAGGGTGCACTCCTGAACACCTCCAGGACTATTTTTTCACTTCGTGGCATATTTACAAATCAGTGCTCATCATAATTTAATAACATCATAGTTCTTTTCTCTGCCCCAGATTTGCATGTGTGGGAGTATGGGACTGGAGGGAATGGAGTCCAAGAGAGGAAAGAAAATCTAACTAGGCTTCTAAGCACATTATGATGCACCTGCCTATTAAAACCAGATGAGAACATCAAGCCATGCATGACTCCGAAATACACTTAAGATACATGCACACGCTAACATGCTAATTTCATTTTCCACATCCCTTCTTTCTTTAACTCTGCATCAACGCATTTCCCATTGGTAAATTGCAAACTGTGTCTCTGTTAAACAAAGTTGATCTTTACCAGCTTTTTACTTATTCATTTTTCTTTTCTATTTTATTTTTTTCACTGTTTGATAGATTGCCTGATAAGTCAGTAATTGATGGTAGCACTATACATTAATTTCTTATTATTTTATGTTCATTGCTACTTTATACTCAGATGTATAAATTATGTTGTATTATTGAAAAACAAAGTTAATTCTCTGCAATTAGAAGGGTTCTATAGTACACAGTAATATCAACCTTTAATTAAAACCAAAGATATAATCATACTTTAACAAAGCATAAGCAGGTCTGCCACCACAGTTTTAGGTCAACATGATTGTGAGTAAACTCAGATATGGGGGCAATGATGTGGGGGGGTTGGGGGGGCTAGGGTTAACCAGGAATTTCATAGTCATTCCTATTAGTCCAAAATTGAGGAATAACAGTAAAACACATTTATGGATTCAGTGTATGAAAGATAAAAGAAAAAAAAACAACCATCTGATTTATGGTTGAGGTCATGAGTCAGATCCTCCAAAGGAAAAATTGTAGATAACCGAGCTAACCGAGCTATCCAAATACAGCTATCAACTGTAGGGGCACACAGGGGCATTAATTGTAAAAAATACATTTTATAGAAAAAAAAATTTAAACAAAGATTCCAAATGTACATTCAGGCTCTGAGGGGAATGAAAATGCTCTTACACCCAAAATATATTTAAAGTTTAAATGTGATTGTGTGACCAAAATAGATAAATGATGGTACTTTTTTGCTTTACATTTACAACAGTGTAATGAAAGCAGAATGTTGGACCCAGAAATCAAGGTGAGACAGACAGTGGGAAGATTCAAAATGTTTTATTGGGATAAACAGCACAGAAGGCTGCAGCAGCTGCAGGGCTCCACCCTTCAAAGGCACACTGGTTTAAAAGTTAAGTCCATCCTCTCGATTGTGGCAGCTTCCAGCCGATGGACTGCCAACGACATGCTGCTAACAAGGTCAGGGAAACAGTTCATAACAGGAAGGCACAGATATCCTGGAGTCCGCAACCCGGCCAGGGGTTCCGATCAGTACGGAAACATACAGATCCAGGGTTCCAGGAATCCACAGAGCGTTCAGGGAGGTTCAGGGTTCCATGAGTCCAACAGCGAATTCAGGCAGAAACATTCAGATGGAAAACAGGTGTGCTCAGTAGTTCAGCAGCAGAATAACACATGGCAACAGGGAAACAACAAACTTTATTTTTTTTTATAATTTTTTTTTTTTTTTTTTACAGTGTCCTGTCTGGCAAAGTGGCAATAAGAATAATTGTCTTGATGCCAAAAAGAGCCCAACAGATTTTACTTTCACAAGTGGAGCAGTATGGCAATTGCCATATTGCTCCACTTGTTTCATGCATATAAATTGGTTTATTATAATTATGCAGGGAGTTTCACAGTTTATATGGACACTGCAATGTAAATAGAGCAGAAAAACAGAAGAAGAAAAAGGAAAAAAGAAAAAGAGAAAAGATGAAAGAAAGAGGAGATAGAAAGGAGACAACGACAAAACATTTTCAGTCTGCTTCATCACCTGTAACGAGATGAAAAAAGAACACCACAACCGAAAGACATGGTACGAGATATACAATAAAGCAACACCTTGAAACTATCACTAAAGTAGTATTATTAAGTCTAACATGTACTCTGAAACAACAAACTTTAAACTAGCTCCCTCCACTGAGCCAAAGGGCACACTCAGGGGACAACAGCCAGGATACGATCAGTAAACTCCAAGACAAGACTAAAAACCCTCTCTAGCCACTGGCCTCCGAGAAAGAGAACTTGAACTGTGAAAAAATTAAGAGATCAGAAACTACACACAAACAATCAATGATCTGGCCCCAATAGTTGGGTTTAGCCGCATATAAAGCAGCAGGAGAAGGTGGATAAGATGAAAGATAGTTAGTAAGAAGGGTTAGAAAGGTGAGTGAAATGAGCAATTAGGTTAGCCATCAGGGCAGTGATCATGACAAACAGGGATTGGAACCATTGGGGAACCTTTTGCGAGGGCAGATATGGGTGTACTAAGGTCTACAAAAAAAAAAAAAAAGATTTAAATTTATTTTCTACTCCTCCTCCTCACGCAGAATTTCTGGGTATGTGAAATTTAAATAACTTATTGCCTCATTTATGCTCATATAATCCTGTTGCTTGCTGCTTGTGTAAGGCAACATAAATCAACGTGATTATTACAAATCTAAATCAATAACTAACAGACTTTTAAGAAAGAGATCTTATATTAAACCACATTGAAGTTTTCAACCTTTTATATGTATATATATATATATATATATATTAATTGGAATATCCTGATTTATTTGATTTTGCATTGATACGTTAAGTCTTTGCATTGATACATTAATTTACCTTGAGTTTATTTTCAGTAATGTGTTGTGTTTGCATGGTCCTTAGATATAAGAATACTGTAAGTGGGCTTATTATGCAATACAGGTACTGATATTTTAATCCCGTGGTCATCTGTGATTATTTACACAGTGAACTATTTATCACTCAGAGCCAGATCTACCCTTTAAAACTGGAAGAATCAGAAAGTATTTATTTTGGTTGTTGGTAAATAATACAGCCGCCATGGTCTAAATTAATCAATAGGTGAAAGGATTTTAACAGCTGATCTACTGATAGAACATCCCTATGTTTTAAGAAAATTCTATATAGATTATTGTATTTTTGAAGTTTATTGAAGTTTACAGTCATGGAAAAAATTGCTGGTACCCCTGAATTTTTTACCTTAAAGTTTCTTCCAGAAAGTTAGCAAACATGTTATGCTTGAAATAAAGTAAATTCTAAGTAAACATAACAGAGAGAACAAAGGAACTGTCAGAGGTCTTGAGAACCTTAAACATAGCAAAACATTAACAGCATCAAGGTTAAAGGTTTAATTTCAGAGATTTCAGTGTTTGTTTGTCCACACTGCAGAACATAGCTAAGACCCTACATTACTACGGCTAACCTCCCTGGATTGGGTCAGAAGACAAAAAATGATGAAAGGTTGCAACACAGAATAGTCCAAAAGGGTGTATATGCAGCTTCAAACAACTTATAAAGTAATTTAAGCTGTCCCACAGGCTCATATTACATTGGTTTCAGAACAAACTATAGACTGTTTAAATGAGAGGGAAGTAAGAGGACCCCAGTGCTAATATAAAGACATAAAATGGGACACATCACGCAAAATCCACTCTTCAGAGGTTACATCATGGGATCTTTTCAAGCCAATAAAGGTTACCATGGCTGAGATGAGTGGTTGAGATCTCACGAAAGCTGTGTGTAAGTAAAATGGCAGTATACAGCTAGTTTTCAAGAACTACCCAGGTAATTACAAGCCAATAATTAATTCCAAAAAAACTTAAAAAGGCCAACAGTGACCCTAACCCTTCCCTTTCCAGAGTCATAGGCCAGTATCGGGTATTGCAGTTAAACAAAGACCTCAACGACTCCCCATTACTAAGGGGTGGACCCACTCTCCCAGTTCAATTTGTGGGCTAATCTATAAAGCTTGGAACTCAAAGTTAATCCAGACATTATGAATTGAAAAAGCTTCCTGGATGGGAAGCAAAATATCTTCAAACCTTTTTGGAATGACTATGACCTAAATGACTGAGGATCTTCACCAGTCAATAATTAAAAATTAACGTATGTAAGGTTAAAAATGAACAATTGTCTCGTATTTTGCGAGGAAACAAACTAGATGAGGAGACCCTGAACAGCCTGAGGAGCTACCTGGACCAGTGTTCTGACAGCATCATAATGGGAGAGAGAGAGAAAAAATGCACATACCATCTTGGTAATAAAAAGGATTTGTTGCATATATAGATATTATTTTAGGTACAATAAAGGATGTTTAATAACCTTGAGAACTCTATAGAGAGATTTTCCTTTTGTTCTTTAGCTTAGTTTTATAATGATACTGAGGAGGCTTAATAATATTTTTTCAAATTAGAAGGTATTTGTTAGTAAACTTTAAGTATAATTTAAGTATGTCTAGGCAGAGCCAAGGATCCTCTTATTTTAGAAATCAAAATGTGCCTGATTCTGATATGACACTAAAGGACTGTTGTTAAGGATCAGATAAGTCTAATTAGATGCTGTATCCAATCCATTAAAAGTTGAATTAAAATATCATATGTTTTTATATGTGGTCTTGCTGCTTTAGTTTTAAATCCATACAAGTCTTATATTTCTTTTTTGGTATTGGTTTTGATATTCCTGTGATATGTTCTACTTTAAACCTGTAAGCCTGGAAATGTGTCTGAAATGTGCAAATTATATCCACATGGGACCGTACTAGATTTCATAAAGTATGATTAAGTCTGCTTGATGTCATCATCATCTGATACTGACCACAATGTATTAAAACTGCTATATTTATTAAAGTTAATGTTGCTCGGCTGAAAGGTTTGAGAAGTAGAGAAAGGTGGGAAGAAGAGTGATAAACTCTGATAAACTCTCCCAGTTTGCTAAGGAAAGGTGGAACAAAATTCCAGTCAATAGGATTAAGTAGCTTTTTGATGGTTATGGGAATCAACTTCAGTTCTTTCCAAAGGTTGTCTAACCAAACATGAAGTTGAGGGTTGCAATACATTTATTTGATCCGTTTTTTAGTTTAATGTGAGTATCTCAAATTTGCCTTTATTACTTGTTTGTTTCGCCACAAAAAGGAAACAAACCAATCTATACCAAAAAATTCTTCCATAACTTTAGTATAACTTTGGACAAAAGCCCTGTTGCTTCTTCTCTTGTCGCCAGTCTGTTAATTTGAATTTCCTGTTGTGAACTGCTGTCAAACATTTTATGGCAGCAACTGTCAAATATATGTCCTGTTTTAAGACCACACAGGCACACACAATCAAACAGACACTGTTTTGTACTGAAGTACACACCCAGTTGATTACATGACAAGGTCACTGGCTCGGTGGTGTTCACCATCCTGGTAGCTGTCAAAATGCAGAGTGATTCATACACACACAGGTTGCAGAGGACTTGCAATGTTTTAACTCTCAACACTCCCTACTTGTCATTTATTTATTCATGGCTGGATTACACATTTATATAACAGCAAACAGTCCTTATAGAACTCTAAGTGATTCAAAGCATACAGAAGAGGATACCTATTTGTTTTCACTATGCAGCACTACAGATTACCTGGTTAGCAGAGTAATTGTAGATTATTAGATAATTCTGTGTGATTGGGCTGACCAATAAAAAACTAGAAAAGCACTGGATTATGACTTTTGCAGCCCAATGCTGAAGTTGTCAATATTCACTGCTGCCACCCTCTGGTTTAGGGAGGAACTGTTTGTTTCCTTCGCAAATCACCATCTGATGATGTAGAATCCTTTAGAAATAAATCCTATATTTGGGTTATGATCTGGATCATCATCAAAATTTTATGGATTTTTCCTTGATAAGAGGCCCACCTCTGGTAAAAATGTCATTGCAATCTGTTCATAACAAGCTATCGTGTACACACACAGATAAACACACGCACTATCTGTGGGAGCCTGATGCTTGACAGGCAGTACGAGCTCAGTAGAGGAGATTGAGAAAGTGGTCGGATGAGATCCCTTTTTAAAGCTGACGGCAGAGGATGAGAAACTAAAAAGCCACCGAGTTATGTCGCTTTTATGGCTCAACATCTATTCATACACAGACTTGTGTTCTTATAGCAGTTCATATAACATATACGACAGACAATAAACCTAAGTAACTAGCATTACCAGACACAGCAGAGTGAATTCCCCATTTGTCTACTTTTCTTTCAAATGACTCTGTTCCTGCGCTTAAATCTTATGGTGAGTGAAATATAATTATAGGTCTAAAGATAATTACTTTTAAAGCAAGACACACTTCACCGCATTTACTCAATTAGGCATGATAATGATTCTCTTGTAAACCCCACATCAGCATGCATATAACATTTTCATAAAGCATGAAAATCTGTTCATATTGTCACTGAAAATCTTGCAAACACTGTATAGATATAAACTGCAGGAATTACAGTAATTGTTGGGCAATATCATAGGAAATTGCAATGCATTTTGCAGTAAGAATAGCCAGACAGGGCCTGACAAAACAATGAAGGAATGATTCCTCTGAGATTAATTAAACTAACTAGGTATTTTTTTTGCCATTAAAAGGTGATTGTTAGGTTTCTGTTTCTGTAAAATTTTTCTTTTGATATTCAGTTTTGCTTTGCTCTTTGTATAGGTCTCTTTTTATAGGTTATTATGGTTTAGTTCTTATTTTGTTGTGTTCCTTGGGTTTTTCTCAGTTACTTTCTCAGTCTTGGTGTAACGATCTTAGTTCTGTTGTTTTTCTTTAAGTTTTCTGTTTCAGGTTTAGCCAGGTTCTTCATTGTTTTCTAGCTTTTTTGGTGTGTCTGGATTCATTTAAGTTGCTTAGGTTTTTCTGTCTGTCCTCTGCTGCCACCTTGTGTTCTTTTTCCCTTGGCTTCCTCGTCAGCTCTAATCACACCTGTTCCCTATCAGCTCATTAGCTCTACCTTTGTTCAGTCAGCCATAAATACTCTCCCTCTGCAGTCCCTCTTTGCTGGTTCCTCGTCTTACCTTTCCTCACCCTGGCTCCTTGTTGGTTTTTCCCTGATGTCTCCATGGTTCTGGTTAGTGTTTGATTTTTATGTTGGATTTTTGGATTCCTGTTTTTGTTTAACATTTTTTAAGTTGGATTTTTGGATACCTGTTTTTGTTGCCTGATCTTGCATTAAACCCTCCAAGAACTCACCTCTGCCTCTCAGCTTCTGCTTTTGGGTCCAATTAAAAACCGTTAAACCAAATCCTGACACTTGGTTCTGTTATATTTTATTTTTAGTATCCAGTTTTGCTTTACTCCTTGTTTTCTAGTTTAAAGGGTTTAATTCTTAGTTTGTTGTGTTTTTCTGGTTATTTTCAGTTTTCTTGGTTTCTATTTGTTGCCCTCTGCTGCCCTCTCATGTTTTACTTTTTCCATAGCTATTTTCCTCTCTTGCTCTGTGCACACCTGCTCCCAGTTTGCTCATTAGCCTTCTCTTTGTTTCTGTCTCCTATAAATAATCTTGCTGTTCAGTTCCTCTTTGCTGGGTCATTGTCTAACCCCATCAGTCTTCCTCCAACTCATCTCTCTAAGCCTTCCTCCTGGTTACAGTTCTTCCCCTGATGACGCCTAGGTTTTTGGTTACGTTTGACTTGTGTTTTCATGTTTTTTTTTTTTTTTTAGATCTTTGAATTTTTGGACTCCTGGTTTCTCGTTTGTTTTTGGACTTTGTTTACATTTAGATTTTTGGATAACCAGCTTCTGTTTACAGTAAAACTACTATAAATTCACCTCTGCCTTCCTGCCTCTGCTTTTGGGCCCACTATCCACAAAAAATTGTGACAGTGATGGTAGTGCCTACATTTTCTTTTTTTATTTGCAAAATTTCTAACATTTTATGTCTGCATTTTTTCCACTGTATAATTTTACTACTGAATTTCACTAAATTTCTTCAACTTTTTTGCCAGATGAGGTCACTTTTTGCTTTAAAGCAGCCAACTCTTGAATGTTAAAGTAAAGGCGTTGCTGTAAAAATTTGTTTTATTCAGAATTTAGTTCAGTTTAGTCAGTTTAGAATTTGTATTTTATTTGTTTATTTTTTTTAAATCTTCACTGTTATGTTATTCTTATACTTTTTTTTTTAAGGTCCAAATTTGTGTGACCATTTTTTCTATAATCCCTTTGTTGCTTTAAACTCCAGAATTTCCCCATTGTGGGACAATAAACAGATATTCTATTCTATATGTATTTCCATCACTAATTTTTAAAATCACAACAGTTGATATGTGTCCTGTAATAAAGTTTAAGGGAAAATTCTGACTTCTCATCCAATCAGCTTCTGATGCTCTGCTACTGAATCCTATCCGGTGTCAGCCTGGGCAAATTCTCATTCAGGACTCTGTTTTAAAAGACTGTTCCACCAATAGCATTTCTGCTACATCAAGATGCAGCCCTCCTCCACCTCATATCCTCTATCATCCTCATTGTCTTCTGGCTCCCTTCCTCCTTCAGCCTCCCTTTCAACTCCAGTTTCAGGCCCCTGTTAAAAGACGTACCCATCCTAATTCATCTGCTCAATCAAAACATTATAATTCTCTATGCTTAGCTCTTCCAAGTACCAAAGGATATATTACTCATGTCAATAAAACCCTCACATTGGTGCCTGTGCTCTATATGAGTCTTTCCAGGTTAAATTTATACTTAAGTCAGGCACTTTTTTCTAAGCAGTCCTCAAAAAATACAGCTGCATCAGTTTAGTCTTTTCTCTTGGCCACCATAAAAACTGAACAAATACGAAACTATTACTAAATAACCTTTGAAGGGGCTCTCTGTCTCTGGTATAAATAAACTTATTCATCAGCAAAATATCTAAATTACCCAGCACTATCACCAAAGTAATAGTTAAATGGTTCCAACATGCAGCATTTTACAATGTCTTATTTTACTTATCTGTTCAAGGCAATGCCTTTAAGAAATTATATTCTTTATCCCTGCAGTTTTTATCTGTGCTGCACCTGTTCCTTGTGTAAATCAATAGTATCAGAAGTTTTTGCATAAATAAAACAACTCTTTACCTTTAGCCTTTTGCTGAGTTAGGAATATTTTGGTCAAATCAAA
This sequence comes from Cyprinodon diabolis, assembly GCA_030533445.1. Lineage (NCBI taxonomy): Eukaryota > Metazoa > Chordata > Actinopteri > Cyprinodontiformes > Cyprinodontidae > Cyprinodon > Cyprinodon diabolis. Next base: position 13,881,289 of record CM060066.1, on the reverse strand, counting down.
GGAAGAAGGGGTGTCCAGCCCTGATAGCACCCTACTTCATTTACAAATGGTATTCTGTATTTCCATAGACTATTTAGGTAAATGCTTCTGAAACTATATCCAATTCATGTGATGGTGACATATGATATAGTTAATATCCTATTATTAATGTTATGTTGAGAAATGTTCATGTAAACTACTTTTGCTCTTACTACACATGTTGCTTTCTGTTTCCAGAAGCTTGCCGTTCTAACTGCGTCTTATCCATTGGTTCTAACAGTGACAGTCCATGTTGTCTGACACCAAAATGCAGCATTCTACAGTATAAAACTTTCTTTTTCAACAGTTGCAGATCCTGTAGAATATGGTTCTGTATCCATCTCATGCTGTATTGTTCCTCCCCAGTCTGCTTGGAAAAATTGGCTGCACACACATGAATGCAAACACCATTGCACAAAGCGTGCATACATAATTTTAGAAGGCTTCTCTATGACTCATGACTCCCGATCATTGTTGCCCTCTTAGCAGTTCATTTAAAGTACAACAGTAAGTGAAAGAGATATCCTGGCAGTGGGGACTACTGCCACTGACACAGCATGCTGCCTGATAGTAAAGCAGAAGCAGCAATAGCAGGATGGGGGAAAAAAAAGAAAAGTAGGGGGGGGATATCAAGAGAGATTGTTTTTATAGAAAAAAGAGCAATAATAAGACAAAAAAATGCAGTCCACTTTTAAGTGTGCTTTGATGAAAATTTTTGCATATTACTGAGGCTGGTTTCACATAAACAGCCTAAAGCAAAGAAAATGATCATGTACAATAAGCTAGGCAAAATAAAGCATGAAAACATGACAAATAAAACCTGCACCTGGTTTAACTGTCAATGGAATGATGCTAACTGGCTGGCTGTTGAGCTGGAAAATTTAATTTGTACAAAACACCATTGCATGTTTCGAGCAATTAGACAGACCATTAACCTTTTTAGCTCAAACTGGACTTTCGACTCTTCTGACTTTCTACCTGAACTAAAAATGCTCTGCAAGTTATTGTGGAAGAAAAATTACATCTTTCATTTATGCACATTGTATAAACAAGCATGTCTGAATAAAGACATTTTTTTTGTCGTGTTTTATTTAATTGTAACTATAGTTTTGGAAAAAAAATATTTTATTGATTTTACCCTGAAGCGTCGTATTGAACATATAAGATGCTTTAGGGTAAAGGGTGTTTTATACTGTAGGATTTAAAGCATCATACTTAATGATTATGACAACAAAATTTAAAACCAAGGTGATTATATACTAGCAATTTATTCTCACAATATTCTTAACAATATAGCAGAGAACATTAACTCTAAAAGTTGTGTATTTTACTGTAATTTAAAGAACTACCTTCACATGCAGGGAAGAATAAGGTTTATTCTAATAAAGTCATTCAAATATTTTTCAACCTATACCTTCCTTAATTGTTCAAAATTAACCTAGGGCTTACTTTCAATGTGTCATTGTGTGTGTCAACAAAAATTACCTGTTGGTTATGTGATCATGGCACCCATTATAATCATGTCTGCTTGAAGCACAATGTCTGGTTGACAGAATGTAGTTAGTTGTATCACACTGAAAATGTATTTGTTCCATTACAGATGTTTTTTGTCTTTGTTTTTTTTTTTTGGGAAAGCTTTCTCAGACAAAGATGACCTGATTTTGAACAAGACAATCTTTTTTTATTAAGATTTATCAGAAGGAAAAAATGCATCCAACCAGGCCCTATCATAAAAATAAAGAAATACCACCTAAACTAATTGTGCCACCTTTGGCAGCAACAACTATGAACACAAAAAAATAATTTCTTATAACTGACAGTTTTTTAAATTGCCATGCAGTAATTTAGTCCCACTTTTCTTTGGTTTTTGAGCATGAGTCATTCTTTTAAATCATGCCATATCATCCCCATCTGGCTCCTCTAGTTTGACCTAGCTACTAAAAGCCAATATTTCATTTTTCTTGACACATTAAGTGGTGGGCATGGTAGTTACTGTGGTTCATAACCCAAGTATGTTAAAGTTTAAAGTAAGAAATGGATGGAAAGATATTCTTCAGTATTTTCTGATTGAGAGGAGAATTCCTGGTTCCATCAGTTCCGGCAAGATGTCCAATTCTTTGATCATTTTTGAAAAGATCAATTGAAGTGTGTTGTTTTGGGGGAGGTTTTCAGCATTCTCTCTTCCTTGCTTAACAATCTTTTCTAGACCCTTATTGTTGAATCGTCTAGATGCTGTAAAAGCTCTTCTTTTTTGTGACTTACTGGATAAAGTGTTGATGAGCTGTTGAAACAATTTGGGGTTTTCCTTTTGTTCCGCATTGGTGGCCCTCTTGGCTGTTTGCTAGATTCACCAAAGCACTTCTTGGCAGATTTGCACTTGTTGTTCTTAAGCCTAATTTAAAGCTGTCCAGCTGCTTTATTTAAAGCATTTCTTAGTTCTACATGTCTGACTGTTGCCCCACATAAGTGTGGCAGTTGAAATTGAACCAAAGAATTTGAAAAATTAGATTTGAATACAGATTTTGTCAGGGTTGGTTGTGGTTTAGTAGGACCCAAATGCAGAGGCAGAGAGGCTGAATAGATTTCTTGCAGCTTTAATGAAATAAAAACAGGTAACAGAGGCGGGAATCCAAAAAATCCAACTAATAATGAAGGCAAACCAGAACTATGGAGACATCAAGGGAAAACCAAACACGAGGAGCCAGGGAGAGATGAGGAACGTAGACCACAGCATGGGAAAACAGCAAAGACAAGGAACCAACAAAAGGGGGGGCAGAGGGAGAGCATATATAGCAGATAGAGACAAAGGGAGGGCTAACGAGCAGACAAGGAGCAGGTGTGAGAGGAGACAACGAGGGAGCCAAGGGGAAAGGAACACACATACACACACAAGAGGGAAATAGAGGACAACAGAAAAACATGAGAACTAGCATAAATCTAGAACAGGGGTGCTCAAGTCCAGTCCTCAAGAGCTACTATCCTGCAACTTTTTGATTCACCCCATTTTTAACACACCTGAATCAAATGAGTGGCTCGTTACCATGCCTCTGCTGAGCTAAATGAGGGGATTGAACCTTTGGATTCAGGTATGTTAGAGGAGAGATGCATCTAAAAGTTCCAAGATGGTAGCTCTTGAGGACTGGACTTGAGCACCCCTGATCTAGAAATTACAACAAAACTGGAATTAAACCAATAAAACTAGAAAACAAGGATCAAAGTAAAGAACAACAGAACCAAGACCATGACAAGATTTAACAAGGTAGGTTGTTACATTTAAACAGACGTATAGGATGGTTTGCACAGCTTTTTTTGTAAAAATTATACTTATTTCACAATACTCTGACAAATCAGTTTCTAACTTTTTTACCTAATTTCATAGACTCTTTTGTTTGACCTGGTATTTACGTCCAGTCCATCAAATTACGTTTGAGAAAGTTTAAAACACGTGTATCATTTTTTTAGGTTTTTATTTGTAAAATATTCAAAGAAACTTCCTTCCCACTTTTCAATAGTAACTTTTCCTTTCTATCCAAGAAATCACAAAAAATGTATACAATAAAAAAAATGTGAAAAGGTTTTGAAAGGTTTCTTGGTTTTGGAGACTCAGTTTAGAAAAATACCTGCTTTTAATCTGACATGCTCCATTTTTCTCATTTTTTTACAACTGAGATTGCTGGGATTGCCTTCAGCCATAAGCTAGGTATGCATGTTATACCCAACTTCACTTCAAACAAAAAGTTTTCTCTTCCGAGTACAAAAATTCCAAAATATCATTAAAAACTATTTAGGTTTAAATTGAGCTAAATGAAACATATGGTGACAGAACAAAGAGTGAATTGATAAAAGTCCTAAAGGAACTGGATGAACCAAGAAAAGCTTAGATCAAAGAAAAATGAGTTTAAAAAAGCTTGGCATCGTCTCTCCTCACCTGCCACAACATCTGGGCTCATTCAATGGTATTTCAGTTGTATTTTGTGCACATATATACAGACACACTCACGTCCACATTTGTGAAGTCAGAGTTGGAAATGTGTGACCCATTTCAAAATGATACCACTTAATTCACAAAGCATATCGATCATCTCTATCTTTACCATTTTATTCCCCTCCCTACCCTGCCTTTTTCATGTTTGGGTCAGTCTTTCATCACTAAACTTAATTGCCTCACTAAACTGTGTTGTAGAAAATCTGCCATAGCATATATTCTTCAATCTGTGTAGAGGGGAATACAAAGGTGTGCCAACTTGTTGAACTCAATGCACCTTACTTTAAAAAGACTTTAAAAAGGCTATACTTTGTAGAAAACCCATGCCCTTCACTTAGAGCTGTAAGAGTTTTGGGTATGTCTCAACCAGTGGCTCACATTTGGAGAATTTTTTACTCTGTCTTTTCTTTGGAATAAAAAAAAAAGCTCAAGTCACCTTCGATTGTTAGTTGGAATTTGAACCTGTCAAAAAGGTATTCCCACAGAGTTTATTTTATTTTTTTGTCTAAGTCTTATTTATGATAGAGTTTATTAGTTTAAGTCAAAATTGTATTAATTTCATATGTGAAAGTATTAATCAATGAAAGTCAATGAAAAGTAAAAAAAAAAAATCTCTATCTGAATAATAAGTGCATCTCATATAAAATATAAAATTTTCCCTGAAGCAAACCCGGCGGCTTTATAGCTGCATCCATGTTAGCACGCCACGTTCGATGTGTTAATATTAGGGCTACACATAAGATTGATTCCTTGTCGCCCCCAGATATACATCCACGCTACGTAACTCATGGCTATAGACCCACCTCCCAAACCAACTTTGACAATAGATAACAAGAGCCTGGCATTAATGCAGCAAGTTAACACTGTTAACGGCCCACCACTACTATATACAAATCAATATATCTTTTATGCATCTCATAATTTGTTCAAACATCACTTTCAAACATCAAATTGTTGTTTTTTGATTATTTGACTTTTTTCCTCCGTTATTTAAAGGCCAAACATTGCTATACTTAGAAAACTATTTTTTTTTGTTTTACTAAATTACTCTGCTGATAAAGCAGAAGACATTCACATGTAATCAGATGAACATTTCTCCCTCCTCATCATTCTCCATTCATGCAGTTCTTCTCTTTTCAGTTTCCTTCATACGAACTGCTTTAGATTTATTTAACAACTCACATACACTATATTGCCAAAAGTATTTGCTCACCCATCCAAATTATTGGAATCAGGTGTTCCAATCACTTCCATGGCCACAGGTGTATAAATTCAAGCACCTAGGCATGCAGACTGTTTTTACAAACATTTGTGAAAGAATGGGTCGCTCTCAGGAGCTCAGTGAATTCCAGCGTGGAACTGTGATAGGATGCCACCTGTGCAACAAATCCAGTCGTGAAATTTCCTCGCTCCTAAATATTCCACAGTCAACTGTCAGCTGTATTATAAGAAAATGGAAGTGTTTGGGAACGACAGCAACTCAGCCACGAAGTGGTAGGCCACGTAAACTGACGGAGCGGGGTCAGCGGATGCTGAAGCGCATAGTGCGAAGAGGTCGCCAACTTTCTGCAGAGTCAATCACTACAGACCTCCAAACTTCATGTGGCCTTCAGATTAGCTCAAGAACAGTGCGCAGAGAGCTTCATGGAATGGGTTTCCATGGTCGAGCAGCTGCATCCAAGCCATACATAACCAAGTGCAATGCAAAGCGTCGGATGCGGTGGTGTAAAGCACGCCGCCACTGGACTCTAGAGCAGTGGAGACGCGTTCTCTGGAGTGACGAATCGCGCTTCTCCATCTGGCAATCTGATGGACGGGTCTGGGTTTGGCGGTTGCCAGGAGAACGGTACTTGTCTGACTGCATTGTGCCAAGTGTAAAGTTTGGTGGAGGGGGGATTATGGTGTGGGGTTGTTTTTCAGGAGCTGGGCTTGGCCCCTTAGTTCCAGTGAAAGGAACTCTGAATGCTTCAGCATACCAAGACATTTTGGACAATTCCATGCTCCCAACTTTGTGGGAACAGTTTGGAGCTGGCCCCTTCCTCTTCCAACATGACTGTGCACCAGTGCACAAAGCAAGGTCCATAAAGACATGGATGACAGAGTCTGGTGTGGATGAACTTGACTGGCCTGCACAGAGTCCTGACCTCAACCCGATAGAACACCTTTGGGATGAATTAGAGCGGAGACTGAGAGCCAGGCCTTCTCGTCCAACATCAGTGTGCGACCTCACAAATGCGCTTCTGGAAGAATGGTCAAAAATTCCCATAAACACACTCCTAAACCTTGTGGACAGCCTTCCCAGAAGAGTTGAAGCTGTTCTAGCTGCAAAGGGTGGACCGACGTCATATTGAACCCTATGGATTAGGAACGGGATGTCACTTAAGCTCATATGTGAGTCAAGGCAGGTGAGCAAATACTTTTGGCAATATAGTGTATGTCCAAACTTAGACAAAACTCCAAACTCATGAAACTCAGTGTTCACAAAATCGAATGCTTACTTACCAAAGTTAATCATAACTAGCTTTCGAAATATAAACTAAATGTCACTAATCAAAATAAACAATTACTGCCTTTATCACAGCAAGGATCGACCCAGTACACCAAATCTAAATAGATCCTTACATTATATCACAGGATGACTAACAATTGGGCATAACAAATGTGCTACTCCTCTGTTTCTGTTACCATAACAGCCACCGCTGTAGCACATCCTACCGACGGCTACAGTAATAACAAGCTATACAAAAATTTATTTTGTCAATCATAAAATAGTAAGATCTTTGACTCCTTCATTCGGTCACAGATTGTCTAAAATGGGGACTGTCCCTGGATATCAGGACATCTGTTCACCATTTTCTTATGGCTGTTATCCTAGACTACCAGACAAACTTCCATGGTGTTCAACTGATGACAATGAAAACTAGTCACCTACAGAAAGAGACAAATATTTTTTATCATATTCCCACAGAATATTTCTGCAATTACATGCAAAGGCATGTTTACTGAACACAACAAAACTTTAAGACATGCAGCACAGCCCTATGCTTTTTATTATTTTATCAAACCTTTATTCTAGCAGGAAAATTACCACTGAGATTAACAATCTATTTTCTAAAGAAAATCTTGACCAATTCTTTAAGTCTGTTTTGTTTATGACCTGGCTTGTTTTAAACACTGAACAGGAAATTTGTGACTTTTAGCAAATGCTTTCCTTTTTTAGCAAATGCTTTCCTCATCCTACGGTGTAATAAGGTCACATTTATGCAGTTTCTGATTTATAATTGTAATGCTAACAGAATCTTGTTTAGCATATTCATTTCTTCTATTATAAACAACTTTTATGTCATCCTTGCTCAGGTCCTTGATTTCTGTCTCCCTTATGAGGATCTCCTCATCCTAACTATTAGCGTTTAAAAATATATATTTTTTTAATTTTTTACCAACAGAATTGACACTTTCACTGTAATCTTTTTTTAATGCAGCAACTTAAGAGCTAAAAATAATATTTATATAAACAATTGAAGCTGAAATAAAAAAAAAAAACTTTTAGAATAGTATGTTTCTAGATTGTAGAACACTGGAAAGCTGTAAAGAACTAAACAACAGTGCCATCTGGTGGAAATTCAGGACACACAGTAATATTATTTTATGCATCTTTTTTTCCCCACATACTGTTAGTGCCTCTTTTAAATTGTAATTTTTAAAATTAAAAACATTATTGTTTTAAAGAAATTCAGTTTTGCATCCATCAAGAAATGTATTCTGTTTAGCTGCAGAACATACATTTCCTAAAGGCATCCAAAGCAGAAGTGATCCTTTTATGTTTAATTTTTATTAAGTTTGACTCTGTTAACAGCTTTTTTTCTATTTTCAGGTGTGGAAAAACAAAATGTTTTTTGGATCATTTGAAAGTGGAGAAGATTAATAAATTACTTAAGAGATTTGCATCTTAAATTTGATTCCAAAACTACGTTCCAAACTGATCCTAACCACCTAAATCTGTTTATATTTTTTTCCAAATTTTGTGGGGGTTTCCAGATAGACCAAAACAAAACTGTGTATTTTTGCGAACTAAAAGCCAATTTGTACATATATTCTTTGCAATTAAAAGTTTGCGCATGACCATGAGATGATACCTTTTCAAATCTTATAAGAGAGTTTTAGAGCATGATGTCTCTACTAATGTTGTACATTTAAAGACTGGCCTGTTCTTGGTTATTTAAAAACACAGATATACCAAAGTTACAACCATTACTTGGACATTTTTGCAATGTATTCATTCACACAGCACACAGCATGAAGATGCCCTCTTTAATTTCACACTAGGGGTGACATATTCAGCATATTATATCTTTCACACAGTGTCCTACCATGTAATTTCTCTTTTCTTATCTTATCACTGAACATGTGGGCAAAAACCTACCATTGGAAACTGCCCAGAGTGAATCTGTATATGCACAATGCAAAGGTTTTTAAAGTGAATTTCACTGTATTGAAACTGTATTTAATAATGTGACACTGAATAAAAATTTTGTAATTCAGAACTGAACTAATTCTCTTTCGAAACTGTATTTTATTTAAACATAAATATGGATTGTTCTAGCCAGTAAAAAAAAAAAATATATATATATATATATATATATATCAGGAACTGAACTAAGATAAGCTAATCAGCACATATGGAGCAGGTGTGAGTGGACTAACAAAAAGAGACCAAGGGAGAAGTAAACAAACACAAGAGGGCAACAGAGAGCAACACAAGTGCACAGTCTGCCTCCACATACTCTGTATGTTCTTGGAGGATCGAGGAGGACCTCAGGAGGATGGCTTCTCTGGACGATGGGGGAGGACCTCAGGAGGACGGCGTCTCTGCAGCAGGAGACTTGGAGGACCCAAATATTTATGAATGATTGACACATTCATTGAACTCAATAGGCAACAAAAACTCTGTCCTTTTCAAAAAATCCCATGGCTAATAGGATTAAGAAAAAAAAGAGAACAGGCAGTAATCAAATTTGTAGCTTTGCAGGCACAATAGATTGCAGGAGCATTGTTATCTTAAATGGATTATGAACTTAAAACAGAGGAGGAAAAACTGTATTTATGTTTCAGGTATCATAAAATGAGCCTCATTATTCCCCTTAATCAACTGATTCAGTGAGTTATAGAGCAGTGTTGCTTATAAACTTGGTCTTTATCACATACAATATGCCTGTTTGAGTTAGACAGAATATTAGGTCCAGGTATAATAATAATACTTTTATTAACAGTGAAGTATAGTGCACTTGTAACATACAAGACATGTACCTGTGCTTTGCCTGCTGTAGGTCTTTATTGAGTCTTTCTTTCTGGGCCCTGGTATAAACCAGTCTCTCTCCTGATTCATAAACTGTATCCTGGGCTATCCTGTATCCCACCCTTGGCTTCTGGTTTTATGTATTTTATCTGTATTTGTTTATTTGTCAGGGTCAGTTCTCATTAATGGTACACATTACAGTTCAAACAGAGATATTAGCATAAATATGTACAAATATTTACAAGGTAACACGCAATCCTGACATTTGGCTGAGTCATGCACCAGGAGATCAGTAAGGTCTAGTGAGCACATTGTTGATTTGATTTTAACCAGATTTTTAAATGAGTTCTGAATGTGTTAAATGTGGAGGATTAGCTGATAGAGAGGGATGCTGACTGAAAGAACAATCTGGCCAAAGGTGGTCTGTCGGAAGGGCACTTCACAATCTCCTCTTGCAGTAGACAGAGTGGCTTTACCATTCAGTTTTATGAATTACTTTAATAGCGGTGGTGAAAGTCTATTGAGTACTTTATAAACCATGCAAGCAAATTTAAGGTATTTAAAATTCTTTAAGTTGTAAGTCTTCAGAATGCAACAATGGTGGTAAGAAACAGGTTTTTTAAGCGACAATATTTAAAGCTGTTTGATATAGTGATATAGTTCTATTTGTTTAAATGCTGTCTCATTTGTAAGAGACCAGGTTGTAAAACAATATTCGATGTGCGAGAAAACCATAGCACGCAGAAACATCCTAGCTGCCTGAAATGTCATTGATGAAAGAATATATCTGAATTTATGAGGACTGAATTTAATTGATTTAGAGATTTTCTTAACTTGACCTTTAAACGTAAGAGTAGAGTACCACTTCAAGCTCAATGTTTTGTTAAGAAAACATCATACAGACGGTCTTTTAAGTATTTAATTGGAGACATGATTTTGCGAGCCAGCTTTGGACTTGGGCCATTTCAGATGTAAGAATGCGGCCAGCTACCTCTTTATTTTTTGCTGGAGTATATATTACATCATTGTCTGCATACATTTATATCTGGGTGTGTCTGCAAGATCATTTATGTAGTGTGAAAAAAGCACTGGTCCTAGAATGGAGTCCTGTGGTACTCCCACTGTGCACTCTCGATAGGGCGATTTGACACAGTTGACCACAGCACACTGCATTCTATTGGTAAAATATGATTTCATCCATTTTATAGCTTATTCTGAACAGTGTAAAATTCGATCATTTGGTTAGTAGAAATGTGTGGTCAAAGGCTTTCTTTAAATCCACAAATACAGCACCAACTCAAGCATTCTTGTCTAGAATTTTTTTCTTTTTCTGAAAACGCACTGATAGCGCCCTCTGTTGAGTGATGGGTGCAAAATCCAAACTGCATCAGATGTAGAGGGTTATCACGACCCATTTCTCTGTAGTCTCTATTTTAGAGGCTACAGATAAGATATTAATTGTTCTGTAGCAATGTTTGTCGGTTTTGTCCCCGATTTTGAAAATAGGACTAACTACACCCTCTTTCCTTTTGTCTGGGACCATTGAGTGTTATATGACATACTTACCGTGTGTAATAAAGGCATCCCCAAAGACGTTACTCGAGGGCCACCTGTCCTGCAGGTTTTACAGGTTTCCCTGCTTTAGCACAGCTGATTATGATGATTGCAGTTGAGCAAATGCCTGATCATCAGTTTTCAATGAAAATCAGCTGTACTGGAGCAAGCAAACTTCTAAAACCTGCAGGTCAGCAGCCCTTGACGACCAACTTTTGGAGGCCTGGTGTAATATGTGGTATCAGTGTGTCTTCATGGGCTTTTATAAAACTGACATCAAGGTGGATAGGAAAAATGTGATTGTGTTTGTTGGTGGGACAGCATCAGAGCAAAAGTGAAAATAGGATAACAGACAATGTCTTCTATGAACTTTGCCCATTTTGTTAACTGAAAGCAATTCTGTAAAGCTGAGCAGGTCATCCCCAGGCTGTCAATCAGATAAGCCAATTGCAGTCAGAGTGCTCAGATTGCTACAATGCTATTTGCAAAAATCCAATTATGTCTTCCTCTATTCTATACATACAAGTATACACACAGATTGTTACCCCACCCTCACACATCCAGCCCCAAAACACATGCATACACACCCCGACACACACCCATCCCACCCACACACACACACACACAAACTTATCTCACCATCTTTGCACGGCCTTTCCATTGACTTTCATTAAATTCTACAATGTACAGTAAGTGTGATCCTTACCCTAACCATTATGGGTTCATACCTACCCTGTGTGATTTCTAGGTCCCAACAATTACCTATACGTCCCGAAATTGTAGCATATATCTAGAAAATTGGCCCAAAAGGGTAAAAAAACACATGGCCACTTATATAAACATACATATGTATTATTGATATTGATACTGCAGCTCTTTTAGTGTCACTATGGGCTTCCTTGGCTGTTTCGTTAATCGTTGCTATCCTTGCTTATTTTTAGTTAGGTCGATGGCCATGTCTTGGTGGGTTTGTAGCAGAGGTGTCAAACGTGTCAATGCTTATTAGTCAAATAGAAGTATAAATCCTGCTGTTTAAAAACACTTTTATAGAAGTTAGAGTATTAGCTTACTCTAGTAAAAAATAAAAGTATAAAACCATTTATAAAAACTACCTAACCTCTTAACATCCGCTTCATTTTGGGTAATCCTAGCCTATTTTGCATACCCAAATGGAAAAGCAAATAACATAGGAACTGTAAGCCCAAATTACAAGTGCAATACATTATTTGAAAGCTAACACCCTCTAGTATCTAGTTAAAATTGGGTGAGTAAAACACAGACACACCTGCATCATTTCAAACATGACTCAAAGTTGTGTTTTTTTATTCTCGGAAATTATAGGTCTTTTTTGAACAGCAGCATTTCAGACCTCTAGCTATAACAGTTCCAGAGTTGCGGGGCTTTAAACTTTTGGCATCAGCTTGGAGCTGCGTGCAATGGCTCTACGTGCTGGTATACATTTTACCAGTGGAATTTTATGCATTCTGAGTTATTACCCCCACTTAAAGGGAAACGCCTTATTTTTTTACATTTGGCCCTTGATTTTACGTTATTACATCATATTCTACTCACCCATATGAGTTTTGTGTCATTTGGAGCTGTTCTCATATGAGTGATTAGAAAAAAAAAAAAAAATATATATATATATATATATATGTATATATATATATATGTATATGTATATATATATATATGTATATGTATATATATATATATATATATATATATATATATATATATATATATATATATATATATACACTATATTGCCAAAAGTATTTGCTCACCCATCCAAATTATTGGAATCAGGTGTTCCAATCACTTCCATGGCCACAGGTGTATAAATTCAAGCACCTAGGCATGCAGACTGTTTTTACAAACATTTGTGAAAGAATGGGTCGCTCTCAGGAGCTCAGTGAATTCCAGCGTGGAACTGTGATAGGATGCCACCTGTGCAACAAATCCAGTCGTGAAATTTCCTCGCTCCTAAATATTCCACAGTCAACTGTCAGCTGTATTATAAGAAAATGGAAGTGTTTGGGAACGACAGCAACTCAGCCACGAAGTGGTAGGCCACGTAAACTGACGGAGCGGGGTCAGCGGATGCTGAAGCGCATAGTGCGAAGGGGTCGCCAACTTTCTGCAGAGTCAATCACTACAGACCTCCAAACTTCATGTGGCCTTCAGATTAGCTCAAGAACAGTGCGCAGAGAGCTTCATGGAATGGGTTTCCATGGTCGAGCAGCTGCATCCAAGCCATACATAACCAAGTGCAATGCAAAGCGTCGGATGCGGTGGTGTAAAGCACGCCGCCACTGGACTCTAGAGCAGTGGAGACGCGTTCTCTGGAGTGACGAATCGCGCTTCTCCATCTGGCAATCTGATGGACGGGTCTGGGTTTGGCGGTTGCCAGGAGAACGGTACTTGTCTGACTGCATTGTGCCAAGTGTAAAGTTTGGTGGAGGGGGGATTATGGTGTGGGGTTGTTTTTCAGGAGCTGGGCTTGGCCCCTTAGTTCCAGTGAAAGGAACTCTGAATGCTTCAGCATACCAAGACATTTTGGACAATTCCATGCTCCCAACTTTGTGGGAACAGTTTGGAGCTGGCCCCTTCCTCTTCCAACATGACTGTGCACCAGTGCACAAAGCAAGGTCCATAAAGACATGGATGACAGAGTCTGGTGTGGATGAACTTGACTGGCCTGCACAGAGTCCTGACCTCAACCCGATAGAACACCTTTGGGATGAATTAGAGCGGAGACTGAGAGCCAGGCCTTCTCGTCCAACATCAGTGTGCGACCTCACAAATGCGCTTCTGGAAGAATGGTCAAAAATTCCCATAAACACACTCCTAAACCTTGTGGACAGCCTTCCCAGAAGAGTTGAAGCTGTTCTAGCTGCAAAGGGTGGACCGACGTCATATTGAACCCTATGGATTAGGAACGGGATGTCACTTAAGCTCATATGTGAGTCAAGGCAGGTGAGCAAATACTTTTGGCAATATAGTGTATATTCAATTCAGTTTATTTATATAGCGCCAAATTCACAACACATGTCATCTCAAGGCACTTTACAGTTCAACCAGATCATACAGTCAAATTGATACAAAGTTTTCTATCTAAGGAAAACCAGTTGATTGCATTGACTCATTGACTCAAATACCATTCCTCACACTAAGCATGCTTGTAGCGACAGTGTGTATATATATATATATATATATATATATATATATATATATATATATATATATTATATTTGCTGTTCTATGAGCCCTAATTCAAGCCTGGTTAAAAGCCCTAGAATGAAACAACAGGTTTCCTTCCTTTTATGGTATGCTCATGAATATTTAGATGAGCTGTGCGCTGATTGAACGAGAGAAGCTGCTGAGCAAAGACGCATCATAGCAACAAGCACTCACTCACTGAAACATCTAAATTGTTGATATCGTAGGGTGACCAGACGTCCTCTTTTTCCTGGACATGTCCTACTCTGGGGGGACTATCAAAATCGTCCGGCATTTCTACATTTCTGTTATTTCTACACTGCAGCACGTAGTTGAAACACACCGGGCACCAAACCAATCCATCAGTTCCGGGGCTGGGGGCAGGGAGCCAACAGGGTACGGAGCAACCCAACCCGACCAAGTAACGGTAGCCTGGACAAAGACGGCACCCCCTGGGTTCCCAGACGACTCCATTTGAGTGCCCGGTCTGGTCCAGGCAGCGGCCCAGCAGTCTGGCTCATTTTCAACAAAGAAACTGTCTGCTTTGTAATTCTTGTACAGGTAAACCCAACTGTAGCCTAAACAGCTAAACTGGTGTCACATCTTCCCCTATTGATGTTCCTTGGCCAGTGAACCAGTGAAATGGGCTGTATGTAAATTTCGGGGCATGACAAAAGTAAAGGCCAGACCCAAATAAGACAACATCCCCGAGTTTACGTCAACTAGGGGCTTCGTTTTGGTTTCTCCAGTTTTATGTTGGAAGTTTTGGGAATTGTGAGATTTGCAAAGAAAGGAGGTGTCGATGGGCTTTGAACTTCTCTCTACATCCATTTCACCCACTGAACTATTGTTATTCATCTATGACAATATAAACTCGGTTTGCATTCTGTGACCCCTTTAACTTATAAAAAAATCAATAAAAGGCAACATCTTAGCAGGCTGTTTAAATTTCTTTCATGTCAATGGAATTAAAAAAATATTTTCCATTAGTGGATTTAGCAGAGATATGAGAGGAAACCACTGATATGATTATACAATGCAATTTAAAATGTGCATAATTCACATTATGAGAACTTGAATCCGTTTCACAGTAACCTCATATGGACCTATGTCCTTATGGAGATCAAAATCCTGGTCCTCAAATGGTAAAGTTCTTTTCTTTGAGCCAGGGTTAGGTTTAAGACTAAGGTTCTAATTCAGTTCATGTAAGGGTTAGGTAAATGTTGGTAATAGTTAGGGTTAGGATAAGGGTCTGGGTTAGGCCATATAAAAGGAATGCTAGTCAAAGACTTATGGGTCTGCCCCATAAGTAAGAAAAAAAAAATAAAAATGGGTGTGTGGGTGTGTGTGTTTATGTCAGGAGTTGGGGTACATATGAAGGTAGACTTTGAACGACGTGTGCGTTTAAGCGTAAATTAGAGAGGCAATTCCATTTTTATGTTGAGCATCAAATTATACACATGTCATTGTGGTTCAAAGCGCTTAGTTTGTCACTGACGCGAAATGAGACTCTTTTATCTTCTTTGTTGCAAACTGTGACGATAACCTTTCCTTTACAATTTAACACTTTGGTCTGTCAGTTTAAACCTGCGAGTCACAGAAACACCAAATGTGTCACCTTTCTTGTTAAACTGCATCTCATTTCCTTTAAGGGTAGTTTCAGTGTTTGCATGCATATGCAACCTGGCTCTAAGTCTTTTGTAACGACTGTCGCAATTTTATGTTGTGAACAGATAATAATAATAAAGATACACAGAAATTCATATTTAAGATGGACACAAGCCTTTGTATTCTACCAAGCTTTTATGTTTAATATTACCTTCTGACCTCACAAAAACCTTAAGGATAATTTTGGAAAGGTTAGACAAATAACATGTTCTAATCTTTCAAAAACAATAATAAGTCTGTACTAGTCATTGGGAGTCTTAACCTAGTGGTTAGAGCAGTGCACTTGTGCTCTGAAAAGGTTACAAGTACCTGGTTCGATGCCCACAGCCTGCACTCTGGGTCACTGAACATGACCCTTAACCCCACACGGCTCCCCGGGCGTCACACAGTAGCAGCCCACTGCTCCCCAAGGGGTTTGGTTAAAGGCAAATGTAAATTTCTCCAGTGTGAAATCAATAAAGTTAAATTATTATTATTATTATTAAACAAAATATTATTTATCACATTTCTAATTTTTTTTTTTTCATTATAATGGTTTAACCAGTGGTGTGAAAAGTACACACATTTGTTACTTAAGTAGAAGTATAGATACTGCAGTTAAAATATCAACTTGACCTCTTTACTCAAGTAAAAGTGAAAAAGTATGCACTCCATAAACTACTAAAGTAACTCCCTCCCTCCGGATCTCCGTACTCTGGACTCCTTCCCTCTTTTCAAATCCAGACTCAAAACTTTCCTGTTCAGACAGTCTTATCCCATCTAGTTCATATGCATCACTCCAATGTTGTTTTCTTCATTTTCTTCCTTTGGCTTTATTTTACTTCCTTCTGTTTTGTTTTCTATGGCATCTTTATACTTGTACTTTTTAGCTCCTGTTTTTAATGTTTTATCTGCCTGTACAGTGTCCTTGGGTGTTTTGATAAGGCGCTTTCAGATAAAATGTAAAAAAAGATGCCACTATATGAATTAAAAGTTAAACTATTTGTAAAAATTCTTTTACATAGGGCCAAGGATGAGGGAGGTCTTGTTTGTCTCCGTCTCCCGATATGCTCTCGCCTGTGTCCGACCTTTCAGACATTTCAACATCTTTTTCTGAATCCGACATTGTAACATGACATAGACAATTCACGTTTGCAGTTAGAAGAACACCTGCTTGCTTCTGATGATTTCCTTTAGCTAACCAATGAGTGTTTGAGTTATTTGACTCATCCAACTACACTAGTTTTCACTAGCTGTGGATGGCGCCAATGATATGCATTGGGTGGCGCACATGACGTGAAATAAATATTTATAAACTTTAAACCGAAGCCAAGAGTAATGAGTAAGGTTTGTTTTTTAAAAATGTAAGCAATAGAAAGTACAGATACTAGTGTGAAACTGCAATGAGTAGAATTCAGAAGTAGGAAGAAAAATAAATAATGGAGTAAAATATAGATACCTAAAAAGTGTACTTAAGTACAGTAACAAAGTATTTGTACTTCGTTACTTGGCACCTCTGGATTTACCATATACAATCATTTTGTAATAACACTTTTACAATCTCGAGAAATAATACTTAATCTTCTAAAATGTGATCTTTAAAATCCTGTTATTTCTATAAACTTTAAAGGATAAATTCCATCCTTGTATCTAAACATATGAATGTTGCCCGATGTGTTTTTTCTGGGCAACATTTTAATTCTTTGTCTTTTAGAAAAACTATAATTTTTGTTTGTTTTTTAATCTTAGAAAAAAGTGTTTACTCAACTACCAACATTTTCATTAGAAGATATTGCATACTGTAATTGAGTTTACGAATACACACTGATATATAATACACACAGACATTCAGACACAATATTCTAACTGTTGATGTGTAATTGTATGAGCGTGTTATGTATTTGGGTTTTTGCAAGAGGAAGAAGAACGCGAGCAAAAGAGAGAGAGAGGAACAGAGAGAGAGAGAGAGAGGAACAGAGATAGACAGAGAAAGACAGGAACAGAGAAAGAGAGAGAGAGGAACAGAGAGAAAGAGAAAGAGAGGGAGAAAGCAAGGTCTACTTAATCTCATATGTTAATCACTTATATGTATTTATAAAGTGATCCAGGTGGTCTACAACACTTCTTCCTAATAGAGACTTCTAATTGTTGTAGGTTTAAATTTTAGTTTTGGTTTCTTTTTTTAATCTTTCAAAAAGAGTAATAAGTCTGTAGTTTTATGTCTGTACTTATTCTCACAGGACTGTGACAATGAGGACCAACATGCTGGTTTTTGGTTCCCTTTATCTTCTTCTATCTTGGATGCGTCCTGCATACACCCAGTGGGTAAGTGGAGCACCGTTAAATTGATGCTATATTTTAAGTTTCATTTATGGCAGAAGATTTGGTTTTGAGTTTTTGAATTTATTCAGCAATCAGGGAAAACTGTCAAAACAACAGATAATCCACAACCACAACTGATATATTTTGTAGCATTTCACTGCAATAAAGATTAAACTCTTTAAAAATACATATACTATTTCATACAAATAACGATAAAAACTGTAACAATGATAACCCCAGTGTCAATGCTACAATGATAACCCCAGTACATGCTACTTCCTAAGCTCTTTCTAGTTAACAAACATGTTTTTTTCATTTTCATCATAAATTACAGTTGGTCCTACAGTTGGTCCTACACCTCTAATTTCTTTTGAGCAATGATCAAAAAGACAGGATTTGTGCCTTTGTGGATGAGAAAGATGTTTATGTGTTTCTCCCAGTCAGATTAGGTAAGAGTTTGATTTATTGGTGATAGTTTTGAAACAAATCAAGCATTTGATACATCACTGCTGCTACTACTGCTGTGATTGGCTAAAAAGTTGACATGGGAGGCAGGTGATCTTCGGTGATCGACCCAACCAGCTTGAAGAATTGTTTGCATTCTGCTCCCTTTTGCAAACACTTTCCACAGTAGACTTTCCAGGCGCATGCTGTTTAGAATTCAAAATTAACTGCAAGGCTCAATCTGGCTTAAGCCAGTTTATGCTTAGCTAAGTCTTGTCCAAACTTTAGGAATTTTTGGCAGTTTTGACAAACAGTGGTAGGAATTAATTTATAGTTGACTATATAGATTTTGTTTTCCTTTTAGTTATACAGAGGCTCATGAAACATATACAAAAAAGACATAGAAAAATATTAGTTATTTGTAACTCTTAATCGATACAAACTAAAGTTTCATGGTTTAATAAGGTTCACTCATAAACTCACTTCATGTTTTATCATTTCAAAATCTGTCTTAGAACTTACTAAATTATATTATTTACTAACTAACTTACAAAATTAATTTAAAAAATCATTAATCATTTTAATGGCAATACAAAAAAACAACATCCTATTCTTATTGAAAGAAAAAGATGAATCCCAAGACAGAACTAATCTAAGAAGGTCTGTGCTTTTTAATGTGGGCTTTTAACTAGTATCAAACATTAACATAATGAAATATTAATTTTGGTTATAAAACATTAATTTCTTTGGTAGAAGAGTTTTAAGCCAACTCTCATGAGGTGGAGGAAGTAACATAAACTATGAGCAGAGTTTCTTAGTTTAGCATGCACCACAAACCCCCATTGAAAAGCATGTGTGATCTTTAAACACAGCATAGCTGTCTCGCTGTGATCAGATTGGTAACTGTGGCCTGAAGTCGGTGTCAACAAACAATAGGCAGCAAGTCTTTATGGAACTGCATGTTGCCCAAACTTTACAGGAACCCTGTGCCTGACCTAAGGGCTTTGAAAGTGCTGGGAAACAGCTGTTATAGGCTGGCTTGCTCAAGTTGTACGTCACCGACTGCAACACAGGAGGCCCAGGGTTTGAATCCTCACTGAGAGGATTGAGCTCCAAGTGTGGGTCCTTAGGGAAGACCCTTCATGTTAATGCATACTTTGTAAGTCACTTTAGATAAAAGCATGTGCTAAATGCATAGAGATATTCACATAATTCAAAAAGACACAAAATTTAAATCACTTATTCGTTTACCTGTTCCATGTGTTGAAGAAAACATCTGGGGCTTGATGAGAATCACCCAGGGCTAATCATTCTTTTCTCTTTCTTTCTAGATCTTTGTCAACTCCATTACACAAGATGATCAGTCGTTCCCGCTGGACATGGCTAAAGACTCTGTTGATGACATGTACTTTGACTGTGCTACAAAAATGGAATCTGAAATCAAGAGCAGGTACTTTCAAGATGAGATGAAGAATGAATTCTTCAAAGCTGCATGGGCACAAGCAAAAGACTGTGCAAACCAAAAATTCAAAAAAAGAGAGAAAGGTGATGAGGCATTAACAAAGGATCACATGCAAGCAATTTGTACATACACTGCTGGAGGAAAGGAAAACTTCTATCAGAAATTCAATGAAGAAGTCAGGACCAAACGGAAAGCATACGGTTCATCCTTTCAGTTCCATTACTTACATTTCTGGCTAACAAGGGCTGTACAGATTCTTAATAACCAAAATAAATGTTACACAACTTTTCGCAGAACAAAATCTATGTTTAATGGAAATGTCAAACAAGAGGTTCGGTTTGGTACTTTTACCTCCACCACCAAATTATCAAATCTGGAAAGGTTTGGTGACGTTACATGCTTCAAGATTAGAACCTGTCACGGTGCTTATCTGAAGAAATACCCAAAGCTTGGTGACATAGAGCAAGAGGTGCTTATACCACCTTATGAGAAGTTCAGGATAATTAAAAAAGGTAAACCTGACAAACAACTTTCAGACTGTGCGATTGTTTATGTTCTGAATAGTACTGGTTTCCAAAGTAATCTTGACTGTCAGCTTGTAAAACAAATACTTTAGTGATTTTTTTTTTTAACCTGCAATTATTTTCTAGGCAACCTAGAGTAGCCTATTCATCTCAGTAAAATTTTACAAGTGGCTGTTCTTTAATGAGAAAATTTTGATTCATCTCATATTATGTCTTTTCCTCTGAAAGTAAGGCACCATACTGTAAGGTTAAAAGAGTCAATGCATCCTAAAACGTGGACCCTTCTGGCAGCAGAGAATGGCATAGCAACGTTATCTGACTTTTTTTCTATAGAGAAGTAATTAATTCTTGTTGCAAGTCTTTTCTGAAGCATTACTGTGCTGTAGTATTATTTGTCATTTTTTCTGTTTTATGCTTTGTTTTTACTTAGTTTGTCAGTAAAAAAAAAAATCTTTGTGTAAATTTACTGCGACTCTGTTTCACTATGCCTCTGACTGATCATCGACTGATACTTCACCTTGGCTACTGCATCTCCCCTCCAATGGGCTTCGCCTCTGAGCATTCTTGCATCAAACAGTTTCAATGTTGCACCAACTCAAAATGAAACAAATTATTTTATTGTCCATTAAAATAACGATTAGAGGATTTTATAAAAGTTAGCTGTCATCAGCCTGTTACAGAGAATGCTGTCAGTTACAAAAGTAAGTTTTTTCACATGCGTGTATATATATATATATATATATATATATATATATATATATATATATATATATATATATATATATATATATATATATATATATAGCAAAAAGCGGGAAACTATGCCATTTATTAAAGGCAGAGTATTAAAAACTAAAATTATAGGAACTTCAGTTGTGTTGTCCAAAAGCTTCAAAGTAATGTATATTTACCGTATATGTAGAGGAGGTATTGCAAAAACAAAAGACAAGCTCAAATGTGAAGGACAAGGGTAAAGGTGAGGTCCAGCAGCTGAGTAGCAGGTGTACCAAAACAATGCATCTTTCAGGGGGTATGGAAAACGCAGAGACGTCCCCGCCACCTCCGCAGACACATTAATGCACCTCTCCCAAATTGTAGGTGACCGCAGACAGTGCCGCGCACAGGAGTCATCAAATCTACACCCACTCTACACTATGCGTATTTCCTGTTTGATACCTTACCGGCTTGTTTTGTTTGTATGTCCACCATTGCGGAAAGCCACTCATGAAGTTTGACCAGCTAGAAGAGGGAGGTGCAGGAGAACGCTGGGACCCTTTTGTAAACCTGGATCCCTGCTCTTTTTCGCCCTCATTGCCCTCCGTTGTCGGACAAACTTGCCCCCACTTCCTCACCGTCTCTAGACGGTATCTAGACCCACAGCTAGATCATGATTGTCCCTCTTGCATTGTAGCGTTGAATAACATAGTGCAGACCACGCTTCAATATTGAGCATAAATAAAAAAATAAATAAAAAACAACAGCCGCAAGCTCACTGCGACACACTGCTGAGGGAGTATAACCAGCCCTTAAGCCTCAAGTTCTTTTAAAAAAGATTGGTTTTGTTTTCTGAATCCATCCATATGATTGAAAATGACAAGGGACACCTCTCCTTTTTAATGAGAAATGTACTCCTCTTAGGGGCCAACATATCTATCTCTTCAATGTGGTGCTCAGTGTCTAATAAGTGCTCAGCTTTTTTTTCTTTGTCAGTTTGAGTCTGTGTTATTGTCTGTGCTCACAGGGATAGATAAAAAACTAAAACCCCTTTCCTGTCTCACATACCTGGTCCCTTTGGTTTTTCAAAGAGGTTTGGATCTCTCTTTCAGAGAAATCATCAACAGCATTTTGGCTTTGAGCACTGTGCCCTCTTTTCGTAAGAAAGCTGTTGTGGAGCCTTTGATTAAAAAAACCTAGCCTTGGCCATGCAAATTTGGCAAATCATAGCCCAGTTTCCAAATTACCCCTGGTATCCAAAATCTTAGAGAAATGCGTTTTTTCACAGTTGCAACCTTTTTTTTTATCAAAATGGCACTTTAGACCAAATTCAGTAAGATTACAAAGCTTGGCACAGTGTTAAATCTCCACTCTTAATTTAAAGGTTTTTTTATGACCTGTTTTCAATAGCAGATTCTGGAGGCTCTGCCATTTTAGTGCTTTTAGACCTGACGGCTGCTTTTGATACAGCTTACCACACAATTCTTTAAAAACAGCCTAAGAGATTATGTAGTGTATGTCTGGGGGATCGCGTTGCAGTGGTTTAAGTCTTACCTGTCAGAGGTTCTTTTCAGTCAGGGGGGGACACTCCTCCTCATCTCCTGCCCCACTTCACTGTGAAGTCCCCCAGGCATCTATCCGGGCCCCATTCTTTTTGCTTTCTACCTCTTCCCACTTGTGGATATTTTTAAGAAGCATAGTATGTCTTGTTGCTTCTATGCTGATGACTGTCACATTTACATGCCTATTGCCAAGACCAATCAGAGCCCCCTTACACCCCTGTCTAGGTGACATCAAGGCTTGGTTAGTCCATATTTTTTTTAAAGCTGAATGGGGGTAAAACAGAAGTCATGGCCTTTGGATCTTCCCACACAAACTTGGGATCCCTCCAAAATTAATTACGGCGCAAAGTCACCAGCCTCGGCATCACCATAGATAGCGATTTTAAATTTGAAAAACAGATCAATGGCATTATAAAATTGTGTTTAATTATCTTCATCTTTTATCCAAAGTTAAGCTATTTTTATTTTTAATCTTTTTGACCAAGTCATCCGTATTTCAAGTTGTTTGGACTACTGCAACAGACATTATTTGGGCATCAGTCACAAAGTACTTTCTGGCTTGCAGTTAGTCCAGAACGCTGCAGCATGACTTTTAACGGGCACCAAAAACATGAACATATCACCCCAATTCTTGTGTCTTTGCACTGGCTATTGTTTTAAAGAGTTTTATTTATATCAGTTGTTTTATACTTACCCTGTTGTGTGTGCAGCACTTTGGAAAGGTTATGTTTTTTAAATGAGCTATATAAAAAAAGTGGATTAGATTGATTGAAATAGATAGCTCTAGTTGGCCCCCAGATGTGTAACAGAAATACCTTAAAAGACTTAAGCAAAAAAAAAAAATGATTGACTCAAGAGTTTAGGTCTGGTTTTATTAAAAAACTGAATTCAAATCTATTTAAAGGAATAGTACACCCAAAACATGATTAGCCTTCATTTTCTACTCACCCCCATGCTGAACAACACTCTGGAGTACTTTTCTGATATCTCAAATGCATCTGGAGATCTGGGAGGCTTCTTGCTGTCTGCTGACATTCAAATAATGGAGGTCTATGGTGCCCGAGGCAGAAAGGTCCATAAAAGTCCACAAAAAAACGTGTCAATATTCCTCCATACTGCTCGTCCAATGTATTCCAAGTGTCCTGAGTTGGTAGCGTCCATAATTTACTCGAAACAAAGTCATTTAGAATGTTTTTAGAGCATAAACAGTAGTGTATAGGATTTCCTAAAAGCGCGCGCCTGCGAGTTCACGAGCCTACGGAAACTGCGGCAGACCAAGCCAGATGAAAGTGCGCATTCAGCGTCTGCTCTTGATAATGCAAGCGTAGAAGAAGAACTTTGCTGTTTACCTGTGCAAAGAAAGAAACAACGAAAGAAAAATGTCTGAGGACTTCAGTGTTGAGGAAGAGCATGAGTTCTTTGCCGAGCTGAATGCGCACTTTCATCTGGTTTGGTCTGCCGCGGTTTCCGTAGGCTCGTGAACTCGCAGGCGCGCGCTTTTAGGAAATCCTATACACTACTGTTTATGCTCTAAAAACATTCTAAATGACTTCGTTTCGAGTAAATTATGGACCCTACCCACTCAGGACACTTGGAATACATTGGACGAGCAGTATGGAGGAATATTGACACGTTTTTTATGGACTTTTATGGACCTTTCTGCCTCGGGCACCATAGACCTCCATTATTTGAATGTAAGCAGACAGCAAGAAGCCTCCCAGATCTCCAGATGCATTTGAGATATCAAAAAAGTACTCAAGAGTGTTGTTCAGCATGGGGGTGAGTAGAAAATGAAGGCTAATCATGTTTTGGGTGTACTATTCCTTTAAGTATACAGTGTATAAAAAATCATGGTATTGCTTTTACTCCCCACACGCTCATTACACCCTCAACCAGTATAAATTCCTCTACACTCAGTGTAAATGTGTTTTTCACATCCTGTGGTGTATAGATGTTTTTTTCAAATGGTGTGGTTTCTATCAGGAAGTCATGGTTTGTTGCTGTTTAAAGGATAGTCGGCAGTTAGGTGACAAAACAACAAAAGAAAACTTCTAAATAACATTTTACAGCACAGCAATACCATATGATTTTTTTTTCATTTAAACTTTATTTGTGTTATTATTTATGGTTTCATTACAGAACGAAGTTTTGTTTTGTACAGCTCTCATGACATTTCCATTTCTTAAAGTGCAGTAGTGATTAAATGTAAACATTGAGAGGCAAAAAAAATGATATGGTCAGTTTGATGCAGAGACCGTCATGATCTGCCATTATAGCTGGCCTTAATTGTTCATTTCACTCATCTGCCTAAGTCTAATCACTCACCTGCGTCTGTTCCTTTATATTTGGCTCAGCCCAGCTATCAAGGCTAGATCATTGTTTGTTCCCTGTTTGTCTTAAGGTTCTGTTTTCATTAGTTTTAATTAGTCCAGGGTTCATGTTCCCATTTATGTGAGATTATTCTCAAGCCACTGTCTTCAGACGGGTTTATTCCGTAGCCAGTGGTGAGAGCATTTCAGCCTTTCAGCCTTTCCTTAGTGGTTTCTGATTACCTGATTCTGTTCCCTCTCACCCACTGGTCCTGTCTGTACCCATCTGATCTGTTCGCCTGAACTGCCTTTGGACTCCTACTTGATTCTGCCAGTCTTCTGAGCTGATTGCTCAACACACTGGACTCTGGAATACGGATCTGTCTGTTTCTGTGTGGATTGGAATCCCTGACCGGACTGCAGACTCCTGGATTCTAGAACTACTCCATTCTTATGTGATTCCCTGTACTGGATCGGAATCCTGCCTGTTCACTGGGGTTGCTGCTTCGGGGATGCTCTGCTCCTCCTGTAGCAGCTGCCATCCACAGCTCCACACGTCAATTCTGTTATGTTTTGTTTTAATAAATGTTTTGCACTTTCGTACTGACTGTCTCACCTTGAATACTGGGTCCCAAAAGCCAACAGTTCTTCCGATCTATGTTTTCCACTCATGCTCAAAAAACAATGTAGGGACCAACCATTAGTGGCGAACTCCACCTAGAAAAGTTTGAATTGCAATGCAAGCTGAGGAGGAATGACATATTTGTAAAAATCCGTCTCAGTTGACTAAAAAAATTGCTCACATGTGTAGCGTAGATTTAAGACCGTTTGCTACAGTAGGAGAAAAGGCTTCATCAGTGTTGCACAGGACCTACTCGATATTGGAGCCAAGTATGGAGAGGTGGAGGTGGAAGTGATGCTCCCGTGTCCATGCACATTGTGCCATCATGTTGAAGAGGAGTCTGTCACAGTTAAACAACTTGTCATGAAAGAGCTCCGTCAGGTTTGTCACATAGCGTTCAGTCATTCAGTAGTCTAATCATGAATCATTCGAACACTATATTTATTTTATTCCCTTTTTTTAAACTGCTCAATTTCTCAATGGGTCATGTATTTTATGTAAAATATTTGAGGCCTAATAACAATGTACTTTATTTATTTTTCTGCAGACTGCACACCTCTTGCTTTAGTTACTCAGTCAGTTCCTCCTAGTGCTCTTTCTCCAGAGTCAGACACTCCTAGTGCTCTTTCTCCAGAGTCAGACCCTCCTAGTGCTCTTTCTCCAGTCAGTTCCTCCTAGTGCTCTTTCTCCACAGTCAGATCCTCCTAGTGCTCTTAATCCAGAGTCAGATCCTCCTAGTGTTACTTCTCCAGACTCATATACTCCCACTGCTCTTTCTTCAGATTCAGCTTCAGTGTCCTTTCTCCATAGTCAGACCCAGTCAGATTCTCTTAGCGTTTCTCCTGAGTCAGATCATCTTAGTGTTTCTTCTCAATCAGATCCTTATTGCATTTCTTTTCAGTCAGACGCTCATTTTTCCTAGCTCCTCAGTTACACCCTCTTAGTGTCCTAGCTCCTCACTCAGCCCCTCGTTGTGTTCTGGCTCCTCAGTCAGACCCCATTAGTGTCCTTGCTTCTCGGTCAGACCACATTAATATTCCCTATCCAGGGTAGGATCCCCTTAGTGTTCCCTCTCCTAAGTCTGAGCATGCTTTGTGCTGTCCAGAGACCGATCCCACTCTGTGCCATCTAGAGCCCGCTGATTAATTGATTGCATAGTGTATCAAACAGTAATTGCACAGTATACATTGCACAAATTATTGCTGTTGTATTGTTTTGCTTTGTAGAGTCTGGTTAGAACAGGGATGAATGACCTGTTGTAGCACTCCTTTTTACAAACAGGGTGTAAAAGTACTGCATGCAATAACCTATTTCTCTATGTTTGACATCCAGTGCATAACTATATATATAAATATAAAAATCCATCTAGACTCACCGGCCACTTTATTAGGTACACCTGTCCAACTGCTCGTTAACACTTAATTTCTAAGCAGCCAATCACATGGCGGCAACTAAGTGCATTTAGGCATGTAGACATGGTCAAGACAATCTCCTGCAGTTCAAAACGAGCATCAGTATGGGGAAGAAAGGTGATTTGAGTGACTTTGAACGTGGCATGATTGATGGTGCCAGAAGGGCAGGTCTGAGTATTTCAGAAACTGCTGATCTACTGGGATT
The DNA here is from genome assembly GCA_030533445.1 of Cyprinodon diabolis. Classification (NCBI taxonomy): domain Eukaryota; kingdom Metazoa; phylum Chordata; class Actinopteri; order Cyprinodontiformes; family Cyprinodontidae; genus Cyprinodon; species Cyprinodon diabolis. The sequence goes on along the minus strand of CM060066.1, from coordinate 13,853,991 downwards.
TTCACGCACAACCATCTCTAGGGTTTACAGAGAATGGTCCGAAAAAGAAAAAACATCCAGTGAGCGGCAGTTCTGTGGGCGGAAATGCCTTGTTGATGCCAGAGGTCCGAGGAGAATGGCCAGACTGGTTCGAGCTGATAGAAGGGCAACAGTGACTCAAATAACCACCCGTTACAACCAAGGTGGGCAGAAGAGAATCTCTGAACGCACAGTACGTCGAACTTTGAGGCAGATGGGCTACAGCAGCAGAAGACCACACCGGGTGCCACTCCTTTCAGCTAAGAACAGGAAACTGAGGCTACAATTTGCACAAGCTCATCGAAATTGGACAATAGAAGATTGGAAAAACGTTGCCTGGTCTGATGAGTCTCGATTTCTGCTGCAACATTCGGATGGTAGGGTCAGAATTTGGCGTCTACAAGATGAAAGCATGGATCCATCCTGCCTTGTATCAACGGTTCAGGCTGTCATGGTGTGGGGAATATTTTCTTGGCACTCTTTAGGCCCCTTGGTACCAATTGAGCATTGTTGCAACGCCACAGCCTACCTGAGTATTGTTGCTGACCATGTCCTTTCCTTTATGACCACAATGTACCCAACTTCTGATGGCTACTTTCAGCAGGATAATGCGCCATGTCATAAAGCTGGAATCATCTCAGACTGGTTTCTTGAACATTACAATGAATTCACTGTACTCAAATGGCCTCCACAGTCACCAGATCTCAATCCAATAGAGCATCTTTGGAATGTGGTGGAACGGGGGATTCGCATCATGGATGTGCAGCCGACAAATCCGCGGCAACTGTGTGATGCCATCATGTCAATATGGACCAAACTCCCTGAGGAATGCTTCCAGCACCTTGTTGAATCTATGCCACAAAGAATTGAGGCAATTCTGAAGGCAAAAGGGGGTCCAACCCGTTACTAGCATGGGGTACCTAATAAAGTGGCTGGTGAGTGTATATAGATACCCATGTAAGTGTAGCGTGGTACAGAATGAAGCTGTCTTTCACTACACATTTAAAGTGAAAGTCTGCTTTATTTTACTTGCAAAGAGCCAAAGATGCTTATTTTAGCATCAGAGTTTGCCACACACATATATTAGCTTCACAGTTTATATGTGTCCTCATTCTCTGAATGACCAAGAACACACAGTGTGGGAACGCGCCCTCTGCTGGTCAGGGTTAGACAGTGACTACTGTTCAATAACTAATTTCGAAATAACAAAACAACCTGTGCTTATTGGAAAACAATTTTACCACACTGTAAACATAAACAGTGTTCATTTTATATTATATGCTTAACATGTATCTTATTATGGGGTAGGTGTTTCAACCCACTGATGGCTCTGTATGCCACATAAACACCCCATGCAATAATCCTATAAAATGAAGTAACTTTAAAAAATAATAATAATAAAAGCTGTCATATGTGGACGCACTATACTGTATATACTGTATATATCCCATGCACCTTTTTCTGCCTTTGGCACATTCCTCTTCTTTGACTATATGAGCTGATGTAATGAGTACATTTCTCCACTGTGAGATAAAGTCAATTAATCAATCAATCAATCAATCAAGTCTTTCACTAAAGGAGCTGCTTAGCTCCTCTACACTCTGCTGCAGAGGGTGGAAGGTTTCATCCATGATGGATGCAAGCTTGGACAGTACCCGCCTCTCAGAGTCCAGAGTGCAGCCTAGGATAGAAACAGCCTTTCTCACCAGTTTGGTTGTTTCTGTCCTGCTATACACTGCAAGGGGCCCAGTAGAAAATAGCGTTGAGGAGGGCTGATGCTAACACAGTCATAGAAGGTTTTAAACAGGGGCCTACAAATTCCAAACGACCTCAGCCTCCTCAGGAGGTGGAGGTGGCTCTGGCCCTTCTCATACAGGGCAGCGGTGTTATGAGTCAAGTGCAGTTTATTTTTGACGTGAACACCCAGGTATTTGAAGCTCTCCACAGTTTCTATGTCCTGCCCCTGGATGTTCACTGGGGATTGAGGTGGGGGTCTACTCATGAAGTTGATCACCATCACTTTGGTCTTAATAGTATTTAAGACACAGTTGGTTGTTCTCACACCAGTCCACAAAGTTCATGAAGGCTCATCGATATTCCAGCTCATTCCCCTCAGAAACACAGCCTACGAAGGCCGAGTCATTGGAGAACTTCTGGAGATGGCAGCTTTCCGCATTGTATGTGAAATCCGAGGTGTAAAGGGTTAAGAGGAACAGAGACAGCATAGTCCCCTTGGGGGCCCCGGTACTGCAGACAGCCACCCCTGACTGACAGCAGTGGAGCTGCACGTACTGAGGGCGTTTGGTGAGGTAGTTGATGGTCCAGGCAGCAAGATGTCTGTCCACTCCAGCGTCCTCCAGCTTCCCCCTCAGCAGCTCTGGTCTGATGGTGTTGAAAGCTGGTGGTCAATAGGAGACATACTGAGAGTTGAGGACAGGGAAGGGGCTGGTGTGAGGTGGGGCAAAACAGGTGAATAACCTGTTTAACTTGGCTGCAAACTTGGTGTCTCTGTCTGCAGCCGTGCTCGTTGTGTTCCCATGCCCAAAGCCAGAGAGGTTCTTGAGACCCCTCCACACATCTCTGACATTGTTTTGTGCCATCTCTTCCTCTATTTTCCTCCTGTAGTCCTTCTTTGACACTCTGATCCTCAATTGGAGCTCTCGCTGCTCTTCTCTGTCCCCTTAGTTGAAAGCCCTTTTATTCTGGTTCAGGAGGACTTTCAGCTCAGGAGTCAACCAGAGGTGGTTGTTTGCTCAGTCATTTGGGCACTGTGCTCTCCACACAGAAGTAAACAAAATGTAGTCAGTGATACATTCAGTCAGGCTGTTGATGTCATCACTATGAAAGCTTTGGAACATGCTCCAGTCTGTGGTTCTCAAACAATCTTCCATTTCTCAGTGGCCTCATCTGACCAAGCTTTCACTGACTTCTTCCGCACTATTCCTTCTCACCACTGGTATGTAATGGGGAAGCAGGTAGACAAGGTTATGATCCGAGTGTCCTAGTGGGGGGAGGGGGACAGAGGTGTAGGCGTCTTTAATGTTTGCATCAGGCTGAGGATGAACTTTTCCTTGAAATAGAGGTCTACAAGAGTTCCTCTTCGGTGCCCCTCCGTGGGCGCTCCTCATCTTCAAGACAGCCCCTTAGGCAATACTCATCTTCAAGCCCCTCTCTGTGGATGCTCCCTTTCCTCCTGCTTCCAAGGTTCCTGCTGCTTAGATGGCGGCCTCCACAGTTCTTGCTCAATATAAGCCAGTTGCCTCAAAATGTTTCTGCAGCTGCTGAAACCTTGGAGGTTCCTGTTGCCGGCCGTCCTCCAGAGAGTCTTCTTGGTCGCCGGCCTCCTGGCCGTCCTCCAGATGCTCTTCTTCGTTGCTGGCCTGCCGACCAGCCGGTCATCCTCCAGAAACTCTTCTTTATAGCCGGCCTGACAGCCAGCCTCCTAAGGCTCCTCTTTGTTGCCAGTCTTCTGGCCAGCCTCGAGGCACTGTGTTTTTCCTTAAGTCTCACGACTGGCCTCCGGAAAATTTGCTTTGAGAAAGTAAGTACCCAGGGGTAAAAAGATTGGAGCCTGGTGATCAACAGGTTGGATTTCATCTGATGCTGGGAGAAGATGTGGGTGATGCTGCGCAATCTCGGGAAAGAGTATCTAATAATAATAATAATAATAATAATAGTAATAATAATAATTGAACTTTATTTATCTCACATCTCTGTATTTCACCCATTTTCTCATGCTGTGATCTCTGGAGTAGGGGTATAACTAGGGTACATAACAGATAAGTGTTTCACGGTGTCCCACTGTGCATCTCAATTTTGCCTTGCAGTGTTTTGCAATGTCTTACTGACCTACAGTACCTGAAACAGATGTGATGCTCTTCAGGTATGCCTGTCTTTCCTCAATTTGTTTACATCTAAAAAGTTTACACTTTTTGAGTGAGTATGGTTTTTTGTGGACTAGGCACTGTCGATCCATTTCCTCCCATTTCTGCTTTGACTAGGCTTAATGGTGATATCAGTTTTATGAGCTGACACAGTAGTTGTACAATTATATGGTCTCAGTTTTTCTGCATGAGATAGGACCTGGATGTTTGGACTGGACATAAAGCTGGGTAAATTTTTCATTTTCGCCTGATGCTGAAAAACGTTGTAAAAACTGAGAATGGGGGAAACAACACTCTATCGGTCTCTTTGTACTGTGTTGCTTTGGTTGTCCACCTTTTTGTATATTTAAGGGTAGTTTCTCAACTATTTGTTTGACTCCTCGAGCTGTCTCTAGGTATGCTAGTCTTGGTAGGGCACCATCTTTCTTAGCAAACTGAAGTTCCATTAAGATGTCACTAAGCTCTTGCAGTGTAACTTTTTTTTTTTTTTTGTTAGCTTTGGGAAGTCCTCTACCTTTTTTAAGAGTGCGTTCTAAATAGCCCCAGGTGAATTATAGCACTATTCACGGCTTTTCCAAACCAATCGTAGAGACTGCATCTGGATTAAGGATGTGTGCAGCACAAAGCCATTTTAACTCTTCAGAGGATTTTGGACCCAAATACTTTGTTAACAATTATAATTTGTGTCCCAAATTTAAATTTCTGGTTGCATCAATAAATTCGATTTTCCATGCCCAAAGTTTTCGGGTTTATCTTCAAAATGCATGAGGCTTGTGCTTACTCTGTCTTTATGGATGAGGTAATTTGCAAAATCCTTTGTGCCACATGTATTAATTATTGGCTCCTGCTCTAGCATTCTGTTTCCTGATGCTGGATTTGTTTGAGTGTTGTTTGTGATAGGATTGGTTACCTGTACCATGTCTTGTGTATTTATTGCTGTGATAATTCAATTCAATTCATTTTATTTATATATTTATTCAACGTTGTCTATCTAAGGAGAACCAGTTGATTGCTTCGACTCATTGACTCAAAGGCAATTTCTCACACTAAGCATGCTTGTATTGACAGTGGAGAGGAAAAACTCCCTTTTAACAGGAAGAAACCTCCAGCAGAACCAGGCTCAGTGTGAGCGGCCATCTGCCGAGGCTGACTGGGTTTCAAGGAGACAGAAGCAGAAATACAAAAAGCAGCTGTAAAAGGCAGCCCCGTCCAGGAAACACACAGCCAGGCAGACGAGCAAGTTCCCATGTCAGTGGATAAAGACAGCACATCCAGCCAGTCACAGTCAGAGGAACAGGACTACACAGGGAAAACAGGCCGATCTCCAACATCTATAAACAAAGGTGTTGATGGCAGCAGCACAGCTGAGATTTCTCTCCAGGATGGTGTCACAGCCAAACAGGAACAGATGAGGCAAAGCTACTACGAGAAAAAGCAGAGAGAGCATAACATTTGAGATTGAACTAACAGAATCTGCAGAATGGGAGAATAGAGACAAAATGAAGCAGAATGATGAAATAGGGGTCCCTATGTCCTCCAGCAGTCTAAGCCTATAGCAGCATAACTACAGAGATAGCTCAGGATATTCTGAGCCACTCTAACTATAAGCTTTATCAAAAAGGAAAGTTTTAAGCCTACCCTTAAAAGTAGACAGGGTGTCTGCCTCACGGACTAAAACTGGTAGTGGGTTCCATAGGAGAGGAGCTTGATAACTAAAAGATCTGCCTCCCATTCTACTTTTATATAATCTAGGAACCACTAGTAAACCTGCAGATTTAGAGCGCAGTTGTGGACATAAGGAACAATTATATATGTATAATATATATGTGAGACGGAGGATTTTAAATTCTATTCTTGATTTACCAGGAAGCCAATGAAGAGAAGCTAGGATAGGAGAAATATGATCTCTCTTTTTAATTTTCATGAGAACTTTGGCTGCAGCCAAATTTCTCTAAGGTAACATAAATCAATGTGATTATTACAAATCAAGTCATTAACTAGCAGATTTTTTGAGGAAAGAGATCTTATGTTAAATAGACCCCCTTTAATAATTTTAAGTTTTTCCCCAATTGGAGTTATATCTTTGCTAATTTATCAGATTTTGGTCATGGGCAAGACACTGTCTGGATGGAGTAAAGAGTGGGTAACAGTAAAGAAGTTTCAGAGACATGTGTTAAACTATGACTCTGCTTCCTGGTCTGCAACCTGGGTTTTCAGGGTTTTGAAGGACTAATAAATTTGGCCAGATTCCTAGAAAGAAAAGCTGCACCATCCAAAGTGGAATGGATGCCGTCTCTCCGAATCAGACCAGGCTTTCCCCAAAAGGATTGCCAATCATTAATGTAGCCCACGTTGTTTTCAGGACACCACCTAGACAACCAGTGGTTGAATGACGACATGTGGCTAAACATGTCATCACTGGTCAGATCAGGGAGCGGACCAGAGAAAATTAAGTCCAACATTGTTTTTTTATCTTCACAAGGCGATTCATTTGTGCTGCTAAGCGTTCATGAATAGAAGTCAGCATCTTTAGCCAGTAAATGTGTAATATGTCTGGGCCTGGTGCTTGGCTGGATGTCTGCCATTTTGATGTTCACCGATGTTGCTCAGGGAGATTAGTGTTGTTTGCTCTAAGGTCTTTTAGCCACTGTGTACCATTGTTATGTGATGTTTCTTTCTCCCATATACTTTCCAGTATGGTTCATTCTCCAGCCTCGGTAGGTTGGCTTAGGTGTTATTGCCCTGAAACTAGGATTACACCCTAACTGGTTCAGCGAAGAACAGCCTGTTTATTCATCCAGCTTCCATCTCTTTTGGTGTACCTCTTCAGTTGGGCAGCAAAGGGTCGGGTCTTTGTTTGGCAGTTTCCATGGCCCCAGGTATTGATAGATGTTTGTATTTCTGCAGCATTCCTTTCCTTACTTCTTTCTGTGTTGCCATGGTTTTGGCTTCCAACCTTCTTCCATATGGTGGACATTCTCCTCTATGGACACTCTTAAATGTCACCTTGGACTAGCATCTTTATGATCATGTCTGGTGGCCCCTTACTGTGCTAGCTAAATTTGGGTTTTAAAAGTTATCAGTTGGGACATGAGCTGATAAAACATGCATCGTTCCCACAGTCTTTTCATAGCCACACTGATTAGGTTAACTGGAGTAGTAAATTCCAATAGTGTGTTATTATGTTCCCATGTTGATTGCCTTTTCATTCCAGTAGCCCACTTCTCACCACATTGTCCTTGTTCATCAACAATTGATGCAGACCTTGTTTGACTGGGGGACATCTGAGCCAGTATGGGTCTAGGTTTATCTGCTCTCATATGGCTGACTGGCTGGCAGACAGGCTCTAAACTTTACAGTCAACATTATATGTCAAGTGAATCAGCGAAGGAGAGGATAATAAATAAATCTGAATCTGATTTGGCTTTGTAAGTGGAGCTCCATTTCTCTCTCCCACCATAAATCTGGAAACGTGAAATCAAAAGTCTTCGGGAAATTGCATAGGCTGTTTTATTCATGTCAGAACTACCTGGACCTTTGAGTCTGCCATTGGTCTCGTGCAGTCAAAGACCATGAGAAAACAAATTAATTAACATGTCTTACTATTATTCATGTAATCTGTCAATCAGATGCTATAGACCAGACACATAGTCCTGGTTCTAGTGCTCTCTCTGCTAGGTATCTTGCTCCGATTTTCCTGATGTCCCTGTTAGACCTACAGAATGCAGTCTCACCTTCCCTTAAAATGTTGATGATGCGATATTGATTTAATATAGTTTTGCTTCAAAATCATGAGACATTCTATACAATAGGTCATACAAGGGGATTCTGAGTTAATATGAATCAAGCAGGCAAATTTTTAACACAAATATGGTAATTTTTTTTAGAGCACTCTGATTGATAGCTACAAAAAAACATCTCCTTCTGTTGACTTCAGAGGGACAACATGTTGGAGCTAGCTCAGTGTTCTATATTGGAACAGTGATGGATGGAAACATCGATAGTTTTTTTCCGGAGTTTTTTTCCATCTAGTCTGGAAATAGTTTGTGTGGTGGAACCATCAGCCAGTTCAAACCCAGGAGAGAGTAGTGGTGCGGAGGAATATAGAGGCATCACACCTTATAAGTCAGAACCATCAAGAGCGGATCGCTAGCTGACAAAGTCAGCCTGAGGGGGACAGCTTATATTACAGCAGCTTTCTATGCAATTGTTACAGATAGTATAACCAGTTGTCAGTTTATTATAGGAATATAATACTTAAAATGAACATTATTTTGAAATGAATCCTCCACTTCTCTTACAAGAAATTATCTAGGCCTACTATTTTCCCCCTTCACTTCCAGGGTTGTCAGATCCCCCTGTTTCCAGCCCAAAAACAATAGGAAACCTCACCACCTCAATATAAATGACAGCATATATTCCTCTGAACATATGCAACACCTAAAACATTACAGTAGGCATCCTTTGTCAAAAAATGAGCCCAAATTATGGTCCTGTTATGACCCCCTCCTCTTCCGGACCATGTGTCCTATCTGCTCGAATATCCTCTCCCAGGGTTATAAGACAGGTGTGCCTTTGTAAAGCATTTAGCAAATGAGTTTACTGTCACCGATCAAGCTTTTAAATGTGTTAAGACCATTCTTTGACCTGCTCCCAGAAACTGTTCTTTTGAATAAAACATCTTCCTGCTTTCCTAAACACCTCACGCACCAGGAGAAGGTGTGTTTTTTTTACACCCACACTTTCGCCGTCAACTCCTAGAAATTGTATCAACATTTGCCTGATTCATCATCACCCCCCCCCCCACACACACACACACACACACACACACACACACACACACCACACACACCACCTAGTGGTTAACCTAGATCAAAGAAAAGGTTTCATCTATATATATCTATAGAAAGATGTTACTCTACTTTCAGACGGAAAAACAGGATTACCTCCAACATTGCCTAGAATTGTGAGAGTTGTCTATCAAAGAGGAGAACATATAAATTTGAAAAAGAAGAGCTCTAACTTTAACAGCTAAGTCAAGAGGACAATTTGGGCCCTTTTCTATATCCACTCACCTCTCCTAATGAAGATACTACTGTGAAGAAAGAAGACATACTCATCCGGATCCAAAGGGTGGGGACTCCAATTAATAGAGATATGTATCTTATTGGATTTTTTTGAAATCCATTTGTAGGAAAAATAAGGTTTTGTACTTGTTGTAGCAGTCACCTGTGCAATAGGCTGTCTGAGGAGTGGAACCAGTGTATGACTTAAACTTTTGGATATTTTCTTCCCAGTCATCTGTTTTTAATACCCTACCACTTTCTCCTTTCAGTCTTATTGGAAAGTAAGTTCCTGTCTTTAGCTGTCATTGCATGAAATAAAGGGAGTATATAGGGTAAACATCAAGTAGCATGGAGTAGCATTGAGTAGCATTAATAAAAACATGGAGTAGCATTCAGTACTTAATATTTAATCATTTTGAATAAACTTAGAAAACCATCAAGATGCTGAGAACTTAAGTTGGTTTGAGTCTAAGTTTTAAAGCTATTTCTATAGAGTTACATTTGGCTGTACTAATTAAACTGATTACCATCAGTTTAAGTTATCAGTAGGTTTCCTTTTTCCATGTTATGTGCATGTACAAAACATTTCATGCAATGAGGTAATAAAAAAAATTACTTTGTTTTGTTTTTCAGACAAATGCCTTGAAATTGAGGATTGCTCCATTTCACCTAAAACGTTGGTTGAAACTACAGAGTGCAAAAGCGCAAACCCTGTCCCATCACCACGGTTGCAACAAAAACTGTTTCTACTGAAATTCTAGAAAGTCTCTCATCAGCTCAGCTTAATCCACTGTGATTTGACACAAGGTTTCTACTCTTTAACACCTAATACAGAACACAGAGCCATGTTATTATTATCAAGGCTGTTACTTTGGTATTACTAAAAACAATTAGCTTTGGACCATCATCTGGAAGAGCAACTTGCCACAAGTTAAGCTCCCCATCAGCTTCTCTTTCTTTTTTGAATATTTTAAAACTTTCTCTTACCTCAATATGGTCACTCCACGAATGTGGAGCTTGAAGCACTGAGAGTGACATCGGCAGGTACTTAATAACAATTGATTTATCTACACTCACCGGCCACTTTATTAGGTACCCCATGCTAGTAACGGGTTGGACCCCCTTTTGCCTTCAGAATTGCCTCAATTCTTTGTGGCATAGATTCAACAAGGTGCTGGAAGCATTCCTCAGGGAGTTTGGTCCATATTAACATGATGGCATCACACAGTTGCCGCAGATTTGTCGGCTGCACAACCATGATGCGAATCTCCCGTTCCACCACATTCCAAAGATGCTCTATTGGATTGAGATCTGGTGACTGTGGAGGCCATTTGAGTACAGTGAACTCATTGTCATGTTCAAGAAACCAGTCTGAGATGATTCCAGCTTTATGACATGGCGCATTATCCTGCTGAAAGTAGCCATCAGAAGTTGGGTACATTGTGGTCATAAAGGGATGGATATGGTCAGCAACAATACTCAGGTAGGCTGTGGCGTTGCAACAATGCTCAATTGGTACCAAGGGGCCTAAAGAGTGCCAAGAAAATATTCCCCACACCATGACACCACCACCACCAGCCTGAACCGTTGATACAAGGCAGGATGGATCCATGCTTTCATCTTGTAGACGCCAAATTCTGACCCTACCATCCGAATGTCGCAGCAGAAATCGAGACTCATCAGACCAGGCAACGTTTTTCCAATCTTCTATTGTCCAATTTCGATGAGCTTGTGCAAATTGTAGCCTCAGTTTCCTGTTCTTAGCTGAAAGGAGTGTCACCCGGTGTGGTCTTCTGCTGCTGTAGCCCATCTGCCTCAAAGTTCAACGTACTGTGCGTTCAGAGATGCTTTTCTGCCCACCTTGGTTGTAACGGGTGGTTATTTGAGTCACTGTTGCCCTTCTATCAGCTCGAACCAGTCTGGCCATTCTCCTCGGACCTCTGGCATCAACAAGGCATTTCCGCCCACAGAACTGCCGCTCACTGGATGTTTTTTTCTTTTTCGGACCATTCTCTGTAAACCCTAGAGATGGTTGTGCGTGAAAATCCCAGTAGATCAGCAGTTTCTGAAATACTCAGACCAGCCCTTCTGGCACCAACAATCATGCCACGTTCAAAGTCACTCAAATCACCTTTCTTCCCCATACTGATGCTCGCTTTGAACTGCAGGAGATTGTCTTGACCATGTCTACATGCCTAAATGCACTTAGTTGCCGCCATGTGATTGGCTGCTTAGAAATTAAGTGTTAACGAGCAGTTGGACAGGTGTACCTAATAAAGTGACCGGTGAGTGTATGTCTGGCTCATAAACTGGCAAATTTTCTCTTTCTCCCCCAGGGGGATGCTGTAGCTATGGCTACTGGAGGCAGAACATAGTGTTATACTGAACAATCAAGCAATTGTTTCAGTCTTTCTCAAAATGTTCCAAATACAGAAGAGATGCTGCTGGGTGCTCCAAATTCTCTCATCTCATCTGACCTGCTTCACTTCCTTTGAAAACAGCTCAGGATCCTTAGGAAACTTAAATAAGCTGATGCCATCATTATGGGGGTTGAAGCTAAAAGCTGCGAGACAACTCAAAGGTACAGCTGCCTCTTAATCCATATAAACTTTATCTGCTGTCCATTAGAAAACATTGTTCCAACTTTCGCATATTTGTGACTTTATGCATGGAACCACTCAGTGAAAGTAAACTCCTTGGGATTGGATAATTTTCAGAAGACGCAGAGTCTCTCGAGACAGTACCATTTACTCCTTGGTTATGGCTAGTAATGTCAGCAAAGCATCTTCAGACTAATTGCTGTTTTTTTTTTTCAAAAGTTTTCACTTGATATACAACAGCAGTGTTTTTTGATTAAAAATATATACATCTAAATAAAAATGACCTGTTTGATGATCTTTCCTTTCATCCCACCTGTGAGCAATATAAAGTAAAATAGAGAGAATTGCACACTCAGGTCATGTTCATAGACGTCACTCTTTCTTGATGGGTTTTGGTACAACCCAGATTCCAGGGAAAACGGAACCAAAGATGACAGTGTAAGTAAGTGTGATTTTGAAGGCTAATAAGTTAAATAATGTTGCAGAATGCTGTGTTGTTGATCTTATCAGGCCACTGAATTTCTAAAATTCTAAAAAAAGTCTAACTTTCTGCTCCATGCTCATCGAGCATCTTATGCACATCTCTGGATCAAAAAACGTGAGGGCATTGGGGCAGGGTTGCATGCTGACCTGCATCAGACTCATAGTGCACATGTAAAAAGCATGCAAACTTGTTGCATTTACAAAAAAAGTAAAGAAAACAAGGTATTTTAGGTTGTGCTAACTAGAGCTTTATTTGTAGACTGCTCATATACAACAAAAATAATCAAATAGTATATAGGAGAGAGGTTACAGGTGCATTAAAAGGAAGCCACAAGCACAGAGAAGGAACATGCACTCATGTATGTGATATATTGGGGCCCTCGTGGTTTGAATCTGCTCGTCCAAAACACTCACATGAAGAGTATTTTATGTACTCGTGTTTTAGTTGTTTTCTGAGTTTTTACAGCACCAGTGATCCGTTTTCTGGACAGTAAGCTGACAGGAAAGGGGGACATGGGGGAGAGGCCCACAGGCTCGATTTGAACCCAGGTCGCCCTCCATACAGTACATGGGTCGTGTGCTCTAACCACTGCACCTCCAAAGCATGCCCCATAAACATGCATTTTTAAGAAAAGTGATCATATACATTTTTGTATTTTTTGTCGGTATGATCACTTCTAGAACTAGACTGATAATTGTACAAAATACTATAAGGTAAAAGGAGTTTTACCAGCAAATGTATTCTGTTTTTGAGGCTACATAATTCTAAGTGTGTTGCTGTATCTCTCAGAAGGGGTTCACCTTCCACTAGGAAAGAATACAACTTTCCAAATTTCAGACAGTAAGTTATCAGTTTTTTTAATATACATCCTAAAGAGAACACAAAAACCATTTGCATGGATGGCCTGTAATTATAAACAGTGATACATACATCTGATAATATACTGTAGTTAGACTGTTCATTGCAAACTGTGACAAAGGACACGCTAAACAGTAAAACAATATTGTCTAGAGCCGTGACACATCACTGCACTAAATGTGTCACCCTTCTTGTTTAAGTCGAGTGTGTGTGTGGGGGGTGGGGCTTTTGAAGGTGGGTGGGTCTTTTTTAAAGATTGGAGTGTATAAGTACTTACTTGGTAAATCATCACTGTGGGTGTGTGAAAGTTAGACTGGCAGGTCTACAATTTACTTCCCCCAAAGCAAAGTCTTATTTGGATAACCGTAAGATTTTTTTTATATCATTACTGAAGCTAGTACTTACAGATGGTCACTTCACTGTTACATTTATCTTTGTTTTCAGGATTTCAAACATGAAGGCCAAAATGGTGATTTTCAGTGATCTCTGTTTGCTTCTTTGCTGCATGCATTTTGTTGATTCACAGAAGGTAATTTGTGTTGAATGGCATTAAAACCTAAGTTAATTACATATTGAAAATGTGTTTAACTGTTAGTGAAATATATCTTTAGTTACCTCAGTCATGTCATTTAGTTTTATAGTTTCATTTAAATGTGTTTATCTGCAAAATTATTTTAATTGAGGTCAGTTTACTTTTGGATGTAGTGTTATTTTAATATTAACTTCCTATACTGAAGCCTGGATCACTGTTATTTACAACCAGTACACAACTTGATATCTCTCCTGCTTCAATCATCATAAATTTTTTTCTTTCCTTCTTTGTTCTAGATCATTGTCTCTGTCAATACACAAAAAGATTATTTATTTCAGCTGGACATGGCCAGAAGTTCTGTTGATGACATGTATTCTAACTGTGCTAAAATAATGGAAAAAAAGGTTAAAGACATGTTCTTTAAAAAAGAAATGGAGGATAAATTATTTAAACCTGCATGGGAGGCAGCTGAAGAGTGTGCAAACCAAAACTTAAAAAAGAGAGAGGATGGAGATAAGGCTCTTACAAAAGACCTCATGCAAGCAATGTGTACTTATACAAATGAAAATCCAAACCTCTATAAAAAATTCAATGAAGAAGTCAGGACCAAACGGGAAGCATATGGTTCATCCTTTCGATTCCATTCCCTTTATTTCTGGCTGACCAGGGCTATACAGATTCTTAATAAACAAAAAAAATGTAAAACAACTTTTCGCAGAACCACAGAAAAATTTACTGGAAATGTCAAACAAACAATTCGGTTTGGTGCTTTTACCTCAACCTCCTTTAAATCAAATTTGACCTATTTTGGTCGTGAGACATGCTTTAAGATTAAAACATGTTATGGTGCTTATTTAAAAACTTACTCAGTATTTCAACATGAGCAGGAAGTGCTCATTCCACCTTATGAGAAGTTTAAAATAATCAGCAACAATAAAAAAAGAGAACTCCAGGATTGTGAGGTTGTTTATGTCTTGAAAAGCGCTGGAGTCCAAAGCAATCTTGATTGCCAAATTGCAAACAGCTAGCATTGTGATTATTTTCTTCCAACCATTATTTCTCTAACCCTACCTTTTCATTTCATCCTACATTTATAAATTGTTCATTAAAAAGAAAGCTCACATTTATCTCTCTTAACTCACTTATATTAAGCAGTAGATTACAGCCCAAAGGCTAGTTCAATGAAGTAAAGCTGGCTCTTGCCATTCTAAAACATATATACATTTTCCATATGAAGTGGAACCTGCTAGAGAAACTCAGAGGCAAAACATTATAAAGATTAGTCAAACAGTATTAAATCAAATATTTTTTTTTCCTTGCCAGAAAGTCAGTCCAAGTTTTTGTGAAGAGATACTCTGTGATGAGATTTACTGAGTGCTGTCTCCTAAAGACAAGATAATGATTACTTACAACTTGTATTATGATCTGCCGTTTAGGGATTTTTGGTTCTGTTTAGTTTTCAGTTAGGCTTGGATATACACTATATTGCCAAAAGTATTTGCTCACCCATCCAAATTATTGGAATCAGGTGTTCCAATCACTTCCATGGCCACAGGTGTATAAATTCAAGCACCTAGGCATGCAGACTGTTTTTACAAACATTTGTGAAAGAATGGGTCGCTCTCAGGAGCTCAGTGAATTCCAGCGTGGAACTGTGATAGGATGCCACCTGTGCAACAAATCCAGTCGTGAAATTTCCTCGCTCCTAAATATTCCACAGTCAACTGTCAGCTGTATTATAAGAAAATGGAAGTGTTTGGGAACGACAGCAACTCAGCCACGAAGTGGTAGGCCACGTAAACTGACGGAGCGGGGTCAGCGGATGCTGAAGCGCATAGTGCGAAGGGGTCGCCAACTTTCTGCAGAGTCAATCACTACAGACCTCCAAACTTCATGTGGCCTTCAGATTAGCTCAAGAACAGTGCGCAGAGAGCTTCATGGAATGGGTTTCCATGGTCGAGCAGCTGCATCCAAGCCATACATAACCAAGTGCAATGCAAAGCGTCGGATGCGGTGGTGTAAAGCACGCCGCCACTGGACTCTAGAGCAGTGGAGACGCGTTCTCTGGAGTGACGAATCGCGCTTCTCCATCTGGCAATCTGATGGACGGGTCTGGGTTTGGCGGTTGCCAGGAGAACGGTACTTGTCTGACTGCATTGTGCCAAGTGTAAAGTTTGGTGGAGGGGGGATTATGGTGTGGGGTTGTTTTTCAGGAGCTGGGCTTGGCCCCTTAGTTCCAGTGAAAGGAACTCTGAATGCTTCAGCATACCAAGACATTTTGGACAATTCCATGCTCCCAACTTTGTGGGAACAGTTTGGAGCTGGCCCCTTCCTCTTCCAACATGACTGTGCACCAGTGCACAAAGCAAGGTCCATAAAGACATGGATGACAGAGTCTGGTGTGGATGAACTTGACTGGCCTGCACAGAGTCCTGACCTCAACCCGATAGAACACCTTTGGGATGAATTAGAGCGGAGACTGAGAGCCAGGCCTTCTCGTCCAACATCAGTGTGCGACCTCACAAATGCGCTTCTGGAAGAATGGTCAAAAATTCCCATAAACACACTCCTAAACCTTGTGGACAGCCTTCCCAGAAGAGTTGAAGCTGTTCTAGCTGCAAAGGGTGGACCGACGTCATATTGAACCCTATGGATTAGGAACGGGATGTCACTTAAGCTCATATGTGAGTCAAGGCAGGTGAGCAAATACTTTTGGCAATATAGTGTATGTTACTGTGTTTTCACAAATTATATATTTTTTTCAAATTACTTCTTAGTTTTATTATTCCTGTCTGGTGACTACTTATCTGCTGTTATCTACTGTTAAGCATTTCTTGGGGCTTTTTGCTCTGGATTTATTTTGCCATTCATTGTTTCCAGTTCTCCTTAGATTATGATTCCCAGTTACTCTCCATTGCCCCCTAGTGTCACCTTCCTTCCCATTGGATCTCTTGTGGTTCTTTCTCCGCACACCTGTTTCCACCCAAATATTTACTCCAATCTTCATCATGTTAGTCTCCTCCTCAGTGTATATATACCCGTCTTCTGCGGTTTGTATTTCATGTCCCCATCAGTTCCTGTCAGTCATCTCCCGTGTACTATGTTCTGGTTCCCTTGCTCCTTTTCTGATGACTTTTGGATTTATGTATTTATATTACTGCTGCCTCTGTCAATAAATCTACAAGAAACCATCTCTGTCTCTGCATTTTGGGTCCAGCTAGAAGCCTCTCCAATTTCTGACAACTTGTTCTAATACAGTTACTTAGAATAATTTACCACAATAAGTCATTTTCCAATAGTTGGCTTTAAGTAACTTTTTTTTATTGTTATTTCATGTTCCTTGTGCTTTTCTTTGCTTAAGTGGATATTTCCACTGTAAGAGAATATCTTTTTCTTTCTTATTTTTGTAGTAAGTAAATAAAAATGTCAATATGATATGATGTGTGTTTCTTTAGCCAATTAACAACCGTCTACAGAATTTTTTATAATATATGCAATGTCCTATGAATGAGTGAACATAGCTGAATAGCATTCCACGAGTTCCACTTAAGGCTGTAGATGAAAATAAAAGAGACTGTACCTAAGAATCATCTATGTACCATATTAGACCAAACATTGTGTTGATGTTTGCCCTTCTTTATTGCTAGAAAATCTAGACAGCTTTCTTTTATTAACAAAAAACTATTTTAAATAGCTCCATGTTTTATTTAGGTCAAAAACACAGATGAAGCCTAATTTGTTTACCACATGCCACACATTTACTTATAATTTCTGGCTTTGACTACTAGAATGTAAGTCTTACTACTGCAACCCTCTTAAGTTGCTAACATCAACTTTTTTCCCCCTAAAATAGTGGTTGTGTGGATATAGAGATGCAAGAATCAGATGCATTAACTGATGACCTTAGGTAGAGCAAACTGCAATTCTTTTAAGAGGAAATGTTAAACCCACAGATTTGAGCAAACTTTTGTGTTTGTGTAAAAGAGAGAGACATAGAAAGTAGAGTAATAATGTCCCAGCCTACGTGTGACTGATGATCTAGGTCAGGAGTTCCCCAAACCTTCAAGCCTATGACCCCAGAAATAATAACGACACAGACTGCAGACCCCTTAGAAAAATGCTTAATTACTTTACTATATTTAGGTATAGATGTATAGTAAAGTAATTATATTGATTTATAAAGATATTCATTTTCTAAAATGACATTTATTATTTATGTTAAATTTGTATCTATTCCATTGGACATTATATAATCTAGCTGCTTATTTTAGAATTTACATATTTATATTTGAATTTGGTTTTAGATTTTTAAAAATGGTACATTTACTTATTTCATTGTATCACTCTCAGAGAGCTGACTCTTGATGCTGTTCTTTATTTTGCAACAAAGTTTTCCCATGTAAAACAAAAGCCAGTGATAACAACAAATATAACGAAAATAACAAATCTACCTGATACCTTCTATATTCTATATATCCCAAATCTTCTGAAGTAGTTGGTTGACAAGCCAACATAGGGTTTGCTAAAAGTTTAGATGTAATTCATGGACACATCTCTAAAAGTCTGAGATTATGAAAAGGAGGTTCTTATTCCAGCATATAAGATATTTGAAATAATTTGAAAAGGTCAGTTTAAAAAAGATTACTGAATATGCGCTGAACGCCATAAATTCAATCTTGGTGCAAAATTCTTACTTGTGTGTCTGTTTTACTACTTTGCAGTCATTACTATGCAAGGGTGTAACTTTGTTATTAAAGTGGGTGGGGACACTCTACAAGGGTGGGTGCTGCAGGATCCAACGGCTTTCATTAGGTTTTGATATTTTGCTAGAAATGAGTAATGCTTTCCTATTGTTGAGAACTCAACAGTTACAAAATACACTAATATTTATAATTACAGATAGATAGATGGATCCATCCATCCATCCATCCATCCATCCATTTCAGTATTAAGAAAAATATGAAAAACTGCAAATTATTATTCCCAGATAGATGGATGGCTTCCATTTCATCTGTATCCTAGATTAATATCCCCCTTCACAAGCAGCAAAATCTAGTTAATTTTTTTCCCACCCATATCTTTGACAGATAAAGTCTGAATATTGAAGGTTTTATATCGAATCATTGATTCACTGATTTTTACTGTACTTTTTGTGCTTTGAATCTTATAGGTTTCTTAAATTTAAAATTTAAGTCTCTCTCGGCTGTGAGTCTGGCTCTGCACCTTAGTTGGCTGGTACAGCTATTTCTCAGTCTTGCTGATTTACAAAAGTGCATTTTAAATATAACATAACATGTTTTTTCTTGTAAAATATTTCTGAGATTTTATTGCATGTTTCATATCCCAGTAAATCTGTTTTATTTTTAAATCTGAAGCTGTCTCTGCTTCTGTGTCTGTGCTCGGCTGAAAAACACATGGCATTAAGATGTCGTCTAATATAATGATGCTAGAGAAACTAATACTCAACCTCTGCATGGCTTTAAAATCTCGGCAATTTGGGATTTCTAGATCTTTTTACCTGTAACTGTGAGTCATTGTCCTCTGAGGAGCTGAGAGGAATTGCGTTTTTTTTAAAGAAAAACTCCAGTCAGCAAGGAATAACCAATGGATTATTATTTATACCTAAAACTAATACATTCGCGGTGATTTATTGAATTTAGCGTTAATCAGTAAAAGAATTAAAACAATAAATCTCGTTGTGGCCGTTTTGCCCAAATATAGTAATACCTCACTCCTGACATCTTCCGGCAGTGACGTCACGGTCACGGTCGCTTTACAAGCAAAATCAATGGAAACTACTAGACACATCTGCAATCAACAACAATTATTGAAGATTTCCAGAGGACTTCACCATTGAAATTCACCAGAGCTATAGTTAAACTGACAATGCCCACGTGCACGCTAGTTGGATGTTGTAAAAAATCGGGTAAAAGTGAAAAAAAAAAATTGTTATTTCACCTTTAGGATTCATGATCTATCATGGACGGGTTCATCGTTGGATTGCTAACTTGAAGAGGGAGGATTTGCCTTCAAACTTCTGGCCAGAGAAAAAACACGTAATATGTAGCAGACATTTGGAAGAAGAATGTTTTCAAGATGACTTGGATAATAGCACATTGTGACAAACACCAGTTTCAGCACTGGGACTTGATCAACAGCCGATACCGCACCGTGACGTCAAAAACTGGTCGGTGGCAGTAGAGTTTTTTCACAAACCTAGATGCCTCCAGTAAAGCACAGTCAAATAAAAATTACTCTTAATCAAAACCACTTATCATTTATTGAACAGTATGTAATAATTTTATGTTTAAAGTACTTTCAGAAGTTTGAAAATGAATATGACAACACAATGTAATATGGTGTAATGTGTCATCGGTGGGCGGGACTTGGAAGCAGCGGGAGAGAGAGAAAGAAACGTTGACTGAAAACGCTCTGAACACAGACAGCTATGCCCAAGTTTCTGCTGGATAAACTAAATTAGCGGAAAGGGGAACAAGTGTACAAATTATTGGTGAGGACTTTCCAAGCCAGTCACTCAGAAAGTTACGCCTATGTTGCTGTGCAAGAACAGAAAAGTCCATATTTTGATACTCAGCTATTATCATGAAACAGCATAAATACAAAAAGACCAAGAACCTTCCGTCCAGGGGACTTCAATTCCAGGCCTTGAGGTTTGTTGTTCCAGTTTTTATGTATATCTGCTTCAACACACCTGAATCAAATAATCAGGCCTCAGAGAACTGGACTACATACTGATGAGGCATTTCAGTCATTTTCAGGTGTGTTGGACCAGGAACACAGGGACCCAGGGAGCTGAAGCTAAAGAGCATTGCCTTAGACCAATGGCCACAATAAGTTTTTCTTGTGGAATAAAAGCATGTTCCACTGCGAGAAGACAATACTGCAGGCTCAGAGCACATTTACTGTAGATATTTTGCCTTTCTGCCTTTTACAGCTTGGAGATGTTTTCGGGTATATATTTAGGTTTTCTTCCAGAAGTGTTGGGATGTTTATTTAAAAAATAACTACTGGACCTGAATATAAGGAAAGTAATTTTTTGTTGTTAAATTGAAATCAATGCTAAAATGTGGGGTCATCTTATAATCAGGGTCTAACTAATTATAAGTGCTTACAGTTGTCTGGAGCTGCTACACAACTGCAACAGCACAGGGCGCTATTTTTTGTGAAACCAGTTACATCTGTGTGGCTAGGGTCATATTTCTATCACAGCAGATAAAAAGTGACAAGGATGGCAAAACTGGAGAGTCTCTGCCCAGAATGGAGTGGATCAAAAATTCAGATAAGTTTGCAGACATTTTAGGCAAAGTTATGATGATGCAATTTTAAAATAATGGTTGTCAATGCATGGGATGCATCAAACAACTGTAATGCAGCAAAGAAAGAGTGAAGAGAAGAGTGACAGAGGCTGGTGGGTTCACAAAGACCATCTGAAAAATGCGAACACTAAAAGAAAATCTTATTGTGTTCCTCAAAGTGGCCCTTTTGAAGATATGAGTTTAAAGACAGCATTGGCTGGTGCAGGAGGATGATGCCCTGCAGAAGCTTCTCATTATGCTGCAGACATTCTGAATGTTGAATAAAATGGAAAAAAAGATGAAAAAAAAGTGCTGAATGTTGGAAAACTGTAAATCATATCTCAGTCTTATGTTTACATTTGATCACCATCTTTACATTTTATCACTGCTGCACTTTTAAGAAATATAAATGTCTCGAGAACTGTACTGAATGAAATTTTGTTTTGTATACACCCCGTGTGTACAAAATCAGAATGTAATTTGTCTAAGTCTTAGTCTAAGAACCAGCCTGGCTCAGCACCAGACTTTGGAGAGAAGCTGCTGTCTTTTCAGCAGTATTTGATAGGTTAGAGGAAAATAACACACAAACTTCCTTGATCAAACCGGCAACCCCGGCCAAACCCCTGTGTTTTTTGACATGCCTACGCCTATGACAAAAAAGAGGAAAAGTCTGTTATTGTTAAATCAACAGGAAACAACATGAGTCGGACTACCGTGGCGAAAGAGGTGATGCCAGTTGGCACTGTAGTTCCTGCCAAGGAAAAGGGCTGGATGGAGAGCAAACTTGTAGTTCACTGGCTTAAAGTAGTGTGGGGAAGATTGCATAGGGCTCTAAAAAACACAAGAAAACTGCTCATTGTTGATGCCTTTCACAGACAGCAGAAAGATGCTGTCAAAACTCAGGTGAGGAAGATAAATGTCACCATAACATGAGGAATAACAAGTCAGCTAAGGTTGTTGGATGTGGTGGTTAACAAGCCTTTCATTGCAACAGGAACACTGGATGGCTCCTGTCAGGTGACCACGTACTCACACCGTCTGGAATAATCCAAAAACCAGCTGGACTCTGACTTTGTGAATGGATTATTTAGTAGTAGCCATTCAAAATTTCCCCACTTTACAGTACTTGATGGGCACATGGCTGGTCCTTGGCTGATCCTTGGCTGGTCCTTGGCTGATCCTTGGCTGGTCCTTGGCTGGTCCTTGGCTGGTCCTTGGCTGGTCCTTGGTTGGTCCTTGGCTGGTCCTTGGCTGATCCTTGGCTGGTCCTTGGCTGGTCCTCGGTTGGTGCTTGGCTGGTCCTCGGTTGGTGCTTGGCTGGTCCTCGGTTGGTGCTTGGCTGGTCCCAAAAGATTCCTTTTTTAAACATCAGTCTTTGTACTAAAATATTCTTTCTTTCATGATTTGTGGACATTAAGATCTAAAGAGAAGCGTGATCTCCTGGTCAGACCCTGTAGGGTTGTGTCAGAGAAAAATAATATGCAAGAGGAGGTCACTCCAGTGGCTGGTATTTGGAGGTAATATTGCTGGGAGTTGCAGGGAAGTGGGCTGCCATGCAGCTGGTGTTTGACTGGCAAGGGCAAATTTGAATGGCTGCTACCGTACAATCAGAGATTATCATCTTTAAATTCAAAAGGTGCTGCATCTCGAATGTGTGTTTTCCTACTTTTTAATGTTGTTAAATTGCACAATTTCTTACAATTAGGATCCTCCAATATTTAAGTCAGTACAGTAGCTATAGTTAACAATTATTTCTCAAAAAAACACATCCAAAATAACTAGTTACTTCCCAAAGTAAATACTACGTTTTTTAAATAATCTAGGATGTCATATATTTAATTTTTCTGTTATCCGAACTTTGAATATAACTCAAGGTTTAATTATGGTGTATAAAAAAAAAGCTTTTTGCCCAATGAATTAACTTATTGAACTGAAAATAATGAATACAATCGGCACCATTTTATGGTGATGGTTGTCGTTGGTTAAAGCACGTAATTAAGACTGTGGGCAAATCTACGTGTTGTTTCACAAGCTTGTGGATTTCTTAGAAGGTTAACATGCTTTTACCACTCATATCTCACTTCCTTTTATAAATCTGTTGAGGTGTTTTTCTCTTTTCATAATTTAAATAATCACACTGTCCGTTAGTTTACTCTTTGTTTATTCTTCATCACAGCTCAGGTAACAACATTTCAGCAGCCATGGAAAAAACACGTTCAAACTGTTTTCTCACCCCTCGTGGGGTGGTATGTGTCATCCTCAAGCTCGGGTCCTCTACCAGAGGCCTGGGAGTTTGAGGGTTCTGCTCAGTATCTTACTGTAGCTGTTCCTAGGACTGCGCTCTTCTGGACAGAGACCTCTGATGTTTTACCTGGAATCTGCTGTAGCCACTCTCCCAGTTTGGGGGTCACAGCCCCCAGTGCTCCAATTACCACTGGCACCACTACTGCTCTTACTTTCCACATCTTTTCTAGCTCCTCTTTCAGCCCTTGGTATTTCTCAAGCTTCTCGTGTTCTTTCTTCTTGATGTTGCTGTCGCTTGGGATTGCCACATCTATCACTTCTGCCTTCTTCTGCTGTTTGTCGATCAACACGATGTCTGGTTGGTTAGCCATCACCTGTTTGTCAGTCTGGATCTTGAAGTCCCATAGGATCTTAGCTCGGTCATTCTCAACTACCTTAGGAGGCGTCTTCCATTTTGACCTTAGGACTTCCAGCCCATACTCATGGCAGATGTTCCTGTACACTATGACAGCTACCTGGTTGTGGCGTTCCATGTATGCACTTCCTGCCTGCATTTTACACCCTGCTGTTATGTGCTGAATTGTTTCAGAGGTATCTTTGCACAGTCTGCATCGGGGGTCCTGCCTAGTGTGGTAGACCCTGGCCTCTATTGATCTTGTACTGAGTGCCTGTTCTTGTGCTGCCATGATTAGTGCCTCTGTGCTGTCCTTCAGTCCAGCCTTTTCCAGCTACTGGTAGGATTTTTTGATATCAGCCACTTCTTCTATTTGTCTGTGGTACACGCCGTGCAGCGGCTTGTCCCTCCATGATGGTTCTCCTTCATCATCTTTCTTGCCCTCACTTTCGGTTTTCTCCTGCCTGAGGTATTCACCAAGCCATTTGTCTTTGGGGGCCATTTTCCTGATGTACTCCTGGATCTTAGTTGTTTCATCCTGGACAGTGGTCTTGACACTCACTAGCCCTCAGCCTCCCTCGCTACCAATATATATATATATATATATATATATATATATATATATATATATATATATATATTCCCCCTGCAATTTTTTCCACTAATTGAAATGTCTTTAAATAAACATTAACATGAATTCAACACACTGTAGTAAACAGATAAATGGAGGCAGAAGATGTCTTTCAGTCATCAATGCACACATTCAGCGACACACAGGAGCTCTTTCAAGCTGGGCACCGTTACTTTCACAACACCTGTCCCATCAACCAGGAATCAGAATCAGAAATACTTTAGTAATCCAAGGGAGAAACTTTCGTTACATTACTCCATCTGTTATAGAGTGACTATAGGACCACTTTGATATAACACAATTTCAGACAATATATACCATATAATTAGGGGGTCCACGCTCCATCTCGCCATCAGTTTGGGGGTCCTTGGTCTGGAAAACTTTGAAGACCCCGGGTTTAAAGGCATGAAATCAAACTAATAACAGAACCAGAAGTAACAGAGCAATAGGTACGAGAGTTCAACATTCACAAAAAATGCCCAAATATATTAACTGTTTGACAAAATAGGAATTTACTCTCTAATAATTGAGGAAACAACATAGAATATCTTTATATAGAAGGTGCCATTAGATTAGGCTGAGGGCTACTTCATGAGTACTAAGCCATAGGAAGGGCTACCAATGAACTGGAGGAGTCGTCTTCACCTAAACTCTATACATAGTAAACAAATTTTTTATTTTGTTATTTAATTTCTAATCTTTTTTTAGATATTGTTATTTTGAAATAAATGCTTAAATACTCTATATGATTAATATGATTAAATACTGTAAAAAAAAAAAAGAACGAGCAACGAAATAAAATAAAATTACAATTTAGCCCACTGGCGTGCTGTTCTGTTGTCATAAGGGGTTGAGGGCCATCCGTGTGGTCCTTGAGAGCCCCTTGATACCTGTGAGCGGCGCCTTGGTCACCCCTGCATTAGATCTTTATTTTCTTCTGATTTGGGTTTAAATATGAACTATGTGAGGTCTTTTCAAAAGCTATTGTTTATTGCCCTACCAGAGCCACATTTTTATTACAATCTTATTTCAACCACTAGATGGGACCAGAGTTAGTGAAATGCCTTCCAGTAAATTGGTTATCCTATGGTAGGAGTCGTTGGTGATCTTTCCAATAAAAAATCCAATGTCTTATTTGAAGGGTATCTTGAAATTATCATTGTGAAACATGGATGCCTGATTTACGCCTGTTATATGGTATTAATACATCAGTGCTACACAAATTTAAGGAATTAGAAACATACTCCCAACATTCTGACAAAAAAAACATAACGGACACCTTAAAACAATGCTTTAGTGTCTCTATGCCCCATTACACCAAAACTGTACACTGAAATTAAAAGTGTTAATCTTTTTGCTTCTGAAAAATTTTTGGAAATGCAGCACTAACACAATGACATTTAAAGGAGAAAAGAACAAATTATGATTAGACATATTACCAAGTTTTCATCTGTAAGGTTTAATGTTTTTTTGTTTTTGCATGTGTCTACATTATGAAAGAGATTACAATTTATAAATATGTTATTTATAATAAAAAAGCATAACACAAAAAATAAGCATAGCAAATAAGATTGACACCCAGTAGTGCATGAAGGCAAAACCACTAATGCATTATTTATTGAATCCAATATATAACCGCACTACATATCAAAGCTTTTACAATATTGGTTGTAACCACACCTAAGCACAGTTAACATACACTCAAAACATAAGTTAGAAACTAAGCAGTCTATCTTTGGATCCATTAAAATAATAGATTCTATAATAATAATAGATTTATTTGAACATGCTATATATATATATATATATATATATATATATATATATATATATATATATATATACACTATATGTTGTGATTTAAGCAATATCTTCATTTTATATTGTTTTTAATACATGCCAGTGCATTGGTTTTGTAAAATTTCTTTTTACTTTTTTTTTTTTTTATCTTAAGGATTTTTAACTTTTTCATCATAGGTACCACTACCCTTATAAGCTCCCACATATCCACTGGTGTCTGGAATGTTCTCACGCCCACCCTTTCCTTTTCCTTTGCCTGAGTCGTCAAACCGCTCCTTGTGTGAGCCGGTGTACTTGGTTGTGTCAGTCAGACGGTCCACAGCTGCTGCCTTGGCAACTTTCTAAAAGCAGTAAATATAGAAACATCTGAAATAAGTCTAAAATAGTAAGCAGGGTAAGTCACAGTTCATTCATCTCAGAAATTAAAAGGAATACACAAAGAAACGCACCATTCAGTATTAACTTGTGCAAAACAAGAAAGCAACAGGATTTATTAAGGGAGCAATGATAAGAATGAAACTTTAATTTAGTCGATAAGAGAAGCAACACTGGAAAAAATCTAAATCTAGATAAGCCATTTTTTTAGAATCATTCTTGAATTGAGGAGGTAAGTGAGACACTTTACCAATGAAACTAGATAATTTACATTTGAAATAGAAAAATATTGCATTATCTTATATCAAGTGCTTATTATCTAATTATCTTATTTTAGGAGTAAAAATACTAAGTAAATTGGTAAATCACTTTACCTACCTACTCAAATCAAGGGTCAATATACTTAATTTAAGAAATGTTGACTTATTTACCCCCTCCCCTAACAGTCACATAAGCACACACAAGCAGTAGGCTTATTAATTAAAAATAAGAATATAACTGTACTGAACCAGTTGAAAAGCTTCTTCATAAAAAGGCAGAAATTATACTTGGAGTCCATGAATGTTGGACAGTTGAGGCCAAATACTTACAGTGACTCCAGCATTGGCAGGTTCCTTCCCTGCAATGAGACCATAGAGCTGCTGAACTGCCTCCTCTTTGCTCTTGCCTTTGAAACGCTTCGAAGCCAGCTCAGTCAGGGCCTCGTTAAACTGCTCAAACGTGATGACGCGAGCGGACTTTGCCCTACAGAAACACACAGTGTTGCCAGTTGTTTTCTAAAGAAAGTGACAGAATTAGACATATCATATCGCACTCCAGTGAGGATATAATGTAAATATCAATCTATAAGGAGATGCATGTTAGTTTTATCAAAAGTGTAGTTAGGAAAGTTCTGTAATAAAGATGGCTTTCAAATAAGACCAACTAGGCAATAGTGGGTTTTGACAGGATAGACTCTTAATTATAATTAATATGATTTACTTAAATATACTCAATACTAGTTCAAATAAGCAATCACCAAACATGAAACCAACTTTGCTGCTCTTTATTATTGGGACATTTTGCTGACTCTAGATTTAAAGATAAATTATCCTGGCTTCAGTCTTACTTGACTTTGCTGAAAACTATATCAACATCCGTGGTGGTGACGTTCTTGCCGTCTATAATGTGACAGTCTTTGCACATCTTTACAAAGTTCTTTCCATTCATCTCCTTTCCAGTGGCTTTGGTGTCTCCATGTACTGCAAACTTCTGGAAAGAGGTCTCCACCTCTGCCATAGATACTGTGCCCTCGGCCATGCTATGACAGAGAAAAGATGCATTTTTACTACTCAAAAAATATTATACGCAATATATTGTTGTTAAAATGTCAAGCTCATCTTATCATGTCAATATGCTTGTGCAAATTCTTGCCACCCTGCTCATGTC
This sequence comes from Cyprinodon diabolis, assembly GCA_030533445.1. Classification (NCBI taxonomy): domain Eukaryota; kingdom Metazoa; phylum Chordata; class Actinopteri; order Cyprinodontiformes; family Cyprinodontidae; genus Cyprinodon; species Cyprinodon diabolis. Next base: position 13,826,361 of record CM060066.1, on the reverse strand, counting down.
AGTGACATCATTACATTCCTTGAACCCTTTAACAGACTTTTTAATGGAAAAGTGGCTTTGGAGAACAGAAATAACAAATAAAGTAAAATAAAATTACCTAGGTCATTTCATCACATGCTACATGGAAATGCAATTATAGAAAAATGTGGAAACTGTACTTTACATGTGGAGAAATTTTACATCCTTAAGGTTTTCTCACCCGTTTCAGAAGTTGATTTTCTCATAATTATTTACAAAGAATCTGTTATTTTTTTCCAACAACTTTCACCTAACCCTTACATGTTATTACTAGATATAACATGAAAATATTTTCACAAAAATCACATCTTGGTCAGTCTCACATCTTTACAGTTGATCTACTACTTAGACTTTAAGGAAACTGATTTTAGAAATTGCAATAAAGATGGCAGAGAATTTAAACTTATCTAAAATCACCACTATTCCATGTGCAAAAAGTGAGTTTTAAATGTGAAATAATACAAAAGAAAGTCGCTTTATGATCTTTAAATTTAAATTAAATAATTTCAAATCTCTTAGCTAATTGGCTTAGTGCTTGCCAGAAAATGACAGCCTTAATGGCCGCCTTCATTTTCTCCTTCCATTTACACAGACACACACTTAGATACTTATACACACCCATAACATCCATCATTATGTCAGTCTTACTGCAGCTGCACTCAAGCCAATTTAATTTAATCAAGTCAGTTTCCAAATGGCTCATCCTCTCCCAATGATTAAACAACACTGTTCAGCCTTTTTTTTATTTTTCCTTCTCTGTTACAGCTTTGTCAGCTTTTCCAGTAAATAGTATAATACCTGCTAAAAATAAAAATACTTGGATAAAACCATGATGCCGAAGTGAAACAAAAAGTGGATGGTTCGTCTACTGTGTCTCATCAATGGATTAATTTGGATCAACAGTAAAGGATATTTTCATACCTGCAGTAAATATATTAAACTAAAATCATGCACCTAGTGCTATCTTTTTTGTGAAGTATTTAGGTGAACAAAATACCATGAATACCAAAACCATGCTTAACACTCCTTATATATATACCATTGTGGTGATACTCCTGCTTGTTCTTTAAACTACTAACATAACAGATAATAAACACCCACAATAGATACAAATCTAGAGTTTTGTGTTATTATGCATACCATACCATAGCCTCTAAAGCTAGTTCTGAGTTTTTAAAATTATTTATATTATGTTTGCATTATATTGTTACAAGGACCTCTGCTGTAATAGCGGATAAAACGTACCTGCTGTCGTAAACGTGGAGATGCTATGTAAATATTTAGCTGCTTCCCCTCTCCTTTGCTTTGTCCTCTGGTTCTCCTCCTTCCTGTCACGCCCAGATTTCTTTTAGAGTGATGAGGCATCCAGAGATGCAAGGGGAGAGAGGCTGAGAGGGGCTAGGATGGGAGGAGGGAGAAAGAACCAACCAGCACAGCCAATGACATCATCGGTGCTCACTCCCTCTAGTGTCTGTTTAGTCTCTGTATCTTCCTGTCTCATTGAGAAGACTCACTTTGAGAGAAGAATTTTAATCCATCGCAGAGAGCAACAGACAAGATATTAATACTAAAGCTATATGTAACCTTCATTTGCCCGTGAGACAATTATGTAGTTGTAATTCAAACCAATTTATTGAATCTTCAGATGTACAAGCTCCTATACACTAACCTAAGTAAAACTGCCAAAGAGATTGACTGAAAACTCCTTCCAGCTTTAGTTGGCACTAATACATGCATTTGTTACTTTTAGGATGGACTAATGCAGTTTGTCAGTGCCAGGAAGTTCAAACAATGCAGTTAAACACTTTAACCTTATCTAAAACATGCAGTATGAGTTCTGGTGTTGGAATAAAAAGAGAGATCAGATTTCACTTTTTTAGCTTATCTTTACTGGCTATCTGTAAATGCGGAATATGATTTAAAATTATCCTTCTAAAAATACAGAGCAAATACATTTAATGATACATTTCATGCTTTTAAATTATTCATATTTCTATTTAACTCATTCAAAGGGGGTCCATATAAAGTGTAAATTGCAATTATTTGTTCTTTCGGTCTTGAGTTATTTATTCAGTGGTTAAAGTGGCTCCCTGTATCTCAGAAATAGAGCTTAAGATACTTAGTCTATAAATAACTCAATGGCTCAGGACCAAGATACATTACAGACTTCTTTTCAGTATATCAACCGCCCAGACGTCTCAGAACTCCTACCCTTAACACGAAGAAGCAGTTTTTAGTTCCCAAGCTCCACTAATCTTAAATAAAGAAAAGTGTGAAAGTACAGCATTTTTTACATTGTACATTTCTTTGTTTTCTGTTTTTTTTCCTACTTGCCTAGAGTTTCCGTTGTTTCTACATCCACAAGGATTTAATTCTGAGAATGATTTAATGCAATCTGCTGTTTTTCCTAAGAAAGATATATCTTTAAACAATCTGAATAATAAACTTATCCTGAGTCCATAAGTTGGTAAAAATCATAATGTATGTCTGTCTGGATCATTAGAATTCCCTTATAAATTGCCTTGAGACAAGGAGCGGTTCTGGACAGGGGCCAACAGGGGCCATTGCCCCTGTAGAACTGGTCCCTTCCTTTGTACTGAATATTAAACATTTTATCAAACGATAACTGATTGGTTATCTAGAGACATATTTTACCTATAAGTTGTATTTTAACAATGACATCAATCCTAAGCTGTTGCATTTTTAGCTTCAGTCTTATTTTAAAATAGGATCACAGTTTTCAGGTGCATTTCTAGGACCTCAAGGGCCAAAAGTTCGCCTTTGTTTCCATGCTCAGTTATTTGTTTCCTGCTATTGTTCAATTGTTCTGTGCCACTGTAGATACCAGTTCTGCTTGAGTGCTTCAATTTAAATTTTGAAGAAGTACTAAGCTGAAACCGTATATCCAAAAAGTTTGACGTTTTCTTTATTTATGGTTGGCTACATAAATTCCATTAAGATGGTCTCAATTCCCAAATTCCTTTATATATTTCAAAACTTCCCAATTTTTCTTCTGTTTGTCTGCAATCTTTAAGGAACTACATTCTATTAATGTTGATTTTGTTTGAAACAAGATCCCCAGGATATCAAAGGTGTTTTTTACATTTACATTTGCCTCAATCAAAGGGGCAGTTTGGGTCTGACATTATTACTGGGCAGCAAATATTAGGGCTGTGATATTTTGGCACCAGGCTGCTTTGTGGCTTAAAATGGAGACCAATTCTATAAACTTCTCCTCTTTCCCAGTCATTTTATTTTCCAAGCTTGAGAAACCTGGCTACACTAGAACACACAGCCTTGTGGTGAAACACTGTTAGAATCCTGAATGAGCTCAGAAAGATTTTGGCAGTGCCAGACACCTCAGTAAAGACACCCATCTCTTTTAATCATGCCTTTCTTCCATCATGGACAATGTTTTTTACTGTGTCTGGACAGAGGGGCATGTTGTCATATAGTAATCTTAATACTAAAAAAATTATAGCTTAATCAACAATCAACAAAAAAAATATGACTTGCCTTATACAGCCTCCTTCAGATATTTTCATATTAGAAATTACATTCAATCTATAACTAGGCACAATGATCATCTTTCCAGCTGAACAGGAGATCAATTACGTTTTATATAGTCCTCTTGATTCCAGGCTCTTAATCTCTAAAATCATAAATCTCTTGATGATTGCATCTCTGTGATCATAGTGAAGGTCAGGGAAATCTGAAGCCAGAATATGGGTGCAGAATTGACAGGGTCTATGTTGGGAAAAGTTTGTTGAAAATTCCTGTTTTGTTAAAAGTAGATACCAAGGATTGCACTTAGTTTACATTATTCTAAAATCTGCCGTGTTTCTCACCTATTTTGATAGAGGTATAACATCAGATGGCACATTGTCTCAGACTTGTCCTGTTCCTCACTAACAAATCTCTGATGTAGAATCTGAATGCAACTCCAGGGCCTATAAAAGGCCTCTCCAGTCCTATGTAGGAGTAGCCATTTTTGGCAGCTTATGGACAACTAAAGATCTCCCTGAATTGCTGTACGACCTCTGGAGGTGGAAATGGCTGCAGCCAAAAAACGTATTCTCAAAGAATGGAATTGCCAACTGATTCCCGCTTCCAGATGTGAATCGTTGACATACTGTACTGTGATCTTTAAGGGATCACTCTATCAATCGATCTGACTTTTCATCACTGCTTGGAAACCATTCCATGCCTTACCTTATGGAGGTTGAGGTTATCTGACTTGTTGGCGCTTGGCCCAAATACAAAATCACTTCCCCTTTGGTCCCCCATTGAGCATAGTATTTGTCTAACCGACCCTTTACTGACCTCAGTCTATTTTAACCGTTTGGCTGTTAATGCATTTGTGAAGATTTTGAATGAAATTAATTAAAGGAAGATAAATATGAATATATAATACAGCATATAATTGTCTGTGTTATGTAGCTATTCCTTACAGAAAGTCACTCAACTAATGAATAGTTAAGCTAGTAAAGCATTGCCTTAATATTAGGGATCCTGCTTTTAAACGAGGCTGCTGTAGCTCTTTTTTTAGGCAATTCCATCCTGACTAAATAGTCCCCATTAACTCTTGATAAGCCTTGATAACTTCAAAGGCATGCTAATTTTCACCATAAATCATATTCCTTTCAAATTTAGTCCAGGCACCTTTGTACTACTCTGCCATAGTTTAGAAATATGTTCAACAAAAAAATTCTCACAAAGTTATACATTTTTATTTTTGTTTTTCTTTCCATCATCGTTTGTAATTATTTGCTTTATTTCATTTTTGTCTATGCAGAATGATTTCCCTCTTTGTTGCCCATTTTACTGGAATGTTCACAACACAGCTGTCACTTTCCAGTCCTCTACAACTCTTGCTCTCTTGCTTTCTCTCCCAGCTGGTGTATTAACAAGAGGTTCCTTGTTCTGGATAAGATGAGAGGGGCCCTTCATAGAACAAAGAGCAAAGACAACAGAAAGTTGGCACTTAATGAGAAATTTAAAATCAACCTTTCAGCCTAACAGTATCAAAGATAAATATATGCAAACAAACAGCTTCAGAGTAAAGAAAAATGCATGAAATTGACATGATCAAGGAAATCTAAGTTAAATCACGACACCAACAAGTTGGGAAACAGGTTTAAAATATTCTTTTTAATAAGGAAAAAACAAAAGGCTCTTAGAGGGAAACTGAAACTGAGAATAAAGAGACTTTTCTGGATCTTTAGCACTGTGAAGGAGATGAAAGTAAGTTGGTGGAGGGAAAAACTGAATATTCTATGGTTTGGTTTGCTTTTGTTCGCAGGGAGAAAAGATCCCGAGGGAGGACATCAGGTCTGCGGTCATACTGAGTGGCGTGCTGCTGGCAGATGATAGATTGATGACAGAGCATTGGAGGGTGGTTTCTTGGCAAGGAGCTTGGCAGCTCTGAGTAGTTCTGGTGGCTTGAAAACATAACGGTGAGGAGTTTTGGATGGAATGAAAAAACTGTTGCATCCAGACTTCGATAGGAAAAAAGAAGAGCTAGGAGTCCAGTCTAAAACCATGGAGGAATTCTGCAATGAATAGGAGAAGATTGTGAGTTACAAAGCCAAATCCAAAGCTAGGAATGCTTTCTAGAGACCTGAGCAATAATATACAGCTGCTTTCCACAGAAAACATGCTCTCTATTAAGCCTACCGCCTTAGTGGCTGCAGGTTTAGCAAATTATGCATTCAGGTAGGAGCAGCACAGAACACAACACACACACACAGCCAGAAAGTCAGACCCCCGAGTCGGGGTTCAGGAGGTGAACTGTGGGCCACAGTCTGAGACAATCTCAGTGGGAATGCTGCTGAGTGGAAAGACATGGGCAAATAGGAGTTTAGCACTTTCTGAGGAAGACAGAAGTTTAGAGAGAGCTATGAGATGACAGGTCTTGGACAATCTATCAATGATGCTTAAGATAACCATTTTATTATTAGAGATGGGAAGACCTGAAATAAACTCCAATAGATTGTGGGACCAGGGCTGACTAGGAATGGCAGATGAGGCAGTGCTGACAGAGCATTGGAGGGGGGGCAGGATTTCCAGGCAAGGAGCTTGGCAGTTCTGATACACTTGGTAAATTACTGTTGGATCCGGAGTTCTACTGAAAGAAAGAAGAGCTAGTAGTGCAGTCCAAAACCAGGGTCGAATTCTGCAAGGAAGAGGAGAAAATGGTGAGTTACAAGACAAAAACTAGGAATGCTTTCCAGAGGTGTTTCTAACCCTGTTTAACACTCGCAGATCAATAATATACTGGTGCTTTCCTCAGGGAAGACTCTCTATTAAACCTTCTTCCAGATGGGCTCCAGGAGTAGCCAATTACCTGTTCAGGTAGGAACTTTACACAAACCAACCTACACACACAGACCTAAAGTAACAGAGCTAACAGAAATGTTTATGCTTACAACTCAAGAATGAACAAAGCCTTTTTTTGAAGGTAACCCAAGCATAATTTATCTGACCTTATAAAATCAAAATTTACTGAATATTAAACATCCTGTGCATGTTTAAACTGACCATCACAAAGTCTTGAACTTGAACTCAAGTATGTATCTGCTGTATGCAGAGATGGCAAAAGTACTCACTTTCCGTACTTGAGTAAAAGTACAGATACTTGTGTTAAAAAATACTCTGGTAAAAGTGGAAGTACTGATTAAACTTCTTTACTCAAGTAAAAGTAACAAAGTACAGGCTTGTAAATTTACTTAAAGTATAAAAGTAAAAGTAGAAACCACTTTTTTCATGCCGTTGCCTACATTTTAAATAGATGTCTGCCAATAGGACTAGATCTCCGTTGTGTTCATTTTCAATCATCTCGTCGTCCATACTACTATGCTAACGCCACCGCCACCAAGCTGCAAGGATTTGCCGCGAATGAATACCGCTGAATCTGTCGATTCATCTTGTAGTGGTGCGTCAAATGCAACGTAGATTCCCATCCAATTAGATTGAATTTGGTATTGATGACGTGAAAAATAATAACGGTAACTCCATTGAAATGATTCAAAACTAAAGTAACGAGACAATTTTTTAAAATGTAAGGAGTAGAAAGTACAGATATTTGTGTAAAAATGTAAGGAGTAGAAGTAAAAAGTCGCCATAAAAATAAGTTTTAAAGTAAAGTAAAAATATCAGAAAAATCTACTTGAGTACAGTGACGAAGTATTTGTACTTCGTTACTTCCCATCTCTGGCTGTATGTATGTATTTCACCAGCAAAACATTAAGAAAAAAACATTATAGTGCAGAGCATGTCACTTATTTCTTAAGTGCAAAAAAGCAGGTAGCAGAAGACAATGGAAGGCTTTGGAACATAATGACGGATTATGCAAGTAAATATATGTTTAATACTGCATACAGTTTGCTTGAAGGTTTACATACCTTCCCATTAAAGAAAATTATACATTTATACTAGCAATTCAAATAACACTGTTAAAAGTAATAACAAAGGAAAATGTACTAATTAATAATTGAGTAAAAAAAAATTTACTTTGAATTTTTATTTGAAAATATACAGTCCCAGACAATTTCAAGAACCCAGCTTATGAACAGTTAACCAAGATACGTGTCATCAGGTGCAGAAGTCTGACTTAATATTTCCTCTCTGTTTTACTGGTAGATGTTTTTTATTTCTTTAATGGAAGGTTATGTGAACATTCAAGCACAACTGTACTTGTGCATGGTATAGTTACGCATATTATTATAGCTTGGGTATTAACAACTGCTTTCACATCCATGCAGCCATCTTTATTTCAACTTTAGTCAATAGATAACTGTGTAAAAGTGGCTTTGGACGTTTCTTTTTTTATTTCCTTACATTCAGAGGACATTCTGAGGAGACTCAAATGAAAAACTTTTTTTGTTTGTTTATCCCTGGCTTCTTATGTAATCCAGATTATTTTCACCTTCTTACGATCCACACTCATACCTAAGATGACCCGCATTGTGTGTGCTTTGTTCACAAGACAAACAGGATATATTGTTTTGGAATCAGGAACCACCATGAGAATCAGTCACATGGAAAGCCCAAGGTTGTGAAGGGCTTTTGGTTCTAACTATTACACCCAGTGAATAGGTCACTTCATTACTATGAATATTATTGGTTTTAACTCACAGGTGGTCTTCTCTGCATAGCACCTTACACAATTATTAACACTCCCAATTGATAGGTAGGTACATCACTGTTAAGTGGTAGAAAACACAAGCATGATTTTTAAAACTCAAAGCCAAAATATGAAAAGTGTGGAATAGTGTGGTACTTAGTTCCCTTAATCTCTTGCACCTGGTAAAAGCCTGTGCAGCCAACTATCAAAAGCCACCAAAGTAGCAGATAGAGTCAACCAAAGAGTACTGTAGTCTTTTTGTAAATGTAATTGTTCAATCCATAATCAGATCATAAAAAGCCAAAAGCCATGTGTTTACTTTTGAGGGGATTAGAAATTCACAGCCTAGGCAGGAAAATGTGTTTACTGGAAACTTTAAAACCAATAAAAATGTCTAAAAATAAGTTTGTCTATCTTAAAATTTATATGGAAAAATCTAAATAGAAAATATAACATCTAGAAGAAGGGTTGTTTAAGATCACAATACTTGCAGAGTTTGAACTTTAAACAGGATTCATTGGGGTGTCTGTAATTGTTAATCCAGGGCATATTTCACATGTTCGTATTTTTTTTAAATGTTCAGACATAAATACTTTGAAAAAAATGCATAAATCATAAACACAAATGATTTTCCTATAAAGTGTTCAATAACTGCTACTTTTTGCTGACCTATTATCCAAAAGCCAGACTAAACGCAGTTAATTGTGAACTTTTTAGATGACTGAGTTTAGAAAAATTTGTGGTCTGCACTGCAGAGCATTGTTATTACCAACATATGACTCTGTCTCGCACTGATTAAAAAGTCCAGTCTATAAAAAAATTTATTGAGAGACTATCCAAATACAGAAACAATTCTGAAAACCATTTCATGAATATCTTTTGCCCTTTTTAAATTCTAAGCCATAATATTCTCTATCATTGTGGGTCTGAGCATTAATATCTACATAAAAAATGTGGTAAAAGATTGTTTTACTTTGCTGAATATTTGACCTTACTTTGTGAGATAAGATGATATTCAGGTTTGAAAGCAAATTCCACCAAGGATGCAGACGTTAGGACTTTCAATCAGGAAATAAAAAACAAGCTCTGTGAGAACGGATCAGTTTTCTGTTTGTGGTATAAACAAAGCCTAACCTTTAAATGTCAGCAGAAACAGTCCAGTGATCTTACTGAAGGAATGGTGGTATAATAGGTTCCTACAAAGTAACTGATGTCCTTTTTCCAACTGGGGGAATTTGAGCAGTGGACTGTTATCTTACAGACTGACAAGGTCCTATTTCGATTCTAATCAAATTATTCGACAGGATACCTTGGTTGAAGAACATGGCTGATTCTGCTTTTCCATTACCACAATACTCCTTTTGTCCACTATGTGCTGATGGACTAAGAGATCCAGTCACCATTCCTTGTGGTGACACTTACTGCCTGGAGTGTATCAAGATCTACTGGGATCAGTTCGATCATATGGGTGTGTACAGCTGTCCTCAATGCCGTGCAACTTTCACGCCGCGACCTGTCCTGAGACGCAATGTGCCAGATGTTCAGCACGAACATGAGCCCCGCCAGCAGCTTCCAGAGCTGACTCCCTTTCCTTACATGCACCGTGAATCCTTCTGCGACTTTTGCGTTGGCCGCCGCAACAGGGCCGTCAAGTCATGCCTCATGTGTCTGGCCTACTACTGCGAAACTCATGTCAAGCCTCATTATGAATCCTCTACATTCAAGAGACACAAACTGGTGGATGAGACGGGTCACCTTGACAGGAAGATCTGCCCCCAGCATGAGAAAGGCCTGGAGCTGTTCTGTCGGTCCGACCAGATGTGCATCTGTGTGCTGTGTACTATCAGGGAGCACCGCAGCCACAATATTGCCTCAGCAGAAGAAGAGCGTATTGATAAACAAGTAAGTTCTAGCAATGTTATTTGACTAGTACCTCTTAGTGTGATGCATTAGCATCTCTAAATTAGATTTAGCCAACATGATCAAACAATTGAAATCTTTTTCATGCCTGTTATGACGATGCATATGTAGAGGAGATCAATCTATGGTGAAGCAATGAAAAGAACTGTATTTACTATTTAAAATAAAGGATCACATACACTGTTGTTTGCCCTCTTCAGGCCATTTCGCCAGTCATTCAAAAAATTTTTGGATTGGGCCAAGTATCTGCCTCCTCATGCGTCCTGGGTTGTGTAGTTTACAGGGGGTAACGAGGGAACATTAGCCTCTCAAAACCACCTCCCGATCAGGAATTGTAAGGTTTGGACAAAAATCAAACATCTTTGAGAATCAGTCAGCCCTTGTGAGGTGTTCATGAGCTAATCCTGCTGTTGATGCAGAGCTATGAGTGACTACAATATGATTTAACAAACATTTTAACAAACTTGCACAAACTTGTGCAGACTGTGAATGTGCAAATAGGGTCTGATGTGTGGTTGTTGGATGTACAGTGTGAGCAGTTAGATCCGATCAGAGCATCGGGCCATACAGTGTAAGATCATACATAATGTTCTCAACTTTTAAACCCTGCGATTTTATCGTACAGTTTGAGCTGTGACTGAGTACAAAGATTGAAAATATCATGCAGTCTATGCCCAGCATAACTGTTACAGTTATAAAAATGTGATAACATCTAAAGAATGGTTCTTTTTTTTTAAATGCTTTCCACTAAAGATGGTAAAGGAGAATAATGACAAAGGGATACAGAAGTTAAGACTAATCTTCATCTAGTATTACACTCTCTTTTTCATCTCATTGTATTTTTAAGTCATAACTAGACATTTGGCTCCTTGTTAGAAAAAGCGTCTAAACAATTTGCAAATAATTTATTGATGTTCAGACTTGATTTTGTAAATTTCTAATTGGAAAATGTCCCGTTTTTTTATATCTTAAATTGAATTTGAGAATTTTTTTAGACAGCTGAATATACTCTCCTTTAGGCAATTTTGATTTGAACAACAGAAAAGGCTCAAAGCTGAGTCAAACACAGACTCTTGTCTATTGTCCCACTACAGAATCAAATCAAGTTGTTATTAACTTTGGTTTTTGCTTTTGGCATATTTGCATAGTATACAGAATTTACCTTAACATTCTTACGTTTTCTGTTTTATTTTATATTAAGATGTAAGCTTAGCTCGGATGACTTTTAGACCATACAATTTAACTAGGTCTAAACTCAGACAAATCAAAATGTAATCCAATCCTTTAATTTATATAGGGCTTATTCACAACACCTTATATCTCAAGGCACTTTAAAGAGTAAATTAAATCAACTTTTATAGATAGATTGGTTATGATTGATTTAGATAATTTAATTATAATTAATAATTAAATAATTTAGAGGATAATTTCTTATATTTTATCATTATATATATATATTTTTTAAACTAAAAATGTTAGAACTGTAAATATACAGTCATATGTTTATATTACTGTTTTTATATATATATTTTTTTTAACTATTTTATTAGGCTGTACTTAAAGAAAAAAAAAAGAAATTGTCCAGAGGACTGTTCTAAACTAAATTACTTTTTGTTTTACACTTGTGTAAAGAAAATGACGAATAAATCTCTCTAAGAAGTTTTCTGTCTAAGAGGTGAGGAATATGGATCCAAGTAGGTTTAGGATTGCTTTAAGGCCTCAATAAATTATGTTTGTTTGTTAAGTTTTGTAACTGTAAAGATAAAGCTATTAATATCGTATTGGTTAGATCATTACAGAGGTGGGTTTGATGCTACTTATAAAGCTGCTAAAACTCTTAAAAATAAAAGGTTTGCAAAGATTGTGCTGTCGAAAATGAGTGATTAATGGGCCTGCACCGTACCGGAAATAAATTGCGTTGCGGTTTTAGTCCATATGTTTAAACAAAGTAAAGCTCTTACTCTTTCAGCTGTTAGATTATTGAAAAAGTTGGCTTAAAATCAAAATGTTTGGGTTTTGTCACTGTTGTGCCGTTGTTGTTTCCCTGCATTGGAATTACACAGAGGGCGAGGAATAAAAAAGCTTTTAAGTAAAAACGACTTAAATTTAACTTAAAGCTACAGTGTGTAATTTTTAGCGGCATCTAACGTCCAGACTGCAGACCGCAGCAACATGAACATCTCCCCCCCATCGCTTCTCCCCCCCAACAGTACGGCGAGCGTTACGGGACAAAATGTCTTCCACGACGTCCGCATCACCTACCTTCTCAAGTGATGAGGTTTGCTTACATAGATAATTTTCTCATGCATAATACTGCCATCTATTGTTCAGTACCGTCTCAGTTCATCTCTCTCAACTTGTCGTAGTTACTTTCGAGCGTAATGGGCGATCTCGCAATCGCTAGTTTGTTGGCTCTGCGCTGCCGTAGCGCAAAGATGTCTGCCTCCATGGCTGCGAGACCCGCTCCTATGTAATTATAAATAACGAATTCTAAGGCAACGCAAATATTAAGGTTAAGAGGCTGAGCTCGTAGTTGATGATAAATAACATAGTTATGTATAATATATTACATTTCTGACTGTATATCCCTGTAATTACACTCTGTAGCTTTAAATAATTGTATAGATATATATATTTTTTTTCTGCCCAAAATTAAAATTAAAATCGAACTTTGTAAATATAAAAATTTAAAAGTTTGTAAAAGTTTTTGGAGTGATGTAAAACAACTTGCTGATGTGATTATTTTGGTTCAGAAAGTTCTGGTGGTCACCCAGTCCGAAGTGCAGCGCATCATTTCAGAGCGGATGAAAGAACTACAGGACCTCAAGCACAATGTGGATGTTCTAAAAGTAATGAGACATTATAATATTTTTGATAATAATACACCAAGCATACTTTCCTTTTCATCACTTTACACGGGATTTCAAAATGTCTTTACAGTACCTTGCAGGAAATAAAATTTGTGTGTTTCTTTTCAGAATTCTGCTCAGCGTGCACAGACGGAAAGTGATAAAACCTTCCATGAAATGCTGCAGGCAGTCGAGCGCTGGAAATCTGAAATCAATCAGATGATAATGGCCAACATGCAGTCAGCCATGAATCAGGCTGAAGGCTATGTTGAGCGCCTTGAACAGGAGATTATGGAGCTGCAGCGCCGAGATGCTGAGCTACGACAGATCCTGGAAACAGAAGACAACATTCATTTTTTGCAGGTTTCAGTTGATCATTCATATCTGTTTGATGGTGTATCTCATAGAGCTTTGGTTCCAAACCCTTGTCCTCAGGGACCCCTGCCCTGCATGTTTTAGATATGTCTCTGATATCTTTCTGTGTCAAGGACTCTTCTTCTCATAATCTATTCTTTTCTGGAGTGATGCAACTAGGAAACACCTAAAACATGCAGGACAGCGGTCTGCTGAGTTCCATTACACTTGTAACTGGAAAGTTGGAATGAAGAAACCGCTGAAAGTTTTTTTGATATCAGTTCTATGCTTCACCTTTTGTTATTATTTGTACATGACCACTGATGTCGATGTTACAACATTTAAATGTACCACAGAGCAGCAAATATTATGAATGTGGAAGTTAATTATGGTCCTGTTTCCCAGATTTTGCAACTTGTAGTTTCAATATCTGTGGATGTTTGGGTCTAAATTTTCTACTCCTAGGACAGAAATGCCTACTTCCAAATAGAAATATAATGTAGCATTAGGCCACTGTAAGAAAATACTGTATTTACTCTTTAGGATTTAAAAAAATTAAATGCTAATGCTAATCAGTCTGAAGTTTACTTTCCATTTTCATATTGGTTACATTTGAGTAGAGAGTTAAAACTGGGCCTTGAAGAATGAGGTTATCATTAATTGCATTTGAGTTTTATTTCAGATATCTTGATGCAAGTCTTTCTTGATGTACAGAATTTTCCAACCGTATGCGTCCCTCCCGAGGCCATGGTACCTAAGGTCCTGATCAATCCTCAGTTTTCCTTTGGAGAAATAAGCAGAACAGCAATAGAGATGAAAGAAAATCTGGATGACATCTGTAAAAAGGAACTGAGCAAGATCTCCAAGACAGGTACGATACTACAAAGAATATGGCTGAAAAATCAGATAACTTAGATAAACTCATGTGACAGGTCAAACTAATGCAAACATTCTTCACAGTCAGTGAAACACCTGTGTACATACTTTTGCCAAGAAATGGCGAAAAACGTTTGAAAGGTGAGGCTTAAGAAACTCAGCAATATTTGCCAATTTATGCGCAAAAACATGACTGGTCAAGTAACAGTTTTTTTTATTTATTTTTTTTTTTACAAACAGTTCCTTCCAAGGTTGATTTTCAGGAGCCAAAATCCAGATCAGACTTCTTGAGATGTAAGTGCGGGGTCTTCATGATTCGGTCCTAAAAACTGAGATGATAATGCAAAGCTACAGTAAGACAAACCTCAATTACAAAAATAAACACTTTAGATTTGACTCGTGAATGTCAATTATTAAACTAAGATCATTTGACTAAATTAGTATTGTATGTTCGAAGTTAATTTAGAGTTTACAAATGCCTGATTGTTAAGGTAGTATCCACAACAGTACTTAAGGGTTCTCTATAATATTTTATATCAGTCAAAAATACGCTGTTACTAAATAATTTTGATCAGCTTTTTCTAACGCACATTTTAAAGTATCAAATTAGTAAAAATTGATGCAAGCAATAAAATTTGTTCCCTAAAATTCGCAAGACATTACAAGTTTTTATGCTGACTTCAGACGCTTTTTGGCTTTTGTGAAAATCGATTGATGTGCAAAACGGGAAATGGAAAAACTTTTTTTGGATCAGTGACAAACTTTTACACCACATGACTGATCAGCTGTTTCTGCTGTTTTCTTCGGCGAAAGTCCTGTTATACGTGAAAACATGGTTGGAAGCAAAATAACCATTTCTGGGTGAGATTTTAACAGAAGAACATCTTGCTTGATAGCAATACATTGGTTAAAACTTGCTCCTGTTGCTGATCCGTGGTCGGTGCTTGATTGCACCCTATACTTCCTGTTTAATACAGCCGCACATGACGACGATGCATCACGACATCAACGTTTTGGTGCTTGGTTGATTCACATCGAACCAAATGGAAACATCTCACGTTTATCTCTCACATTCACATTTTTTTTATTTTAAAAGTTAGCTTAAAATTGAAATTTTAGTTGGATGGAAACAGGGCTAGTGGCTCAGAACATCTTGTTAATGTCCGTTAAAGACTTCCTAATGATTAGCAAAGAATAGCCGCTTTAAATGAACGATGAGCAAAATACATTTAGGACATTTTATGTTCTCTCTGTTAAGCTAGAAACAATACACAAACTCTCTTGTGTCTATTTGTACTTGAAAAAGCACTTCCTGTTTGATCTATTAAGAAACTTGACCACGGTGATTAGGTAATTCTTATTTAATTCTATAAGTTCTTTAAACAGGAAAACATTATTTTATTTTCACTGCTGTAGAAACAGTGCTTCTTGACCTTTAAAAATAATTCAAAGTAGTTAGGACTAAACATTCTACATATCAAAATAAATGTGTAATGATTAAAGATAAAGCATAAAGTATATATATATATATATATATATATATATATATAAGTATATTCATCCTTTGTCTTTAGTTGATAACTTCTGTTTAAGAAAATCTGTGTTTTAGGCTAAGAAGATATTAAAAATCTGATATGAGACTTTACATTTATTAGAAATTATCTGCACTTAGACCAAAAAACTTGGGTTTTTACTTTGACTTGCTCTTTAAAGACCAAGGGTTTGGCTCGAGCAAAAGACATGAGGTTTGAATTTAGAAGACTTGTGAACATCTCTGATACAAGATATTTTAGTGTCAATGAAAAAAACACCCATTTAAAACAATGCAATTATGTAATGTCAGTTGAAGATGTTATTGCAGATGAGCATGAAGAAATGTGCTGTTGATTTCTTTTTTAGATGCCTGCAAGCTTTCCTTTGATCCAAACACTGTCTACAAGGAACTTGTGTTGTCAGATGGGAATCAGAGAGTCACCCGAAAGAAAACAACTCAGTTTTATCCAGACCACCCAGAACGATTTGATGGCTTTTCCCAGGTGCTGTGCAAGGAGGCTCTTTCTGGTTTCAGGTTCTACTGGGAGGCAGAGTGGAATGGGGAGTTCTCCATAGGTGTGGCCTACAAGAGCATCAGTCGGAAGGGCAAGAATTCACACAGCCTTCTGGGCTATAATGACAAGTCATGGAGTCTTCTGTGCTCTGATTCAGGGTACTCAGCCTGGCACAACAAAGCAGACAAAGATCTCCCCAGTGCTCCAAGGGCCACAAGAATAGGTGTGTACCTGGACTATGCAGGCAACACTTTGGCCTTCTATTCAATATCGAATTCAATGGAGCTCATCCACAGATTCAGAGCTCAGTTCAGTGAGCCTCTGTATGCTGGTTTTGGGGTTGGCTCCTCTGTTACACTTTGCCAGTTGAAGCAGAACTCTATGCCTTATACTTAAACAAAAATCAATGTTTAATTTTCCTGTGCAGATCTTACTGTAATGATATCCAATATTGCTCGAAAAATTATTCATGATATGTAAAATATTATCTGATATTATCAGATTAAGAGATTTTGTATATAAACCATTTTAATCACCTTAATAGACACCTTTTCACCAAAGTCAGTTATCTATTCAATATGTATTAACTTTTTATTTAAACAGTAGAATAATTTTGCTACTTGCCAAATGTAAGTAGTAAGTAAAGTATACTCTTTTTAACCCTGAATGAAACAAGAATCAAGTTATTTTGCCTGCTGTTTATTATAGAGGAAATGCTGTACAGTGTAAATGAATGTAATTTTTATTTGTAGTTGTTTGATGTGGCTAGAAATGCAACAACAAAATAAAGGAGAATTAAAATAAAATGGATTCAGTTCCTAACCTTTTACATTCAAAATGGGTTTAACGTTAAAATCTATTTAGTCGTATGAAACCCAGTACAATGCTTTGTCACTGCATCTCTGTATATTTTTTCTTTGTATATTTTAACATTGCTCATTTTCATTTTAATCAGTATATTACTTTATCAGTGATGATGTTCAATGTATGGATAAAATATCTACAAAAATCATTTATGAATTCCATGTTTTTTGTGAAGAAAAAATCATTAATCAACTGTATTGAGAGATGATTGTTTAATGATACATTTGCGTCATCTGCGCGCCGGACTAGAGTTGTGACAGGCAGCCCGGGCCACAGGCGGCTACTCTCTACCCCTCCTTTTCATTCGGCTAGCTAATCTGAATTGTTCAATTCCATTTCGAGAGCGAGATCATCTGTGGTAGTAGCACTAGACATCTTCCAGGCATGTGAGTAAAACTAGCAGCAGTTCAGCAGATAGGATGAATGAATGGTAGCCAGCGGCGTGGATGACGTCATACACACTCCGCTTTGTTTTTAAAGGATATAAATATAAAAAGTATAACCGCGGATGTCTGGGGGACAGTGATTCGCCTACATGTTATGAATGCTGGCGTACCATAAAGAATAAATTATAGACAGTTTAGTTTGTGCCTTCATGTCGTCGCCCATAACAAGACCTTACTTGGATATGACCTAAAGGAATATCTTCAGAATGGCTCCAAATGACACAAAACTTATATGGGTGAGTAGAACATGATGTAATAACGCAAAATCAAGGGCCTAATGTAAAAAATGGCGTTCCCCTTGAAAGTCTGCTTAGAGGTAACACATTTAAAGATTGGATTAAGCTTTTTTTCCATTTATTTCACCAAAAAAGTTAAGCTGGATTTGTTTAAAATTGTCTTTTTGAGCTGGGCAGTTTTTTAAAAAGACCGGAAATTAAGAGAGGAAGTGTCTCAGTCATGAGAAGTAGAAAGAGTTTCTGTTCAGCAGTTTAAGTCCAGTTAGTTGATTGCTCTGATGAAGAGGACTGCACTGTGAAGCTATATACAGCTATGTGGAACAGACAGGAGCGGGACCCTAAGCTTTTCACTGGTTTTCTCTGTAAGATCATGTTTTATCTATTCTCTATATTCTTTTCTTGAATTTCAAATTTATCATATTTTACAAACATTTTGTAAAATATAAAAGTTTTTCTCTTACAGTTTTGTTAGTCTTGATCTCATCTTCATATGAAGGTCAGTTTATTTTTACTCTACCAGTCCAATAGAACTTCAAAGTGTACAAGAGCATTAACATAAATATGTCAAATCATGTTTTTGAAGGTCAGATCAGGTTGACAGGTCCTGAATCAACTAAGTGCTCTGGAAGGGTTGAAGTCTACCATAACAATACCTGGGGTACGGTGTGTGATGACTACTGGGACAACAATGATGCTGATGTGGCTTGTCGACAGCTGGAATGTGGTAGAGCACTCAGTGCACCCCATGGTGCTAAGTTTGGTCAAGGGCATGGAGAAATCTGGCTTGATAATGTTAATTGCGCAGGAACTGAAAGTTCACTAACAATCTGTAAACACAGAGGCTTTGGGCAGCATGACTGTGGCCACGATGAGGATGCTGGTGTCGTCTGTTCAGGTAAAGGAAGATGCTTTATAAAAAGCCTTTAAAATGCTAAAATGTTCAAACATATAATTCACCATGTAAACACAAAATTAAACTCAGCATGGGTGTATCTATGGTATATTCACTTGTACGTATGGTGAGTTCACTGATCAGAAAATTATGGATTTGACTAAATAGAATAATCCATGGATGTTTATACCGAAAAGAACGAAAAGCTCCAACGTTCCTGGGCTAAAACCCAGGATGGAATATAAAGGATTGGAAAGCCCGCTGGTCTTATAACAGTGAATTTGTCCAGTCATATATTGATATTATACTAGCTACAGACTGTAAACAGTTAATCACAGCGATCTCTAAAATAAACATGTCTGAATTAGATGTTTGCCATCCTAGAGGTAAGTACCAATGAAAAGCACTATAAATTCAAGCTATGACTAACAGTATCCCAAGAAGGTCTGAAATGGTGCACCAAAAAGATAAACAGCATGTTTTCTTTTTAACCATTATAATGTGGAAAAGACTATATTTAAGTTGGGAATTTCTTCTTAAAACAAACAAACTAAAAACCAATTATTTACTTTTTCTAATTTTATTCTGAATTATAAATAACATACATAGATGTATTTCTGCTCTAACTTTGTATTTCCTCTTTGAATTTCCCCAAACATAAGTTGCTGTGGTTTCTCATACCATCTGCTGCTATCTAATTTGTTGCTTCACCAAATTAGCTCAGAAGTTTCTGCCAAATCTCCCTCCTTTTCCCATAGATTAAATAGGAGAGGCCTTAGATCAATAATGTGTAGAAATAAACCTGATGGCTGCACGTTATGAGTCTGCCTCCACAGGTTAATGCTGTACTTTAATCACATAATCTCTTTAAAACTCTTGATACTCCAAAATGTTTGCTTGCTTTCACAAAGTGACAGTGGTAATCATGCCCGGGCAATGTTCTGTTTTTGTTGTTATAGGGTTGGAGATTAGACCACTCTGGTATGATCATCTCAAGAAATGTAACATTTGGCAAACAGACAGGACTACAAAGTTACCAGTGCATTTAACTGTTAGCTAAAGCATCAACCAACCCAGTGATATTACCACTAGAACATGGTGGCACATTTGCCAAAAAAAAAAATCATAAAAAACTGCTATTTTTTTCTTTTATCTTTATATTTATCACATTTGTAATATAATCATTCATAATAGAAAGACACAATCTCAATAATTGCTGTAAATTAATTCATTTCAACGTTAAACCCTTGAGCAATGGGAGCAGACGACATAATTTTTAATGACATGAAAAAAACAGCATAGTCGCAAATAGTGAATTAAATTTGATTATTTGTAGGGAAAAAAATTGGAATTTGGCAATTCAGACTGCACAGGACCTTTATACTGTCCACACATTCTAACGCCTCCCTGTGAGGAGGACCTTATAGTCTGCTTCAGTTTTCCTTGATCTCTTGTTGTGCATTATGATCTCCTTATGGTGCATTCACACAAAACACGATCTGGGCATCAAAAATGCTTAAATGGCGAACTTTGGACGCTGGTTCAAACACTTGCTTGGCATTCTGGTTGCTTATCTGCTCTGTTCTGTTGCTTCAAGCAAGAGAACAGCTTATTTACTTTGATGAGTTGCAAAAAAACACGTTTTTTTTGTTTAAAAAAAAACTCAAAACATTATCTGTGCAGTCAGTTCATCAAGATTATGATCCTACTAAAATATGCATTTCCTGTTAAGTGCGCCAGACTTCTGATCAGCCACCGGCATACCGGTGGGTGGTTGTGCTGGAAATCCGCACTGACTACTCTCTGCAGCGGCCAGCCTGAGGGGGAATTCCACTGCTGTCAGATTGGGAAAACATGCAAAGCAACACAGCTACAGACTATGAACCAATATCGACTGCCTGCCAAAACCAATATTTAAATCCAGGTCCGCTGCATGGTAGTCAAAAACCTACATTCCTACACCATGGGGATTGTGCAGCGATATTAAATATATCCTGGGAAATATTTTTTTAAGTTAATTCCATTCACATCTGGGATAATCAGAGGGTTAAGCTCATAAAGTCCAACTAGAAAGGTTATATTTCACCACAACACTGTGCTTATTTTATAGTTTATATGCTCCTTGTTTTGACTGTGTTTTATTTCTCTTCAATTCACAGGGAAACTGTTTAGGCCGAACATTTCCCTGACATCCTCAACCACAGGGTTAGTCTTAGGACCTGGACAAGCAGAGGTTACCAGGGGTTACTGGTTTTCCTTTACTTGTTCTGCTACCTCAGAATATCATCAGGGGAGTTTCTCTCTCATCTTCTCTGGCTCCAACATCAAAGACACCAGGCCAGCAGTGAACGGCTCAGCGTACTTTTACTTCCAAGTGGCTGAATTGGATCTCCAAGGCAACTACAGCTGTGTGCATGAGGTTGCACTCCCTGAAAGGAGATTCAGTTCTGCTGAGGCAGAACACATTAGTCTTGTCATCAAATGTAAGTCACTTTGTATTACCTAAGATAACTATTTAATTTTCAACAATGTTTCAAAGGCAAAATTATTATTTCAACATGATGATAATAATAGTAATAATATATTTGATTTAAAGAACCTGTCAAGACACCCAAGGGAACTATACATAT
Source organism: Cyprinodon diabolis (assembly GCA_030533445.1). Taxonomy (NCBI): domain Eukaryota; kingdom Metazoa; phylum Chordata; class Actinopteri; order Cyprinodontiformes; family Cyprinodontidae; genus Cyprinodon; species Cyprinodon diabolis. Next base: position 13,805,103 of record CM060066.1, on the reverse strand, counting down.
AAAGTAAGAAAAGGGAGAACTAGGCAAATAGAATATGATACAAATACATGGAAGAAAGCAAAACAAAAACAGATATAAAAAGAACACAAAGTACAGCAGTGTAAAAGATGGAGTGAATTATGTCAAAGTCATTCAACAGGGGTGAATGGGAATATTTGTTTATTATTTTGTAAAGGTTTGGTTATAACGCTTATTTCTTTATCTAATCCAAGGTATTGAACATAATTTCTTGAAGGCGTCCATTCCTGGACTTCTTTGAGAGACTGACACCGATTTTGAGTAGATTAATGAATAAAAAATATAAACCAACTTGGGCATATGGAAAGGCCAGTTCTCTAACAGACTGTAAACACGAAGACTTTGGGCAGCATAACTGTTTAAACAGTGAGGACGCTGGTGTCGTCTGTTCAGGTAAAGGAAGATGCTTTACAAAAAGCTTTTAAAATTCTAAAATTTTCAAACATATTATTCACCAGAGCTTTCTTTTTGTTTAAACCATGTAAACACAAAATTAAAGTCGGCATTGGTGTATCTACGGTGTATTCACTTGTATGTATGGTGAGTTCACTGATCAGAAAATTATGGATTTGACTAAATAGAATATTCCATGGATGTTTTTACCGAAAAGAATGAAAAGCTTCCACGTTCCTGGGCTAAAACCCAGGATGGAATATAAAGGATTGGAAAGCCCGCTGGTCTTATAACAGTGAATTTGTCCAGTTATATATTGATATTATACTAGCTACAGATTGTAAACAGTTAATCACAGCGATCTCTAAAATAAACTTGTCTGAATTAGATGTTTGCCATCCTAGAGGTAAGTAACAATGAAAAGCACTATAAATTCAAACTATGACTAACAGTATCCCAAGAAGGTCTGAAATGGTGCACCAAAAAGATAAACGGCATGTTTTCTTTTTAACCATTATAATGTGGAAAAGACTGTATTTTTAAGTTGGGTATTTCTTCTTAAAACAAACAAACTAAAAACCAATTATTCACTTTTTCGAATTTTATTCTGAATTAGAAATAACATACATAGATGTATTTCTGCTCTAACTTTGTATTTCCTCTTTGAATTTCCCCAAACATAGGTTGCTGTGGTTTCTCATACCATCTGCTGCTATCTAATTTGTTGCTTCACCAAATTAGCTCAGAAGTTTCTGCCGAATCTCCCTCCTTTTCCCATAGATTAAATAGGAGAGGCCTTAGATCAATAATGTGTAGAAATAAACCTGATGGCTGCACGTTATGAGTCTGCCTCCACAGGTTAATGCTGTACTTTAATCACATAATCTCTTTAAAACTCTTGATACTCCAAAATGTTTGCTTGCTTTCACAAAGTGACAGTGGTAATCATGCCCGGGTAATGATCTATTTTTGTTGTTATAGGGTTGGAGATTAGACCACTCTGGTATGATCATCTCAAGAAATGTAACATTTGGCAAACAGACAGGACTACAAAGTTACCAGTGCATTTAACTGGTAGCTAAAGCATCAACCAACCCAGTGATGTTACCACTAGAACATGGTGGCACATTTGCCAAAAAAATCATAAATTAGGGCAATTTTTTTCTTTTATGTTTATATTTATTACATTCAATATAATAATTGATAATAGAACAACACAATTTTAAGAATTGCTGTAAATTAGTTTGGGTAACTATCAATTCAACTTTAAACTCTTGAGCAATGGGAGCAGATGGCATCATGTTTAATGACATGAAAAAAAACAGCATAGTCACAAATAGCAAATTAAATTAGATTATTTGTTTGGAAAAAAAGATTGGAATTGGGCAATTCAGACTGCACAGGACCTTTATACTGTCCACACTTTCTAACGCCTCCCTGTGAGGAGGACCTTATAGTCTGCTTCAGTTACCCTTGATCTCTTGTTGTGCATTATGATCTCCTTATGGTGCATTCACACAAAACACGATCGTGGCATCAAAAATGCTTAAATGGCGAACTTTGGACGCTGGGTCAAACACTAGTCTGTTTCTGTGAAAATTCGACGTTCGGGATGCTTGGCGTTCTGGTTGCTTATCTGCTCTGTTCTGTTGCTTCAAGCAAGAGCACAGCTTATTTACTTTGATGAGTTGCAAAAAAACATGTTTTTTAACGTAAAAAAAAAAAAACTCAAAACATTATCTGTGCAGTCAGTTCATCAGGATTATGATCCTACTAGAATTTGCAGTTCTTGTTAGGCGCGTCAGACTTCCGGTCACCCACCAGCATACCGATGAGTGGCAGTGCTGGAAATCCGCACTGAATACTCTCTGCAGCGGCCAGCCTGAGGGGGAATTCCACTGCTGTTAGATTGGGAAAACATACAAAGCAACACAGCTACAGACTATGAACCAATATTGACTGCCTGCCGCAACCAATATTTAAATCCAGGTCTGCTGCATGGTAGTCGAAAACCTACATTGCTACACCATGGGGATTTTGTAGCAATATTAAATATATCCTGGGAAACATTTTTACCAAGTTAACTCCATTCACATCTGGGATAATCAGATGGTTAAGCTCATAAAGTCCAACTAGAAAGGTTATATTTCAACAACACTGTGCTTATGTTTAGGGGGGGATTTACCATTAGGCAAAACTAGGCAGTTGCCTAGGGCCCCAAGTTCCTGGGGGGCCCCATATAACTCTGTTTACATGTATGATTAAAACCACTATTCCATATTTGTGCACATTATGTTTTTGATAAAAATCAATATAAAGGCACCAAACTCTGCTCTCCAGAGCAAGTAGATTGGTAACCCCGCCTCCTGCTCTCCTCTATCTTGTCTGCTGTCATGATTCATGCAGCTATCATTTCATCCAAAAGAAAAATGGAGAACAGATAAGCAGATCATGGCTTGTCTACAGTGAAAAGAAGGACTGGGTTATTTACTTTGGCCTTTTTGGAAACACAGGAAGGAGCAATCAGCTAAGTGAGCTTAGTGCTTGGAAAAAATCTTTCATTCCTTTTGATACCATATGTAAAATCAGCTGAATACAAACCATAGAAAGAAAACAACAAGAAAACAGGGACAAAACGTAGAACAAATAATGTATGTCTATTCTATTAAATTTTCTGTATCTGTATAATGGGTCTGTAAATTCAGAGGGCCCCTTGCCAGTCTTTGCCTATGGCCCCACATTTCCTACATCCGCTCCTGCTTATGTTATATTTTATGTGCTCCTTGTTTTGAATGTGTTTTTTTTCTCTTCAATTCACAGGGACTCTGTTAAGGCCGAACATTTCCCTGACATCCTCAACCACAGGGTTAGTCTTAGGACCTGGACAAGCAGAGGTTACCAGGGGTTACTGGTTTTCCTTTACTTGTTCTGCTACCTCAGAATATCATCAGGGGAGTTTCTCTCTCATCTTCTCTGGCTCCAACATCACAGACACCAGGCCAGCAGTGAACGGCTCAGCGTACTTTTACTTCCAAGTGGCTGAATTGGAGCACCAAGGCAACTACAGCTGTGTGCATGAGGTTGCACTCTCTGAAAGGAGATTCAGTTCTGCTGAGGCAGAACACATTAGTCTTGTCATCAAATGTAAGTCACTTTGTATTACCTAAGAGAACTATTTAATTTTCTACAATGTTTCAAAGACAAAATTATTATTTCAATATGATGATAATAATAGTAAATATATATTACATTTAAAGAACCTGTCAAGACACCCAAGGGAACTATACATATAAAGTAGGAAAAGGGAGAACTAGGCAAATAGTCAGAATACGATAGAAATACATGGAAGAAAGCAAAACAAAAACAGATATAAAAAAGAACACAAAGTACAGCAGTGTAAAAGATGGAGTGAATGATGTCAAAGTCATTCAACAGGGGTGAATGGGAATATTTGTTTATTATTTTGTAAAGGTTTGGTTATAACCCTTATTTCTTTATCTAATCTAAGGCATTGAACATAATTTCTTGAAGGTGTCCATTCCGGGACTTTTTTGAGAGACTGACACCAATTTTTAGTAGATAAATAAATAAAAAATCGAAACCAACTTGGGCATATGGAAAGGCCATATCCTTCATGGAGCCTTCCCTATTGTTTGTAGACAATGGCTGTCATTTTGTTTGACAGTAGTCCCAGAGCCTGTTAGATCTATTAAAACTTTCAGTCTACATGTTAATTAAATGGTTCTATTGAAGATATTCTTTTCTTGATTCTATGAGCCAGGAATAGGGTAGCATAAATTCCAAGCTCATCTTTCGAATTTGAATGAATCAGATCATCTTTTGAAAATGATATGTTTTGTTTACTCAGGTTATCACAGCCTGATTTACTGGATACTTAATATTTTAAATGATAACCTATTGACCTGTTTTGTTAGGTGGCTCCATGAAAAAACCAGTGCCCTCATCCTGCCCCTCCTGTCAAATTTTTATAGAAATATCACTGCTGTGTAGGATATGATTATCAATTTATTTCAGTGGGAGAAACTGTAATAGAATTCTAGCTTTTAGAAGTTGGAACAAATGTTACAGGTTGTGAGCAATAAATTGCTTCATTATTGTCTTTTCTAGCATCATCTCTGCTGCTGGTGGTGTCCTCCATAATCAGTGGAATCCTGCTGCTGATTCTGCTGGTCTTTATAACAGTCTGCCAGGCCTGCAGAAGGAAAGTTTGCACTAAACAACCAATAGCACCTGACCAAAATCAAGGTATGTATTCAGCAAGAGATACAAGTTATCGCATATTTGCTAAACCCATTGTTGTCTTGCTTTTTTAAATTTAAACATTATTACATTTTACTTTAGTACCTGTCCAGAAGATCAGCATAGAAGACCATGAGAATGATTCCTACGACTATGAGAACATTGAAATGATACTCTCAACAAACAAACAAAAGATGGACAGAAATTCAACCAGTGATGATCATGATTATGAGGAAGTTGACAGCACTGACGATGAGGAAAATGACTATGTGAATGTTTCTGCTACTGTAAATACAATATAGTTTAAATATATTTTGATAAATATACAACTCTCTTTCTTAGTCTGTTTCTACAATAGTATATAGCAATATTTACCGGCTCAAGAAAAATAGATAGGTTTAGCAATTCATTTACTAATTGTGTGTTTTGCTTTGCTCATATTGTTTATTATATTGTACTGTATTTGCATCTAAAATTGAACTGTGTGTTTTCAATATTGTGTTTTCTAATTGTAGTTTGCAATCTTACATATGTATGAATTGAAAACAAAGAACAAATCCAAATCTATATTTGATTCTTTTTTATTGACATTTACAAATGCAAACAACCACGTATGCATTTTCATTGACAGTTATCTTACCACACCGATAAGGACTAACCACTTTCAGTGCTGGCTTAGTTGTTGATCATTTCACATACCAATTGAGCTGTTAGAAACAGAAAGGGCCATTTAGAAATCTGATTTTCTGATTCTGACCTTTTTCTGCCCTGTGAATCCCAAGTTTGGCTTTGCCCCTGTCTGCTCTGTTAATCTGCTCTGTTCTGGACTGATTGCTGGATTCAACTGGCTCACCAAACTTGGACTGTTCTTCTGACCTCGGCTTGGATTCCCCCTCTGTACCTCATCTGCTCTCTGATCTTCTGGTCTGTGAACTTGGTTCTGCTATGACTTCAGCTTTTGGACATTCCATTCAGGACTCTGTTGCCCCTCAGCATCGGCTGGCATCAGCTCCACTCTGAAACAGCGGATCCGGTTTATCTGCTCCAGCTGACAAGCAGCCACAAGCTTAGTGTTCAATAAAGACTTGTTCTGAATTAATCCAGATCTTTCTGCTTTGAATATTGGGTCCATGGTTTTGAGTTTATGATGTAGTGTGACTATATATTTATATATTTAGACTATAGATTTATAAAGTTGTGTTCAGGGACATGTACAGCTTGGACAAAATAGTAAAATGTTATCAAGAAAAACTAATAATACAGCAACGGTTATTTTTATCTTTAGATATTCACCCATTTAATCGTTACGGATACGTTAAAGATCAGAACTGCAACTCTGATATCAGATTTCACATCACATTTCGGATGTGATTTGAGACTCTCCCTCTGATATCACATCTGAAAACCACGGAGAGACCCAACAATCCAGCTGGACATCATGTTACATGTGGTGTTATCTCTGGAACCATAGTTAATTTTTTTCTGGTATTGTGGAGGATTTTTGCGATTTTTTTAAAAGACTCGCCCTCTCTACTTTAAAAAAAAACTGTGCGTGCGAGAGCATGCACGAGCCCTTTTCTCCTCATGCAAGCTATGTTTAAAAGTTGCTGCTCTCGTGGTCTCGTTTTGAACTTTCCTAATGACTGTCTCACCTTGAATACTGGGTCCATCTGTCCTGTTACATGAAACATACACTTCATAGATCCTTTTACGACCCTCTGCACTTTTTTCAAAGAACCGTGGTGAGAAAGGTGAGCTTCAATGACTGTCTGAAACTATAACCCAACACAGATATACGCCTAACAGTTCAAATCAACTGCTTAATTTATTAAACAAGTTATTATATTTACTGATGGTAACATCTAGGGTTTTAATTGCTGGTTCAAAACATCCAGCCACAAAGGTAAGCAGTTTAAAAACACCTGATAATTGAACAAATTGTCAGTTATAATCATTTAACTAAAGATAATAACTAGGGTTTACCATTGATTTGAATTACATTTTACTTAATCATAACCCCCAGTTCTAGTTAATAATATATCCATGATCTGCCGGTAAAATTGCACAATATAAACAGAAGAATTCAAGTGTAACAGCAGGAATGTGTGTCCTCACTACATTTCCTAGAGTATAAAGACAGTTTTATGTAGGATAGTCTTAACGATCTTCTTTCCACCGTTTCCCTGTTTCAGAAATAAATCCTGATTTATAAAACCATGTGCACACATACAATCGAGCAATTTTACTTTATAGATAAAAGCTGTGTTTCTAAGTTTGCTTCCACTTCTCATTCACATTCAACCATAAAAGATACATGCAAAGCAAGCATGATATCATTGTGTATTTAAATGAGCCAGCAGTTAAATCTTATTTAATGTTTACTTTTTTAACCCAGTTCCTTTTTTCATGAAGAAGAGTGCTAAGGCTGATGCTGCATGCACAATCTGTCTGCAGAAGTAAGTGCAAACCTCAACCATTAAGTTTCCAAATAAGGTAATGACAAATTTCACAAGTGACCCTACACAAATAATTCTCATGAAAGAGCAGCAGCTTTAAGTGTGAATTTCCTATCTAGCTGATTTGCAAGTTGCCACATCTCTGTGAACACAGAATGTCCACAGACAAGTACAACATGAACTTGGAAGCCCAGCTTAAAGCTGGCTGCAGGATGTCACTGATATGCAATGAGCAGTAACTTATAACTAGAATGAAACATTTAAAAGAAATCAAGCTCCAGTATTACCAATGGTAAGCAAGAGGGTGTGGAAAAACAAAGTTTAACTTAGGTGGTGGCCTGTCAGACTCCTTCATTTTCTCTGGCACCCTCCCCGATCTGACCACTGATCATACGTTTAGCCGGATGTCATTATTCAGCTACTGGTTGTCAGGTGGGGTCCTGAAAATGATTTGGGCTACGCTGATGATTGGTTATCTTTTTGGGGAAAACCTGGTCTGATTTGGAAAGATGACAACAATCCCACTTTGGATGGTGTAGCTCTTCTTTCTAGGAATCTAGTCAAATCTATTAGTCTTCCAAAACCCTGACAGTGCAGGGTGCACACCAGTAAGCAGAGTCATAGTTACGCCTCCCTGCAACTTCTCTACTGTTACCAACTCGTTAATCCATGCAGACAGTGTCATGTTCACAACTAAAATCAAATGAATTAGAAAAGAATCCCAAATGAGTAAGTCATGATAACCTAGTTAAAGTTAAAATGACTCCAATCGGGGGGAAAAGTGATACCTATTAAATCTGCTTTATCATAAGATTTCTTTCTTTGAAAGGTCTTTTATTTAATTATTTGATTTCTGATAATCAAATATATTTGTAGTTAAATGAGCCAAATCCCTAAATTTATTTACATTTCCTGGAGCAGCAACAAACTCTCAGTGTGAGCTACTGATTACTCCAAAGCCAATTAATGATTACAACTCTTTCGAACATTTAACACTTAGTTTCCCTCATCCAAATTGCAAAGCAACAAAACCTCTTCTGTTTGTAACTTTGCATCGTCCACCAGGTCCTTATTCTGAATTTTAAGATCAGTTTTTTGAGAAATCCTATCTGATGTTAATGAAATGATCCACCGGTGACTGGATTATTAGTTCATTCCTTCCACCTGCTTAGCTCTATCCAGTTTAATCTGCCCTCATCTGAGCCACCTGTTCCAACTGATATTTATGCTGCCTGTATCCACCCATCAGTGCCAGATTATTCGAGATGTGTGTGAGACAAACTCTAGCGTTCCTGTGTGTTTCTTATTACCCGATCCTATCAAGTCAGTGCCTCTGGACTTCTGAGTTTTGTTTGCCCCTTTTCTGCTCTGTTTGCCTGATTTTTTTTGGGACTGTTTCCTGGATTCTGCCTGCTTACAACCTTGGCTCTGTCTCCTGACCCCGCCGTGGATTCTCTTCAGTACCTCTTCAGCTCTATGATGTTCTTAACGGGAGACCTGCTCCTGCTACGACTCTGGCTTTGGATTCTCCCTATGGATACTTCTGCCTTTTCTCATCTGCTGGCTTCTGATCATCAGTCTGCTCTGCTACTCTCCTGGAATCTGGAGGTGGCTTCCGCCGCATGCTGTGGAGAAACAATCCTTCAGAATTCCACTCCTTCCTCTGGGCTTAGACTGAACTCTTAGCCAGGTTAGTGACTTACATGCTGGTTATCGTTGCCCATCTGAGTTTCGTAGTCACTAAACTGAGTTCCCACCTCTAAAGAGTTTTCAGAGTTCCTGCCCCAGCTGTTAAGCCACTGTAACCGGAGCAGTTGATAAATGCTTGCTTGTTAAAACACACCGATCCGTCTGCTTGTATTCTGGGTCGTACATTCTGAGCCTTCTGACAGTAAATTACTGAAAAGGTCATCATTGTGGGTGATTTTAACACCCACAATATACCTATGACCCCTTTTCAGTAACCTACAAAATTAAGTTTACAGAGTTCTCCACCCCCAAAAGAAGGTTTTACTTTAGCAGATAATGCAGTTATAAATTTTAAAGAATCTGTTACACTTTTATCTCCTCTGTATCACTAAACAATACAGCAATCATTTACTTCTTTCCCTTTTACAAATTGATGATTTCATTGATGGGGTTACAAGTTATTTCCCTACTGCCTTAGACAACGTAGCACCTTTGAAAAGGAAAATCTTTAAAAATAGAAAGCTGACTCGTTCGTTTAATACAGAGCTGTGCATTTTGAAGCAAAATGAAACTTGAGGAAAAATGGTGCTATACTGTACATGCCTCACGGAATCCAACCTAGTCTGGAAAAATTATTTACTATACGGTAGTATAAAATGACCCTTCAGAAAGCATATGCAGAAAATAAGATCATAAACACCCTAATTGGTTCATCTTCGAAAGGTGAGGCAGCCTCTGAGGTTTGGACTGTTTAGAGGCAGCTGAGCTTTAAGAGTTATTGCCTTCAACATGTATGTTCGATCTAGCTCCGACCAACTTAATAAAGAAACCATTCCCTCTGATTTCCACCTCCATTTTGATATGACTATTCTCTTCCTGTTACAGGGATATGTAACTCAGGTTGCTGTAATGAAACCTTTACTTAAGAAACCATTATAATAATGCAGTTCTGTGTGACGAGGTAGGTCTATGTTGGACACCTTTATCAGACTGAGCCCCGGTGTTGAAATAGAGGCTGGAGAATGAAGGGAGTTGTAAAGAGTCTAGTGTGATCAAGGTGGAGAAAGGAAGCCATTCAACAGGAAGGATTTCCCGGATACATTATCACTTATATGAATGTTCTTGTGGGCTAGTAAAGAGACTCATGAGGAGATTGGTTGTAGGCGAGAGTCTTCTTGATTGAATTTGCGCCACAGATCCAAACTATGTGGATAAACCGACATTTGCCTAAACATCTATGTTCATAAGTTATTATAGTGATCAAGCTAATCTACAAATAACTAGCATTATTGATAGCCAGTGCTAAATCGCAAGTTTCTTTGGACAAACCTTTGTTAACAATTTGGCAGAAGTTTGTCTAATCATTCTATTATGATATGCTTGTCACTCTCTCATTCATGGTGCAGCCTTGTGTTGCGTTCTGTTATTTCCTAACAAAAACTGGTGCACTCATACTGAAAGCAGAGTCGACGGGCATTTCTATGAGCCCTGCGGGGAGTTAACCACTGTATTTGAGATGCATAGTGTTTACACCCTAGATTGTGTGATCAAATTAGAAGAATTTTTGCTAATGAAGCTGACACCCTTACCCAGATGAAAAAACTCAGCAGATAGACTGAATGGTTAGCACTTCATTCATGCAGGTTTGTGCAGTTAAAACGTTTATTTATACAAATAAAAAAACACAATCCATAAAAAAAAATCATGTTTAATAATTTTGTTTCAGAGATATTAAAAATTAAATGTTAGGTTTAAAAAACACACACTTTAAACACTTATCAAATAACCTGGTAAAAAATAACAAGAGCATTAGATTCCTTTTAGTAGCAAGGAGAATGGAACAAGATGTGCCCATTTGCAATCTTCGACCCGCTCTGAGGTACATTCAGCCGAACCCTTTCTTTTAATTTCATATCAGACGTCCATGGTTACATGACCATTGCTACTCTAATAGATGGGGGAAGTAGCAACAATATTATCTACTTAATACAAGCATAAGCAGTTTCAATAGAGTGCAGGTGGCACAGTGGATAGCATGCACAACCCAAGTACGGAGGCCTTAGTCCTTGACGCAGCCAACCCAGGTTTGAATCCAGCCTTTGGTCCTTTGCTGCATGTCTCCTCCTCTCTCTCAGACCTGTCAGCCTACTGTTGAAAAACAAAAAAACAAGCCACTAGTGTTGTAAAAACTCAAAAAAAAGGTTCACCTTGTGGTCAAAAGCATTTCACTATCTTGTAGTTCCAGGAACAGCTCATTTTGCTTAAAAAGCAGAGTTGTGGTTTTGGTTCACACTTCTCTATATTTATCAAAACACAGCCCATTTGTCCGGGGTGAGTTAACAGGTGCTGTTCTGCTACCCCGATTCTGGAAAGACACTCAGCACAGAAATAAGTACAAAGGCCACTCTAGCGTCATTTCAAATAAATAGATTTTTCAGTATAAAAGTAGAAAATGTATTAGAAATGAGTAAATATGAGATAACTTTATATACATTTGTTCCAACAATTATCTTTTAGGTCAGTGTTTTTCAACCCTGGTCCTCAAGGCACACTGCTCTGCATGTTTTGGATGTTTCTGAGCTTCAGCACACCTGATTCAGATGATTGCAGTTCAGCAAAGCCTCATAATCTGCCATCAACTGATAACAGGTGTGTGAAAGCTGGGAAACATCTGAAACATGCAGGGCAGTGTGCCATGGTGACCAGGGTTGAAAAACACGGTTTTAGGTCATCCAGGGATCAGCCATCTCCCTCTTAAGCTCCAAATTGAACGTAACATCACAGACTGCTGCATAAACAACTTTAGAATTGGCTTGGGAAGACCATACATTTTTGGAAACGCCCAAGAAGCTTTTCATTGGATCACTTGGTTCATCCAGAGCTGCCTCTGGATGATGTCAGATTCAGCAGTACTTCCTTGTAGATCTAACCACTCAGATAGTACCAGTGCTGGTGAGTGGCAGTTATAGTGGTCTGTCCTATAAGCCACCTAAAACAAGAGCATTCCTTATTTTATCCTTTTCCTATATCATTTTACACTCACTTCTTGAACCTTCATCACAACCACAACCAGTGTTGGGCAAGCTAATTTTAATTTAGCCAATTTTCTAAATTTATTGAGTTAAACTAAAAGTTATTCTTCTATTAAATTAAGCTTCACTACACTGAAACCCCACACCAGATAAATGTAGCAAGCTAAGCTTCAATAAAATTACAAAAGTAGCTTAACTACATCAAACTTCTTTTTTTTGTTTTTAAATATCGAACTTCATTCATCCCAAGTTATTGCTACTGATTAATTAAACTGTGACAAACAGATCAGTTCAGTTGTTTATCAAACTCTTCTTTTCTCAACAAAGCTAACAATTATATTCAGATTTCAAATCTAACTTTAATATTCAGGTATAAATGAACACTAAATTCTAAGATCTTTGGATAGTCATGCATCTTACAACACCACAATATCCATATGTCTCAAATTAATACAGCAACTGTCAGTGAGTCAGTCATATTAGTCATTGTAAATTAGTGTTTATTTTAATTATATTTTTAGTCTGACTCATTGCTTTTTGTTTTGATTAACTTTAAAGTGACTAAATTAACCTGTTTATTTAGTCTTGAATTATGTAATATTTCTATGGAGCTGTTTCTATTTATTATCCCCATTTTTTTACTGCTGCCATCTACACAAGTATTACATATTTAATTTACCCATGTTTTTGCTTTGTAAAGAAAAAAAAACCCTGCACAAAATAATACTGGTCTGCTTTTAACTTTTTTTGCCTCACTTATTTTCATACACACGTCCATTTATAATGCATGTTGTAACCCAGGTAAACATAGCCCTCGCTAAACATAGGCATTTTCATAAATAGCTATAAAATGTACAAATACGAAATAAATAAATAGGAAATAAATACGTCTCAAAATAGTTAAAATCAGCCCAGATAATCTCCCACCCATTCAAAGACGAAACATTTATACAGAGAAAAAGGCTAAACAAAACGGTGGTAGTTGTGTGTTTTCAGGTTTTTGGGGAAGCCGAAAAAAATCTACTTTATACTTACATGACACACATTTAAGGAAAAAAAAATTCTCAGGTGCAGCGGAATTAAACCCATTCACCAAACTGGATTAAAAGCATCTTAAATGTGCATGGAAATACATTTTAAACATTAAACTATTTTAGAAAGAATTAATACCTACCACTCAGTGACAACACTTTTCATTTTTGCATCAGCTATATTTTCCTTTTCTAGAAAACATTTCCAAAAAAATAAAAATAAGTATGATGTTTCCTCAAACAGAAATAGAAACATTAATAGAAATTTCCCTTAGAGACTGAGTGAGGAGAAAGAAGTTTGTTTTGACACAGAATTAAATGTACAGCAATACTTACAGCTCAAATTTTCCAAAAAGCGTGATACTAAAATGCATAACAAAAGTGTTTATGACATTTTGAGATTTTCCACATTCTCTCATATTAAAACCAGCAGCATTTAAATCTGGTTTAGAGTCTGGCTGAATTCATTAGTCCCTTTACAACCCTGAAAACACAGGGTGCAGACCAGGTAGAAGAGTCGTAGTTTAACACACCTCTCTGCGGCTTCGCTACAGTTACCCACTCATTACTCAATCGAGACACTGTCTTGCCCACGACCAAAATCAAATAAATAAAAGAATCCCAAGGGACTCAATCATTATAATGTGATTTTTTAAAAAGGCAACTCCAATTGGAGAAAAAGTAGAGAGAGAGAGAGAGAGAGAGAGAGAGAGAGAGAATCTAACATCTCTTTCTTCAAAAAGTTTGTTAGTTAATGACTTGATTCGTGATAATCACAGATTTATATTGCCTTACAGAAACTTGGCTGAAGCAAAAAGATTATGTGAGCATTAATGAGGCAGCTCCTCCTAGTCATTTAAATCTACACATACCCAGACATTCTGGGCAAGGATGAGGAGTAGAAACAATTGATCTGTCTGACTTATTGGTTACTCCAAAGGCAGCTAATAATTAAAACTCTTTTGAAAATGTAACCTTTAGTTTCCCTCAACCAAATTGCAAAGCAAAAAAACCTCTTCTTTTTGTAACTTTGTATTGTCCACCAGGTCCTTACTCTGAGATTTCAACATCCAGGCTGACAATGAAGGTGATAGCTTAAGAGCAGCCTTTAATGCTATCTTAGATGCTAGTGGCTTTCTTCAAAATGTGAATAGTCCCATTCATTCTCATCTTCATACTTTTCACCTTGTGCTGACATATGGCACTGATTATGATATGGCTCTAACTATGACTGGTTTATCTCTGGTGAGGCAGCATATGAGGTAGCCATAGTATCTGAACTGGGTTTAAACTGCTTTGATACAGTTGAATGTTTAGAGTTGGTAAACCATTGTCTTCATCTAAACCTTCAACTTGTATGTTAGATCCTGTTCCAACCAGGTTATTTAAGGAAGTATTTGTCAGAAGGCTCGGAACGTAGGACCCAGATCTTGATATTATTTTTGATCAGGACCTGTAAATTAAAGGTTTAGTTTGCTTGGTGGTACAGGCCTCAGATTTATTTTCCTTCAAAAACAAGGATTCAAGATCCAGTTCCCATCCATGGCACTTGCAGACTTGAACTGCAACACCATGGGAAACTCCATATAAAAACATAATATCCTTCTAAGTTAAGTTTTTACTTGATTCAAACTCATTTGACAGAGCTCATTACCAAAACAAAACCCAACAACTGTAGCAATTGAAAAGAAATTTGAACAAAATAAGTTTGCTTCCTAAAAGTTTCAAATCTTTCTTTGCCTTTTGTCTATTATCCTTTCCTTCCTATTCATATAAAAATGTAAACTGAATAGTAAAAAATAACCAGTTCCCCTGAAATGCATGCCATTTTAATAAACAAAAAGTTGTTTTGTATGCAGAATTTGAATAAGGTTTCAATTACATAGAGCATATAGACATACACATTTTCCTTATCACACAATCATCTGGCTGATTTCCTCAGTATTTTGTAAAGTGACATAATTGTCCAGGGACTAATATATGTCTTATTTTCACAAAACAAGGTTTTGCATATCAATGATCAATCAAATTAATTTTAGCACGTTTAGTACTTCTCAAAATGTGATCCATATACAAATGTAGTGCTCTAAACAATCTAAACGATTTAGGGAGACAAACAGGCAGACTGCTGCTATTCAGAAGAAAGCACAGTTAAGGTTGGAAATTGCTTTCTGTGTGCTTTTCAGTGTAAACACAACATCACATGGAAGTTTTTTTTGCTCTGATCTCCTGTTGATCTGGGTCACTTTAAATGCCTCATATGGGGGAATTAATACTTCTGCTTCCGCTTCTCCAAACTTAGAATACAGGGATATGTCAGCTCCAAAACAGGTGGAGAGCTCAAAGCATGTCTCATCACCAAATCTGTTAGGATGCTGATAACCAAGCATTGAAGTGGAGGTAAAAGAGCCAAAGCGAATCTGCTTGTTAAGGACATCTTGGCTGAAGTAACTGTTGACCGTTCTATAGCCAGTCAGGCATCTTTTTAGGGTACCTCTGTGAGTGCTGAGCTTTTTCAGGGCACTTGTGAGGAAGAAGTGCAGAGTGTGGTATTTGAAAGTTGTTTTGTACTTCATTTTCTGTGTTCTAACTGCATCATTAAATTCAGCGTAGACTTTGGGTTTATCCATAGTGTACACATAAATGGCCATGATTTCCTCTTTCGTCAGGGTTCTTGTGGGGGCCTTTCCATGTTTGGGTCTCCATTTCTTATTGTAGTATTTTACTGCTTCATTCCAGGCTAGGGAGAAATTTATGTTTTGATTTTTCTCGTTTAGCAGAAACTCAGTCCTCACTTTATGCTCCATCTTGTCTTCACAGCCAGCATACATGTCATCTACTGAGTTCAGAGCCATGTCCAGTGTAATCAAGCCCTGCCAAAAGTTAATTTTAAAATTCAGGAAAAAGGAAGTATTTTATCCAAATATTTTCATAATCCATTAAGATCTATATTTGTGCAAACATTATAAAAGCTATGTGTGCTTACCATTGTAGTTTCAAAGTACACTCCAAGCAAAAATACCACTGCTGCCCAACCTACCATCTTTGCCATGTTTGAACAGTCTGCAAACCCGTTAAAAACAGTCTAATTTCAAGCTATCTTAAAGTGTGAAAGTTTCCCTAAGGTTTAACCATCTTGCAAACAAATATTTTAATCTTTTTTTTACTAATTCAAATTTTTAAACATAGATTTTTATACTTAGCAGTAGTGATGTTATGAGATGAGCCGAGGCTTCGAGGCGTGTGTCGAGTAATGGAGGGGGCGTTTCCCCGAACCGCGTGTTGAGGCGTGATTCATTTAGAGGAGGGGCCAAAATTGATGACGTCCGAGGCCTCGTTACCGTGATACCACGTGACCGCTTCGGAAAGTGGTTCAGAAAGCGCAAGAATTTTGAAAGGCATCTAAACAGCCTCAGTGTTCAGTCAAGATGTGGGAGTTTGGAGGAGAGATGCTCTCAGCTGGATAGAGTTTGGATAAATTCTAAGAATAGATTGGTTGGAAAAACAACCAATCTAGTTGCTAATTTGATTAGAATAAACAATGTAATGATCAAAATTTGAGCAAACCACTGGACAAAGCCTGCGTTAACACGTCAGTGTTAAGAAGTATTTTCTACTGTGTCAGACTGTCTACATAGGTGGCGTCAGCTGTAAGAGTCAGGCTCCCACTCTAGATGTTGATGGTTCAAGACCTGTCTTTGACTTTTGAAAATTTCGATTAAACTTAATTATTTTGGCTGATGAGACTAATTTGCATTGTTTTGCCAGAGTAAAAATATAGATTGGGTAAATTAGGTCGGTGCAGCCAAAAGATTGGTTGAACACAACTTCCAACCTGATTAAAACCAAAAAACGTGGATAAACTATCATGTTTGTGTCTGCTTGAGTTTATTTCACTAAAATGACAGAAAAACGGTGCACCTTAAATTATTGTTCTAAGAAATTTTACACTTAAAAAAACTTACAAAAGATTTTATTATACACACCCAACATTAATAATTTCAAGGGAACTTAAAAGGGGAAAAAAAGAAAAACAGTTGCAAAAAAAAAAAATCACAGATTTTATTACAAACTGTAGTTCTGCACTCCACCAGTAGGTGGTGACATGTTCACATGGAGCCTCATGAACTGTGGGGATCATTGAAGCAATTTGGCCAAACGGTTCAATGCCTCATGATGCTTCATCTCACCATCACTACTTAGCAGCATTAAATTCATTATTCTTTTTTGCTCACCCCCCCTGAAAAAGGAAGTTTCACATTTAGACTTACTGTTGGTAAAGATGATCTTTTCAGCCTGTTTGGTACCAGCTGCAAATCATCTCTATTAGGGGGTGGGTCTTCTTTAACTTTTTTTTTTTTTACTTTTTTAACTTTATTTAGCATTTATACATTACGAAGGGTACCAATACAAACAATACAAACATCTCAGAAAGCGTAGCTTAGCATATAGAATAACAAGATAAATGAAGACAGAAAAATGCATCATTATATGAGGCATAATTAAAGGACAGGGCTTTAAACAGTTGATTAACTTTATCTACTGTAAAAAAAAAAAAAAAAGACATTTACAAGCACTTTTTTCTTGTACGAATGCTAATGATTTTGCATGAAATTGTAACTCCATTGGGATATAATTGGTTTACACTTAGAAAATGTATTTATGTAAATTAAATTTAGCATAAAATCTAATTATCAATGCCATATTTCTTATCCACCATTTTTACATCAATAGCAAATAAGACTTCTCTTAAACTAAGATCTGGTAAATTTAACCCTGTAAACTGGATCCACATCTGGAATTTGACCCAAAACCTTGTACTGAAAAGCAAGTAAAGAAAGATGTTCCAAACTCATACTTTCCATGTCACAGAAACCATTTTCCAATTTAATTGTTTTGTTTTTTGGAAATTCTTTAGTAGAATAAATTCTATTGACAATTTTAAATTACATTTATTTCACTTTAGGTGGGATCAGGTATGAATCAAATTTAGTTCAAGTCTTTTTTCTTCTACACTGAAATTCTTAAGAATATTTTGTCTCTTAATAGAGTTGGGAAAGTTCCAATATAATAGATGACAGCTCAATTATGTATGTAATGTAAAAGATAAAAAAAATTTTTTTTGTTACCATAGACTAAAGCGATAAAAGGATAGATTAGATAAATCATCAAAACAGCTATAAAACCTTTGCAAAGATCAACGTGATCTAAACTACACAATGTGTGGCATTGTTGAACTGAAAGACCAGCAAATATCAGTACAACATATTTAGAAACTTTTTTCTGCACAATGTTTTGGTGAATGTTTCTTTAAAAAAATAGAGTTTAAACAAATTCAGAATTTAAAAAAAAAATCCAAAGCATTTTCTTCATACAGATGATTAAAAAGTTTGTTGTTTGTAGGTTACATTTTAATCTTTTTTTAAATTACACTTTTCTTGCTGTTTTCCTAGAGTTGCTTACATTTACATAAATGGGATGTATCGCAATTCCTAGTTTCTTTTAAACCCCAAAACACCCCAAAGATCCGATCTCCCAGAACAAACAGGGTAACAGTGCCAGGAGGACTTTGACCAGTTATGCATTTGGCCAACGAAACAACCACTGGCCAAAACCCTGGCACAGTTCAGAAGAGCAACATCATGCCATTAATGATCAGTTGTTAATGCCTGAAAAAACAGTTAATTGCATCTCCGATCCAATTGTTTTTCCATGTGACACTGACTGGGTGTAGAGAGGCTCCGACTAGGCAGGGTGGGTAGATCTGTACAGATTCTTTTCACCTCTGTCTCTGTGCTATACACAAATTAAAACAATTTCCCACATTTGACTTGGACAGATTATGAGAAGTTAAAAAGAAAAGAATATTTAAAAAAAATAAACAACACAGGCTCATTCTAAGAAGCAAAGCCCCAACTTCCTCCTGATGTTATTTTTTTCTGGGGAGATTGATAAACTGCGCTTTCTGTCCCTCATTGGTTTTTGCAAGGCTCAAAGATTATCACTACTTTATCCGTTTTCTTTCCTCCGGAACTCCTATCATGGGCAAAGTTTTTCTTTTTTACTTTTTCTTGTCATAATAGCTTCATCCAGTGTGTATCTGTTTGGCTGTAACGCCATCCTGGAGAGAAATATAATCTGTGCTGCTGCCATCACCATCTTTGTTTATAGATGTTGGAGCTTGGCCCTATTTTCAGTGTAGTTCTATTTATCTTAGTGTGACTAATTGTATGTGCTCTCTTTCACCCTCTGACATAGAAGCTGGCTTGGAACTCGTCGGCCTGGCTTTGTCTTTCCTGGATGTTGCCATCTGTGGAGCTAGTTAACAGTTACATTTTGTATATTTGCTTTTTTTATATCTGTTTCTGTCTCCCAGTCGGCCTCTGTAAAAGGCCGCTCACACTATGGAGATTTCCTCTCCCCTGCGCTGCATGCATGCTAGTGTGAGGGTTTGCAAAATGCAACCGACCATACTTGCCACAAGCTAATTCATTAGGCGCATGTCTTGCAAGTCAATGACTTGATGCAATTAACTGTTTTTTCCTTGACAGATCTTTAAGCCAATCTGACTGTATTGTCTCTGTAAAGTACTTTGGCTTGACCTGTTTTAAAATAAATAAAATGAATTGGAAACTGAATGAAAAGGTCTCTGTCAGATCATTACGCCATTATTTCCTTTAAACTGCCAAAACAATATTTAATTAAATATTCAGCATAGACTATAATATTAAAGCTGCAGTCTGTAACATTGAGAAGAGAGCAGACTTCGACTGAAAATTTGAAGAAAAACAGGTTTCACGCCACTCCCCCACCCTCTCTGCTTCACTCATGCCCCACCTCCAAGCCCCACCCCTCTCACAGCATCTGCTCGGCTACCGCATGCGACCAGATGCGTCCAAGCAGCAACGCGGCATGGAGTGTGAACCGGTAAGAGCGATAACACTCACCTCCAAGCAGCTAGATATAAGATGCTGGTTATACCGAAGTTTGCCGTGTAAGCAGTTGTCGGCAGGGGCAGTAAGGGCAGTTTCTCTTTCGCTGGTGGCTGTCGCTCCGCCATGACTTCCACGCGTGTCCTCCTGACTGCGGCAGCCAGGCGCTGCGGCAGGATAAGCGGTGAGGGTGGGGTGAGCTGTGATTGACACTCCATCAGACGCTCCTCTGGCTGGTATTGGTTGTTTTGACTCGTCCCGAATGATTCTTTCCAGATTGAAATACAGGCAGTATGCGGGACCAATTGAAGCAGTTTTTTTCACAGGTTACATATCACATGTACTGCTGTCTGGGCATAGAGACAGTTTTAGCCAATATGACAAAAAAGTGATTTTTTAAAACTTACAGACTTCAGCTTTAATAATAATTAACACCTACAGTAACTTAAAATTTCAAAGCTTTCATGCAAAGCATTAAGTTTGAGGTGTACTTTATTGCTTAAAAACATCTTAAAATGATTTTTTTGGTTAAAATAATCAAAGGGTAATGCTAGACTGACTGTTCCACATTATGGCCACAAACAATTAGCTACAGACAAAGTGTTAAGGTGCACTTTCTCACTTGAAAAAAAATCTAATAACTTATTTTATGAGAAACTAAAGATATGAAAACAACATTTATACACCCACCTTCATCGATCACTGTTGGAAAAAAGCACTGTGACTGTACACAACCCCACCAGGGTAAGATGGAAAGTGAATTATTTATGAATTATTTAATGATAATTATTAAAAAAATATATTCTATAGTGTGTTTAATGAAGTAAAGTGCTTCTCAAAAAGAACTTTACAAAACAATGACCAACATGACCAAAATTCTTCTTTAAACTTATTGTCAAAACAATTCCTCCCCTTAAAGGCTGCACCGACCACATCCTGAGAGGGTGAGACATGCACAACCACAAGTAAACGATCATTTCAAACTCCATGTGCATTCACTTTACAGAGCAACTTAAAGAATTTGAAACCATTTAGGTTTACTAGTTCTGCAGTCTCAACCAACCATTAAAATAACGTTAATTCAAGCAGATATTTGTGATGTCTGAAAAGCATTTATTTGGACCAAATACAACAAGTTGTTTTACAGATGCATGGGAAGCACAGCAATTATGAAGCATATTAAGCATTTGTTAAATTTAAAATCCAGTGTTTAAATCATTTCAAGCTTCTTTCTCATTCTTTTACATTTACACACTAGTTTAAAGCAAATATACATTTAAAATCACGCTTGGCCTGATCTTACTAAAACTCTTAATAAATATGTTAAAACTATATATCTGTTGGCTTTTATTTCATTGACATTTTGTCTTGGAATGCACAATCAAATCTCTCTAAATATTTTTTGTCACTATTGCTATGGGTTTTTTGCAGAGGCGTAGCCAGAAAATCCTAATAGGGGTGGCCAGGCAATAACCATTGTACATTGAGGGGTCCCCGAAAGGCACCAGGACCTCAGGGTCAATCTACACGTTTCAACTGGAACGAGCACAAATTACATATGTTCTAAATAAAGACAAACTATCCTTTCCTTCAGCCTTTGCTAACAAAAAAGCGCATATATTCAAACTTCTATGCTGTGTAAATAATATAATATATTGGGCAAAATTCTTTCAGGTTTGAGTTATATTTTACTTTTTCATTACCTACATTTATCAATAAGCATTCTGCAAAAAAATATATTTAAATCTACTAATATCCACATTTAATTAATTTTTAAGTAATTATTAAAGTAGTTTTTTATCTATGATTTCACTGAAGACTCCTAGATGACTTGCAGAGGCACATCATTTTATCTTTACCCCAAATAATTAAAAATTTAGTTATGAAAAGAGCACAAATTCTGTATTTATCATCTTTAATGTTAGTATATTGATGTGCTAATTAACCACAGTGTTTCTGTTGTCAAGTAGTTGTTAATATATGAAACATTTAAATGTAAGTTTGAACATTGCCCTTCAGAGTATTACTGCTGCCACCGTCTGTATTAGAGGGAAAAAAATTGTAGGGGTGGCCAATGATTGGGTAAGGGTGGCCATGGCCACCTCTGGCCCCCCATCTAGCTCCGCCCCTGGTTTTTTGTAGTTTTAAGTTTCAGCAAAATTGCATTTTTATATGTTCAGGCTACTTTTCTGGAAAAAATGCACAGTTCAAATTTGACAAAGATTGTTCTTTACTCTTTAGCTCCAAAACAACCTCACATGGAAGGTTCTTATCCTCAGATCTCTGCTTTATCCTTGTAACTGTAAATATTTCATAAGGAGGAATCAAGACTTCTCCTTCTGATTCTCCAAACTTGGAATATATTGAGATGTCCGCTCCTAAACAGGTGCGAATGACAAAGCATGTTTCATAGCCAAATTTTTCATTCATTGGATACTTCCCCATTGAGCTGGAGGTGAAAGCCCCAAAACGAATTTCCTTGCTTAGAATGTTAAGGTTGAATTTTCTGTTGACTCTCCGGTAACCAATAAGGCATCTTTCTTTCTTAGGTTTGCGAGAGTTAAGACGTTTCAGAGCGCCTGTGAGGAAAAAGTGCAGTGAATGATATTGAAATTTGTTTTGATACTGATCTCTTTGTGCTCGAACAGCATCGTTGAATTCAGCATATAGTCTCGGTGTTTCCAGAGTATAAGCATAGATGGCCATGTTCTGTTCTTTCTCCAAGGTTCTGCGAGGATTCTTTCCAGGTTTAGGCTTCCACTTCTTGTTGTAGTGTTTCTCTCCTTCAGACCAAGCTAGTGAAAAATTTCTGTTTATTTTTTTCTCTTTTACCAGAAACTCATTCTTTACTTTAATCACCATCTTGTCTTCACAGTTTTCATACATATCATCAACAGAGTTAGGAGCCATGTCCAGTTGAATGAGAGGATCAACCTTGGATCTGTTAACCTAGCAGAAAATGGAAAAGATAGAAATAAGACATTCGATCCATATTTTCTTTACACATTTATTAATGTCTAATTAAAGACATAAAGGCACAAATCTTGTGTTTCCCCACAGCTTACATTACCTTTGCCATCGAAATAGAAACTCCAAATAGAAGAAGGCAGGTCCACATTGACATGGTTGCTAACCTTAATGTTTCGTTCTGCAAAGACAGAGTGAACTCACATTTCTGCTTTCTCATAACTTATAAAACTTAATAGATGAAGTTCTTTAGAATAATTTCACTTCCTAATCACGCCTTACCAACTTCTTACTGTACAATTTTGGATCTTCCATGCATAAAATGTTTAAATAAAAAGTTTGGAAAATCAGTTTAAGAGCTAAATCATATGGTGATTAACTTAATATAGAGACTAAAATTTGGACATATACATATGTAATCATTTTTTTAACAGAAATGCAATCCCACTAATAAAACTGAATAGAAATACTTGAATAATGACAATAAATATTGTATCTGCATGGAACTGCTGTATATCAGAGGCGTATGATCTTATAAAACTTGCCTATATGTAACTAATAGACAAAAATGGGTCTTTACCCGAGTTTGAGGAAGAGCTTCTCTCCAGATGATGAAGATAGGAAAGGCTATATCTTCTTTCTTTAGATCAAATGCATAACATAGCCAAAAAAGTACTGTTGACTAGCCCAAAAATGTATGTCAAATTGAAATGTGTTCTAACGTTAAATGAGCCAAACCCCAGACAAACCTATCTCACCACAACTAGTTAGATTATTTTGAAAAAGAAAAAGAGGGAGGGGTTTAGCACTAACCCATCCAATACCCTCAACACCAAACAAAACAATGTTTTTATGTTGTCTGATTGTAAACACATGATGCATGATTATCTTCAAAATCATGTATTTAGTTTGAATGGAATTCTTTACCAATATATAGAGAGTCTACATAAATATTTTTATATTTGTCAGCTGAGATATACAGAGCAGCAAGTGTCATGCTTCTTTTAGTGAACAAACCACTTCCCCCCTTTCAAAAGGCCCATGTAGAACATTTCCAGAGTAGGTTAGACCTGCATAACCACAAATGACTATACAACAACAGAGTGTGCATTCTATGCAAAGAGCCAGTTCAAGAACCAAAATGCTGATTAACTAAAAACAAGCACGGAGATGAACAAAAAAAGAAGACTACTTTGGACTTACAGATGACAGATGACAATTTTAATTTCAGTTTTCTATGCTGTGGTCCTTCTGATCAGGCTTGCAAGGATTTAGATTCATTAATTTTATGATTTGAGATTTACATACCAGTTGGGATCAAAAGCAAAAACAAAAAAGTATTCCTCTTGGAAAAGTAATCAGCGGAAAACAAGTTTTTAATCAATTATTAAGACAAAAGACTGGACATGAAAAGCTTTGTTAGGAACCTTTTGGCATCCTATATTTAATTTTGTCTCATAATAAACCTGCTCAGTTACTCACTGTTGACAGTTATTTTGATTAGTCTAGCTTAACATTCGTGTGATCAAAGTGTGTTGACATTTATTATGTCTTTAATCGGCATAAAGAGATGACCTCAACAAATTTGACACTCTTGAAGTTTATTTCTTAATTTAGCATGAAAATAATATAGAATAATTATATAGAATTCCAACAACATCCCAGGGTGGTTACTTGGGGAATGTCTACACCAGCGCTCTGGGGTAGTGGCAGACTACTTTAACACCTTACTGTTACTGACATCTGTCCCACCTTGCCACTACTGTTCATGTCTCCAATTGCTCCACATTGACAGAATAAAATGACTACTTACCTATAGCCTTCATATCATCCATCCATCCATCCATCCATTTTCGAACACGCTTAATCCCAAGTGGGGGTGTGAGGGGTGCTGGTGCCTATCTCCAACTTTCAATGGGCGAGAGGCGGGATACACCCTGGACAGGTCGCCAGTCCATCGCAGGCCTTCATATCAGTCATTACAAAAAAGGAAAGTCATCAGTACCCTGAGCCACTGCTGACGCAAATTCATCGGTGTTCCAAACAGCCCTCATCCACCTGGAGAACAGAAGTTCTTTCATCCATCAGCTCTTCATGGATTTCTCCTTGGCATTATGTATCTAATTTAACCAAAGGATAGCAGAGTAAACCACAGTGAATGAGGTGAGAGGCTGTGTGTGAATCAATTACAGGGAAGATCAAATTGTTACAGTGTCAGAGAAAAATAAATTACATTAAAGATTATGTTTTAAATAAATTTATATCCCGCTTTGTCATCTCAGGTGAAATCAGTGAAATCTATACTCATGCAGCTTGACTTATGTGTCAGCCAGGCTGACTGACCATTGCCTTTCTGTGCTTTTACAGGCAAAAAACCAGGAGCTCACAAGCCAACATAACACAGGCTAAAGATTTTCCTAAAATAACAGATATCTACATCTTTGTATAAAGATGAATGGGCTGAAAACAGAATCACACCTAAAATAATCAATGGAAATCAAATTAATTAACGAGTGGAGGCCTGGATTTGGAGTCACACACAAAATTAAGGTGGAAAAACACTACAGGCTGAACCAACTTTGATGTAATGTCCTCAAAACATGACGAAATGAGGCTTAGTATTGTGTGTGGCCTTCATGTGTCTGTATGACCTCCCTACAATACCTGGACAGGCTCCTGATGAGGTGGCGGATGGTCTCCTGAGGGATCTCCTCCCCAGGCATCGCCAACTCCTGGACAGTCTTTGCTGGAATATCATTGGACCATCAATTGAACACCCGGTCCGACTCAGATGATGTATTGTTTCTCAGATAGTGTACACAAAGGAGGAAACATATTTAATCCTTAACAGAATTGATTCCTATCATGGTTAACAAAATCATTGATATAAGTACAAATTGTAGAGTAAGATCTCATCTTCTGTCTCAGGCCCTTTTTACATCTTGACCATTCAGCTGGTGGACCCAGCGCAAATGGCAGACAGCCTCTAGATTCTTTCTAATTTGATCTAAAAGTCAGCCCTGAGGAGGTGTCTCCCCAGAGCCCCCAGTCAGCATCTGCATTCTGATGTTCAGTCTTTTCCTAACTGGGTACATCCAATCTCTTCAAGTAAGAGGTGAATGTTGTGTCTACCACTAGATGGTGTACTAGTATAGGAAAAGTTGGTAGGAGAATAGTAAGATGGAGGGAAGGAATACCTGATGTTACAGTACTTTTGAACATGTTATGAATAAACGGTGTTGAGTTTATTGTCTACTTAAGCTTCTACCTCGTCATAGCTTCCAAAGTCCCATCCCTTGTCAAAACAAATACCCTCTGTCCATTAGACTTTTCTTTTTTAGGCCTCATTGTGTCAATTAAGGGATGCCAGTTAAAGCAAAGTTTGACAAACAGAGTGAAACTCTGGCAAACAAAGAAAAATAGGGACTCCATAAAATAATGAAGAAAACAAGTAACCTGATATATCTCCAACATCTTGCATAAGGCTGACTTGTTCTTGATCTTGTTCTTTTTTTATTTTTGGTATTCAAATTTCCATTTTGCAAATGGACTTAAACTCACAGCAAAGCCATGCATGCAAAGATAGTTGCTCCCAATGATTAGAAATGATTA
Organism: Cyprinodon diabolis; assembly: GCA_030533445.1. NCBI lineage: Eukaryota > Metazoa > Chordata > Actinopteri > Cyprinodontiformes > Cyprinodontidae > Cyprinodon > Cyprinodon diabolis. The sequence continues at coordinate 13,778,713 of CM060066.1, read as the reverse complement.
GGACCTAACAGACCAAAACCTGAAAATATTGGAGTAATCCATGCAGCACATATTTTAAATAGATATGCTATCAAATCTGCTGTTTATAATACTGGTCTTGAAACTGTTTCTTACACTGCAACAATCTTGAGATTACTTTTGAAAGACAAAGGATAAAAGGATAATGTACTTGTAGCTCACTAGTAGAATCAAACATAAATGTGGATAAAATACCATTTTTTGAATGCATACCTAAGTACTATATTTAAGCGAGGCATTTATGTGCAGAAAAAAAATGACTAAACAGCACTCTTAAACTCAAGATTAAACAATAACATGGTAACGAATAATCACATGAGTAAAGAGATAAATATTACAGTTTTTGTTTTCATTGAGCTTACTATTAAAGTCAACAATTTCATTCAATTTTAAAACAAAAACGTAAACTTTTTTTCTCTTGATTTCGTCAGAGGTGAAAACCAAAATATTAATCAGATTTGGATCCCATCAAATGTCAACTGAAAAGGAAAAACTACAAAAATATGAAATAACTACAAAGGAAAAACATTTTCCCCACATAGTTATTACACCATTTTATACCTACCATTAAAAGGAGGAGCCACCCAGCCAATATATCACCAGCTGATGATTTCTTAAAATAACAGAAATTTATATATCTTATCTCTACAGTAAGGAACCATTTTTTTCAACATTACTGCATCATAGACCATATGGGTTTTTTTGTTGTTTTTTTGTTTAGTTTATTATGTATTGTAGGTTGCAGCTTTATTTCATAGAAAACTATTTTCTATTTAGTAGCTTTCTATGCAATGTGGAGAATTTATGGCTGCCGGAGGTTCTTTCTCTTGTCCGGACAGACATTCTCTGCCCAATTGAGCAGAATTAATGTACTGTTAGTTTAAGCAAAGTTTGACAGACAGAATGGAATGAAACAAATGTTGGGTACAACACTGCACGAAGGAAAGAAGGTTAAGATATCTATTTTTGTTAACTATATATATATATATATATATATATATATATATATATAAAAGAAATACACACATGGGGAGCAAGGAGACAACGGAGCAACAAAACAACAACAAGAAACCAGCACTGAGTGAAGACTCTGCTGTTCTTTAAAGCCCAGCACTCTGATGACACTGATGTGCTCCACCTCTGTAGACTACCAGGGGGTCAGTTTCACGAAGCAGGTTTACTGAAAACTCTACATTGTCTAAACCTGAAAACAGGGTAACTCTGACTTTTCCAGTTCACAAAGAGAGTTTCCTAAACCTCTGTTTCAGTCACCGTATTAACGCTCTCCCCAGAGCTCACCTGGTTGGTAGCAGTTTTTCTTCAGTAAACTTGGAGTGTCCTGATGACTCCGCTCTCCTAGTCCGTTAATTTTATTTCCTGATTTTGTCAGATTTTTGTTGAACTCTTTTGCATTGAAAATAATTATATATATATATATATATATATATATATATATATATATATATATATATATATATATATATATATATATATATATATATATATCTGCCTTACAAAGAGTAAGGCAGGTCCTGAAAAGTCAGCTGAATGGGAAAAACAAGATCCAAGCCATCAACAAATATGCCCTACCAGTCATCAGATACCCTGCTGGTATAATAAACTGGCCAAAGGAGGAGATAGAGGCCTCTGACATCAAGACAAGAAAGCTCCTCACAATGCATGGAGGGTTCCACCCCATATCCAGCACCCTGAGACTGTATACCAAGCGTAGCGAGGGAGGCCGAGGGCTAGTGAGTGTCAAGACCACTGTCCAGCATGAAACAACTAAGACCCAGGAGTACATCAGAAAGATGGCCCCCAAAGACAAATGGCTTGGTGAATACCTCAGGCAGGACAAAACCGAAAGCGAGGACAAGAAAGAGGAAGGAGAACCATCATGGAGGGACAAGCCACTGCACGGCATATACCACAGACAAATAGAAGAAGTGGCTGATATCAAAAAATCCTACCAGTGGCTGGAAAAGGCTGGACTGAAGGACAGCACAGAGGCACTAATCATGGCAGCACAAGAACAGGCACTCAGTACAAGATCAATAGAGGCCAGGGTCTACCACACCAGGCAGGACCCCCGATGCAGACTGTGCAAAGATGCCTCTGAAACAATACAGCACATAACAGCAGTGTGTAAAATGCAGGCAGGAAGTGCATACATGGAACGCCACAACCAGGTAGCTGTCATAGTGTACAGGAACATCTGCCATGAGTATGGGCTGGAAGTCCTAAGGTCAAAATGGAAGACGCCTCCTAAGGTAGTTGAGAATGACCAACCTAAGATCCTATGGGACTTCAAGATCCAGACTGACAAACAGGTGATGGCTAACCAACCAGACATCGTGTTGATCGACAAACAGCAGAAGAAGGCAGAAGTGATAGATGTGGCAATCCCAAGCGACAGCAACATCAAGAAGAAAGAACACGAGAAGCTTGAGAAATACCAAGGGCTGAAAGAGGAGCTAGAAAAGATGTGGAAAGTAAGAGCAGTAGTGGTGCCAGTGGTAATTGGAGCACTGGGGGCTGTGACCCCCAAACTGGGAGAGTGGCTACAGCAGATTCCAGGTAAAACATCAGAGGTCTCTGTCCAGAAGAGCGCAGTCCTAGGAACAGCTAAGATACTGTGCAGAACCCTCAAACTCCCAGGCCTCTGGTAGAGGACCCGAGCTTGAGGATGACACATACCACCCCACGAGGGGTGAGAAAACAGTTTTTTTTTTATATATATATATATATATATATATATATATATATATAATCACTAGGTCCGTTACACATATTAGGTTTTAAAAACAAATATTGAATGTCTGTTTGACGAGGATCTTATTAAAGAATTATCCACATTTTTCACAGACAATTCAATATTTATAGGGAGAGAGGAATCTTACAATTCTGTTGACAGGGCATGAGATTACTTGTTTTAGGTTTGTTTAATATGAGCAAGATGTCGATCATTATATTTACAGTACATGAAGAACCATTGAAATTAATTTCAGATTACACATAAAAAGATAAATAAATTCTGCGAAAGGATTTAAAGGAATTACTTTAGGGTCAGGATAAGGATTCACTCGGTGATAACCTACTGAGCCTACTTGCACAATCTGAAGCCATTATATGGGACTGATAACCACTAATAACTATCATGCACATGCATGCTTATTACTATCATGTATTTGTGCTTGCATGAATCACCTGGTGCCGCACCAACCACCTGGAGCTCAACATCTCCAAGGCGAAGGAGCTGGTCATTGACTTTGACTTTATTGTTCCTCACATAATCATGCTGTACAACTCCGCACTTGGCGAGAGGAGAAGGTGATAGGAAGAGGGACAAGGGGCCGCAGCACAGATGTAATCTGAAAACATAGGGCTTTACTATGTGTTTCCGTGTGTCATCCATATTACATATTACATAAATATTCAAGGTAAGAAGGAAGTAAATTGAAAAGTATACCAATTTAAGACAAATTATTTCACTTTATAACACAGACATGAACCATACATACATTTTATTTCAAATTCAAATCATGTACATTTCATGCAGTTGATGAAACCCCTACAGCATAAAATAACATATTTAAAATGAATTGAGAACATTGACACATTTATATAATTTTTTATTAGTCTGTGCATTTATGGAATTCCATACACATTATAATTGACATAGCTTAAGCCTATGTACATAATAAATTTGGGTAGACTGTATGTAATAAATCTCACATTATGTCCAACTGTGCATAGCACTACTGTTCTATCTTGGATATTTGTTTAATAACCATGCAGATGTGAGGAGAGTGCACAGTTTAATTTAGAAAGGGTTTTTTTTGTGCTCTCCAGCTTATAGACAACCTTACAAGGAAGTGTCTTGGTGGATCCTTGCTTTATGTCCTTTACTTTGAAAACCTCATAGGGAGGGATCAGGACCTCTCTTTCATGTTTAAACTTAGAGAATCGAGAGATGTCTGCTCCAAAGCAGGTGTAGATCTCAAAGCATGATGTATCACCAAACGCTTTGTCACTATAGCCACCCGCTGAACTAGAGGTAAAAGCACTAAAGCGAATTTCTTTATTAAGAACATTTTTTTGGAATTTGGAGCCTGTTCGCCGGTAACTAGTGACACATTCTCTTGCACTGTTTTTGAGGGAGCGCAGGGCCATGGTAAGATAGAAGTGAAGTGTGTGATATTGAAAACCAGTTTTGTACTTAGCCCTTTGTGCTCGGACTGCTTTGTTGAATTCTTTATATAATGGTGGTTGATCAAGGGTGTAAGCATAAGCAGCCATGATTTGGGGTTTTTTTAGCAATGAGGCAGGCCACGATTTACTGTTGTAATATCTCCCTGCTTCATCCCAGGCATCCAAGAAGTTCTTATTTCTTTGCTCTCTTGGTAAATACTTTTCATGTATAAGCCTCTCCATTTCACTTTCACAGCCATTGTACATGTCATCAACGGATTTTGGAGCCATATTCAGTGCGACTGGAAAACTCAGCCCTGTTTTCAATTTCTGCCAAACCTAATCAAAAAGAAAATAACATATTAGAGATTATAAGTATGTATGTTTGACACTTGCTCTTTTATAGTAATAAAATCATTCCCCAAACAAACCACCATTCACCTTGTCAAACTGGATTTTAATCCCGGTACACGATGCAAATAAGAGGAAGAGTATCCCCCAAGCTGCTGGAGATGCCATTTTAGCCAGTTCTGAAAAAACAAGTAAGAAAGAAAAGCAAAGATTTTGGTTAGAAGCTTTCCTAGATATCTGCGTGTTTCACTATTTGAAATAAAATCTTTACTATTTTCACCTGGTACATTTAATCATGAAACTAGTGACTAGCCATGTTTTCATTCAAATGTAACACATTTTTAAGCATTTAAAAAAAAATATATATATATATATATATATAAAAAAAGAAGCACTGTAGGTTGATGCCCCCAGTAAACAATTTATTGAATCTTTTCTCAGAAAAAGATACTTCTTTTTTTTTCCTTTGCTTTCAATTGGAATAAATTTCATTATCTGTTTTCTCTGTGCATTGCTTTCAGATAACGAGTTCTGTAATGGTACCATATAATAAAGTTAATGGAACTGAAACAGACTTGAGGAGCCTTAACCAATGGAGATCAAAGGTGTCATGTAACAGGATGTGAAAATAAAATTCAAATCTGCTACTTATAATATTCCACCTGTAATGGTTTAATTACTGCAAACATTTTGGGTTTTTTCTTTTTTTTTTTTTAAGGGGGGGAAATGAAGTTGTAGCATGGTAGTAGCATTAAACAAATCTTCACAACATATATACCTTTTTTTGGAGTATAGATATTAAAGGAGCGGTTATGATAAATGATCAAACAGCATCCTTAAACTCAAGATCAAATAATAACTTAGTGATGATTAATCACATCGGTCAATAATAATGATAATAATAATAATAATAATTAAACCAAATTGATCTCACACTGGATAAATTCACCTTTACATTTAACCCATCCCCTTGAGCAGCAGTGGGCTGCCACTGTGTGGCACCCAGGGAGCATTGTGGAGTTAAGGGTCTTGCTCAGGCACCCAGAGTGGAGGCAGTGATCGAACCGGGTACTTGCAACCTTCTCAGAGCACAAGCACACTGCTCTAACCACCTGGCCAACACTGCCCCTGAAGTTATAGATATTACAGAGTTTTTTTCCGTTAATAATACTATTATATTTCAGCGTTTAATTTGTAATCTTGGTAAGACTACTAGGCTTTTCTTTTTTTTTTTACATACATGTTTCATATTCTGGCATTTAAGACAACAAAAAAGATCCATACCTGAAGGTGTCTGAAGAGCTGACCAAGAGAAAACTATTATTGAATATTAATCAGAGTTGGCTCAAAAAAGGAAAAAAGGAAAAGTGACAAAAATGTTGAAAAAGTACAATGAAACAACTTTTCCACCAGACAGCTATTACGCTATTTTTATACATACAGAAAAAGGAGGAGCTCACAATCCAACACATCACAGGATGATGATGGTTTCCCTAGAAGAACAGAATCTTACATCTATTATAATTAGAGGAAGATATTGTCTCTTTTTGCTTAACAATTTCAGCAACACGTACAAAACATTTTTCCTTTTTTTTTTTTACTGCATTGTAGGTTGCAGCTTCCCTTTACTTGCAAACCCTAGTCTGTCATGCATTGTGCGGAATTTATGCCTGACAGAGGTCCCATCGCTTGTCACCCTCTGTCCATTACACAATTTATTTTTAGGCCTCATTTTGTCAAATTAGAGTTGCCAGGTAAAGCAAAGTTTGACAAACAAAATGAAGTGAAACAGTTGTGGGTTAAAACATCACACCGAGGAAAGAAGAAAGTTGTGATACCCATCATCTGTTGAACATTTTAATAGAAATTTGTTTTGTTTTTTCATTTAAATACCCAAAAAATCCTGTGAATCCACCAGACGCATAAAACACCGGCAGAAAATCAAAAATATGGACACCACACAATGGTTAAGAAAACAAACAACCTTGCTTATTCTACTTTTCTTATATAATCTAAATATATGTGGATTTATCCTGTGTTTTCTTTGAAGATATAGAACTGTGCCGAGGTAAACCCCACTCTTATTTTTAATCTAATATGCTCTCTGTATCATGCAAAATAATACATTCAAGGGACGGAAAATAAATGTATTGTATTTACATAAGCACTGGAACTATAAGAGGAACTGACATTTAAAATATTAACTTCACTATAAAAGTTGTACATATGGGCTGTAGTTACTCTGTGTCGCCCATTTCATGTATTTTATCTGGGCTGAAACAATTAATTATATTAATAGATTATTTAAATAACCTTCAACTAATTTAGTAATTGATTAATCATTTACTGGAGTATAGGGCCATTAAAATGTGCCTTTAGCCGACAGAGCGACCCACTTAGAGCAGGAATTATACCAAGATTGTAAAAAAAAATTTTTAAACATTTTGGATTTAAGATAAAGAAAGTTTTTGGTCTTTTAATATCCTCCATCCAGAACTCCTCAAAAGAAAACATTTCTGTTTCACCTTCTGTTTAAGTGTTAACAGTATTTATTCCAGTCATGTTTAACAAAATTGATACAAGCACAAACTGCAGAGTAAAGTCTCACCATCTATCAGGCCCTTGTAACTTCGGCCATTGAGCGGAGAGCATTTTTTAAGATGCATGCAGGGTGTAAGAAAAAAATATAAGCTAGTAAATTCTTTTTTATACAGTAGCAGCAACAATTTAAACTTGCTTTCAACCCTGTTCTTTATTTTATTTCAAGAGTGACAATAAGGATTTCTTTTTCCACAAACTGTTGATCTGTTATTTATGGGTTAAATAAAATATTTTCTCTAGATGTTTATATATGGCAAACTGATATATTGCAGTATTTGGCTTCAGACAAGGTGCCAGAATGCTCAAGAAGGCTTCATTAAAAACCGTTTTTCCCAATTAAATTCTCAACAATTTGGTCTTGCAGGATTTATCTAATATGATTTATTAGATCAGTGTAATGGTTTTAGGTTTTGTCAGAATTTTTCTCGTCACTAGCTCATTGTGTTGAATTATATAAAGATCATAACAGCAAATGTCAAAGACTCATTTCATGACAAGTTCAGAGTTGTACCTTAGAGGGCTATGTTGCTTTTAAAATAAGAACACCAACTTCTGTTTTTGATGTATTTTTCATTGTCTTTGATGTTTGATGTTATATCAGTTTTGTTGTTTAATTGCATATAGATACAGCGCAGCGGCGGCCGGCCCATAGGGGGCGCTGGGGCACAGCCCTCCCTGATAAGAAGAGAGAAACGTAAAATATATTTTTAGAAATTAACTCACAAATGTCAGTTTTACTCTCTAGAGTGTGTACCTATAAGCAAAACAAATTATTTAAACTACATTTCCCTATCTACTGTCATTCATTTGTGGATCTCCACAGATAGACTCCTACCGTCTCTGTCTTGGGGCTGTGATTAGACTGCACCACATTTGCAGAGAATCTGCCAATCATGTACTATTGCTAGGTGAATTTAATAATTTAATGGCCAATCAGCGTCTCAGAATTTTATGGTCTTGGGGCTCTGAAAATACTGCCCTTTAACAGGCTTCTGCACCCAAGAGCAGGTGCAGACAATTAGAGGGACAATGGCGAACGTAACGAGCGAGATGCAGCTTCCACCAAATTTGGTGAGATCCTTATTTATCTAACCGTTTGCCAAAAGAACATCCCTGTTGTAGGGTATGAAAATTTCATGTCATGGTTATTGTGACTGTGACGAATCCACCTCGTCACTTAAAATAACCTCTAACTTTGCGTGCCACACACACATTCCTGTTATTGCACACTTAATATTTCAGTGGGGTTAGCCGTGTGCGTGTGTGTGTATACGTGTTTATGGTACGGGGACTTGTCATCTTAGTCTGGCGGCGTCTTTCCTGGGTTCAAACCCAGTTTGGTGTAATTGAATAAGTCAATGAATCTGTGTAAAGGAATTAAGTTGTAAAAATTATTTGTTTTTGTACATCAATTGTTTGTGGAGGTAATATATGGACAAAACTGATTTATGAGAAGAAATCAGAAATAAGATAGCCTGAGGTGAGGGGCTTAAACTATTTAATGAGGGCTGTGGGAAGAAGAGGGGCCATTTGTGTTTTCTGTTTCGTTGTTACATTGCTGGTAACTGGAGGGAGGCTGAGGCCCAGAGTATCTTGTATATGTTTAGTTTCTCTTGCACCCTGTTTTGAGTTTTTGAGCACAATAAATCACCAACACCGGTAACCCGACTGAGCCTGGATTCTTGGAGGCCAAAGAACCCCGTCACAGTAGGGCTGGGCGATAATTCAATAACGATATATATCGATCGATAGACGAGTGGCGCAATAGAAAAAAATAGGCTCGATAAAAGTTCGATAAAGAAACGCAGTTTTCCTTCCTTCTCATTGTAGCCTAGCATGTAGGTTTATGCTAGTCACTACTTCCTCCCAACCAATCACAATCGCGGACCCAGGCATGCCGTCACCAATCGCCGCCCTCTCAAACCACAACACAGAGCACATGGAGATGTTGCAGCAGGAGAGGCGGAGGAAATTGTTCCAAAGAAGGGTTTTTGTAGTTCGCCAGTTTGGCAGTATTTCGGTCATGGCAAGTCGGACAAAAAACAAACCACAGTCATCTGTAAAATGTGTCGGGAACCAGTGAAAACGAAGTCTGATAACACAACCAACTTTTTTTTTTTTTCATCAGGAGTCCGAGCTGTGTAGGCCCCGCCGCGACTCTCCTCCGAGGAATCTTTGGGAATTTCGGGAAAATATATATATATATATTCAGTTCTGGGCAGTTTCCCACGTAGTTCTAACAATTGAGAGAAAAATGCTGAGGGGCCAGAAACTTCAAAGTAATAACTCAGGTTAAAGCAGGAAACTAAGCTGAACCAGGTTTATTTTTTATATTTATTTTGGTCACTTTAGTTTATTCTTTGTCAGTATTTAATAACATAACTCAGGTCTTTTAAGTTATTTTTCTTTAAAACAATTCTGTTATGGTTAAATATTTAATTGGAAGTCTGTGTTTGTGTTCTTTATTAAAATTAAATCATTTAGCAATATCATAAAAAGTCCAGGCAGAGCTGCACATAAAATATGGTTTCAAATCTTTTCAATAATTATCGATATCGATCAATATGCATTTTTTTTTATCGATAAGCTTTTTTTCTATATCGCCCAGCCCTACGTCACAGTGACCAAAATCATCACTGTTACTGTTATTATATAGTAAATTAAATCATTACTGTTAAATTGTATTTCATTTCCAATTGTTTATTTGAATTCTTATTCCGGATTAGTTGGAGACATACAGGTGCTGGTCATAAAATTAGAATATCATGAAAAAGTAGATTGATTTCAGTAATTCCATTTAAAAAGTGAAACTTGTATATTATATTCATACATTACATACAAACTCATATATTTCAGATGTTTATTTTGTTTAATTTTGATGATTACAAATGACAACAAATGAAAATCTCAAATTCATCATATCAGAAAATTAGAATATTGTGAAAAGGTTCAAAATTGATGGCCCCTGGTGCCACACTCTAATCAGCTAATTAACTCAAACCACCTGCAAAAGCCTTTAAATGGTCTTTCAGTCTAGTTCTATAGGCTACACAATCATGGGGAAGACTGCTGACTTGACAGTTGTCCAAAAGACGACCATCGACACCTTGCACAAGGAGGGCAAGACACAAAAGGTCATCGCTAAAGAGGCTGGCTGTTCACAGAGCTCAGTGTCCAAGCACATTAATAGAGAGGCGAAGGGAAGGAAAAGATGTGGTCGAAAAAAGTGTACAAGCAAGAGAGATAACCGCACCCTGGAGAGGATTGTGAAACAAAACCCATTCAAAAATGTGGGGGAGATTCACAAAGAGTGGACTGCAGCTGGAGTGAGTGCTTCAAGAACCACCACACACAGACGTATGAAAGACATGGGTTTCTGCTGTCGCATTCCTTGTGTCAAGCCACTCTTGAACCACAGACAGCGTCAGAAGCGTCTTGCCTGGGCTAAAGAGAAACAGGACTGGACTGCTGGTGAGTGGTCCAAAGTCATGTTCTCTGATGAAAGTAAATTTTGCATTTCCTTTGGAAATCTAGGTCCCAGATTCTGGAGGAAAAGAAGAGAGGCACTTCATCCACGTTGCTTGAAGTCCAGTGTGAAGTTTCCACAGTCAGTGATGGTCTGGGGTGCCATGTCATCTGCTGGTGTTGGTCCATTGTGTTTTCTGAGGTCCAGGGTCAACGCAGCCACATACCAGGAAGTTTTAGAGCACTTCATGCTTCCTGCAGCTGACCAACTTTTTGGAGATGCAGATTTCATTTTCCAACAGGACTTGGCACCTGCACACAGTGCCAAAGCTACCAGTACCTGGTTGAAGGACCATGGTATCCCTGTTCTTAATTGGCCAGCAAACTCTCCTGACCTTAACCCCATAGAAAATCTATGGGGTATTGTGAAGAAGAAGATGCAATACACCAGACCCAACAATTCAGAAGAGCTAAAAGCCACTATTAGAGCAACCTGGGCTATCATAACACCTGAGCAGTGCCACAGACTGATCGACTCCATGCCACGCCGCATTGCTGCAGTAATACAGGCCAAAGGAGGCCCAACTAAATACTGAGTGCTGTACATGCTCATACTTTTCATGTTCATACTTTTCAGTTGGCCAACATTTCTATAAATCCTTTGTTTTTATTGGTCTTCAGTAATATTCTAATTTTCTGATATGATGAATTTGAGATTTTCATTTGTTGTCATTTGTAATCATCAAAATTAAACAAAATAAACATCTGAAATATATGAGTTTGTATGTAATGTATGAATATAATATACAAGTTTCACTTTTTAAATGGAATTACTGAAATCAATCTACTTTTTCATGATATTCTAATTTTATGACCAGCACCTGTACACTAGGCTATATCAGCCCCACCAAAAATATTTTTCACCAGCCGCCACTGATACAGGCCACCATTTTTCTCAGTAAATACAAATATTTGTAGGGCAGCTATTGACATGACATTTTCACCACGTTTGTAACAATCCATACACACCACACATAGAAAGAAATCAAACCATAGATGTCCAGAAATTAAGCTATATATCATCAAGGTACAGGGAAAAAGTAATGAACAGACTCAGTAGAATTTATATACTTTGTACAAAAGCCTTTGTTGGCAATGAGAGCTTCAAGATGCTTTGCTCAGGTTTGATTTTGGCCCATTCTTCCAAACAAAGAGCCTTCAATATCCTGAAGGTTTTGTGAGCCTCTTCTATGAACTCTGATCTTTAGCTCTTTCCATAGATTCAATTCAGGTGGTTGATTGGGCCATTATAGCAGATTTATGTTCTCTCTCTGAAACCAGTTGATTTTCCTTTTTTGTGTGTCTGGGGTCTTTGTCTTGCTGAAATGTCCACCCATTTTTCGTCTTCATCGCTCTGGTAGATGGCAGCAGACTTTTAATCTAGAATGTGTACACTGCGATGAAATGGCTGTCCAGAGCATACCACGCCTCTCGTCCTTAGACAGCTGGAAATAGTCAACAGCACCCCTTGGGACCCCAGCTGGGATAAAGCGTCACAGAAAATGGATGGATGGATGTCTCTGTACTTTTTCCTTTTTTGATGCTTCCTTCAATCGTTTGACGTTTGCAAGTACCATATGCCCCACACCATGATGTTCCCACCTCCAATCTTCACTTTTGGTACAGTATGATGTTTTTGGGGTGATGTGCAGTGCCCTTTGACCTTCACACACGATATGTATTATAGCTCCCAAAGAGTTACATTTTGGTCTCATCTGATCATATTATATTCTCCCAGTATTTAACAGGCTTGTCTAAATTTTGTGATGTAACCTATAAAATTTTCTTCTGCAATACAGTCTTGCATGGTGAGCGTGCATACAGGCCATGGCGGTTGAGTGCATTACTTATTGTTTTCTTTGAAACAATTGTACCTGCTAAATTCTGATTTTTCTGAAGCTCTCCACAACTTATCTTTGGCCAACTATTGCACAACACTTCTGATAATTATTTGCACTCCTCTGTCAGAATTCTTGTAAAAAATGCCCGGACATGGTCGGTCTATTGTGAAATAATGTTTTTTCTACTTCTATAATATGGCCCCAATAGTGCTCACTGAAACGTTTATAAATCCTTCAGTGACCAATGTCATCATTATGATTTGCAAAAATAAGGCTGTGAAGATCTTGAGAAAGCTCTTAAGTTTAACCCATCATTAGATGTTTCTTGTGTGATAACAGAGACACCTTATAGGCCATCATTTAAGACTGAACAGACAATTAGCAGGATTGCTTTCTTATTACTGAGAGCTTTCGGCTGGTGTCTTGGCTTTCCAGGCCTTTTTGCAACTCCGTTTCTTCACATGTTCAATACCTTTTCTCTGTGCCATTCAATGTTCAATGACGTTTAGTGTCCAGTGAGCTATTGTTAATTAAATGCCCTGATATTTCATTCATCTTTCTAAATACGATTACACTGCCGTGGAGCATGGGACCTTCCCTAGATGATGATCCCATGGCTCAACAGCAATAATGGGTGATAAAAGTCAATGAGCCATGTCTACTTGTAATACATCTCAATGCAGGCTAAACACTCCATTGGATTAGTTCTGCAGCATACCTCTAAATTTGAAAGATAAAAAACTTAAGTCGCTATTGATGGAGAAGAAACAATTTTTTTTTTTTTGTTGGGAAAGTTTCTTCCAACCCTAGTGAGTATTGATAATGATTTTGGTTCTTTTTACAGTACATTTGTTACTTATTTCTCCTGTAAAAAACAATCATACCATTGGTTAGATCTTTATCTTTACTTCAAATGTAAACATGGCGGTGCAGTTTACTATTCTTTGATTTTTAAATGAGCCAAGCTGTTATGTAGCAACTATTTTATTGATTATGTTGCTTTTAATGGTTTATATAGCGATATATGTAGGCCTTCCACTAAAAACAAAGTAAATAACCCAAAAAGGGGAAGCCAAGGCTTCTGTCATTCTTAGTCATTTGTTTATCTGTCATTTCATGCTGATTTCGACCATCTATCACACCGATCTCTATCTGTAGAAACCAAAGAGTTCAAACTCACTGTACTCATTTATTTTCTGCCGCTGTTTAGCGTAACAGAGAGGCCAGAAGCTAAACTGCTGGAAATTATATTTATTTACCTACATTTATACCATGTTTGACAATGTATTTACAAAGATTTTTAACTACACTTTGAGAAAACGTTCATTCCACCACAATCTTGCATGCATCCCAGGAGGTAACAGGATGTTACATTGTTTGACTGCTGCAACAATATTTTATGTGATGTAAATGATCAAAAATATATTTTTAAATTACTTTTTAGGAATGCTCCTGTTTACTACTTTAGAGGAACTGGAAACACAGGCATTGTAGTTTAAGGTTACTTCCTGAATCCTCTGAATGACATCTTATGGAAATGATCTTCATCTAGTAGATGACTTTACCAAATATGGCTAATTGGTGGATGTAAACATCACAAAAGATAAAGAAATACCTCATCAAAGGCATTAAATATAATCCTCTATCAATAAAACATTGAGCCCTACTTATTTGGTTTATATATTCAATTCAGTTTATTTATATAGCGCCAATTTGCAACAGGCGTCATCAAAAGACACTTTACAAAAACAAGAAAGACACATTGATGACAAGTTAATATCAAGGAAAACTAGTTGATTGCACTTTGTCATCGACTTGCAAGACATGCTTCCACTGGATAAGCTTGTTGCAACGATTTGTGATTGCATTTGGTTATTGGCTCCTCAGCAATTCCTCATTCCAAACAGGAATGCAGCAACAGTAGTGAGGAAAAACTCCTTTTTAACAGCAGGAAATTTCCAGCAGAACCAGGCTCAGTGTGAGCGGCCTTCTGCCGAGGCCAACTGGGATTCAAGGAGATAGAAGCAGACACACACAAAAAAATCAGATATACAAAAGATAACTATTAACTAGCTCCACAGGTTGTCCTGTCTAGGTAAGATACAGCTAGGCACACAATTTCCAAGCCAGTTCCAATGTCAGAGAATGGGAGAAAGCAGATACAATTAGTCACAGTTAAAGAAACAGGATTTCACTGAAAAACAGGCCAAGCTCCAACATCTATATACAGAGATAATGATGGCACCAGCACAGCTGATATTTCATTCCAAGATGGAGTCAAAGCCCAACAGGAAGGGACCAGATGAAGCTACTCTGACAAGAAAAATCAGAGAGTGTAAAGTTATAAGTGCTACAGTACAAACACAGCAGATTGGGAGGATAGAGGTAGAATGAAGCATACTACTGGAACTGGTAGTTGGTTTCACTGGGGACTCCAATTATACAGACCACAAGTAAACCTACAGGCTGAGCGTAAAGTGCTCTGTTAGGGAATATAAGGAGCAATCAGATCTCTGATATAAGATGGGGCTTGTTTATTCACAGTAGGGCTTTATATATGAGGAGGAGGATTTTAAATTCTGTAGATAGCCATGGGTGATGTCTCACATTCTAGTGTGAGCCTCAGCCTAGTGACGATTGCGATCAAATGGAAGCTTATAATCCCGTTTTTCAGGACTCCAAACAGAACTGGTAAAATGGCTGCACACCATACTTATAACTTATGGTCTGGTACTAAACTAAGTGTGTTTTGGGATAAGATATTTTAAGCTCTTAAAAGGATTTTCAAAAGATTTTTTTGTAAACTTGGAGACATGTTTTATTGCATGTTGCATATCCAAGTAAATGTGTTTCAGTTTTAAATCTGCAGGTGTCCCTACTTTTGAGTCTGTGCTCTAGTATATAGCATTTAAACAGAGGAAAGCCTCTGGACAGGACGGGATTCCTCCAAGGCTGCTGAGGAACTGTGCTGATGAGCTCTGCGAGGTCCTCAGCTACATCTACAATCTGAGCCTCGGGCTAGGGGTAGTCCCCAGTCTGCGGAAGACCTGCTGTGTGATACTGGTCCCCAAAGCGCCACACACCAAATAACCAGCCAACCTAATGAAGACCATGGAGCGCCTCATCCTAGCCAATCTGCGAATCGTGGTGAGCCCCACCCTGGACCCACTGCAGTTTGCTTACTGACCCGACATCGGAGTGGAGAAGACCATCATCTACCTGCTGCATCTACGCACCTGGAGACCAGCGGCAGCGCTGTGAGAGCCATGTTCTTTGACTTTTCCAGCGCTTTCAACACCATTAGACCAGAGCTGCTGAGGGGGAAGCTGGAGGACGCTGGAGTGGACAGACATCTTGCTGCCTGGAACATCGACTACCTCACCAACAGCTCTCAGCACGTGCAGCTGCACGGCTGTCAGTCAGAGGTGTCAGTCTGCAGGACCGGGGGGCCCCCAAGGCACTGTCCTGTCTCCACTCCTCTTAACCCTTTAGACTCGGACTTCAACTACAACACGGACAGCTGCCATCTCCAGAAGTTCACCAGTGACTCAGCCATTGTATGCTGTGCTTTTGAGGGGAATGAGCTGGAGCATCCATTGTCATTATGAATTTTGTGGACTGGTGTGAGAAGAGCACTTGTGTCTTAACACCAGTAAGACCAAAGAGATGGGTATCAACTTCAGGAGAAGACCTCACCCCACTCCTCTGTGAAGGTCAGGACATGGAAAGAGACATTGAGAGTTTCAAATACCTTGGTGTTGATGTTAATAACAAACTGGACTGGACTCTAACGCCGACGCCCTGTATAAGAAGGGCCAGAACCGCCTCCATCAGGAGGCTGGTGTCCTTTGGAGTGAGCAGGCCCCTGCTTAAAACCTTCTATGACTCTGTGGTGGCCTCAGCCCTCCTCTATGCTGTCATTTTCTGGGCCCCTGGCAGCACAGAGTGGGACAGAAAGAGACTCAACAAACTGGTAAGAAAGACCGTTTGGCTGAGAGGATGGTGCTGTCCAAGCTTACATCCATCATTGACAACACCTTCCACCCTCTGCACCAGTCTGTAAATGAGCTGGGCAGCACCTTTAGTGAAAGACTGTTACACCCTGTATGTAAAAAGGTGTACTACAGGTCATTCATCCCTGCTGCAACCAGTCTCTACAATGCAACACTGCGACAGCAATAACTTGTGCAATGTATAATGTGCAATTTACCCTTTTATACCCTGTTTTTCTCTATATTTGACACCCAGTGCAATAACTATACACTGCATGAAAAGTGAGATTGTCCCCGTAAACTCCCGCAGATCTCCCTGATTTTCGTCAGTTTCCACAATTTGCAACCCGCGCTTGTCCCCGTTTGTTAGTGCCACAAATTGTCGGGAACGGACTCTGACGTATGTGGAGAGCGATCAGCTGTACTAATGGCCCTAATTAGCATATGAATGCAGCAAACCTACTCAGTATTGGCTGAAACCACTATTCTCAAACAAGTAAAATCGCTCGTGATTGGCAGCAAAACCACACGTGGCCACGCCAGGCTTTAATTTTCTTACTGAGTATTGGACGGAACCACTTCTTTTTAAACAAGTAAAGTCGCTCGTGATTGGTTGGCATATATATATTTACATATAAATGTACATACATATATATATATATATATGTATATATATATATGTAAATGTATATATATAAATATATATTTATTTATTCATTCATATATTTATTCATTCATATATTTATTTATTCATATGCTGTGTATTTATGTTATCCTACACTACTACACAATTATTAGGCTACCATCAAGGACATGAATGAATTTATACAGGAAATGAACATTTGCCAGGAAGCTGTTTATGCAAAGAAAGAGCTTTATTAAAACACACACACACACACACACACACACCCACACACACAACTATATACAACGCGTATCCAAAAGCATGCGTATCCAAAAATTACAAGTCCGTGAACGGTCCGTTTGCTTCCTCGGGGTTGGAGGTAACTGGCAGCATTCCCTCCGAGGCAGGTCCGATGTGCAGACGCCTACTGTGCGTGGCCCTGTACTTCGGCATCGCTTCTAACCGGGACTGCAGCTCAACACAGAGTTCAGAGAGATCCGGCCTACGAAATGGCGGCGGCCATTCCAGAGTTCCACTTCCTCATCAGCTAGCACACTCTGCCTCGATTCCAGCAGCTGTAAAAAAAAAAAAAAAAAACAATGAATCAGCACTATGCGATGGGATGCACTGCATATGGACACAACACATCTATCAATGCACCTGAAGAATAGTCACCAAATAAAGTCTTACTCTCTTTCTTTTCTGAATGCTTGGCAGATTCCGCGCGCAGCGTGTTCTCAGGCTGCGTATATCTGAAGCTCCTGCGTACCGTCTCATAATACGTCTTACAGGCAGCTGGAAAACAATTAAATGAGAGTGGTATGAATAATAGGAGGTCACCGCCTCGTTATGAGGCGAGATTAGTCTGTGAAAACAAAATGTACAGTTATGATCGGTATCCATCCGTATCTATTTCCTTTTACTGCAGAATGAAAGCATATTCTTTAACTCTTACCCTTGCTCCAGTTCATAGCGCCTGCAATTTGTCTCAGAGTTGTGAAGACGGCGTACTGCTTCCTGTGAATCACAAAAAATACACTTTAATAAAGCTTGTTCTTGCAAGGCTACTATTAGCCGTAGCTTTAGTCTAGGCTGCTATTAGCCGTAGCTTTAGGCTAGGCTGCTATTAGCCGTAGCTTTAGGCTAGGCTGCTTTTAGCTTAGCAGGCAGAAATCAAACATATATTTACCGCTAGCTTCTCTTCTTTGAGTTCGTCTCTCCCGCACAGTTGTTCAACTGCAGAGTCGCCATCGCGTCCAAGAGGAGTTGAAGGCGAGTTGAACGGGGGACGTCGTCCAGCCATGGATCACGTACCAGCAAAATCCAAACAAAGGACCTGGAGATAAAGTTCTTCTGAGTATAGCTCCTCCAATCACATACGAGGTCATTGTTATACGGAAGGACTCGCGAGATTAGCTGCGTCTATCATGTTTTTTGTTTTGTTTTTTGCTTTATTGGCAATTCCCTGTAACAATACAGAGTAATTCAAACATCAAACAAAAATACACAGCAGTTGGTGACATCATAACTTTAAAAAAAATGAGACATTAATGTAAAAAATAAATAAAAATAAAACAAGGGAAACAAACAGAAATAAATAAACAAATAAATAAAATAAACATAAAATAATAATAGCTAGGGGTTTACATTGAATTTATGGTAATTTAACTTTTTGTAGCTTCCTGTCCTAAACAGTCTTTAAGGAAACATATTAGAAGATGCAATATTGTATATGTGAGAGAGGAGTTGCTGTAAAACAATGGTTTGCCACAGATTTAAAACTAGTAATAGTATAAAGAAATATGAAAATTCTAAAACAGTCTTTAGACTTTTTATCAGCAATTACTGTGGGTAGCACAACTTGTGTTACAGAAAATACAGTAGCAGGCTTTGGAGATATGTTCTGGAGAATCTTGATTTATACCATACTACAGAGCATTTCAAAAGGCTGCTGACTTTTTCTAAGTAAAACCCTGTCAGAGCTCTCCTTACCCCAGGCTCACACCGACTCCGGTCTTACCGTTGCGGTGCGGTGGGTGCGGCGCCGCAGTGATTCCAAGTCATTAAAAAGACGTAAACCTCTCTCACCGGCTGCTGAGCTGTCCAGCTGCGGTTACCGAGACACTCCGGCGCTGCAGAAAATTCCGCAAGAAAGCGGCGTGCCGGAGGCCTCCGCAACAAGCTCTCGCAAATATCCTTATTTGGGCCGTGTTATCGCGTGAAGTTACGTGAACTCAAGTGAACTTGTGTTCTCGCGAGTTAAATCTCCGGACCTGTTGCGGGAGCCGCAGAGCCGGCGGTGTGAGAGGG
This sequence comes from Cyprinodon diabolis, assembly GCA_030533445.1. Classification (NCBI taxonomy): domain Eukaryota; kingdom Metazoa; phylum Chordata; class Actinopteri; order Cyprinodontiformes; family Cyprinodontidae; genus Cyprinodon; species Cyprinodon diabolis. Next base: position 13,759,259 of record CM060066.1, on the reverse strand, counting down.
GGTGTGCGGGAGTTGCGGTCTCCGTCGGCTCGGTAACTGCACCGGAGCCAGTGTGAGCAAGGGGTTAGATATCAGCCCAGTTACAGTTTGCCCTGCAAAAATAATCTGCTCTCTTGAAAATCTCAAACTCTTGCCACATTTCAGGCATCGAACATAAACATTTTTTAGTGAAGAATCAATAACTTGTTTTACCCAATCATGAAGTGTAATTAAATATATCGGATATTTTTAACTTTTTTAACAAATAAAAAACTGAAGAATGGGGTGTGCAAAATGAATCGGCCCCTTTTACTTTCAGTGCAGCAAACTCTCCCCAGAAGTTCAGTGAGGATCTCTGAATGATCCAATGTGGACCTAAATGATACTAAATAGAATCCACCACTTAAGTAATTGTGAATTGAGCATATTGACAGACAACATTTTTTTTTTTTTTATAATTACTGCTCTAAATGTATTGCTCTGTCAGCTAAAGATCTGTTTTGGTCTCAATACTTTAATTAAATAAATCAATTCAAGCTAAAATGTAAGAGTCTATACTGAGCCTGATCTCTTTGTATCAGAGATTTTCTTACCTTTTAGAAAAATGTCACTTGGGGTAAAATTCCCGCTGCAACCCTGAACTGCATTTGTATAGCTCACAGCATTTTCATTTACATGTTAAAGCCTCCCCTAGAATTCCATGGGGGGGAGGCATGGGGGGAACACTGCCTAAGGCCCCGTCCACACGAAGTCAAAACGAACACGAAATGCTAATAACTATGTCGTCGATATTGCTCTGTTCTTCCTGGAGATATTCCAGAAGAAGAAGATTCAGTTGTAAGCCCAACAGCAGGGTGAGTAGCATTAGCAGAAACCATTCAACACAGTACGGCGCCATTGTTGTTGTGATACTGTGTCGCGCAGGCGTGTTTAGAGGCGACGCTATGACGCATGCGTGTAAAAAAAAAAAATGCGGTTAGAGCTTAAAGATGGAAACGCGAAAACGGCGTTTCAAAATCTTCCCACTCTGAAGGCTGAATAAAAAAAAGATCGTTTACAGACCCCCGAAACGCCGGCTTCGTGTGGATGAGAGGCTGGTTTGATGAAAAATTTGTGCGTTTAGGCCACGGTTCGGCTTCGTGTGGACGGGGCCTAAGAAAGTCCACGTCAATTTATGACAATTTACGGGAGTTTTCGGCGAAGCCTGCAAATTACCGTAAACTGCCGTTAACCTGAACTTCCACGACAATCTACAGTGCCGCATATTGACGAAAATCCCACTTTTCATGCAGTGTATATATATAAATATAAGTATCCATCTATATAAATATCCATGTAAACATGCTGTGCAATAACCCGGTATAATGAGCTACTATTAAAAGGACGCACTGTATATACTGCAAGGCTCGATGTTAACCATTGCCCGATCGCCCAGGGCAAGTAGTTTTTATTGTCGGGAGAGTACAAATTTCAATGCATTTGCCCGCCGGGCAAGTGCAATGATCGCAAAAAAATATATTTATCACTCAAAATTACTTTAAAATCACCGACATTCGCTGAAGACAACCAACAAGCGTTGCCGGCGCCATTTTTGTTGTTTTGTACACATTCTGCGTGATTTCAAAAAGCTGCAGGTGGCGTGATTTTTGTCCGGCGCGAATCAGACACACTTTTTTCGACTTGGCAGGCTAAAAAACAACAACAAGGCTGTTTTACCCTCATGGAAAAACTAATCCTGAGTCAGTTAAAAGTCAGGGAATTCTGAAATTATGTAAGATTGTGGAAACCCTGTATAAAATAACTATGTATAATGATTCTCTAGAAAAGTCACATTATATTAATAGTATTATCTTGTATAAACATACCGTGACTCTAAAATAAAAGTTATTTATTTGTGACATTGACTTCTGTCTTGTGATTAATCTTAAGTTTTTAACCTGTCAAGTTTTTTTAGGTTTTTAACATTACAATTTATATTTTTCCAAGCACACAACAGTTTAAAGCAAAGTTTAGTTTGAAAAGAATGTGCAGGAAGGATTGAAAAGCATGTTAACGCGGTAATATAAGCTTGACTTCATTATCTATGCAGATACACAGCAGGAACCTGTACACTTAAAAAATACTGAATTACAAAACACATTTAAAAAACAAACATGTTTCATTGATATATATACAAAAATGAATATTAGGAACTGTATTTATCAAACATTACACTGGGCAAGTAAAAATTGTTTCTGGGCAAATAAAATGTGAAAGTCACTTGCCTGAAGGGCAAGTGCTAAAAATCCTTAACGTCAACCCCGGGACTGTATATATCCCATGCACCTTTTTCTTCCTTTGACACATTCTTCTTCTTTGACTATTTGAGTTGATTTAACAAGTACATTTCTCCACTCTGCGATCAATAAAGTCAATCAATCAATCAATGTCTAGGTTTGTGCTGTGTTATGTCCTAATCCTCTCTGATCATTGGGTTTTATTTTATTTTTTTTACCATCCATATTTTAGTTTTTTGTGTGTTCAGTTGATCCACAGTCTTTTGGGGTATTACATTGATCCAAAACCATCTTTTTCATTAAAATGTTTAACAGATGATTAAGCATATTTGGGTATCCTAACCTATTTTCTTTCTCTTAGTGCAAGTTGTAGCCACCATTTATTTCAATATGTTTTTGTTTGTCAAAATTTTCTATAACTGGCAACACTATAATTTTATTTAAGGAGGCCTAAAAAAGAAAATCTAATGGACAGAGTTCGTCTGTTTAGACAAGAGATGGAAACTTTTGGCTGTTATTTTTGCACATTGCATAGAGAAACATGAAATGGGCAAAGGTTTGCAAGAAAAAGGAAGCTTTATTCTACAGTATATAAAAAAGAAACAAGTTTGTCTGTGACTGAGGTTGGTTTGTAATCTCCTCCTCTTTCTGTATGTATAAAACGGCATAATAGCCGTGAGGAGACACATTTTTTCCATTGTACTTATTCAGCATTTTTGTAAGTTTACCTTTACGGTTTAGATTTTTTAGGGGATCAACATCTGAATAATATTCTGGTTTTCACAGCCTAGAAAATCAAATGAAAATAAATTTTAAAAAATAAAGCTAGCTTCTTTTTTTTAACAAGCATTCACCCAGAGGTTCTTCAAACATTCACAGGTATGGTTATTTTTTGCTCTCTTAAATGCCAGAATATGAAACATGCATTTTGAAACCATAAACTAGTCCTAACTTATCTCTATACCCATTTCATTTTCATTCCCACATTATTGTTTAAACCATGAGATGAAGGATGCAGTTTGATCATTTTTTTCTGCTCATAACCTCTCCTTTAATACTTATATATATGTCCATACCTACATGTTCTGAACATGTAGGTATGATGCTACTAGTTAGCTACAGATGCATTATCCTCTTATCCCTCCGCTTTCAAAAAGAAATCCCAGAATTGCAGCAGTGTAAGCTATCGTTACAGATTATTATAGACAGCAGATTTGTAGATTTTAATTTTATTTTCACATCCCCTTTCATTAAACCATTGATCTCCATCTGCAAAGGTTCCTCTGTTCAGTTTTAATTCAATGAAGTCTATTAATATAGCGTCAGTTCAGTTTTAAATTCTGTCCTAGGACTTCAGCAGTTTTACTGAATCATGCATGTTTTTTTGTAACTATTTATGCTGGTCTTTTTAGACCAGCATAAATGGTTACAAAAAATAAACGAGTTTATTCAAGAGTTGCAAAAGGGTTGAAATGCTGCAGCATCGTTTTTTTGATTCAAAAGTTTTTTTTTAAGAATCCACTTCAAGTTATTTATGTGTCTGTAGCTTCTAAATCCTGAACCCCATATGTTTTTGAAGATATGCACCAATATATCTCAGCCAGAGCAATACAGTTTTATAATTCACTTATTCCTACATCTTCTGTGAAAGTTTACACCACTCATCTTTGTTGGTGAAAGCACCTATTGTATTGAAAAGCCTCCATATGCATTTTGAAGCTGTAGGGAAGATCAGTATTGGTTGTTACATTCATCATATCTGAGCCATCACAGGACACAGTAAATTGATGTTTGGACTGAAATACACCGAAATCTCTGAAAGGGATCTGTTTCAGTAAACCAATAATTATTACAACCACAGACTAATTGTCAGAACTCAGAACAGAAAGATCCAGTATTCAAAGAGGACAAACAGTTAAATTAAATGAGCGGCGTAGGCATCTAAGGCAGGAACCTCTGCGAGTGGAGACAGCAGGTTAGTGACCACGTCTTTCTGCAGGACCATGATCACAAACAAGTGAGTCATTAACCTGGTCTTATGGTTCAATCTGAGTCCAGAGGTAGAGGATTGTGCTGCCATTCTGGTTGCCAACGCGCCGCATGGTTGCCGCACAGCATGTCCCAGACGCAGGTGTATTGGAGGTCAGAGGACAGGCAGGAGATCAGAACCAAGCAGAGCGATGTAGGCAGAATAATCCAGAAGGTGAAGCCAAAGCTGTCGGAGACCTGATTGGCAGTGATGGGACTAACGGCGTTGAAAGTAACGGCGTTACTAACGCCGTTACCTTGTTTTAGTAACGAGTAATCTAACTAATTACTTTGACTGTAACTATAACGCAGTTACCATTGCAGACACCCCGTTACTGCGCGTTACTCAGGTCGCACAATGAACCTTTTTTCATGATAGGACTCGTGCGCAGCTGCGTGAAGCTGACACCCCACCCACGTCCAAAAACTCTGCAAATAGACTGAATGGTTAGTGCAACGTTAGTGCAGATTTGTGCAGAAAAAAAATATTGTTTGTGCTACTTTTGTTTAAGAGATATTAAAGATTATTTTTTTAGGTCATCCAGAGGTGCGCGCCTTGTCATGAGAGAGGAGAGGATGAGAATGGCTGATGTATAGTGAGATTCCGTCTGTCAGTTGGTAGGTGGGTGTTTCTGCTGGTGGGTGTTAACGTACAGCACACACAGAGAGATGGAGAGTGAGGATGACTCCAGCAGCAAACAGCATTTTCCTGATGGAAATACCGGTGTTACGTCGAGCTGCGTTTCCCCATCAGATACGGTTTCCTCTGCATCTCCGCACAGCGCAGGCGGCACGATTCACCGCGCAAGCGACAGGAAACGCGCATGCTCGCTAAAGGCGCGCACCAGTCGCCCTGTGCTCGCGCCACAGGAGAACTATGGAGAGCGTGAACGATCAAATGAAAGGGAATAATAGCCTATATGGAGAAAGGGAGAAATCTGGATGGATGGATGGATGCTCTGCGTTTTCAACCTACTGTATTTTTTATTTTAAACATTATTTGATGGCCTTTGTGGCAGGGATGGAGATCCATATTTTATGTCACACGCAGAGTATACATCTAGATAGATAGATAGATAGATAGATAGATAGATAGATAGATAGATAGATAGATAGATAGATAGATAGATAGATAGATAGATAGATAGATAGATAGATAGATAGATAGATAGATAGATAGATAGATAGATAGATAGATAGATAGATAGATAGATAGATAGATAGATAGATAGATAGATAGATAGATAGATAGATAGATAGATAGATAGATAGATAGATAGATAGATAGATAGATAGATAGATAGATAGATAGATAGATAGATAGATAGATAGATAGATAGATAGATAGATAGATAGATAGATAGATAGATAGATAGATAGATAGATAGATAGATAGATAGATAGATAGATAGATAGATAGATAGATAGATAGATAGATAGATAGATAGATAGATAGATAGATAGATAGATAGATAGATAGATAGATAGATAGATAGATAGATAGATAGATAGATAGATAGATAGATAGATAGATAGATAGATAGATAGATAGATAGATAGATAGATAGATAGATAGATAGATAGATAGATAGATAGATAGATAGATAGATAGATAGATAGATAGATAGATAGATAGATAGATAGATAGATAGATAGATAGATAGATAGATAGATAGATAGATAGATAGATAGATAGATAGATAGATAGATAGATAGATAGATAGATAGATAGATAGATAGATAGATAGATAGATAGATAGATAGATAGATAGATAGATAGATAGATAGATAGATAGATAGATAGATAGATAGATAGATAGATAGATAGATAGATAGATAGATAGATAGATAGATAGATAGATAGATAGATAGATAGATAGATAGATAGATAGATAGATAGATAGATAGATAGATAGATAGATAGATAGATAGATAGATAGATAGATAGATAGATAGATAGATAGATAGATAGATAGATAGATAGATAGATAGATAGATAGATAGATAGATAGATAGATAGATAGATAGATAGATAGATAGATAGATAGATAGATAGATAGATAGATAGATAGATAGATAGATAGATAGATAGATAGATAGATAGATAGATAGATAGATAGATAGATAGATAGATAGATAGATAGATAGATAGATAGATAGATAGATAGATAGATAGATAGATAGATAGATAGATAGATAGATAGATAGATAGATAGATAGATAGATAGATAGATAGATAGATAGATAGATAGATAGATAGATAGATAGATAGATAGATAGATAGATAGATAGATAGATAGATAGATAGATAGATAGATAGATAGATAGATAGATAGATAGATAGATAGATAGATAGATAGATAGATAGATAGATAGATAGATAGATAGATAGATAGATAGATAGATAGATAGATAGATAGATAGATAGATAGATAGATAGATAGATAGATAGATAGATAGATAGATAGATAGATAGATAGATAGATAGATAGATAGATAGATAGATAGATAGATAGATAGATAGATAGATAGATAGATAGATAGATAGATAGATAGATAGATAGATAGATAGATAGATAGATAGATAGATAGATGGATGTTGCAGTATCTATAACAACCCAAACACACAGGATTTCAGAATGAGACATCCCCAGTTATTAATTTCACCAGATCTGAATGCCCTGTTTAAAAACTTCACATCGCGTTCCCCCCTGATGTTTTTTACCTTGAGTTGCAATAAATGCTAAACTCTCTGCAGGTACTTCTCTTTGTCTTCCTCTCTATTCAGCTGGCTTTGGAAACACACGGCGAGAAGGTGGGGGCTGGGTGGTGAGGGTTACGGGGGCGAGAAACGCAAAAGTAATGCAATAGTTACTTTTACTAGTAACTAGTTACTTTTATTGTGGAGTAACTCAGTTAGTAACTCAGTTACTTTTTGGGAGAAGTAACTAGTAACTATAACTAATTACTTTTTCAAAGTAACGTGACCAACACTGCTGATTGGTTGTCAGAGCTAGGAGGTCAGATATCAAGTGCACATAATTTGCACGATACTATTTTACGTACCTCATAAGGCATGAAAAGTATTCGTTTAAGGTGATTTGTAAGCTTCTACAAATTTAGAAGTGTTTGAAATAAAGTTTACTTTAAATTTCAACTGTAGGTGAGTTTGAATGTCTGGAAGTGGATTGGATCTGTGTTATAGATTTTGCATGGTTGTGCTTCGAGTCTCCATTGTTGATATAAACTACAGCTGCAGAGCTTTTATTGTCTTCTACATCAGCTGGTACCACAGGTGACTAGATTTGTTTTAATCAACCTTGGTTTTTTTTGCGCATTTTGAAGTAATGAATTAGAGCAGCATGAAGAAACCGCATAATTTGAATCAATTCAATATATAAAATTTCCATTAGACATACTATATAGGTATTTTTTGACTTTTTCAAAAAAGTGTAAATGCGCTACAAAAGGAGATGGAAACATAGTTTATATTTAGTAAAAATTTATTTAGGATGATTGAGCTGTTTCCACTGCCGCCGGCATCCTGAATACAGCATTAGAATCACACATCTCTCTCTGGACCTTTTGGGAGGGCATGAACCATCACTAATACTAGCTACTACATTAAAAAGTATATTATAACACATCCTTCAAAACCATCACTGACATTTGGTGCCCACCAGGTTACTCAATTTACCTCCTCCTTACTACAGCCAAGTAAAATGTCAATTTATGACGAAATTATGCTTTGCATTGCCTCCTTGAATTGCTCATATTAATGCAAACATTTTTTATTTACTTTTTTTTTTTACTTTTTAGAAATGTTCTCATCACCGAATGACATTTTGAAAAAAATGCCAACTGGTTTATAGTTAAATGCATCGGATGAAAATAGCAAGGATTTTATTTCAAACCATGACTTATGCAGTGATATCTCAGACAGCTTTCAGCCAAATGTTTTTTTCTTTGCTTACTTTTTTTTTCCAGAGTTGCGTGCAGAGTCCTAATGGCAACTCTAGCAGCTTTGGGGATACTCTTCCTAATATTTGCATCCTGTGTTGGGACTAAAACCCAGCTGCCTGAAGAGGTGAGGGGTTTGTTTTAGGAACAAGTGAAAAACATTCATAGTACTAATCTAAATGTTTTATTTGCTTTCTAATAAGGTTGATGTTGAATCTCAGGTGGATTGCCCATTCAAACTGGACATGGCTCTAAACTCTGTTGATGACATGTATGATGGCTGTGAAACAGAGATGCAGAACCGTACACTGAAAGAATATTTACAAAAGGAGCAAAACAACAAGAACTTCAAAAAAGCCTGGAAGGCAGCGGAAATATATTACAACAATAAAAAGAAACGACAGCTAAGCAAAAAACCAAATCAAGGCTCTTCATGCTTACACCATTAGCAGATCACAACTATATCAAGAATTCAACAAAGCAGTCCGTGAACAAAAGGCTCAGTACCAAACTGATTTTCATTATCACACACTTCATTTCTATCTTACCATGGCCCTGCACTACCTCAAATACATTTCAAAAGAATGTGTCACGAGTTACCGGAGAACACCTTGCAAATTCCAAAAAGATGTTAATAATAAAATTCGCTTTGGTTCCTTTACCTCTAGTTCAAAGGGTGGCTATAACCACATAGGGTTTGGTACTGAATCGCCCTTTGAGATCTACACCTGCTTTGGAGCAGACATCTCTCATTTCTCTAAGTTTGAAAATGAAAAGGAGGTCCTGATCCCTCCCTATGAGGTTTTCAAAGTAACAGAGATAGAGGAAGAATCCACCAAGAAACTTCCATGTAAGGTTGTCTATAAACTGGAGAGCACAGGAGAACCCCATTCTGATCTAAACTGTGCCCTCAGCACAAAATGTGAGGATATATAATAAAATATCCAGAAAAGTAGTGCTGTGGAAAGTAAGACATACTTTGAGTACTTCACTTTCTATACCATAAAAAGTAATCCTGTACCTATACTGCCATGCTATTTCTGTTAAAACCCCATAGCCTGTCCCACTGAACTGCGCCTTAAACTGAGGTGAGTACGGAGGTCCATAAATGCAGACACTCATAAAAATTATTACTTAAAAGTGTCAGTATAATCAATTCAAATGTGTTGATTTATTCTATAGTGGTTTTATCAACAGGTTTGTTTTAGATGTTTATATCTGTAGACAGGAATGAACTCCTGCAGCAGTCAGTTTTACTGTGAATCTCCAAACAGAAAAAGGCCTAATGATTAAAATAATAGAGGCTGAATGGCAAACAAATACATACAAATAATTTTGGTTGACTTTTTTGTACAACTATTTGCAATGTACTGGAATGCATATATATCTAGCACTTAATCTATTTAATTCACATAATTTGAATCTGAAACAAAATGTATTTGCTTCTAACTTGTTTGTGTTGTAAAGTGAAATGGTATTTGTATATATTTGTTATATCTTTTTACTTACTTTAAGTATATGTACTTTATTTTAATCTTGAATATTTCTGGAATATTAAATATGGTGTGTTTATGTTTTTAGACTGTAGCTAATAAAGCTTTTCAGGACATCCCCGAAGGAGAAGCTTTGTAACAAGGTTTCTTGGGTGGTCATGGGTCCCCTTACAATAATCATCTGTAGGGAGCATAATAAAAAAAAAAATCTGTGAATAATGCAGATATTAGACCAAAGTTTCTCATTTGATTTAAGTTAAAAAAAATTTAAACTGCTTCGTTTTTCTTTAAACCACAGTCAATCTAAATAGCACAGTAACTCATCTAATATAGGGAGACGTTGAGTTTTTAGAGTTCCCATTCGATTTGGTGTTGCATACTGACAGAGTGATCATCACTTTAGCAGATCATTATCAGATAGTGCAGCTATAAATTTTAAAGAATCTGTTTCACTTTCTCTCTCCTCTGTGTCGCTGAGCAGTGCTGCAGAGTGCAAAAGTTTTGTTTATTCCCCTTCACAGGTTGATGATTTTGTTGATGGGGTTGCTAGCTCTCTTCGTACTGCCTTAGACAACGTAGCCCCTTTGAAAAACTTTAAAAATAGAAAGCTGCATCCCTTGTTTAATGCAGAGCTGCACACTCTAAAGCAAAAACTGGAAATAAAATCATGCTCCACAGGCCTACAGAATCCTATGTAGTCTGAAAAAACAGTTTACTGCTGTATAAGAGGACCCTTTGTAAAGCAAGATCAGCATGTTTTATTAATAGAGGAGAATAAGAATAATCCTAGATATCTTTTTAATACAGTTGCAAAACTCCCCCAGAGCCATAGCTCTGTTGAATCGTCCATTCCAACTGCTCTTAGTAGTAATGATTTTGTTGGATTCTTTATAAATAGGATTGATCTTATTAAAAAAAGATCATTAGCACTCCACTATCCGTGATTCGTTTGTCTCTGGAGGGTGAGGCAGAATCTGAGGTGGTCATGAAATCTGAACCGGGTTTAGACTGCTTTGATCCAGTGTAACTTTCAGTGTTAGCCAAACTATTGTCTTCATCTAAGACTTCAACTTGTATGTAAGATCCAGTTCCAACAACGTTATTTAGGGAAGTATTCCCTTTGATCTCCTGCATCATTTTAGATGTGATTAATCTATTCCTGTTACAGGGATATGTACCAAAGGCTTTTAAGGTTGCTGTAATTAAACCTTTACTTAAAAAGTCGTCTCTTGACCCAAATGACTTGGTCTAGTATAGAGCCTTATCCAGGGGTAAAAGTGCAGCAATCTGAAATGAGAAACAGAAGATGGTGGAGCATGTGAAACATTTTGAGAAAATTATATAAAAATATATATATAAAAATATTATATTTGTCAAGCTACTCAATCTCTTGTTGATTCTCTATGTACAATAAAACGGTACAAAGGGATTTTGACACAAATCTTAGTGTTTTTATTTAAATTTGATTTGACAAGCAAGACAAAGAAAACTAGAACTGTAAAGCTAGAAGATCATTTGTAGCTCTGGAGGAAAGATGTATTAGTATTAAATGTATTAATTTGTGGAACAAGATTATCAGTGAGATAAAGCAATCCGTAACTTACTCTACAGTGGTACAAAAAAGTATTTAGTCAGCCACCAATAGTGCAAGTTCTCCCACTCAAAAAGATGAGAGAGGCCGGTAATTCTCATCATAGATATACCTCAACTATGAGAGACAAAATGAGAAAAAAAATCCAGAAAATCACATTGTCTGATTTTTAAAGAATTTATTTGCAAAATATGGTGGAAAATAAGTATTTGGTCAGTTACAAACAAGCAAGATTTCTGGCTCTCACAGACCTGTAACTTCTTCTGTAAGAGGCTCCTCTGTCCTCCACTCGTTACCTTCATTAATGGCACCTGTTTGAACCCGTTATCAGTATAAAAGACACCTGTCCACAACCTCAAACAGGCACACTCTAAACTCCACCATGGCCAAAACAAACAAAATTATAGACCTGCCGTAGGCTGGGAAGTCTGAATCTGCAATAGGTAAACAGCTTGGTGTGAAGAAATCAACTGTGGGATCAATTATTAGAAAATGGAAAACATACAAGACCACTGATAATCTTCCTTGATCTGGGGCTCCACAACAGATCTCACCCCGTGGGGTCAAAATGATCACAAGAACGGTGAGTAAAAATCCCAGAACCACACGGGGGGACCTAGTGAATGACCTGCAGAGAGCTTGGACCAAAGTAACAAAGGCTACCATCAGTAACACACTACGCCGCCAGGGACTCAAATCCTGCAGTGCCAGACGTGTCCCCCTGCTTAAGCCAGTACATGTCAAGGCCCGTCTCAAGTCTGCTAGAGAGCATTTGGATGATCCAGACGATGACTGGGAGAATATCATATGGTCAGATGAAACCAAAATAGAACTTTTTGGTAAAACTCTACTCGTCGTGTTTGGAGGAGAGAGAATGCTGAGTTGCATCCAAAGAACACCATACCTACAGTGAAGCATGGGGGTGGAAACATCATGCTTTGGGGCTGTTTTTCTGCTAAGGGACCAGGACGACTGATCCGTGTGAAGGAAAGAATGAATGGGGCCATGTATCGTCAAATTTTGAGTGAAAACCTCCTTCCATCAGCAAGGGCATTAAAGATGAAACGTGGCTGGGTCTTTCAGCATGACAATGATCCCAAACACACCGCCCGGGTAACGAAGGAGTGGCTTCGTAAGAAGCATTTCAAGGTCCTGGAGTGGCCTAGCCAGTCTCCAGATCTCAACCCCATAGAAAATCTTTGGAGGGAGTTGAAAGTCCGTGTTCCCCAGCGACAGCCCCAGAACATCACTGCTCTAGAGGAGATCTGCATGGAGGAATGGGCCAAAATACCAGCAACAGTGTGTGAAAACCTTGTGAAGACTTACAGAAAACGTTTGATCTCTGTCATTGCCAACAAAGGGTATATAACAAAGTATTGAGAGGAACTTTTGTTATTGACCAAATACTTATTTTCCACCATATTTTGCAAATAAATTCTTTAAAAATCAGATAATGTGATTTTCTGGATTTTTTTTTCTCATTTTGTCTCTCATAGTTGAGGTATATCTGTGATGAAAATTACCGGCCTCTCTCATCTTTTTAAGTGGGAGAACTTGCACTATTGGTGGCTGACTAAATACTTTTTTGCCCCACTGTATATTTAAAACAAACCTGACTGGGATAGGCTGATATATAGTTATTGTTTAGCCCTTTTTTTGTTTTCCACGTATTGGTAAACATGGTGCGTTTTTGTATGGCTGTAATCTGAGCTGAATAAGTAATACTTTATAGAAACTTGGGGCAGGTAATATAAGTTTTTACTTTTTTCAGCTTTCAGTTGCCACCAGACGGTTTTTGTTATGTTGTTTTCTGTTAATGAATGAAATAAAATAAATAAAAGCATTTGTGAATATGTGCAGCATGACAATAAGGAATTATTACATTATGACATTTTTTGCTGATTTTCTTATATTTGAAAGAAAAAAAGGCCAGTTTTGGCCATTTAACTTCTGCGCGGAAACGTTTACCCACTCCGTCGGTGGTTACAGGGTAAGGTGGAAGCAAGAGGATAAACCTGGGTTATAGCATCTTTTTTGTTAATTAGATCAGTGGGAAAAGTTTTCAAAGTAAAGAAAAATGGTCTGATAGGGCAACCAAACATAATGAAATGATCCAACCCCAAATTATGTGGCCGGAGACACTTTCCCTTCCACTGCCAGACCTTTTACTTCTGTTAATTTCCATTCTGAGGAAGATGAGGGGAAGATTTGCTGTTTAATTTATTACATAACATTTAATTTCAAATATTTTTTTTATAAATCCTCAGTCATCCAGGTCCTGGTAAAACTTGAAAAGCTCAGTTTAGGCAACTGGATATGAAGTTTTTTTTAGAAGACATATCGCCTCTCAACCAAGAAGTTCTAACTGACGATGTTAAAATGAAAAATCAAGACTCATCAGAGGAGGTGGTCTTAGGCATTGGATGAGATGCAAAACATCTTCCAGAAAACTTCACATCCAGTTGCCTAAACTGGAATTTTCAAATTTGATTAGCATTAAGCATGAGATATGTAGTAGAAGATTCAAACAATGATAAGAATAGATTCGCGATTAGGTCACCATTAAAAGTAGTCTAAATAATCCAATAGATCTTAGGATGATACAGCTGTTAGAACTGCATACTTATCAGTGAAATAATCAGTTAGTACTTTATTAGGGTTTCTCTAGGATTGCAAAAGGAAATAAAAAGTAGTAAATTGAAATCAGCAACAATTAAAGCTGTTTAAACATACATGGAAATTAATGTAATCTGACAAAGTAGTATTCTTTTAATGACTGCAATGTAAAAAAAAAAAATACTTTTTTGGGTTGGAATACTGTTTTGAGTTGTAAAAAACTAAGTCTTTAACATAAGGACACACATTTAAATCAATACAGAAAACCAAGGTAGTTGTAATCTTTAACATTGTTGAGGGAGTTGTCAGTTCTAATAACTTTAAGTTGAAGGATATTTCAGTAGGTAAAAGTTCTTACTTTTGTTGTGAATTGCAAGCAAAACAACTTTTGGAAGTGGTTTTAGAGTTAGACTCTCACTATTGTTCTAAATGCACAATTGTGCATTTGAACTTGACTGTTCAAAGGTGTTTGAACAGTCAAGTTTGAAATGAAGCCTGTTGAGTATCGAGCAGTGATCCGATATTTTTATTTGTAAGTATGCACACTACAGGAGACTTTTTATGAAATGAAAGTAACTTATGGTGATGATGCCTAAAAACAACTGCAGTAAGCTACAAACTAGACCACTAAGGAGGATACGACCAACAACTCATATGGGACTAGGTCCCCGGTAAAGTGATGATGCATATATATATATATATATATATATATATATATATATATATATAAAAAAGTCCATGAAGCATTTTATACATGTCTATGCGGGCTACAAACTGCACTGAAGTAGCTCTGCACTTCAACTTAAGACATTATTGATGGTGAAGACTGATTTTGTAGGTAACGTTACTTCCAACCCTGGTGGGGGCTGATAATGGTTCTGGTACTTTTTACAGTACATTTGTTCTTTAAAACTGAGGAAAGCTTGGGTCAACGTGACAATCAGTCCCGAACAAGAGAGCTGATAATCTAAACAGATGAGGGTATGAGTCAGAAATGTTGCATGACCTTGAAATGAAAATAACATAACCTTTTGAAATCATACCATTGGTTAGATCCTTAACTTTATTTCAAATGCATACATGACTGTGCAGTTAACTATTTGTTAATTTTGTATAGAAATACGTGTGTTCCTTCCACTAAACATAAAGTACATAACCCAAAAAGGGGAAGCCCAAACCTTTGTCATCCTTAGTCATCTATGTACTGTCATTTCATGCTGGTTGTGACCATCTATCACACCCAACTCTTTCTGTAAAACTAAAATGGTTGAAACTAAAATGGTTGGCAGTCCTTAAAGGAACCAATAAACACATCCATCCATCTGGTGCCTATCTCCAGCTGTCTACAGGCGAGATGCACCCTAGATATGTCACAGCCCATAGCAGGGCAACACAGAGACAAACAGGACAAACAACGATTCACGCACACAAAAACTTGTTAGACAAATTTGTTGCAAATTTGAAGAAAATATCATATTAAAAAAATAACAAGTATCTATAAGTGTGAAACATGATTCTAACTTCTCTTTTCTCATATTTGTGTTTTTTTCTGAGAATCTACAATTAAGGAAGCATAGAACCAACAAGGGTGTGAGTGCAGGATCTTTTTATGTTTTAAGCAGAATTGTAACATGTTCTGCACAAGGTGTATCTCACAAAGATATGCCTGTAACTACACCGTCATAAAACAGTCATTCCACCTTAATCCTGCACATTTACACTGATACATACCAGCACATAACAGGATGTTACATTGTAATTCATCTTTAATGAATGAAAAAAAGTAAATATATATATAAACTGTCCTTCTTAGATGGCCCCTGTAAATGAAAAAATACCACATAAAAACTGAATAGCATCCTCTATCAATAAAAAAAAATTCAGTCATGACTATTTGATTGAGATATATATATATATATATATATATATATATATATATATATATATATATATATATATATATATGCGTGTTAAAACTTGAAACTCAAGATCCTTTAAGAGATCTAAGATAGTATTTGAGATAAGAGGTGATATGTCTTCTGATAAGACTGGCATTGCAGTTGCCTGCAATTAAACATTAGTTTTAAGATCTATTATCTAGACAAGAAATTAGATACACATTTATATCATATTAATCAGTCCGAAAAATTGCAAATCAAAGATAAAAGTCTAACTATCAATAATTTAGATTGTTTCAGTGTAGATAGAGGAGTTTTATAGCTAACCCATTATAGGCCTCATCATTAATCATAAACCCTTCACCCAGAATTAAACATATTTGATAAATTATCTGATAATACACACATGGTAGATGATTACTTTCAAGAAATTACTTATTTTAGTGACAAAAAAGGCCTTATGCATACAAATTTGTTACATTTGTAGAGCAGTGATATATTGCTCTTACTCAATATACCACTTCCTGCTTCTCCTGCAGAAGACCTCTTAGGTAGGTAATCAAGTAACTAAATAAAAACTAAGTGTGCATAAAGAGATAGTTCAAGACCAATACTGCCAATAAACTAAAAGCCTCCTCGCAAATAAACAAGACTTCTTTGGACTTAATATTTAACATTTTACACCTTACTAAATCCTTTGGTTCTTTTAAATTTGACTTGCAAAGTACGTGCGACAGTGAGCTTGTTTTGTTTTATTTTGCATGTTCAAATTACAAGATTTCCATGACGCAGACGCATTAAAAAAGCATAAAGACGTTCCTTTGGGACAAATAACTGCTAAATGGCTATTTAGGATAAGTAACACTATGACTAAAACAATAAGAACATGATAATCATCAGCATAAGAAGGGAACCCAGCACAACGGCCACATAACGCTTTTGTTTGCGATGTATAAGAATGAAAGAATTTACTATTAACAGAACTGCACACGCTGACATGGTCATCATGTTGCCTCCAAACCAGTTTATTAATCCTCCAATCAAAGGAGAGTTTGTTAGCCTTTGAACCAGTTTGCAGTTTTGGTCCGTCTTTGGTGTTTTGGTGCTCTGAAGCTTGTAGACCACTCTGCACCACGGGTCATTTGTCAAAACCTTTGTGACCTTAAAAACCTCATAGGTGGGAATGAGTACTTGCCCCATCTGGTTTGTGCTGGAGTAATATGTGATGTCAGCACCAAAACATGTCAGAATCTCAAAACAGGAAACATTGCCATTGGTCTCAAATGACTGTTTGCTTGAAGCTGACCAAATTAATGTCCCGAAGCGAATGTTTGTGTCGACGACGTCCTGCTCAAAACGTTTCCACGTCCT
Organism: Cyprinodon diabolis; assembly: GCA_030533445.1. NCBI lineage: Eukaryota > Metazoa > Chordata > Actinopteri > Cyprinodontiformes > Cyprinodontidae > Cyprinodon > Cyprinodon diabolis. The sequence goes on along the minus strand of CM060066.1, from coordinate 13,742,047 downwards.
TAGATAAACCGTCCTGCATGCCGAATGGTTCTGATTCAGAGCTTGAATAGCATCTGTCAAGTAGAAGTACAAAAAATGAAATCTAAAATGATCCGTGCTGTACTTGTGTTTTCCACCTCTCACTGCTTTGTTGAACTCATGCCGGACGTTGGCCAGTTTTGTGAATATGTATAAGGATGTGGCGTGATCATCTTGCAGGAGTTTGTCCACAGGTTTTTTTTTAGATCTTTCGACTGAAGCCCAAGCATAACTAAGGTTTACGTTCACGTGCCACTCAAACACGCCATACAGGTTGATGAGAGTCTTGGATTTAGAATGACAACCATCATACATGTCGTCAACACAATCTAGAGCCATATCCAGGGGTAGAACATCAGCATTCTGAAACGAGAAGCAGAAAATGGCTGAACATGTGAAATATTTTGAGAAAACTAGTCAATTTGTCAAATTGTCACTTAAACTTTTGTTTATTCTCTACCTGCATTTGAAAAGTGCAATGGGATTTTGTCACAAACATTTTTTTTTTATTGGAATTTGATGTGACAGGCAAAAGAAAGAAAACTACAACTGTAAAGCTAGATGCAAAGGTGTCAAGTAACAAAGTACAAATACTTTGTTACCCATACTTTAATAATTATTTTTCATACAACTAACAGTATTTTTGCAATTATCTCTACTTACTCCTCCTTACATTTTAAAAATAGACTTGTTAATTTTGTTTCTTTTGAGTTAATTTTCTTTATGGCCTGTTGGTTTATATATTTATTTTGATACTACCAAATAATTTGTTTTATCCAAGCATCATTTTTTTGTAGTTGGACTCAGTGCTGCATCAACTTGTTTGCCAAATACCAAAATAGTTTTCCAGATGGTGTAAAGCTAAATTTGACGCTGTTGCCATTAGTTATAGAGCTAAGAAATTGAAGTATAAGGAAGTTATCATCCAGAATTGTAGAAAAATGTTTCTTTAATAGGCTAGTGCAGTAAAGCTTCTGTTCTTAATGTTTTGCATGCATTTCTTTTAACTTTATCCATTAAGTAGTTTTAAAAATGGTACTTTTACTTCAATAAAAAACTTAACTTGATACTCTAACTTCTACAAAATTGTTTTTAAACAGTAGGATTTCTATTTGAGTAATAAACATTAATACTTTTGACACCTCTGGCTAGGAGACCAGTTGTGGCTGTGGAGGAGCTGCAATAACTGCTGAGACTGTGTTGACTGTGAGTGAAGCCTTTTACATAACTCAGTTTTATGAAAATGTGGAAAGAAGAAAGTCATTGTTCAAGTGAAGTAAAAATAAAGTCTGATTTATATTTTCGCCACAAGCAAATGTAAGGCAAGCAGCAAACATGGCTGACATGCAAAATTTGCTGAGGAATAACCGACAATAATCCCAAGTCTGAAACTACACCATGGTGATGGTAGCATCATACTGCTAGCATCATACTTTTCTTTAGGGATGAGAATACTGGAAGGTAATAGGAATGTAGATGGAGCTCACCTGGTTCACCTCCAGTAGAACACCTATTCTACATGTATACGTACATATATATATATACAGAAATACAATGAAAAGATTAGCTCAAATGTGTTAAATGACACAGTAAAATTCAAACCTAAAAAGTAATTGAGAATATGTGGTTAAAAGTTTGAAACGTCAAACAGATGTGTAAAGCCATTAAAGACTTGCAGTGGCTGAGGGGTGAAAATTCAATGCTGATACATGATTTCACAGCAAATTAAAATGGTTTGCCAAACTCATCAAGAAGTAAACACATAACCACACAAAACACATTCAAAGGAAAACTTTTGCAAGCAGCAAAACTGACTGCAACCTGAGAAAATCTGCAACTACAGAAAAGGCAGCAAATTAAAAAGATGCTGCTAATACAAGCATACAAAATACATGCATTAAAAAAATGCTGCAAGCAGCAAAAACAACTGCAAGTTAAGAAAATCTGCACAGCATTAGAGACGTGTTCTAGCCTCTTAATATCCACCTCATTTTGTGAAATTCTCATCTATTTTACATACCAAATGGAAAAGCAAATTACTTAGGAACTGTAAACTCAAATTGCATGTGTGATAAATAATTTGAAAGCTAACATTTTCTAGTTTCTGAATATATGCATGAAAATTGGGTGAGTAAAACACAGCCCAAGCTGCAGCAGTTCAAACATGACTCAAAGTTGACATGCTTGCTTGTTGTGGCTCTTTTGTCATGTTCACATCTTGACATGCTGCTATATCTGTGTTAATTGTGCTTTGTTTTTCTCTGTCTCCATAAAATGAACTAGGTGGTTAAATTGTAGAGAATCTAAGCTTTCCAACAATATCTAACATGTCTATATTGGAAAACATTTTACCCGTGTAATTGTTATGCATTCTGAGTTATTAGTTGTAAATGCTTTAAAACAGGTTTTGAAAGGCTAGACCACTAGTGGGAGAAAATCATCTACTTATATGGGACCATACATTTCTACAAATGAATGTCTCTGGACTAGACCCTTAGGAGAAAAGAAAAGGTAAGTCTACCTCTGAATCTTTTTAAGCAATCCCTCTAACTATCCTTTGTATGCCTTTACCAGGGGCCTATATGAGTTTTGGTCATATCCTCCTTAGTGGTCTAGTTTGCTGCTTATCTCAACCTGCAGTTGTTTTTGCTACTTTCACCATTTCCCCCTTTGTATGTGTTTTGTGTGGTTTCAAGTTAGCATCAGTTATGTATTTGCAGAAGGTTTTGTTTTTGCAGCATGTGTCCACTTTACTGTTCCTCTCCCTTTTCTGTAATGAATGTTTTTGCAGTTGTTTTTTGCCGACTGCAGATTTTTACATTTTGCCTTTTTTTTTTTTGGTGTTTATGCATCATTTTTTTGTTTTCTAATCTAGTTTTATAGCCTTGTTGAACTTTTGAATTTGCTGCATTTAAAAATGTGGAAAAATGTCTTCCCTTAATTTAATAATTATGCATTTGCAGCCCTCAGCCGCTGCAATGGAAACAGTGGCTGAGGAGTGCAAAATACATATAGCTTTAATGTATTTTCTCCATCCACTTAACAGTGCTTTGTGTTAGCATATAAAACCCAAATTTATACGATTAAGTTTGTAATTGTAGCATGACAAAATGTGAAAGGATTAATTTTTTCTTCATAATTTTGCAGGTCACTGTAGCAAATTGTTGTTATTCTTTTGCTCATTTCAGATTAAAAACACAATCTTACCTGATCAGGTCTCTGGGGCCACCACAGGAGCAGAAATGGATCATTATACAAGAGGACTATGACCAGCAACAGCCCACAAAGAGGGAGCAGCTTTCTGAGGAATTTGCTCCCACACACCGATCCCTTCGTAAGCGTCATTTCTGATTAAAAAGCACCAAAGATGTTGAGCCGATGTTCTAATATTAGCGCATTTGACTGCCATAAACTTGCTGAAGCCTGTGAGAGTCAACAATGAAAATATGTCAAGGGTTTGCTAGAGTTTTTGGATCTTGCAACACACCACAGATATACAGATATACACATTTCTATAGCAAACAAGTTAAAAAAGGCTTACCTTTTTACTTCAAGAGGCATGATAAACCACTTAGGTAAAAGAAGACAGAGGCGCTGTGAGAGAAAATGCAAATTATTCTGCCTTAAAGTAATGCAGAACAGGCATTACAGGTAGAGCTGCCAAGCCCACACCTTAATAAACACAGTAGTTCAAAATAATCTCTATTTTGCATGTTATGTTTGCACAGCGTCACAGATAAGAAACTACTAACTAATCATAGGCTGACCTTTAATCTTGAATCATTTGGAATTTTTTTTGCTTAAGTTAGCATTTTACGATGTTGTACTTAGTAGTTGTGCTGCAAAAGTAAGCACAGTGCACCTTTGTCTGTCAGCACAGATAGGAGGAGGATCTCCTGGTGGTAAAACAGGTGAATCCAGTTTAGTTGCTGATACTGGCTAATGCAAACTAAGGTGAGTCATTCTGCAAGATGATACAGAAACACAGGAAGGTTTCCTTAATGTGGTTTACAACATGAGGTAAGTTATCTGACTTAGTTTCACTTAGATTTTTATTCTACTCAGTGTGAGAGTTTACCATTAGTTTGAAACTTTCGAAAAATATCTGATGATAGAGTGAAGAACTAAATGGCAAAGGTTGGGTGTTTGGAAGGACAGATACAGCCAACATTAAGAAAGAAGCAGGCGTTTAGGATGAGATCACCATTTAAAATTATTGTAGAGAAAACATATTTAAATAAAACTGATCAATGAAACATTATTTAGGGATTTGTAGAAAGCTGCCTTCTCAGCACATACAGACAGAGAGATTTTTTATTCCTGCACTCAATGTTTTAAGGCTGCTAGCAACTTGCATTTGCCTTTATGAAGATGTACAAGCCTTTATAATTATAGATTTTGCACTAAACTTTTGTAAGAATAATTTTTTCAATTTGAATGTATTCGATCAGTTTAAAAAAAGGAGCAGGTTTCACCATTTCACTACCCTGCTGCCAGAACCTGTTTAATGTTCTTCTGTCAAAAGGACCAAACTTATCTTCACTATTTTTTAAGGTTTGAACAAGCAGATGGAAATCTCTGATTATTCATCTTTTCACATTTTCTTATAAATGTCCAGAGTCATTTTTAGTGGTTTTATTATTTTAAACACAGATTTAACAGGGGTTCCAAAAAATATGGCTAATATCTTATTGTAGCATGTAGTTAAGAGGTCACACTGAAAGCAGGTTTAGTCACCTGACTCTCCCCCATTTGCATCTGGTGCAACGTTCTTCCCATGTTGTCAACTTAAACAACTAATAAATGCTTAACATAATTTTAGCTTAGCATGAACAGAACTACCAACATGAGCAACCTCATTTTAACAAACTATGAGGAAGATGAGTCCATGTGCGTTTTCTTCGTTTATTTATCTGTCTGACTACCCAGCAGGCCTTGCAGCTTATCCAATCTCAGAGGATGTTACAGATTATGTAACGATGCAGTGGATATGGAAATATATTCATTGGGGGTCCTGGCGGGGGTCTGTCTAACAGATTCTGCAGAATAGCAAACTAAAAAGAAGGCCGGATTACAGTTTGCAACAAAAGAATTTAGTAAGGTTTGAAATTGATAGAAATCCCTTTACTGAGCTTGGGGTATTCATCACAATCATGCAGGGCATTAAACAGTTTGCATAAAAGAAAAAAAGAAACAGTGGGTGCTTAATTAGTAGCCTGACCAATAAGCACTTAAGGGTTTTGTGATTAACTATTTTAGTATAAATTGGGATTAAAGCTGAATAACACCACACACTAACACAAGCAAATTCCTGGAGACTGCCAATAAAAACAAAACACTGACACTAATTACAATAAACAATCAAACAAAAAAGCATTAGTAAACATAAAAACATGAACTAAATCAAATGTAGTTCTTTTAATAAATGAATAAACAAAATAAGATCTGGGATTTTTATTTTATTTTTATATATATACGTTTCATAGTTAAAGACCAATATTCAGCACTTGCGGCATATCAATGCTACAAGTGCACTGCCCACCAACATCCTGCCTATGTAACTTGTGTCCTTCTGTATTTAAAATGATTCAAATTGATTTAGAAAATTAGGGGGTGCTGTCCCAAATTACTTGCACTGTCTTCATTCTTGGTTAGATGATGCATTTCCTTTTTTTCCCCCAGATGTCTGAAGCCATCCCAGAAAAAGGAAGGATGCCGACAGAAGGTCTCTGCGTGTGTCATTGCCTCTCTAGTTTTTTTAGAGGGAATAATTGTAGTTTTTGTCATATATCTGTGTCTTAGCTGGAAGGATACTGTTGGAGAGGTAAGCCGCAGTGTTTCTCATCCAACACATACTTTAGTAGGCACATACGAAATATGAAACAAATATGAAATTACTGAGCTAGAATGTTACTGCTGCTTATTTTTTTTTTTACAATTTTCTGTGTGTGTTGCCCTCTAGTGGACATTTAAAAAAATTTTTTTGTTTTTTTTATCTTCCCTTTAGAAATATCAAGCACTGACCTCTAAGTTCAGTGGTGAGGAATCAGCAGACTGCAGAACTACAGTTTCGGTTGTAAACGATGAGGTCATAGAACAAATATGGGATGCTTGCAGTGCACATTTTAGTAAAGCCTGGAAAACATCAGAGCAAAACCCGAAAGAGCCTGCAGAAAAGTACATGGACAGAACCCATTCGCTGGCTTTATACCTGTTCATACAGTGTGCACTGAAACAAGGCAAGGGAAACTCCGATCCTGCAGAGAAAACTTTAGAACAAAGACGTACCTTTGAACCCATCTCCCTTTATTCCTCCCTTACTCAGGTGATTCAAATCTTAAAGCAGAATCAGGTGATATGTCTGAGCACCAAATACAGAACAGAAACTGTTTTAGAACCCAACATCTCCACTGGTCAGGTTCGATTTAGCACGTTTATCTTAGGTTCAGATAAGTGGAGTTTTGATAGGAAAGGTTCATGTTATGAGATCTACTCATGCTTTGGAGCAAACATAACAAAATACTCTGCCCTTAAAGGACATAGTCAAGTTCTAATTCCTCCATACGAGGTTTTTAGAGTCACTGACATCCAGAAACAAAATAATTCATGTAAAGTCAGCTACAAAATCCAAAGCAATCTGAACTGTGTTTATGACAAAGAGCGCAACCAGTTGCATTCCATATCTGCATTACCTGTGGAGGGATTCTGGCTAATTTTTGTGATTGTTTGCTTTGTACTTCTGTCCTTAATACTACTTTGTGTTATTGTGAAACTTTACCATAGGATGACCTTATCTCACAGAATTAATTTGCCTTTGTCTAACATTCTCCAATCACATTATGGCCTGTAATGTTGCTGATGTGGAAAACAATTTCAAAAGAGGAAAAAATTACCCCAAGACTCGGAAATCTTTCTCCTCACATAGATTCCATCTTAAAATTGGAGATTGCATGTCGTACACTGTACAAAGAAAGCACAGCTCTGATTAAGGAACTGCATAATTTTTCCACATAGATGTTCTAACTTGTTTGCAAATAAAAATCTACAAGTTTTATTTGCATGTGTTAGTCTGCTGATTTAGAAATATACAACATGACTTTAAAGCAGTTGAAGGGATTAATTATTCCACTGACTTATTCCATCAGATGATTCTAGAATCCAATGATTTGAAGTTACACTTAAGCTTACTTGTATCATATAGTGGGGAATGATCCAAAGCCAACTAACAGGTCCATCTCTGATTGGACAAAACAAAGATCAATTTTGTTTTACGGTACTACCCCAGTAACAGATCTTACAACCCCAATTTTAGCAAGTAGTCAATGGATCAGGTATCTATCTCTCACACTGCTAACTTCAAAGATGGTTTCAGGGGGGCTGGAAACATTTTACTTAGTCTACTCCAGACTTATTGCAATGTGACTAAAGCTGTGCAGAAAAAAACATGTAGATGTTAGCTGCAAATATTTATTTTCAAAAAATAACAGATGAATACTGATAAATCAATACAACACCACAAACTGGGCTAGTCTAAATTGACAAGTTATTTAATAAGAAACTATTGAAATAATATTTCCCGAATTTCTCAAAGACAGCTTTGTTAAATAGGTTGATTAACAAAAAATATTACATTTTTAGAGGAAGAAAAGAGATCCAGTTAATGTCAGCTGAACACATCAAAATATCTGAGCCAAACCTGTTAAGTATTTTAAAAGGGAGGTGTGTTTATACATAATCATGAGTCAAAATATATTGCATTAATTTTGAATATAGTGAATCAAAGTTGGAGTGGCCTGAACTAAAATATGGGTAATCTAGTTTCAAAACAGTTAGATGACCTAAGACTTCAATGACACTCGACTAACTAGCACATATTGGCTTTTCAAAAGCCCTCATAATGTAATTTAAAAATATTTTAAATATATTTTATTAAAAATTAATGATTAATCAATTAACCTAATAATTTGTAAATAAAAGCTTATTTTTTTAACTTTCACGCAACCCTTTCCCCCCCCCAAAAGTGTTAATCAAGGTGATCTAATTTGGCCATTTAGGGTGGTGGTTTAAGTGACCAGATTTCCTCCTGAGGAAATGGATAACAGACCAAAAAAACTAAAAAGAGTTGTGGGGGAATGCGGTGGGAGTAGAGCAGGGATGTGCAGACAAAAAAAGATGCAAAAGCCTATAACTGCACAGAGCAAAATCTGGACGAGGGGAGTACAGACCCTTGAAACTGACATATTAGGAATAAAAGATTAATGGTTTATGCACAAAATACAAATTTGTTCCCAAAAACACTGACTTTGGGCCATAAATTAATATTATGGGCCTATACTGTTCCTTCAGTGGCTGCAGGAAATATATACTAATTTGAGGGTGTGCAAAAAACTATACTATACATACTTACAGCCAGTGGCCAACTTCAGGTTCAGTCAGTTCAAGTTCAGTCAGGGGTCCCTGACAGATGACAGATGCTGTGCAGCTGCCAGTGTTCATTCGGAAACACTGTGAACCAGAGAGCAATGCAACCGTAGCTTTTACTGTCGTTCTTCTCCTGCCCTCCACTAACAACTGTACATGTTGGTCTGGAGGGAGCTGCTATTCACTGAGCATTAACCCCAGTAATTGATGTTCTAAATCAGCAACACTGCTGCAGTGAATAGGAGACGTGCCTTTAGGTCCTTAAAGGAGGGAATGATAAAGGTGAAATATCCCTCCATCTCCAAAGTAAAGGCCCGTCTTAAGTTTACCAATGACCATTTGGGGGAAAGTCATTTGGTCAGATGAGACCAAAACAGAACTTTTTGGACATAATTCCAGTAATCGTGTTTGGAGGAAGAAGAGTGATGAGTACCATCCCAAGAACACCATCCCTACTGCATGGGGGTGGTAGCATCATGCTTTGGGTGTGTTTTTCTGCACATGGGACAGAGCGACTGCACTGTATTAAGGAGTGGATGATCGGGGCCAGGGTTTGCCAGATTTTGGGAAACAACCTCCTTCCCTCAGAGCATTGAAGATGGGTGGAGGCTGGTTCTTCCAAAATGACAATGAGCGGAAGCACACAGCCAGGAGGAGTGGCTCTGGAAAAAGCAGATCAAGGTCCTGTTGTGGTCAGGCAAGTCTCCACACCTAAACCCAATAGAGAATCTTTGGAGGGAGCTCAATTTCTATGTTTCGCAGTGACAGCCCAGAAACGCTGAGTGATCTAAAGTAGATCAGTGTGGAGGAGTGGGCCAAACTCCCTCCTGTAGTGTGTGCAAACCTGATGAAAAACTACACTAAAAAGTTTGACCTCTGTAACTGCAAACAAAGGCTACTATACCAAATATTAACATTGATTTTCTCAGGTGTTTAAATACTTACTTTAGCTGTCATACGAATAAATGGTTAAAGAAAATGATACATTATCTTTTCTAGGTTTTTTAGATTACATCTCTCACAGTGTAAATGCACCTGCCATGACAATTTCAGAACCCTCCATGATTTTTAAGTGGGAGAACCTTCAAAATAGCAGGGTGTTCAAATGCTTCTATTCCTTACTGTACTATATATATACACACATACATTATATACACATATGTACTGCATACATGGTAACTGAAAAAATGGTTTTATAATTATGTGAAGCATGAAGGAAAACTGAATAAACAGTAACACAATAACAATAGCTAATAAATTTTATTTATCCGTTTAAGAAAACTTTTAAACAATAATTACAACAAAGAACCAAATAAACCTCAAAGGGGAGTAAAAACTTACCAAGTACAATACAAAAATTCAGAGTGGAAGAACAAAGCAACTTTCAGCAGCTAAACAGGAATGGCACCTCTGGGATCGTCTCATGAAGCTGGATTCTTTCAAGGTGCAGCTGCACATTCAGCAACCACTAAGATGAGCTGAACTCATGAAACAGATTCCAGAAAGCAGAAGACAGCAAAACCGATCAACTGAATGCAAACCGAATCAGGAAGAGAAACGAAATGATTTACAGCAATCACTAAATCAAATAACAGCAAAGATTACTGATCTAAAAAGATCTAAAAAAATAAAATTTCACCTCGAAATTAAGGAGGCGGGTAAACTTCAAGGCAGCCACGCCACTGAAATGCAAAGCATCGATTTGCTTTACAACTTAGAAAATGATACACCCCTGTGGGGTTCATTAGAAGCAACAAGCAAAAACTGCACCACTACAAAGAACCGTGATATCTAAATGAAAAAAAAACAATATTAAACTCAACTAAAATCAGAAGGTTTAAGAGAAACTTCATAGAATAAAACACATTAAACCCGATTCAAAGGAAACAATTTAAATCATGTGTGTGAAAACATCACAAACCCTCATTAAAAGATTTAGCTGGTCCATTTTAAGTCCTTCAGCACATTCATGGCACATCAGTAAAGAAACTCAGAGCAGGCGCAACATCAGAAATCTACAATATTAATCATTAACAGCTGTATTTACAATAGCTATCAGATTACTCTTTTAAACAGAGCAGAGATTAATGTTCCACATACACTTTGCATTACTTTAATAGCCCATGGTGGATCAAACATGTCCCTGGATCTCTGTGTTCCTGACAAGAGAGGCGGTTGATACCAGACTAGTCAGCATCTATATTTAAAATAGATGTAAACAAACAGCCAATGGTTGGTATGTAGATTTTTTTTATCCTTTAAAGAAAATGAGAAAAGCTACAATTACAAATAAATAGCTACAGTTTTATTTTTATCTAAATGAGAATCTATACAAATTGTTGATGTATGGCAAGACCACTGAATATTTTCTCTTCAAAATGACTGCGCTGTACAGCTCAGTTATAAACACATTCCTTCATTGTCAATTGAGGTGTCAAAGACTGGAAAGTGCAGTATGCATCTGTGTAATGTCAGCAATTGAACCTTTAGCAATTGAGCAGAAGGCAACTGGACTTAGTCTCCTCTTTCCCCTTGAAGATGATTCGCCTCTCATAAAAAAGGTTCCTCAGCTCTAAACATGCTTAGAATTTGTAATCAGTAAAATCACACTAATACGGCCAATGAAGTCACTAATGGGGAAACTAGGACAAGCAGGTCTGTTTCAGTTTAGTTAAGTGCGTCTTTAGTTGTTTCTGTCATATGTCCCAAGCAGAGGAAGTCCAGGTGCCTAAAGCACTTAGGATTGTCATGTCCTGGATGACTGAGAATCTATATGAATAAAAACATTTAAAGGCCCGGTGTACTTTGATATGTTCTGAGTTGCACCCCTCTGCATCTTCATGCAGTGGCATTACTGGGATTTTTATTGGAACGGTTAATCTTTGAAGACCAGGAGAAACATGAGGGAGGAGGTGGAATTAGGAAAGAAAGAGTCTAAATAAAAGCTGCGGAAGAACTTAAAGCTCTATTTAAACTGTAAAGGACCACCAGGCTACATTATGATGCAAAAAAAGAGCGATAGAGTAGTAAAAGCCAACATGTTTCACATACAGAACAGTTTAACTGCTGCATGTGGTGTTTTTTTACTGCCACTGCTAGGATGAGGAGGCACATAACTCTGCTGCTCTGGGGGAAGTTTGCTGGACATGAATGGATTTAAACTGAGGCGTGTATTTAATAAAACTGCTTTTTTATCTATTGCTAAAATGAGGATGCAATAAACCAATTCAATGACACTATAAATGAGAGTTGCACAAGTTTTAATTTGTCAAAAGTGTGGACATACAGATATTTTTGTTTACTTGAGGAAGTAACGCCTTTACTCTCCACTTTTTAGCCATGGTTCTTCCAAGTAAAATAATATAATTAAATAAGGAAAATCTGATGAGAATAAGAGGTTTTGATCCTGCACAGGTGGTAAAAACCAAATCGATCTGAACCTAAGGAGTCTGAGATGTTTCAGCAGAAACTTAGCCTGATTTAATGCTATTTTCCAACTTACTTAATATCAAGTAATCATTAACTTTTTTTTTATAAATGGATGCTGAAATTTAAAAGTGATAACTCATAAACATTTCCGTTTCAATAAAAATGTTTAGAGAAAGTGCTGACCATGCTTATATTAGAGAAATTTAATTGCAAGCTTGTGTGTCCAAATTTATATCTGAAAGACGTTGAAGTTCTTTTATTGCATGATCCTTTGCACAAAAAAGCAGTTTCAATAAATAGTTAAAAGCCAGTATTAAAGACATTTATGCCCACATTGAGCTGACGTAAACCTCTTTCCAGCTGCAAGTCTGATATAGCTTTGATTTTTTATGTTGGATTAAAAGTGATTTCATTGTGCAAAATAATTATTTCAGGAAGTTTGTGATGAATTTAAGAATTTCTCCAGCTGAATTCATAAAAATTGGGGAGTACACATAGATGATGCTAAAACTGTAGCATGCAGAGTCACTGAGTTCAAACAGTTCATAGGCCTACAGTAAATACTCTGGACATGCTTACATTTCAGACCAAATCTGATTTCCTGCTGTACAAAATGACTTCAGACTTCCAATGGAAGCATTTGGTTGATTTTCTTCATAGAGTTAACATTACCTAATATACTGTAACAATCCGTACATATACAGTATATCACACATCATATGTTTTGTATACAAGTCGTGAACGTTCCATGCAGCATATAAAAACCCCCGTCTTTGAATAATATTGGTCTCCATAGAAGAATATACTGATTGGTCGACTAAATCTACTGTATTAGATCCTCCTTTAAAGTTCGTTGACAGCCTTCCATTAATATTTGCCTGCAGTAAAGGATGTTTCCGATTCTCCTAAAAGCGTGGGCTTTGCTTCCACAGTCCTGGCTGGCTGTAACTTCACACATTGTGCATCTATGAAGCACATACTCAAGTCAGCTTGACACATGTGCCTTTCTTTCCAAACGTTAGCATCTACTTTTTATCTCCACTGTGCACAAGAGTCCGCTTGTGACTCAAAGCTCAACCGTAATGATGTTTCCCCCCCCCAAAAAGTAAAAAAATTATTTCATTTAGGTGGATCTGTTATATAATTTGATATCCATTAGCTTCCGAAAACATCCGTGTAATTCTTCTCATATTGATCTCTTACTGTAGTAATTTTCAGTAGGATATAGAGGGTGGGGTGACGGACTTGAACTAACTAAGCTTTGTGAGCATCAAGCTGCACATGCGGCTTCATTTAAAAGCTCTAAGATGTGTAAACATTCCCAGATCCTGCTTTGCTGCGTACTGTGTTTAGTATCATAACATTTCTGGAGGTATAAAAGGAAGGTTTGGCTATAAAGCAGGGTGGGTTGGGTACAACAGCATCCTGCCCCTGGAGAGAGATCCGGGTGGGTTTATAGGAGACCTGAGGTGTTTTTTTTTAATTTTGTGATTGTACAGATCTTGCATTTTTAGCGTTTAAACAGGAGATAATGAGTACAATCTGACCAGCTACAGGAACACTTCAGAGGGTCTATCATAAAATACGTAGACGGCCTCTTCAGTGAGGTTCTACTTCTACTGTGCTGTTCCAGTTTGAATTTTTATCAGAATTTACCTCTTTATGCTAATTAGTAACTGATAAAATGATTTTGAACTGAGTATCAGAACTGAATCTCCACTGGCTGTGATGTCAAGGCAACTATGTCAAAAATGCAATAATTCGTGGCCATCTGGTTTGATTTAAGAAGACATAACTCTGGACACGATGAAAAGAATTTATTCACACAAAGAACTGCCCCTGAGCAAAAAAAAAAAAACCTTCGCTTTCGATCAACACTAAATGTGTTTGTTAGAAAAGATCTGACATCTGGCTCGCTTGACTGGCACTCCGCCCCCATCAGGGGGGCGAGCCAACAGCTGCCTGGATGCAATAATGAAGACTTCTAGAGTGATTGGTGTGTTTAAAGATTATGGTGAATCGTTGGATATGGCTAAATTAGTCGAGTGTTAGGGCACTGGTGCTTGGAGGCAAGAGTAGCCTCACTGGGCTCATAAGACACAGGGTAGAGAAGATAAGGATTAAACAGGGGTTAGGGGAAGACATTCCTCTGTTCTACTGCTCGCATGTTTCAGCGAGATCAGAGTCGGAAGGCGGAGTGGATGACTGGATATGGTTGGAAATGGGTAACTGGTTCAGATCAGAGCTCTGTGCCGCCTCGCTGGAAGGGGGCTCCGGAAGGGTCAGTGTTTCGGGGGCAGACTTTTTGCGAGGCCGGTCTTTGGGAACGGACAGGGATTCGGGAGCATCCGTGCACATTGGGGTTGAGGGAGCGCTGGCGGGGCCGGTTAGAGCGCAGGAGGACAGGGGCGTCTCGCTTATGGAGATCGATGGGGGAAACACCCCAATCTTCTGGTTGGTGGCCTCCTGGATATAGCGCTCAAACTCTCTCACCTCATCCATCGTCATGTCTGGAATGAGATTTATAAGAGACAATGCATCGATTAGTCTTTCTCCTGGGTTCATGTGTTGACATTCAAACACATATCTCCAACCATAAATGGTATTTGTTATTTTTGACAGAAGGGGACGCTAGATACTGGTTGTTTGCCCTTTTGAAGTGTTGTTCTTTTGCAGTTTTGGTCATTTTGAACCAAAAAAAGATGCAGTCAGTTGGTGGACGATGAAATAATTCACACCTACTATTAGATTCATACCTGCTTTGACAGCAAATGATCAACAATCTATATGTAATCTAAAGATTTGTTCATATGACCCTAACAGATTATATCCATCAGTTGATCATAATCCAGATCTATTTAAATAAGCTAAAATTATTCTATACAATCTGCTATATTTACTTGGGTCATATGGCCTAAATAGGGATTAGCATCAATAAATTGAAATGGAATATGGTTTTAAAATCTTAGGAAAATAATTGACTGTTATATTCAGTTAAATGTATAATATTTACCTACATATTTCATCAACATAATAAACTAACTAGTGAAATAAAGTGATACACCATGGTTATAAATTCCTAGGGTAAAGAGTGCAATGCACATGGAGAAACCAAAATGGCAGTATGGATCAATGTATGAGTAAATTAAAGCACAGTGGTGAGTAGATAGTATTTACTTAATCTAAATATTACAAATATTCAACATTAATCACACAGAAGTGGAACCCTAAACGCTGGTCATAGATTATTTTCCTATATTTTTCACACAAACATTTGAGGAAAATAAGACGGCACCTGCTTTTGTGTTTAAACAGTTAAAAATTAAAAATTAAAGTTACAGTCCATATAAAAATGACTGTTAGATAGTTGCTAAAGAAAAAAAATCTTTTGATTTACGAGCTGTGGGCATTAAGCGCTACTGGATAAGTTCAAATTACACAAAGAAAAGGTTTAAAACCCACAGTTCTAAATTTTTTAAACAAACAAATGATTGTTTCCTACCCACATTACCAGGAAATATTATTTAAAGTTGCCTTTAAGGCTTCTCATCAGGGTGAAAAGTTCCAGCTTGATTAAACTTTATGTTAAAGTAGCCGTAGTTCTTTTTAAAGTGGAGGGTGCAACCTACAGGGGAAGCCACCAGGGGGTGCCAGAGGACGATCAGAAAATTTAGAGAAAAATAATGAAAAGCAAAAATCATAAAAGAATAGGCATAAAAATTAGATTTTATCTTCCAAAATCATGAAAAACAACATTTTGTTTTCAATATAACCACAACTTGCAATAAAAAGAATGTTAACAAAACAATGGGAATTTAAAACTTAATGCTCAGGCTTTTCCTCCAGCTGACAGAGAATGGAAATGCCTTTTCTCCTTTTCAACATGTTTATGTAAATCTGGCTTTTTTCAACTTTACAAGGTACTAAAATGGCATGTCTACAGTTTCACAACATGTGTATAACACGGATAGACATTGAGATATTTTCTAGCTCTTTTTTTTTATCTGTTCTTAGCAACAATTTCTTTAAGTTTATTATCCACTGGGAATATAATAAAGTACACAAACTCAGAAAAACTGAGTGAAAGTCCTGTTGCCTTGTAATTTGGCCTGTTCTGTAATACAACAAAGTGATTATAACATGTTAGTTAACATTTATATGCAAAATAAATGTCATTATATTCAGGATAAAAAGGAAGCCTTAATAACTGTTCGTTTTTCTTAAACTATTTGGTAGCATGTCTGTTCATTTCCAAAATGGGGGTTTCAGGCCTGACTGAAATGCTGTTTGGGTTTGGGTTCTGCAGCATAGGAAACACCTCCTATAAAAAACTCCTTCAAAATAAAAGAAGTTATATGTGTTTCCTATGCTCACAATCTGCTGTAATCAATCATGTTTTTTAATAACTACTATCAGAGCCGCCAAATGTTACATTTTAACCCTGGTTGTAACATGATATGAAGCCCTTACACCTCATTTGTAAGTCAAAGCCTGTAAAATTAAAAGACAAAGGAGGGGAAATGCAGAAAAGCAAAAGAAAAGGCACATACGCTTGCTTTTTCATGGATCTGTATGTCATCCAGTGAAGATGCGTTTGTTGTGGAAAGCTCTTGCTGCTCATTGCAAACTTTAATGTTGGTTTTCTCATGCATTTTTCTTTCGTAATCCCGCACGTCATCAAAAGTCATATCTGTAAAAAGGTGGGGGAGGCAGGGGTGCAATGAAGGTCAAAACGTTGTTACTCTTCCATCAATGCTTTCCAGCTCACAGACAGTTAAGTGAAAGGAAGGATTTGCTGGCATTTATAAGATTTGGTGTAGTTAGAGGCGTAGAGGGTAAAGTGTGAGCTCCCAAAGACCCAAAGAGTGTGCAGGAAAGACAAGTCCAAGCCCAGAGAGGAGGGAAAGATGGAGGAGCTTTGGGTTTGATTCAAGATTAGGGGATAAAAAAGAAGAGGTAGAATCACTGGCAAGAAAAATGTGAAAGGTTCAGGTTTCCACAGTGAAGAAAAAACAAAACGCATTTCACGAGGGAAAAATACTTTAGGAGGATTAGGAAGCATCCAGGTTTCAGGGAGGAGGGAGTGCTGATGTTAGTGGTTATTATGGAGAGAGGCAGCATAGCTTTCAGCGTAAAGATAACAGGACTGTTTTGTTGTTTGTGCCACAGCTTTGGAAAAACCTTAACAGCTGAGAATGAGTAAATCTGCTGCAGCTACTTGAGAGGCGCACACAAGGGTTTCTGTTGTGCAGCCGGGGAAGCAGACAGAGCCAGCATTAATGTGTCACTGGCTCCAGCAGTCTGAACATATTTCAGTTTTTTTAAAGCTCCAAACCAAACAGGAATCATGTATACTAAGCTTTCAGAGACAATCTGAAAGTGAAGTGTATAAAAAAACACAATTACTTTTTGTTTCACAGAATTTGATTTAATTGGATTAGACTATTTCTATAAGAAGAGTGGGAAAAGTGTTTGGCATTGGTGGGTTAGTAGTGAGAGGAGGATCATGCTGTTTTTAAAAAGATTAAATGCAGTTGGGATGGATGTCCATGCGTCAACAATAACAAGCTTAGAGGAAACTGATCAAACACAAAAAAAACATAATGCTTGCAGATGTTACCTATCCACTCGTCAACCCAAGCAAATGCCTGCCTGTGTCCGAGCAGCAGCACGTCTCTGACCACCTAAAACACAAGACAAAGATGGTCAAACGCTCCTCTCACACTAAAAGTAATACAACATTTTAATCCTCCAACATATTTTTTCTTCAGTTTCCAGTCAGAAAGCTCATGGTGGAAAAATAGAAGGAAGTATCATCCAAGGAAACAGCTAAATGTTAATGAAGAACTTTTTCAAGTTTATTTTTGTGAAAACTACCATATGCTCTTTCTATTGGAACATAGCTGTGAAGGAAAAATATAGGTTATAGAAACATTTACTTTAACAAAACTCAAACAGCTACTTTAACTCAAACTCAGTAAATGAGGTAAAAAAAAAACTAAAAAACAAACAAAAAAATAGACAAAATAAAATTTAGCAGAGAACGATGCCAAGGCATTAAAAGTGCTGTATATGAGAAGAAGAAAAAAAAAAAAAAAAAAAGAGTACACTGGAGTGACACAGAGGTAAAACAACATAATTACAGAGAATGAAAGTGAGTCATTAAAAAGAGACAGTTCTATGTAATAAAACTTTTTTTTTTTTTTTTTAAGAAAGAGATAAAACAATTTTTTTAAAAATTAGAACAAAAGTTGGACTGGAAACTAAACTAATAATGTAGAGATCTCAGTCAAAGACTGCTTTAAACAAATATATTTTTAATCTGAATTTAAAGCAACCTTTCTGTTACGTGTCTAAACTAATGTCTTCCCAAGCAGTTTATCTAATAAGAACAGCTCCTCTGTCAGGATATATAGTTATCATACTCACCGAGAACATAGGTTTGGGAATGAAATGAGAGCATACAGACAGTGGATTACTTTTGACTGCAATCTTTCTCTCATGGGGCATTCAGAATGATTTGATCTAAGAACAAGGTGTTGTTTTGATATAGATGGAGCCATGGATGTCTCCTCATTTATAAATGTGTATGATGTAATGATGTGATGATGTTTCAGGGTGTGATACCGGAGTTGTAAAATGCATCTTTAACTGTGATTCAGAGATTAAAATTTCTGTCAGATATCTGTTGTCATGTCTCATGGTTATTTAAGACGCATACATTATGAAGTGTTATTTAAAGAGTTTGTTCCGAGTGATCTATTTTGAGGAAAGAATCGGGGAGAAAAAGCTTATAGGTGTAAACACAGAGCTTTCCTTCACAGCTGCTTCTCCACTATTGGTTCTGGGATTGCAGAGAAGACTTGATCCACTAACAAGTCTGTTATGTATTTTGCAGCAAAGCCATTCAGTGATTTATAGACTGACAGAAGTATTTAGAGGTCTATACTCTGAGATACACAGAGCCAGAGGAAGGACTTTAGAACTAGGCTGATATGCTCTACTTTCTTAGTTTTAGTGAGGATGCTGGCAGCAGCATTCTGGATCATGTGTATCTGATCAATTCTTCTGACGATGAATATATTAATTAGATTTTCAAGGTCCTGCTGAAACATTAGTCCTTTTAATCCTGGTGATTTTCTTTAGGTGATAGAAGGATGACTTTGTTACCGCCTTTATGAGGCTCTGAAGGTTCAGGTCTGAATCCATCAATGCCCCCAGATTTAGAGCCTGATTGGTTGTTTCGAGCTGGATTAACTGAAGCTGTGTGTTAAATTTAGAACACTCTTCCTTAGGTAAAAAAAACATTACTTCAGTTTTGTCTTATTTTAACTAAAGAAAATGTTGTCAAATTTATGAATTATTCTGTGCATTTACCTAGAGCTTAAATGGGTTAAGTCACATTGTGACATTTTAATGTACAGCTGTGTGTCGTCTGCATAGTTATGGTTACTTATGTTGTTTTATTTTAAGATTCCAGTTTAATGAAGCTTGTAGATATTAAATAAAAGGGGCCCTAAGATTAATCCTTGGGGAATATCACATGAGATGTTAGTGGTCTCTAATCTATAGTTACCTACTGACACAAAAATGGCCTCCTCTCATGGCTTTCGTACGGTGGCTGGGAAGTGCAAATCAACAATACAAAATCTGAAACACTTTTAAAAATCTTGAACCAACTTTACATTTGAAAAAACATATTTACAACAAACGAAACACTTTTACAAATCATAAAACAAATTTACATTTCAGAAAACACTTTTACAACTGACAAAATCTGACGGAAAGGGAGGGACTGTCTTCGAAGCTTACCCGGAAGTGATAACCGGAGAGTTCATGCAGGATGGAAGCTAATCGAGTTGCGTTTTGCCCGTTCTGCGGCACTCATATGAGCAGTTTAACGCGGTTTTGTTTTTCCTGTGGTCGGTCCTTGGAGTTTTTAAATGGTACAGAACAGACGGTAGAACCAGATATGCTGCAGCTGTGCATATATTATTTTAATGAGTGTCACTCTTACGTTGTAATCGTAGACATGATGTCATGTTTACATGATGTACACATCAGCTTGAGGTCTCTGAAAAGCAAACTGAATGATGCCGGTGTCGTGCCAAGGTAGTTATCCCTGCGAAAATTTGTATCCCCTCGTCGGGAGCGCGCACGGAGTAGGAAGAACAACCCAAGTTAACTCCGCCTCAATTCTAACGTGCAGAACTTGAAATTTGAAAGGTTTTACGTGTATGAAAGTTGAGCTTTACTGTTTTATTCTTTACTTCACATGTTGTAGCACAATATCGCCAGTGATATTGATCTAAAACTAATAATAAAACACAAACGTTTGCTTGAAAGCTGGTCGCTGACAGCAGTGTCTACTCCTTCCTCTGAAAGCAAACAGATCCTTGTTCTTTTCCACACGTTCCTTACAAAAAATCTCTCATTGTTTCACAGTGTCCAAATGTTCTCATCCCATTGAAAACTGTTGTAAAGCATATACTTGTAATAAAAATGAAATAGAAAATGGAGTGCACGTGTAATCATTAAAGACTATATGCAGAAGGAAATAATTTTTTCCTGGTTGAAATTTAGTAGGCTACTTAAATCTATATTTGTGTTTTATGTTAACTTACAATTTATGTTGTATTATCCTTAATAAACAGTTTGTGTTCTAACATCAGCAGTTTTATTTCATCCCATATTGCCAGAATTGAAATAAAACCTGCTGTAATCTGTTCCCCCTGTCTATATCAGACAAAAAAAGGTCCCAGTTTTTTCATTTTTTGCTTATAAGCATCTTTTATGATGACAATTCATTCCTGAAACTTTGGAGGTGATGGACTTTTATTTCTTAAAGTTATAAGGGGGGAACAAATTATAGCAGGCCACCTGCTATAATCTGTTCCCCCTGTCTAAATAAGACAAAAAAGGTCCCAGTTTTTCCATTTTTTGCTTATAAGCATCTTTTATAATGACAACTATCCCCTGAAACTTTGGAGGTGATAGACCTTTATTTCTTAAAGTTATAAGGGGGGAACAAATTATAGCAGGCCACCTGCTATAAACTGTTCCCCCTGTCTAAATCAGGCAAAAATGGTCCCAGTTTTTCCATTTTTTGCTTATAAGCATCTTTTATAATGACAACTAACCCCTGAAACTTTGGAGGTGATAGACCTTTATTTCTTAAAGTTATAAGGGGGGAACAAATTATAGCAGGCCACCTGCTATAATCTGTTCCCCCTGTCTAAATCAGGCAAAAAAGGTCCCAGTTTTTCCATTTTTTGCTTATAAGCATCTTTTATGATGACAACTATCCCCTGAAACTTTGGAGGTGATGGACTTTTATTTCTTAAAGTTATAAGGGGGGAACAAATTATAGCAGGCCACCTGCTATAATCTGTTCCCCCTGTCTAAATAAGACAAAAAAGGTCCCAGTTTTTCCATTTTTTGCTTATAAGCATCTTTTATAATGACAACTATCCCCTGAAACTTTGGAGGTGATAGACCTTTATTTCTTAAAGTTATAAGGGGGGAACAAATTATAGCAGGCCAGGGTGGAAACTTGCTGATAGCTGGGCACACACATTAGAATTTCTGGTTAATCCCCTTCTAATGTAAAATATGAAATATTACTGGATAAGGACATTTCTAGTATAATATATCACACATCTCAATTTTAGAGAAATTGGAAACAGTTGCTCTTTATTTCCCAAAGATCGGGGAGGAGGAGAGGCGAGAATGAATGTTTCAGTTGACTGAAATAATCTGTTCCCCTCCATAACATGGGAAGAAGTGAATGTACCTGCAGGATTTTAACTGTGCTTATTCCTGTCACCATCAACAACAAATCCTGTGGATTTGGTCATATTTACTATTTATTTGCAAAAATCAAAGGGGGGACCGGATTATTTCAGTATTTTACATTAGAAGGGGACTAACCAGAAATTCTAATGTGTGTTCCCTGCTATCAGCCAGTTTCCATCCTCTTATATCAGCAATGAAAAATAGAAAATACACTACGTGTTGGAAATCTGTTTGGTGACTGCCGTTTTTTCTTGTCAGGCTGAAGGGACAAAAGTTGGAGAAATGCCGATTCTGTTGGCGTTTAAAAAAACAACACAAAACAGCTTAAGAAGACCTTGTTAATGTATTTATTTTACAAATTTGTAAAAAGAGTAAACGATTAAACTGTATGTTACAAAGTTGACATGATTATATGAGCTGTTTTCACTGAAAAATGATCAGAAGCGCCTTGAAAATGGTCCGCGTAATGATCCGCCTCTCTGGCTGCAATGAGCGCTCCCGAAACAGGGGGAACAGATTTTCACAGGGAAACAGAATCTCGTACAAGACCGGCATCATTCAGTTTGCTTTTCAGAGACCTGAAGCTGATGTGTACATCATGTAAACATGACATCATGTCTACGATTACAACGTACGAGTGACACTCATTAAAATAATATATGCACAGCTGCAGCATATCTGGTTCTGGTTCTTGTAAAAGTGTTTCGTTTGTTGTCAATTTGTTTTCTGAAATGTAAATTTGTTTTATGATTTGTAAAAGTGTTTTGCTTGTTGTAATTTTGTTTTCTGAAATGTAAATTTGTTTTATGATTTGTAAAAGTGTTTCGTTTGTTGTCAATTTGTTTTCTCAAATGTAAATTTGTTTTATGATTTGTAAAAGTGTTTTGTTTGTTGTAATTTTGTTTTCTAAAATTTAAATTTGTTTTATGATTTGTAAAAGTGTTTTGCTTGTTGTAATTTTGTTTTCTGAAATGTAAAGTTGTTTTATGATTTGTAAAAGTGTTTCGTTTGTTGTAATTTTGTTTTCTGAAATGTAAATTTGTTTTATGATTTGTAAAAGTGTTTTGTTTGTTGTCAATTTGTTTTCTCAAATGTAAATTTGTTTTATGATTTGTAAAAGTGTTTTGCTTGTTGTAATTTTGTTTTCTGAAATGTAAATTTGTTTTATGATTTGTAAAAGTGTTTCGTTTGTTGTCAATTTGTTTTCTCAAATGTAAATTTGTTTTATGATTTGTAAAAGTGTTTTGCTTGTTGTAATTTTGTTTTCTGAAATGTAAATTTGTTTTATGATTTGTAAAAGTGTTTCGTTTGTTGTAATTTTGTTTTCTGAAATGTAAAGTTGTTTTATGATTTGTAAAAGTGTTTCGTTTGTTGTAATTTTGTTTTCTGAAATGTAAATTTGTTTTATGATTTGTAAAAGTGTTTCGTTTGTTGTCAATTTGTTTTCTGAAATGTAAATTTGTTTTATGATTTGTAAAAGTGTTTCGTTTGTTGTCAATTTGTTTTCTCAAATGTAAATTTGTTTTATGATTTGTAAAAGTGTTTTGCTTGTTGTAATTTTGTTTTCTGAAATGTAAATTTGTTTATGATTTGTAAAAGTGTTTCGTTTGTTGTAATTTTGTTTTCTGAAATGTAAATTTGTTTTATGATTTGTAAAAGTGTTTCGTTTGTTGTCAATTTGTTTTCTCAAATGTAAATTTGTTTTATGATTTGTAAAAGTGTTTTGCTTGTTGTAATTTTGTTTTCTGAAATGTAAATTTGTTTATGATTTGTAAAAGTGTTTCGTTTGTTGTAATTTTGTTTTCTGAAATGTAAATTTGTTTTATGATTTGTAAAAGTGTTTCGTTTGTTGTCAATTTGTTTTCTCAAATGTTAATTTGTTTTATGATTTGTAAAAGTGTTTCGTTTGTTGTCAATTTGTTTTCTGAAATGTAAAGTTGTTTTATGATTTGTAAAAGTGTTTCGTTTGTTGTCAATTTGTTTTCTCAAATGTAAATTTGTTTTATGATTTGTAAAAGTGTTTTGCTTGTTGTAATTTTGTTTTCTGAAATGTAAAGTTGTTTTATGATTTGTAAAAGTGTTTTGTTTGTTGTAATTTTGTTTTCTGAAAAGTAAATTTGTTTTATGATTTGTAAAAGTGTTTCGTTTGTTGTCAATTTGTTTTCTCAAATGTAGAGTTGTTTCAAAATTTGTAAAAGTGTTTCAGATTTTGTATTGTTGATTTGCACTTCCCAGCCACCGTACTTTCGCAACTAAAAACAGATGACGGTTGCCGTGGGCAAAAACAAAATACTATTATTATTATCATTTATTATTTAATTTGTGATTTTGTTTTCTTCATTAAGTCATCAGTTTGGGCAGACACAGGACAAAGGAGATTGATTTCATCATTTCTCCCCTTACCTTGTGTACAAACTGCTCCACTCGTGTCTGCAGACCCCACACTTCAAACTTGACTGTGACCAGTTTGTAGGAGCACATGATGGGGTCCTGTGTGTCCCTCCAGCCTTCCTGCAGTACACCCCGCTTTGTCTTTTCTGACTGGAAATATCGCAAGTCCTGCAGAGGAATAAGAAGAAATAATTGGTTTTAACTGCCATTATTCACAAGAAATTTGTAACTACTTATTATAGGTTAAAAATTAATCCTTAATCAGACTTGAGGGTGTCTGCTGTGGATATCTAAAGTAGAGGATCATATCAGTGATCATCCTAAAACTAAGAAAAGGTTTCCATTCTTGTACAGACAGAAGAACCTTTTCATTTAACCACTACAACAGAAACAGTAATCCATACAAAGAGGCGTTTCATCACAAGGTTTCACTACTGATTGTGTAAAATCTTCATACTCATGGGGATCTACACACACTCCTACACAGGCTCACCTCAGACTCTTTATAGTAGCGCTCGGGGATTTCATCGTAGGCGATGTCGATGAAGCACACCTCCCTCTCCTGGTCCTTCAGCTCTGTATCAAAGATCTGAAAATCAACAGAGGTCTTTGTTACGCTAAATTTAATGTCTTTTTTTCTATTTAGACTAGACTAGAAATTCTTAATGTCAAATTGAAATGTGAAACATCACTTTAGAGTCTTGGAAAGACGACCAAACAGAAGCATATGGTCTGTGCAGCCATTAGGAGGCGCTCTAAGCTCACTTTTTAAGTAGCTTATTGCACCTAACAGATCGCTGAATTCATTTACTGTCATATGTTCAGTCATCTGATTCTGCAAATGCTGAAAACCTTCTACTTTTCTTCCTATTAGTATTTGTAATTGTATATTTACTGCTTAGTATACTCGTAATACACAAAACTAAAGCTATTAAAAACATTAAACTTTGCAGGCTGTTTATATAAACATAAAAGGGTAAATAAACCTCTTACTGATTAAAGGGAAAGGCTCAGAATAATTGATCTACACATGATTAAATCCAACAAGAATTTTCAGATGTAATTTGCTTAAAGATTTATTCTAGAGAAGACCCAAGAAAGCAGAAAAAAAAGAAAGAAACTGCTGAAGAGAGATTTAGGGAAACATGAATGTAAATAAAAACTGAACCCTGTTAAATAGCTCACACATTAATGGCTTCTTTAAGCACCAGATTGTACATTTTTCTTGTTATTTTGTTGCTATTGTTTCCTGACCACAAGCAATGAGGTTGATCATACAATGAAAAAAACATTTTTGAATGTTTTTATTTCTTAGCTTTGAGAAATGGATCACATTGAAATCAGGTCGGATAAACTAAAAAAAATGTAAGGAATTTCCACATGTAGACCCTTAGAAACACACTAAAAACAAACAGCTGCTTTAAAGACCTGTTTATCATACTGACTCGTACACATCAGCTGCCTCCTGGACTCATCGGGCATTTCAGGTCCGATGACAAACCCTACACCAGGTGATAAAATTAAAGTTTATCTAGTGGCGTTTTGTGGACAAACCATTTCCGTACTTCCTCCAAGCTGGATCTTATTGCTCTCTTTCTGCCTGGGTCACTGACCCTTTCTCTGGACCTTCCTGAAGGAAAGGCGTGTGACCCTCTGCAGCCACTCGCTCTCTGCTCTCTTGGTGGTAAAAATGTGGCTTTAAAGTGATTGTTCTTCCTCCCCGATGGTTTTTGTGACGGGGTCTCCTTCTGTTGATCAATATTTAGCTTGCTTCAGCGATGTTCTAATAGTTATAGGCCCTCTTTGCACACCTTTTGCTCAGGACTCAGAGACTTTCATCAACCATCTGTAACATGAATTGTCTGCTCCCCTACCTACAGAACATTTGGAAAGCCTCTCCCTCAGTGGATATTGGATATCTGAGTCTTGTTTTATATCGGGTTCTTCGAAGGTTTAAAGAAGAGTTGACATTGGGCCAAAAATTTAATAAAACAACATCCTTGTAACTTTTCAGTTGCTAAATAATTTATTGACCAACTTCCAGGTGCAGTTGTATGAGAATAGAAGGCTGTCGTGAACCGGAGAGTCAATCAGGTAGGGTTGTATCCGGGCTGCTAATACAACTGACCCATTTGATGAAAAATTATTCGGCTTCGGAAGGAAGGCATTTAGCAGGTCAACGACTTTTCTTCGCCCAGCCAGGTGGATCTCACAGGGTCCCTGTCTGAGGTAATACCCAATAGGTTCAGAGATCCAAGAACCCAGGTTGGTAAGCTGTGCTCCATAGGAATGAGAGGAGGATCTGAGCATAGATGTGGCAACAACAGTCTGCTGCTGTCTTTAACAAAACCCTCTGGCACCCTTAAACCTCTCCTTAGACCAGAGGTTTCAAACTCCAATCCTAGAGGAATAGTCTCCTGTAACTATTAGACAATTGAAACAAATGGCTAATCTGAAAACACCCGAACAGCAACCAACATCTATGTTTTTTTTACCATGTTTTATAATCCTGTGCGTGTTTAACGCATATTCTTCATGAAAATCACAATATCTTGGCATCTCTAATCACTTCTTCTCCATAATAACATTTTTGGTCTTTAGATGTAACACTACTGGCCTTCGTTCTTTCTCTGATCAAAATTTTCTTTCAGTTTTTTGTTGTTGCTTTTAAACAGAGCTCAAACCAAGTGGAAAAATAGCAAAATAAAAGACAAATGGGTACAAATAGGTAATTTAAGAATCCAGAACTATAATAATTTTAGTTTATACAGCCAATGTTTCACTAACCCAATCAACAAAGCGCTGCTGCTGTATTATTAGTGTGACTGAATTAATGAGTGTCTACATGCAAACATGGATTTCTGCATCTCTGCTCGCATCTAGAAAGATGTAGAGCGTCTTGAACAGAGGATCCAATGCGAGCGCATATCTCCACATCTTCTCTCTGTTTTTTTATCTGCAAACTGAATTGCCCAAGGCAGCTTCTGGTTTTAGAATTTCATTTCAACAGCCTTTGATCCATCACTCTGTCACGTCAAAGCAAAAACACGTCAATCTAAAACCATCTCGACAGATTTAAAGCTCCTTCCCCGTTTGGCTGCCCTCCGGCTTTAAGAGGACATGTAAACCATTTGGACATGTCAATAGGACACTCGATACATCCATCCCCAAATGCCAGCTTGTTGATATAACTCATGGAGAGAATTTCAAATGAATCCTCTGTGCACCCGGCGTGATGCAACGCACTTAAAGCTATTTGTTTGTTACGCAGGAGCCGCTCATTCCTCAGTGTCCAGGCGCTGGCACTCTCTCCTGATGACTAATGTCCCTCTGAACCGGAGTGTGTAGAGTGAGTGGTCCAACAGCCCAAATTAAATTAACTATCCAACAAGTGGAGCAGTACCTGGCCGACTCAAAGCTCATGTGTACTAGGCGTTTTAATAAGGCGGCCTGTAAATCATCACTTCAGTCAGGAGAATTTCCCTCCTGCAGCACTGCAGAGGTTCTTCATACTCTATTCTATCTGCCACCTCATTTCATTTCCTTCTACGCCTTTTTTCCCCAAGAAGAGACCAGAGACCAGGCAAAAATGCTGCATTAAGATGAAAGAATCGAACAGGAGCACGGTTAATTAAGTCACTGGGTCCGCAGGGTGACACTACATGCAGCGGAGCTGGAGTCCACAGTGGAATGAAGCACACACATAATGCTATGTTTTGATCAGGCAGCGATGATGGGAACGGGAATCTTGAACCACTAAAGAGGGGTCTCACATATTGCAGATGTTTGTTTTTAAAAGCATTATGCATTAGCTGATGTGTGTACATCCCAGTTGGTAAAATGCCGAACGCTGCTAGGGAAAGATTAATGGAGCACATTTCCATCACTAATGACTGAAGGGGTTATGTCAATTTGAGACCAAACACAGCATCACAAATTTGCCTAAATGGACAAATATGGTCTGTGCAGCATCCAGACTATCGGGGCCCTATCAGCCTTCAGGCCATCTGCAGTGGAAAACAGGAGAGGAAGCCTGTTCCTGAAATGTGAAACTGTTGATGCAAAAATAAAAAACAAACTAATACGAGCAGGGAGCAGGTGACTTGGGGAAACACCTGTTGTACTTACATTGTCGTTGCTTCCTTTGTTGTCCTCATATTTCGTCTCTATGTGAATGGAGAACTTGGGCAGGAATGAGCACTGTGAGGGAGGCGACAGGAAAAATAAACAGCTCTGTTATACAGTTCCTCTGGGTTAACTAACTCCCCTTTTAATTTCAAATAAGCCTGCTATGTTAATCAAACCACTCAAACTTTATGTGATGCCAGACTACGCCCACAGGTTTGAATGTATTGCTATTCAATTGAAAGTCTGAATTCAGCCATGCAGGCAGATCCTAGGTCAGTCACTAAACCCGGATTAGGAATCGAGCCTCGTTAATTAAACAATGCATTTAGCTTTAGTTTATTGTTCCATGCTTTCTATTAAAGCAGGGGTGGGCAAACCAGTTCCTGAGGGCCGGTATCCTACAACGTTTAGATCCATCTTTGGTCCAACACACCTGAATCAAATAGCCTAGTTACCTCCTCAGGATGCAGTCAGTTCCTCCAGCCATCTCAATCATCTAATGACCTTTCGGTTGTGTTGAACCAAAGGCACATCTAAAGCCGGGCAATATTTTCAATCGTTGCACGCAACTGAAGCTCAAACTGTACGATAAAATCGCAGGGTTTAACAATTCACAGCTCACAATGCATGTTCTCACACCATACAACCCGATGCTCTAATGCACGTCCAAAAACATTACATCGGACTCAGCGGTGAGAAATGGCGCTGTTTGGACTCATCAATATTAAAGCAGAAGAAGTTTGCACATGTGCAGTGTTTGAGGTTCTGGTAAATCGGCTCATAGCTCTGCTTCAGCAGCAGGATTTGCCCAAAAACACCTTATGAGAGACGACTGGAAATCAAACATGTAGGATTTTCTCCTGGCCTTATGATTCCTGATCGGGAGGTGGTTGCGAGAGTCTGATCGCCCCTCGTTACTTCCTGTAAACTACATGACGCAGGATGCACGATCAGGCTGAAAGTCGGCCCGATCGGAAAAATTCTCGCACGACTTCGGGCAAAAAAAAATCGGGATACAGGCCCTCAGGAACTGGAATTGCCTACACCTGTATTAAAGGAAGCCCAGCTGATTGGATCGAGTCGCTAACTTTAATCATAATTCCTGGACAGTCAACACTAACACTGGGATTTATGATAAACCAACACATTATTGAAAACAGCAAGAAAAAGATACATATTTATTTTCAACATGTTTTAAAAAGTTAAAAAATAAGTTTTTTTAATCTGCTTTGAATAAACCACTTTTGTTTTTTTTTGGGATGTCACATGCTTTAATCAACATGTCCAACAAACAGCCCCCATTTTAAAATGTTTTGATGTACTGGATGTTTTATTCACTCTGAACTTTCTGCTGAATATACATTTAAAGATGTTAAAAGTGTAAATAAATAAATCAATTAATAAAACAAATAAATCCCTGGAAAATTAAACATTTGGCAAACTGAAAAAAAAAAACCTCCATGAATGTTTTTATGTTACAGAAACAACCAAACAATCATGCATAGAAAGAATGACAAGCATTCTGCTGCTGTCAAAATATTCTCTCCGTTTTCCTGAAAGAAAAAGGAAAAAAGCAGAGTGACTCATGTTGTGCATATCTCTCACTGAAATACTGACAACATGCTTATGTATCTTCAGTGCGTGAGCTTGTTTGGCCAAGGCCTCACGTTTCCTTTGGGTTAATGACGGGCCCCACAAACGGCGACATGCCGGGTGTCTGGGTTCCTGTGTGCTCTGAAAGTCTTTCAGACAACTGCAGAAAGCAGCGATGATGGTTCTTTCGAGGTTTTTTTTCCTTCTTCTGTCTCAATTGTTGCCTCAACAATATTTTAATCACGAAATACTGAGGGTGTTTCAAACAGTACCGCAGTTCAGTTTTTCAAATAAAGCATAAAATAAAATCAATTTAGCGTCTAACCAGCCTTCAAATCTTAAAAAAACATAGTTTTCTAAATAAATAAGTACTCAATATGATAAAAAAAATTAGATGCAGGATTGGAGATGCAGGATTTAATATTCAGTTATACTTACTGTATATTCTTCAGACCAGAGCATGATGAGGCAGACAGTCAACAGGTTCAGAGCAGAGAAAAAACACAACAGGGTTAGTCAACAGCTTTGAATTCATTTTTTACTGCAAATGTAAACTAAAAAAATGGCTCTCAGTTTGAGTTGATGACTTTTTTCTCTGATCAGAATCACGAAAAAGAGCTAAACCATTAAGAGACCGCCGTAAATGAAATCTAAAACTGACCTAAATATTTATAAAAGTCACAAACTTGTCAAAAGCAGGAAGTTTTGCAGCTTAACCCTTTCCTCGTTTATCATGAAAAGTTGAACTAATCCTGTTTTGGAATCTGTACCACTGATCGGCATATATCTACAGCCTGCCTGTATCCTCACACAGAGAATCTTCATCCACAGGATGATAGTTAATGGAAGCAACAGGATCAAAAAGCAGATGTATGTGTCTCTGTGTTTCAGTGTTAAAAAAAGCTATTTTTCATAAATGATATGCATTCTTCTATAAAAGCAGCAATAAAAAGAGCAGAGAATCATGTGACCAGATAACTGTGACCATTAGGTCAAAGTCGATTGTAAATATTACATGTCTGGACCAAAGTTATGATGATTCCATTTTATTCATTATTTAAGTTCCTTATATATACCCATAGGATTTAGTAAATGTTGTTTCTGATGATATGTTTCATGCAAATAACCCCCAAACCAGGATTCAGAAAGCAGGACCTTCTTACTACAAGGCAACAGCGTCTACAGCGTTTACGCGTTTACAGCCAGCGGGCTCAGTCAGAAAACTACCTTGACTTTGTTTCTATGTAGAATCTACGGGTTATTGTTGAGAGGAATATTGAAGAGTTACAGGCAGCATTTTAAGCAACCTGGGCTTCCTTAACACATGGCATGAGGAGTTAATGTTTGCAGGAACTGCACAGTGGAGGGACTTTTTTTTAGTGGTTATTTTTTTTTTGGAGGTGTTTATGCATCCATTGACTTTTAACATTTAAAAAAATCTATTAAAATTACGTTTTTTTTAAAGTGAGAACAACAATCGTTCAGTTCTATATATACACAATTTCCTGATTGACATATTTTATGAAACGCCTGAACTGACCAGTTTAATGAGAGCAGTGGGCTTTAGGCTGCCTTGCAAACCTGGGTTTGAATGGAGACAAAGCCATTCTCAAGCACATATCAAGGAGCTCATTTTGAGCCTGGATTCATATTTATTTTTGATTCTGTTCTTGTGGAGAATCGTGCTTCACAGCAGCAGGTTGAGCCAAACATAATCAAAATGTGCAGGCTCATCTTTACACCACTTTTTCACTTTTCTGTCAGCAGTTCACCGCAGTTCTTCCAGCAGTCCACACTTTCTCTGCTCTCTGCTTCTCATCTTCTCTTTTCCCATCGCCCGGCTTGCCACAGGTTTGCCTGCTGTGTCTAAATGTAGCAGCAGCAGCAACCAAGACTGACAGCAGTTCATAGGATCATTTGTATCACGAGTAGCCTGGTGCCCGACGTTCCGAAGGGTATTACCATGTTAACAGGAAAAGTGGATGAAGTTAAGTTAGACACTGTTGTCGGACAACATGTGGTAATGTAAAAAAATTTTAAATAAGGTTGGGTCCTCTTACTTCGAATGACATGAATCTTTGAAATATATGAGATAAACTCATAATTGTATTCCTGAAATAAATTCACTCTTTCCACTTAAAAATAATTTCTGGCCTCCCCTGCATCAAGCCAGTTATGGATTCTCTAAATCACCTGAACCAACTTTGCCTAGGGCTGGGTACCGAACTTCGGTTCTTTTATGGTACCGACCGAAATGCTTCGGTTCTACAGGGTATCGAAACATGCCTCGTCTTTCGGTACCAAGTTTCGGTGATTGGCTGTAACACTTAACGTGATTGCGTCATCCAGGAAAAATACACAGGTGGTCACGCCTACAGCCAGGATTCATGTGTATCTGTTGTGAACTGGTTGTGAGCGTCGCGGAACCCCTTTAAAATGCCCCCCAGGTCAAAAGTGCGGCTTCACTTTATTAAGACTGATGCCAATAGTGCGCAATGCAATACATCGTGCACGGAAACAATTTAAAAGCAGAAAGTTGCTCGGTGTTTGACTGCAAGAAGAGCGGACCGCAGCCAGTGCGACCATCCTCCTCTCAGCAGCCCGTGGGCAGAGCAAAGCCAGAGCGGAGTGAATCATGCTTCTTTCAAACTGGACGCAGCAGGAGCAGCAAAATCACGTCTGCTGCTTCATTTTTGCTGCTTGTACCAGTTTAGTTCTGAAGCGCGGCTGATGAAGCTTTGCTGCTCTGGCTGCTCGGTCAAAAAGTGTGTCTGACGCGCGTTGGGCGGAGCTACTCAATCCTTTATTTGCCTTGCAGCTATATTTGCTGTGATCAGTGGGAATTAAGTAGTTTTAATATGTTTTTAAGTGGGAAAATCCACCTGAAAACTTAATCAGTGCAGTCAGTTCATCCTGCCTTCCAATAAATATTTCTGTGGGAGCCGCTCAGACCCCCACATACCAGCGGTGCGCTGTCAGAAGGATCCCATTCAACGGGCTTGTTTGTCAGACATGGTAATTTTTCTAAAGGAAAACTGCTAAGTAAAAAGGTCCTCACAATGTAACAGTGAATATTAGACACTGAATTTTTTTTTTATGTAAGAGGAAAAATGTAAATGGAAAAATCAGAGCTTAAAATAAAACTCAAGATTTGTAATTTTTTATGGTGTGTAATTTTCTTTTTCTTTGAACTGATATTATAAAACTGGTATCGAAAAAAGTATCGTTCAGGAACCGGTATCGAAGTGAAGGTATCGGTATTGGTTCCGGAACCGAAAATTTTTGAACAATACCCAGCCCTAACTTTGCCCAGTTGCTCTGAAATGGCAGTATAACAGGGTTTAGATAGATAAGCTGTTTCCATGCGGTTTTATCGAAACGTGTTGGGAATGCGGCGTGCAGATCAGCAGTTTGGATCACGTTTCCTCTCTTGTCTCTTCACACTACTCCAAAGTGCTACAAACATCCAGAAAAGCGTTCTGTACAAAGTGATAAGTGGTAAGTACAATGTGCTGTGGCTCCAAAAAGAGAAAGGAAAAACAAACTGAAAAGTGTTGGAGAAGGTGACCTTAAAAACTGCTTTGTGTTATGTGGCTGCAGTGCAGAGCTATTCTGTTTCTGTACCTGGCACAGACTGAAGAGGTAGAGTGTCACAGCAGGGCTTTCAGTGAAGCCGCCAAACAGCCTGCGCAGCACATCTGCATTGCAAACTCACCTGTTATGGTGTACGGGTAGTAGTTCCAGGCTTTTTCTGTCACATAGAAGATTTTAGGGACCACTGCTCGAGCCCAGCTGGGTAATTTACTGCAAGAGGAGAAAGAGACGTTAACCTTTCAACATATTATTCTACACATCTACCTGAAAAGATGTTAAACTTTATCCCTGCCTTGCTCTACAAACCAATTTGGGCTGCATTAATACAAGTGTTAAACAAATTCAAATGACCTCTGCAGATATAAAATTTCATAAAACACAGTAGGGAGAAATTATTAAAGTAGTGTAATCTCAAACGCAATCTGCAATCAATTCACAAAATACACACTGAACACATGAGGGGGCGACTATTTTTAGTTTTTACTTTTACATTTCACTCAACTTTTAGTTTATATCTGATTTTAGCTTAATCTGAACAATAAGATTCTATAGCAGTAACATTTTATCATTATTTATATTTGACTCTTGTTTAATGAATCTCTATCGGTGATTAGGGCTGCAACTAACGATTGTTTTGCAAATCGATTAATCTGCAGTTTATTTTTTTGATTAATGGATTATTAATGGGATAGCTAAAGGTTCTGTAAAGTACAGTTTTTGCTAAATTAAACCAGGAGAAACTCAAACTTTTCCACTTGAGTTCTGGATAGAGCATATATATATATATTTTTTTGTATAATTGCTGCTCAAGGTGGGTTGATCTGTCTACCAAAGGCATATATTAGAGTCTTCAGTTAACGATTAATCAATGATTAAATTAGTTGATTATTTCAATAATCGACTAATCACGATTAATCTGATTAATTGCTTCGGCCCTATTGGTGAGATTTATAAATTAAATCTAAGGGGATTTTTTTTGTTTTTTTATTAATGATATTCTACTTTGTTATAGCAACCGTATCCTCTTTGTTGAATATTAAAACAATGACATAACAAACAATAAATGAAAACATCCAGTTTGGTTCATATCACATCTCAACTACGTTTAGTGTGCATTTTGGGCTGATCCAATTGGAGGAAAAATGCCAAAAGCATCAGAATGGGAAAACATTGCATTCAAAAATTTTTAGAACACATGTTGATATTAAATTGGGATATAATCGCTACATAAAAAATAGAAAAAAAACTGTTTCACCATGAAAAAAGTCTAAGCCAATAAGTCCAGATTGACACCCTGAATCTCTCAGTATTATTTACTGAAAGAGTGATCTGTGATCACAGAACTCTGCCAACATGAGTTCTTATGGAACTCTATGTTAGACTTTACTTCAGATCAGCTTTAAATGATGTGAAATCGGGTAGAAAAAGACCCAAACTAAAATACCACGCAGCATCCTATAGAGTCTGTCTCCAACTCTTCCTTTGGCAGCACAAAACTTTCTCTTTAAGAGGACAAAAATGGCTCCCGCTGCATCGTGACAGCTGTAAATTAAAATCAGTCCTCCACTGTGATATTTTCTGAGCGTTGGCAGGCACAATTGCTCTTTCTCTCCCCCAAAAAGAGACTGACACTCCTCCTACACCTCCATCTGTTGATTGCTCCCATTCCCTCCTTGTTCATTTAAAAGAGTACGGGCAATTGCTGCAGCGACACAGCCCATGTTGGCGATGAAAGATGGCTGATTTTTGAGAGAGAGAAAAAAAAAGATAACAGTTTATTAACGGAGAACTGGTCAGATTACTCCTAAGCGTGAGGCACTGTGTGAAGGACATTGCCATGGGTAACGTAAGGATAAGAGTGTTGAAGTGTGACAGATAAAGTCCAGATTGACTTGCCTGCTGGTGAATCTCAGCTTAATGCATTTTGGCTAAAGAGGCAGATGGATAGAGGGCTGAATTTGAGTAACTAATTCATTTTAAACGAGAGCTTTTAAATGAACTCTTCCGATAAAATGTAGTTTTTTTTAGGTTACTTCATGTTGGGCATTTGATTAGTGCAGAAAGAAAGTGAGTTTAGTTTCATTTCCAATTTTCTCCAGAGATAATCCAGAGTTAATCCAAGCTTTTCCATTTAATCTGTGAACAATTTATCTTCTGTCAACCAGTCAGAGGTAAATTATTTTCATTTAAAGCACATATTTGATAGTATTTAAATAAAATTACAGGTATCTAAGATGTTTACAGACAGAAGATAATTTATGCTTTTAACTTTACAGAAGCAGAAGTAAACACTAAGATTAGTATTAGACGCTGTAATTGACATTTATGCACTATTTTTGCACGCCACTTATCACTATACTTGTGTATATATTTTATCTCTTTTTTATTTTTATTTTTATCTTTATTATCTTGTGTAGTTGGATGTGTATATATATATATATATATATATATATATATATATATATATATATATATATATATATATATATATATATATATATATATATATATTTATAAGTAATTTCCCTCTGGGATTATTAAAGTATTTTTGATTCTGATTCCGATTAGGAGCAAAAATTAGCTTAATTTGCAAATTATCTTGCAAGACAAAATGTCATACTATTAAGCGACTGCAATTTATCAAAAGACTAAATCAGAGTAAACTCCAAAAAGAAAAAAAAGGAGAAGACAGGTGCATGGTTTCAGGATAATATAAAAATCTGGATTCTTTAAGAATGTGTTTCTGCTTCATGCATTTATCATCTCAGCTGCAATAAATCAATCTTTTTCCTTTTTTTTCTCCATCCAAAGTTTGTTCTGCTTTTACTTGAGGTTGTTATAACAGCTGATCGTCCCATTTAATCAACAATTTAAAGCTATTCTTTATTAATATTAACTTGTCAGGTTTTAGTTTTCAGCTCTTTAAAAGGAAAGGACACTCTACCTTTAAACACAAAGGTTGCTACAGTCTCACAAATGGCATTAGGGTTTTTTTTACCCCAGTATCTCTACAGGGTTTCAGTCTTAATATTGTGAAAACTCCTGCAGGTAAAAAGTATAATTAGCATGGTTACCCTGTAGTACTAGGGTCAGGGTTTTCCATATGTACAATTCTGGACAGAGCTTGCTCTCTTGTTGTCTATGTTTCAATCAAAATATTCTGTTTCTTGTTGCTGTTCCAAAAGGCCAAGTTGCTAGAAATTCCTTAATCACTTTCTCCTGTTCTGCAGAGCAGAGGAATGCTGACTCAGCATAATTGGCTTCCTAGCTCAGTGAATGCTGACACAGGAAATTGTGCTTAGACAAATGGCCAGCAGAATCTTCTCTATCCTTTGATCTTCTCTCCTTTAATAATATTTCTGACTATTCTTTCCTTTTCTTTTATATTTCATCAATCTGATTGTTACCTTTGCTTCGTCTGTACTGTCTGGGTTACATCAGCTGTCTGATGGAAGGTCTAAGGAGGCTAATGGGTGCCCAGCAATAGATATTGAATGGTGAGATAAATGCCCACCGTTTTTACACCCCCCTGGTTATGCATTGATTTTAATAATATAATGCATGCTGAAAATTATTTTCGTCATTTATAGCTTCTTAAATATGAAAGATGTAAAATTACCCCAAATTAAAAGTAAACTGCACACTGAAGAATAAATCATAAAGGGTTTAGGATTAAAGTTTTTTTTCTATCCTCATATAATGTTTTATTTGACAGCAGAAGCCTTATGTTTGTCCAAGACATAGATTAAGTAAATCATCAAAACCTATAAGGAAATGCATTTTGATATTTCCACAGCTCATATTTGGTTTTATTATATACTAAACGGTGCAATTTGCAAACTAATGTACACAGTTACTACTTATTCCAAGCATTAAATTCCTTATCACTCATTGTAATACGCTGACAGGTAATAAGAATTACATGAATATTCAAAAACTGGAGCTGAATCATAGATGGGGTAAGGATTTACAATAAAAAAGGGTAAATTAAGCAAACATTTGGGGCGACAGTGGTGTTGGATGTAGGAGATTGCCCTGCAATCGGAGGATTGCAGGTTCTAGCCCTGGCTCTGCCTTTCAGTGTCGTTGTTCACCTGCATTGTCTACTGATGGTGTTCAGAGGGTCTGGTGGTGCCAGTGTACGGCAGCCTCGCTTCTCTCAGTGAGTCCCAGGGCAGCTGTGGCTAAAATGTGGCTCACCACCATCAGTGTGTGAATGGGTGAATGAGTGAATTTAGTGTAAAGCGCTTTGGTCAAGTCCTCTGACTTGAAAAAGCCCTACATAAGTACAGGCCATTTGGCAAAGTGGCATTTTGGTGACCCAGCTTCAGTGAAATCTGATCTATAATGATACCAAATTCTTTGGGATTTGATGCAAATTATTTAGATTTCCCTGTTGCTATAGTTTCAGTCTTCTCTGTCCTGCCCTTTTCTCCAATAAAAATGTTTTCTAAAACTTTATTTTTAGCCCAAAAAAAACTCCCCGAACACACTGAATTATCCACATTAGGAGCAACCTAAGAGCTCGATGCACCGACCTGTTGAGGTAGACTCGTTTCTCTGTGAACTGTCCTTGGCCATGAACTGGGTCTTCAAAGGGTTCATTCTGGACCACCTCCACCCCTTCTCCTCTATCGCTCTGTTCATGGCTGTGTTTACTGATCATGTACAGCTGCCCGATCCGGTACTGGAGGATAAAGAGAGAGAAACATACATTTAAACGCTGACCTGTCATTTAAATCTGCTCAGGTTCCGTTTAAAATACCAGATATTTCTACTATAGAAAAAATTACTAATTAGTCAGATTTTAAAAAACTGTTTTTTTTCTGCAACAAAGTGCCAGTTGGGAAAAAAAAAAAAAAAAAAAAAAAAAAAAAAAAAAAAAAAAAAAAAATATATATATATATATATTTTAAGAACTTCCTGATTTTGCAACATAAACAATGTCTTTTTAAAGATTTTGTAAACATTTTGAGAGTCAGACTGCTTCTTTTTTTCTTATGTTCTTGTGTTGCTATCTTGGAATATTGCCCTGATATTTTGACCTGGTCAATCAGTTTATCCAGGTGGTCAGCTGACCTCCTTCTCTGGTCCCTCATTGAACAGAGTTCTGAGCAAAACCAGCAACCCCAGATCACAGCTCTACTATCCCCACAGGCAGGGAAAGATTATTTATATGCACATTTTAGACAATTTAAAGGACTCGACATAATAAAACATAACAGAAAAACATAGAAACTGCAGTGGCTTAGAGATCATTCTTAACAATGTAATTAATTAAAGAGAATTAAAATAATTATAAAATTTTTTTTTAAAAAGGCAATAAAGTGAAAGAAACCTGGACTACAAAATTAACTAACAATGTTAAGATAGCACAAAGGTCACTCTAAACAAGTAGGGTTTTCATCTTGATTTAAAGCAGCTTAAAGTTTCAGCACTGTTACAGTTTTCTGGGAGTTTTTTTCCAGATTAGTGGAGTATGAGAAATTCAAACTGCTTCAGTAGGCCCCAAACATGACGGGAACATCACCTCATACTCCTCTCCTTTTACCCAGACACACAATTTTAGTATAAAACCGTGACATGAACAGTAATGGAGCAATGGTGGCGTAGGATGCAGGAGTAAGTCCAGCTCTGTCTGTCTCAGTTATCATGTCCTTGGTTACAACCTAGCTTCCTGCTATCAGTTTGTGGGAATGGGTGCATTTCAAACAATATTTTAGGTAAAATGTCAAATCTGCTTTTATCAGCTCACATCGGTAATCAGAAGATCAAATAATGAAAATCTGTTTGGTTTAACCTATTCAATTTGGTATTAAAGCTAAGATCTTCCACCACCGGTGGTCAATAAAAGCATCAGCCAACAGCGCCGCTATTTTACAGCTCAACTGACTGATAACCAATACCTAATACCAACTTACAGAAACTAAGTTTACTTTTATCCATTGTGTTGTAAAGGTTAGTCTGCGAACAGGGCTAACATTTGAAGTCTAAATGTCTGTGGTAATACTCACCCAAGTGCTTTTAGCCACGCACTACTCAATGGCGTCTCAGAGATAGCTACATGAAATGCTGGTAATGGGCCTTTGAGCTGGACATGGTGCGTGTACCGCTCACTCTAAAAGCCTTTATTTACGCCCCGATCAAAAGCGCTGTGACGAGCAAAGCACAAGCGTCAGGCATCACTCCACGAGCTCCTGCACACGCCGAGGTCTACGAATAACTTTGCTGGTTTGATCAGTCGCTTTCTTTTCCTGGTTAGCATAAATTCATTTTAAATTTGAATAGTGGCTCTTGGTCATTAACTAACGTTCAAATGTCCTCCTCATATCAGCGACGCTGCACAATCATTGCAAATAGCAGTTGGCATATCTGTTTCTGAAACTTTAAAAACCCTTCAGACATGCTCATCGCTGCTCTGATGAACTCATCAGGGGGATGCAAGGGGCTCGCTGGTGCTGCAGGCATAATTGCAACTTTTTTTGTCACAAAAACATTGCCTTATATTTATGGAATGTCTGATAGTTTTTATAGATAATATTGGCCGATACCAATATCATGTCGATGATGTCACATATCCCTACTCTTCTTTGTTTAATAAAAATCCAACAACAGCTTAAGCCATGTATCATGCTTTGACGCATGAACACAGCAACCCTTTATTTCCATCATTTTTGATGGACTCAAAATGACTTAAATAAAAACCACAGCATTTTTCTGCAGAACAAAACATTTGTATCTGGAAGAATAAGTCAGATAGGTGCTTTTTTTTTTACTAAAATGTAGTTCTTTGGTTTTCTTATAAAAACAGAAATGAGTTGATCTGTCAGCTTTGAGATTTTAAAAGTAAAGTTATGGTTTTGCTTAACAAAAATAGCTCCTCCCACAGCGCTGCCATTTGTTTCTGTCACTGAAGTCAGGGCTGCACTTCAGTGAGGGTTTCAATTAATCTGTTTCTACAACTTCTGACAAGGACAGAGAGCCAATTTGGAAAAGAAGATTCAATTTCATTATTTATATTTGGGTTTTAATGACTTAAATGCTTAGAGCATCAGAAAAGAGAAAACTTTTGATGAATTAGTTAAAAAAAAAATGAAATACCAACTCAGAAACTGATCTAAAAGAAAACTGTAGGAAAAAAAAAATGTGAAAAGGACTAACCGTTTAAAGCCACTTCCTGTTCAGTCTTTACATAGTTTCTCTCCTGTCTGCAGATGGGATTCAAATTGGAGAAAAAGAAAGGTATAAAATCTCTGCGGTGAGAGCTGGGACCCGGTAATGAGTGGGAGTTGAATCCCACATATTCCCTGGAATCGCAAGTTTCCTCTCTCCCTGACCTTTACCTGTCACAGCTGCTGGCCGAGTTGTGAGATGCTGTCAAGGGAAAACGTGAGGTGCTCACCCACAAGAGCTCCCAGAAGCTCCCTTGCCACTGCTGGATAAACCTCTAATGGATATCACTATTTAAAGCATGTAGGAGAATGCATCGAACAATTATGTAAAAATCCCCAAAGGTGGAGGAAAACGTGGGGGGATTTGTTCATTTACTGCCCATTGATTGGCTTATATAATAATGCTTCATTAAAATCAAATGAGTTATGAGCAAAATAGACTCAGACTCAAAATAGACTCAGCATAATGTAGCTAAAGACAAAGAATAATAGAATATTAATGAAAACATCAGTACGATTAAATCAGTTCTTGAACCTAAAATGTTCTCTTTTCTTTCTTTATTTTTATAACAAAGGTTATATCATCATTGATATGCCTAACAGACCACCTAACGGTCAAGTCTGCTTTGGAATAAAAATCTAATCACCTGAAAAATCGACAAACCAATCAAAGTAATGAGGCTGCAACACACTGTAGTACAATGCTGATGAAATCAAACAGCTTTTGATCAAAATTTTGATTAAGTATAGAGCATGGGGGGGGGATGGGAGGTAGAATCCTCTAATCATGCAGCACGGCCTCTTTGTGCGTCTCATGTATTTCCTCTCTGAATTAAGGGATAGATGCTCTAATAAAAGAAAGACTAAGCTGAAAATCCGATTTTTCTTGTAATTAAAAGTGCGTATTAATCCGATTCACATCTCAGTTCTAAAAATACAAATATTCTTATTAATATTTTTGTGACCTTTTTGTTATTTTGCAATTAGGGGGTTTCCTGATCTAATAATGATATCAGAAATCCCACCAGCAGATATTTTAAGATTTATGTATTTAGATAAATTCCCATCGACTTTGTTAAGATAATTTTAACACAATCCTATCAAAATAACCTGAAATAATTCATATTAATTCAATTAATAAAGTTTACTTGATTGAAATACATGTCTGGTTTATGTATTTAGAATTAATAAAGTATAATTAATCATAATTAATTCAAATGAGTATATAAAGTTTATATACAAATCGTTTGAGTTGCATAAAAATCTGGTTACTTTTATTTATGCAAGGTTTGTATAGGTTTGTGTTCAAATTATCTAAAAAAAGGAGATGGGGTTTGTCATGTAAAACATTTACATCCAAAATCTGTGTAAAGTTTAAGTAACCAATTGGTTAATAAAACATGGATCTGTTGTGCTCTATTTTTTTTGACTGTTGTTCTCCGTTTGAGTAATGTCATTTGAACTATCTTTTTCTAACATCCCATACTACAAAATGAGTAATAAAAGCATGTAGGATTTGTACTGATGGTATGAAGTTCATATATGTATCGATTAGGGGTGGAACGGTTCACAAAATCCACAGTTCGGTTCGGTTCACGGTTTCATGGTCACAGTTTTCGGTTCGGTATATGTTGATTGTTAGCCTGACATGTTGGTCGTGTTGCTGTTAGCATAAACAAAACGTGTTGCACAATGCTTGCACACTGTTGCACTTTTATCCACAACTTTCTTTCCGCCATCATCGTAGGTCACTCTAAATGCAAAGTGGTCCCATACAGCAGACCTATAAAGTGCTGCTGGCGCGTCTTCCAACTCCGGTTCTTTCCCACTCGCCATACCCACACAATTCTCCACAACAACTGATTTTTTTTTCTGCTGCGGCTTCGCTTCTTCTTCTTGTTTACTACTGGTGGTTGGCTTTGGTTGCAGTACCGCCACCTTCTGCTCTGGAGTGTACACGCTTCCCCTATGAGAAAAAGGAGCAGCGCATGAACCGAACGCAACA
The DNA here is from genome assembly GCA_030533445.1 of Cyprinodon diabolis. Taxonomy (NCBI): domain Eukaryota; kingdom Metazoa; phylum Chordata; class Actinopteri; order Cyprinodontiformes; family Cyprinodontidae; genus Cyprinodon; species Cyprinodon diabolis. Next base: position 13,699,501 of record CM060066.1, on the reverse strand, counting down.
CACGTAAACCGAACAAAGACAGTCGAACCGAACAGTTTTTATAAACCGTTCCATCCCTTGTATCGATCAATGCTCAAAGCTGATATATTGGCATCTTATCAGAAACGAACAGGTGACATTGGGTTATCCCTACCTGTAATGGAAAGCGTCCTTTTATTTTAATGCTTTTTGGACATTTGAATTTTATTTCATAAAGCCTTACGACAGACTTGAATTTATGTGTAATTTTATTTTGTTTTTGTTTGTAGACTTTGTTTTATTACAGGGATTTTTTCTGTTTCAGTCTTACAGTAAGGTCGTCAGGCAGAGTGCTCCTGTGACAGAACCTACAAAGAGCAATCTTTCCCTAACTTGACTTTCCCCAGCAGTTAATTCTTACAGAGTATTTTATTAGTTTTCTTTTCCCCCTCCTCAGTATAAAAGCCTTTTCATTAACAGTTTGAACCAAGGTAAATGTCTCGGATTCTCTGGGAAGCTCTGTTCTCTCTTGTACAAGATATTGTAATACATTCACTAGATGATTTCTTACCATAAAACTGCTTGAATAATTTTAATAGATTAGAATGAATCATTTTAACAGTTCCTGAAAATATCTGTTTGATGAAACAAAGTTTATTTTATTTTTTGTTAAATCCTGATGAATGATAACATAGGGCTGGGCGATAATTCAATAACGATATATATCGATCGATAGACGTGTGGCGCAATAGAAAAAAAGAGGGTCGATAAAAGTTCGATAAAAAAGAAACGCAGTTTTCCTTCCTTCTCATTGTAGCCTAGCATGTAGGTTTATGCTAGTCACTGCTTCCTCCCAACCAATCACAATCGAGGACCCAGGCACGCCGTAACCAAGCGCCGCCCTCTCAAACCACAACACAGAGCACATGAAGATGTCGCAGCAAGGAGAGTCGGAGGAAATTGTTTCAAAGAAGGGTTTTTGTAGTTCGGCAGTCTGGCAGTATTTCGGTCATGGCAAGTCGGACAAAAAACAAACCACAGTCATCTGTAAAATGTGTCGGGAACCAGTGAAAACGAAGTCTGGTAACACAACCAACTTTTTTTTTTTATCATCTCAGCCGCTCACAGCCGCAGGAGTACGAGCTGTGTAGGCCCCGGCGCGACTCTCCTCCGAGGAATCTTCGGGAATTTCGGGAAAATATATATATATATATTTTCAGTTCTGGGCAGTTTCCCACGTAGTTCTAACAATTGAGAGAAAAACTTCAAAGTAACAACTCAGGTTAAAGCAGGAAACGGGGGCGGCATTTATTTATTTGTTATATTTATTTTGGTCACTTTTCTGGTCACTTTAGTTTATTCTTTGTCAGTATTTAATAACATAACCCAGGTCTCTTAAGTTATTTTTCTTTCAAACAATTCTGTTATGGTTAAAAAAGTTGGTTAAATAAAGATTTAATTCGAAGTCTGTGTTTGTGTTTTTTATTAAAATTAAATCATTTAGCAATATGATAAAAAGTCCAGGCAGAGCTGCACATAAAATATGGTTTCAAATCTTTTCAATAATTATCGATATCGATCAATATGCATTTTTTTTTATCGATAAGCTTTTTTTCTATATCGCCCAGCCCTTAATAACCAGATTTTAAATAGAAGCTAGGATTTAGATTGGTGTTTAATTATAACCACAGACACTAAGAGACTGAAATGTTTGCTTCCACATATGAAATGAAATCAGATAAACCTTTCAGCATTAAAAATTTGTGTAGAAATATTTTGTAGTTGCTAAAATCAGGAGTAAGAGGAGATGTTTTTGGAAAGGAATGTTATTTTTTCTAAAGTCAGCTGTTCGCCTGCATCCACAGAGGATCTGTGGATTATGTCTGTCTGGCAGAATGTTTCGCTATTTGCTGCTGTGATTAGATTTCAACAAAGATCCGACCAGGTCACAAAAAAGGAGTAAGAAACCATTTTCTATGCCCTAAAGCAGGATTTGTAGGGTGGATCAAGAATCCCCCTGTTTACCACTTGGAAAGAACAGAATGATAAAAAGACTTCTTTTTTTTTTTTTTTTTTTAAGAACTAATTTAGCATCTCATCCATCCCTGAAAATGTATATTATATAATTGTAAAAACAACAAAAAAAGGAGTGTTTTCTCTTGGTCCGGTTGTGTGAAGCATATCATTCAGAACTGTAAACCATAAAAATATATATATATGCATTTTTTTTCTCTAAAATGCAGTTAATTTGAGAGTTTGTTTTGCATTGCACTGTACCCTTATGAAACAATGGGATTTTAACTCAGTGTTATTACAATAGTATATCTGCCAGCGTTTAATGTTTTGATTGCATTGTGGAGCATCAATCATTTTGTGAATGGTGAGCTAAACTTTGTGGCTCTCTTAGGCTTCTTTGAGCATCATCTCAATTACAATTTCCAACAACAGAATGAACTGCAGAAGCAGCCACCAAAACCAGAAAGATCAGAGACGGTTCACTGAGTGCAATTTAGTGAACATCTATCAGCTGGAAGAATCTAAAATTCATCTTTCAAAATGACATTTGCAGTAGTTGCAGGATAGCTTTGGACATTCAGAACACATAAAAACTGAAAAGAGTCCATCTTGTCTGAGATGTTCTGTGCAGCAGGGTAAAGACTGCAGTTAGGCTCTATAATATCCATCTGCAAACATTTGAAATCATTTTTTCTTTGAGGTGGTGGGCAGGTAGCTTTTATTCATGGTGCACAATTCTCTTATCCGTCATATACGTCCAGGACTAAATGAGACTAAATTAAAAGTAGCTTTTAAATATCCTCTTTGATATCTTTCAACTCAACACCATACCAGCCAGAATGACTTCATTTTTTTTTTACAGCACAGTGTTTCCATCTCTCTTTAACAACTTCATCTGCTCCATTAATCAAGGTTTACCTTTTCACTCAAGGTCTGCAAAGAAAATCGCACAAATACAAAAAGAGGAAAAAGCTTTAGGGGATTTGATGACTGATTCTCCCAGACATTGAACCACTGTAAATAATGCAAATGCTCCTTATCTCTTTTCCTCACAAAACAAGCGGCAAGGCTGAGCCTCAGTGACAGAGTGAGAGCGCCGTCCCCTCAGACACAAACAAAGGCTTTGGGTACAGGTTCACAGATCTCATCCATTTACACAACAGATGCTCTTATGCGTCTAGATGTGTCGACGATGAGCCGCATCAGCTAAAACTATCAAGGACTCACCAACGGTATAAGCACCTCTAAAGAGGGACATTTGGATGATAGGAAATATGGAGGAACATCATGAATGTCTCCAATTATTTCCATTGTAGAACAGGCACCTATCTGTTAATAAAGTAGTATTACAAAAATTCATTGAATAAGGACTGTTAATTGACTTTATTAAAGCAAAACAGACGATCAGTTGTGTCCGACTTCACATCAGCACAGATCATTGTGAAACATGAACAGCCAACTCAGAGTCTTACCTTTATTTGATTGTTTTGCTCTGATTGGTTGTTGCTGGTTAATTTAAGTCAATTAATAAGAGAGTTGGATTATCAAGTTTGGGTTTGGTCAAAAATTAGCAAAATAAGAGAACAGCATTTATGTATAAGTGCCATCTTTATATAAAAAGGCTAAAGGCAATTTTTTATTTTTAACCATTGGGGAGCCTGAGAATCGTAATGCCCCTTAAAACAATCTTATCCAACACGTTTTCTTTGGCTTGGCCTTATATCAGGCATGTGTTTTACTTATTTATCTATTTATCTATCTATTACAGGGACAATGCATATTAATAACATTGCTGTCAATATGCCAGAGTTAGCCAGAAGGCTATATTTCATCTGTAATCCCTAAACAGATGGTAGAAGTCACCCTAAAACCAAAACAAGACCAAAAACTGCATCCTTATATCAACAATATGACAAATAACAATATTAGGATAAAATAATACAAAGTATTTAAAAACAAAAAATACTGTGTTTTAGCAATTTTGACAGCAATGATAAGCATTTTTTTTAGTATCCAGAAATGTCTTTGTTTATTATAGAGGGATTGCAAAGGTTGCAGAATTGAAACATTAACTTGAGACCAAAATCCTTGAATGCATGCATATTTTTGATGCTTGTAAAGACATTTAATAGCAAATATGTTGGAATTTATTGAGATTTCAATCATCATCAGAAATCTGATTACGGATAATTTTAAAGCGTCATTTGAAAGACAATTCTGACTTAATTTGGATCCCAAGATATTTATAGTCAGATGCAATCTGAAACCTTCCTCCTGAAACAAAAACATGGGCGTTACTGCAGGTACTGTTGGATTTTGTGACAATTTAACACGTTGAGAAAAAAACTTAAGATCTATGTTTTGACTTAATCTCCAACTTCATAGTCGGATTTTTTAAATACACAACAAAGATACAAGGGAACAAAAAACTAATCACTAGGTTGTGATGTTAAGAGATTTCTTAAAATGCTAAAGAGTTAGTTAAAAGAAAAAAACGACCAAAACAGTAGATTAGTATTAAATAGAAGCAGGTAACAAATGGAGAAAATGTAAAAGACAGAAAGAAGAGTTAGTTTGGGGCTTTTAAAACAGAGGAGACAGAAGCAAGCAGGGAAAACAGGCTGGATATGATTGGAGGGCTGAACATCACTGGGTTCACACAGGATCTCTGCATGGAGAGTAGAGGGAGCTAAAGTGAATGAACGCTATAAATTAAAAACAGGCAAGAATGGAATAAATTTATTCTCAGCAGGAGATTATCTCTTTTTTATTAATTTGTAAATCTTTAAATCAAGACCTTAGTTTTCCCTCAGTGAGTCAGAGAGCTTAACTGAATGCAAAAGGTTTTTTCTACTATTAAAACAAAAAAATAAAAAGGAAAGGAAACAGTTAATTACATTTTAAGAGTGAAGTTATAAAATTCACAAAACTTTTTTTTTGTGTGTGTGTTTCAGAATAGAAGTTCAGCTCTGTAAACAGAAATAATAAAAAAAAAAAACCCCAAAGCCATTAAGGACCAAATTATCATTCAATCTCTTAACATAATCTCCACATAAGCCAAATGAGGATGGCCTAAGATAGAACAGAATTTGTTTTGGGGTTAATGATTCATATTTGGACCTTCAATCATCTTCCAGAAGGTTTCAAGCATTCTTACAAATCCCCTCAACATAGAGCAATTATCTTATTGTTTATTCTTATTATGAAAAACAAAAAAGTGAAAAGTCGTTTCCTGATAATTAAAATCTCAAACTGGGGAAGTTTGCAGATAATTATCACTTTTACTACGTTACTACTTCTCCATTGTTGGTTCCTGCAGATCACCAAGAAAGACTAACAATTTACATTTCATTGTTTTATTCAAATGCATTTAATGCATATAGAAAAACAACAACAATCTAAGTTTATCAATTTAAAATTGAATTAATCATTACATTTCATCTTAGCAATATACACATTCCCATTAGGCCAGATGGAAGAACATGCTCCTTCACAAGCGTGTTAATTATTTCTTGCAGGAGCAGATAAAAACCCTTCTGGTAATCACACAAATACTGTTCTATATTAGTTACATAGGATGGACAACTGCACCTCTAGATGGATATTCTCAAAGAAGTAGAACAAATTTTCTAAAAATAAAAAAAATAAAAATTATATAATGCCTCATTTTTATAAAGCACAGATGATTAGATCCAGTAATTTCCTGAACAGTCGTTCTGTTGCACTTTCCTGAGGAAATAAACTGACCTTTGACATCGGAAAAATGATCTCATGACAGCTCATCACATCCATCAGAGCCCATAGAACTGCCCAGCATGCTCCCTGGGCAACGTTGTCAGCAAACCTCTCTTATTTAAATGTCAGTGTGAGGTAGCGTTTGTGCTAATAGCTCTGATAATCACTGTGCTCCACTTAAAGCTGGCCACATTAAAGCCCTCTGGGAACACCACTGAAGCCCAAACAGAAAGCCTATTTTCTGCTTGGTTAGTTCTGGGAACTTCTGAAAGCACCTTAGAAGAAACACCCGTACAGTTCACAGGGTTCACGTGCTTCATTTCAACTTTAAAGACTGTAATACCTACTGACAGCTCCAAGCTAGAAACCATAAAAAAGTTAACATTTTAGAAAAGCTTGAAGTGAGTGTGAGCTGTTTTCCTAAAGGATCCCTTCCCTCTGTGTAAAGAGAAAAGTAGCTAAAAGGGGGGCTAAAGTTAACCTACCTGTACTACAGATACACATCAAAACCACAAAAGAACATATTCACCAGGGAGCCACACTAGATCTGCATTAAAGGGAAACACAGTTTTTTTTTTACATAGGCCCCTTGATTTTATGTTATTACATCATGTTCTTCTCACCCATATGAGTTTTGTGTCATTTGGAGCTGTTCTGAAGATATTCCGTTAGGCTATATCCAAGTAATGTCTTCCTATGGGTAACGAGTTGAAGGAACAACCTAAACTGTTCATAATTTATCATTTATGGTACGCCAGCATTCATAACATGTAGGCAAATCACTGTCCCCCAGACATCCGGGGTTATATTTTTGATATTTATATCTTTTAAAAACAAGCGGAGTGTTTATGACGTCATCTGCGCACTGGACTGGAGTTGTGACAGGCAGCCCGGGCCACAGGCAGCTACGCTCTACCCCTTCTATTCATTCAGTTAGCTAATCTGAATCGTTTAATTCCATTTCGAGAGCGAGATCATCTGTGGTAGGAGCACTAGACATCTTCCAGGCATGTGAGTAAAACTAGCAGCAGTTCAGCGGACAGAATGGATGAACGGCACGTGTGTATGATGTCATCCGCGCACGCCGGCTACCTTTCATTCTTTGGTGTTAAAAAAAATGTAAAATGTCTGACCGCAGACAGTGCCACACAAGAGGCCTCTGATTGGTCAAATCTACATCCGCTCTACACTATGTGTATTTCCTGTTTGGTACCTTGCCGGGTTGTTTTGTTTGCATGACCGCCATTGTGGAAAAGGACTCCTAAAGTTGGACCAGATAGAAGAGCGAGGTGTGTGAGAACGCAGGGACCCTTTTTCCACCTGGATCCCTGATCTTTTTCGCCCTCATGTCCCTCCGTTGTTGCACAAACTTGTCCCAACTTCCTCACCGCCTCGGCCGTATCTAGACCCACAGCTAGTTCCTGATTGTCCCTCTTGCGTTGTGGCGGGGAATAACATAGCGCAGACCACGCTTCAATATAGGGCATAAATCAAAAATATCTGCAACAAGCTCACTGCGACACACTGCTGGGGGAGGATAATCAGCACTTTACTATATTTGGGCAAAAATGGCCGTTCCCAGACTCAGTGATCGTGCCAAAAATTTATTTTTTTATTTTTTTGCTGATTAATGCCAAATTCATTAAATCATTACGAATGTATTAGTTTTAGGTATAGATGATGATCCATTGATTATTCCTTGCTCACCAGACTTTTCCTTTAACATGACTATAAACTATAAAAAGCAACATGGAGCATAAAAAAAGCTAATTAAAAGTTAAAACACAAACATATAACCATATTAAAGCAGGTAAATTTACAAATGTATTAATAATCTGAGATCCAATTCTATCAAGGTTAAAACTTTCCCTATTTTGTCTAACAAATAACAACTAAACAGTAAACTGTTTCTAGCATTACTGACTAATTACAGAAATGAGGATCTGGGAGAAAAGTAAACACTCATTCTAAAAATACAGTGATATTTTTGGAATAATCCACTTAAGTAAATCATATTACTTAAACCCATTTTGGTCGTTTTGTCTGCTGCCTTGACCATTATGCAAAACAAAATAAAAACACCACAGTCTGTCACTTTAGCTTATAGACATAACCACTCAGTTCCTGCCAACACAGGACCAAGTGCTGTGCCAGCTGTGCCATATGACCCTGATGCACATTTCGCATCATACACCCTCCTACCTATTATTATTATACACCACAGACTGTAATTGAGGCCTCCCCTGCTGTGTGTGAGAACTTTCTTCACTACTTTATTGATAAAGTCACTTCTACCAGAGCACTTATTTCACCTCCTGCTTCTGATCCTTCGGTGTTTGTCCCCTGCTCTGCTGTGTTTGACATGTTTGAGCCTGTGACCCTGCCTTTTGTGCAGGAGATTGTGGGTCACTTGAAGCCTTCAGGGTCTCCAGATGATACTGTCCCACCCCGATTTTTTAAGGAGGTTTTTCCCACTATCGGGCCATTGTGTCTCACAGTTATTAATAGCAGTCTGTCCTCTGGAGTAGTCCCTTTAAATCTAAAACATGCAGTCGTGCAGCCTTTATTAAAAAAAACTGGGCTGGATCCTACTGTTCTGTCGAATTTTAGGCCTATCTCTAAGTTGCCTTTCTTCTCAAAAATCTTAGAGAAGATTGTTTATTCTCAGCTCATGGACTTTTTAAATGAACAAAATGTTCTTGAGATTTTCCAATCTGGTTTTAAAACATTGCACAGCACAGAATCAGCGCTTTTAAGAGTTTTTAATGACATCTTTTTAGCTACTGACTCTGGACACTGTGTTGTCCTTGTACTTTTAGATTTGAATGCAGCATTTGATACAGTGGACCATGAAATCCTGATTGCTCGTTTGGAGCAGTGGGTGGGCATCAGGGGCTTAGCACTGGAATGGTTCATGTCCTACCTGTCACATCGGACTTTCTGTATCAGCCTTGATGACTCTGTGTCCTCCACTGCTCCTCTCTCATGTGGGGTCCCACAGGGCTCCGTGCTTGGCCCTCTTTTATTTTCTCTCTATCTACTCCCACTTGGCTCCATTCTCAGGAAGCATGGCATTTCCTTTCACTGTTATGCTGATGACAGCCAGATGTATGTCCCCCTCAAAAAGGCTGATTCCTACTCTTTTGAACCACTGTTAAAGTGTTTACATGACCTTAAAGCTTGGATGTCTTTAAATTTTCTAAATTTTAATGAAGAAAAGACAGAAGTCATGGTCTTTGGTGGCACATCTGTGACCCCCCCTAGTTGATCTCGGTTCTCTAGCGCAATATTGTAAACCGATTGTAAGAAATCTCGGGGTAAAAGTGGACTCAGACCTTAAATTTGACAGCCAGATAAAAGCTGTAGTGAAATCTAGCTTTTTCCAGCTAAGGCAGCTGGCAAAGATCAAACCAGTCCTTCAGAGACGGCACTTTGAGACAGTAATCCACGCCTTTGTGACCACTCGGCTGGATTACTGTAATGCACTTTATGTGGGGATTGCTGGGTCCTCAATTGCTCGTCTTCAACTGGTTCAAAATGCTGCTGCACGTCTTTTAACTGGCACACGCAAGTACGAGCACATTTCACCTATTTTAGCTTCACTCCACTGGCTGCCCATCCATTTTAGGATTCATTTTAAAATTATTTTATCTACTTTTAAAGCCTTGAATGGCCTTGCCCCAATTTACCTCTCTGAGCTTCTGGACCCCTACACTCCCAGCCGATCTCTCAGGTCAGCTGATCAGCTGCTCCTGACGGTGCCTAAAGCAAGGCTTAAGCTCAGAGGGGATCGAGCGTTTTCTGTTGCAGCTCCAAAACTCTGGAATGCATTGCCGCTGCACATTAGACAGGCCACCTCTCTGTCTCATTTTAAAACTCTTCTTAAAACCCACCTCTTTTCTTTGGCTTTTAACACCATGTAGAGTGTTGATTTTATGTACACATGTTGATTTTATGTACACATGTTGATTTTATGTTTACACATGCATATTTTTATCCTGTGCGGGCAGTGCTTTTATTTTATTTTATTTACTTTTATTTATTTTATTTTTTTGTGCAGCACTTTGGAAACCTTGTGTTTATTTAAACCGTGCTATATAAATAAAGTGGATTGGATTGGATTGGATTGGATTATTCATTCTATCATAACACTCGACCACAGGCACTAGGAAAACACAGATATGTATTTATAGCAGCAAATAAGGTTACAATCTGGGGTTGGAGGGCTATTTTTGTCCGAGTAAGACAACGAGCGAGACAACTTGTGGAAAATGATGAGCCATGTTGAATGTTGGACTGGAAAAAGGGTCAATCTGATTTGAAAACTGCTATTTTTACTCCTATAATCTAACTATGACATCCTTATCATCACAGCTTCCTAAACAAATAGTATAATGTAATATAAATGATGATTACTGTTCCATCTCTTTGAAGCAGCAAATCGAATGCTCGACTGACACTCCAATACCTCCCCTACAGCATCATCAACGTAAACCTGAACTTTGATCCATAAGAAATTATTTTTGGACACTAGAAGACAGATAAGTTGTTATAAATGTATAATCTGGAAGAGCTTTGGTGCAGCACATGTAGGAGAGTCAAGTAGTCATAAACCCTGCTAGATTTTTGCTCAGAGGTAAAACTCATGAATTGCAGATTAAAGCACTGAGCTGCTGCAGCAAGTGAATGTCACCAGAGAGCAGCGCAATAAGCAGCATTTTACATGACACTGTGGTGTGTGTCTGTGTGGAGGGAAGGGATCATGTATGTGGATATTGGGGGAAGTGGATAAGAGTAACATATGGTTAATTCATTCTGTTAATCCTGAAGTCTTTTCTGCGAAGGCTCCATGCTGTGCGTCGCCTGCATGTGTATGGATCAGGATTGGTGCAGTTACTGTAGATAGAAACCATTACTACAGTTAATGGTTTCTATCTACACACGAGATGCACAGTCCATTCTTTGTGTACAGCAGCAGTCTTTGTCGTAAACTAAAACAATGATTAAGATGAAGATGGTTTCCGCCTTTATTTTAGGAGAATTCTTTAGGCCAATATTGCTTTGTCTTCCTCTCTTTAAAACATAAAAACGAAGCAAAGGTTAGACAAATCTATATGTAAAGTAAAATAAACATTTACTAACAAAACAAAACATTAACAATGGAGAGAGCACGATGCAGGCCTCATTTGATATCAGGACATGGCTGCAGAATAACTTTAAGGACAGGTGAAAGCATACAGGCATGGGCCATTTCTGAAAAAAGTCAAACAAATGCTTAAATTAAGCCATAAATACATGTTCTCACTGTATTTGTTCATTTCTACCCACTAACGTCTTGTTAGCCCTTCCATTTGGTCTCCACTGGTTAGCTTTAGGCTGAAACATACCTCCGTCATCTGCTATATGAGCTACAGTCTATTTTATTCATTTTGTCATACTGCTGCTTGGAGCAATAATTCCCAAAGTCGGTGTCATAACCCCCCTTATGGTCCTTGATCAAGCGGTTGGATGTCTAGACATCAACTATAGAAATCAGACTAAACAATGAACATTTATTTTAAAGTGTTTAAAGATATTAGAGAATCACCTAAAAATGGATTAAAGCTTCTACATTGGCTTTGACACCGACTATAATATAATTATAATTGATTTTGTAGACATTTTTATATAAACCGATGGTTTGGGTCATGAGTCACTATTTTGTTGGTCAGATGCTGAAAAGATTGGGAACCTCTGTCTTAAATGCTCCTACAAAACACTGGACTGGGAAGTTTGAGTATCCATCCATTTTCCATCACGCTTTTCCCAAGGGGGGTCTCTGGTGCCCATCTCCCGCTGTCTGGAGATAGACAAACTCACACCTAAGGAGAATTTAGAGAAGCCAATGAACCGTCAGTCATGTTTTTGGACTATGGGAGGAAGCTGGAGTACCCGGAGAGAACCCACGCATGCTAAGGGAGGACATTCAAACTCCATGCAGAAAGACCCCGGGCCGTGAATCGAGCAACCTTACTGCTGTTGGCAGCAGTGCTACCCACTGTCCACTGCGCAACCCAAGTTTGAGAATTTACTGGTTAATGTTAAAGTTGTAGTCGCTGTTTAACAAACTCAAATAAGAACTTGGTTTTTTTTTTGTTTTTTTTTACTCTGAGCATCTACCTTGAGTAGGTACACAGTTTATTCAAGTGTTTTATTCATTGTCTATGTCAAAATCTGCCAGGCTTGATAATTAAATGCAGCAAAAATTCACAATATAAAAAATGTTGCCTAACTTAGCTGTGTTTTTCCAGACAATAATATGTAATATGGCCAGTTTACTTTGTGATTTACAACTTTAAGTTCTATTTTCCCCACAGTGGTTGTGTTTTAATTTGCCAATGTGCCTTTCTTTCTGTCAGACTTATCACATTCCCATAAATAGTTGCTAAGGATCATCCAAGATGGATCCAAGGTCAACCTTGGTAGGAACTACGCAAACACAGTCGCAGGGAATGCTAGCAGTCTGCCCAGTTGGATTCATTGAAACTAGGGCTGCAACAACGAATCGATAAAATCGATAAAAATCGACTTTTAAAAGCGTTGGTAACGAATTTCATCATCAATTAGTTGTGTCACGCGATTAATGCGTCATCCGCCGCCGTCGGCAGCTGCTGCCGTGGGGCGCCTCCCCCATCCCAACCCAGTTCTCACGCTCCCGCAGGAGTCCCTCTCAGCGCTGCAGTCAGAGCAGCAGGATGTTACCTTCAGCGTCCAGACTTCAAATGAAGCGCGCATGCGCCGGGATTGACGGCGAAAATTGATCACAATAATTAAAATACCCTGCGCTTTGTAAAGGGAAAAAAGTCCTAACATGCAACTTTTGTAAAAACAAATTAACATAACACGGAAGCACCACTGTTATGATGCAGCACCTGAAAAGAAAACACATTGGAGCCGTCGATGGCAGTGAAGAGAGCTGATCAGCAGGGTGAGCGACCATGTTTGTTTCGTTTTAAAGTGGGGAAACGCAACGTTAGTTTCTCAGGTAGCTCATCTGATGCTTTCCTTACCTTGTAAGTAGGTTACAGACAGTGATAAGGTTGGCTACTTATTTTACTTTTAATTATTTGAATTAGCTTAAGCAGCGTTTATATTTTCTTTATAAATAAATTAACTTGCAAATTATGAGGGCAAGGCTTTTAAAGTTTAAATCTTCTGCAAAGATAAAGTAAAGAAGATCCTGCAATTTATGGAAGTAAAGCAGAATAAAATCCAGCAAGATCAGTAATATGTCAATTAATTATATGCCACATTCCCATGTAAATATCTGTCTTTGGAGGATGTGTTTTTTACCACCCCTAGTTCTCTCATTTTTATTCCAAATACAATTTATAATTTGAATCACAGGGCTATTTTTATCTCTATGGTTAAGTATTTTCTCAAGTAGCAACTTTAACTGCTATACTTTCCTGTCTTAAAAGGCAGAACTCTTCTAGTCTAAAAAAAAACTCATTTGTTGCTTGTTTGTTCTGTCTAAAATGTTTATTTTGGAATAAAGAGGTTAATATAAAAAAATATTTTTTGTCCGATTCATCAATTAATCGAAAAAATAATCGGCCGATTCATCGATTTTTAAAATAATCGTTAGTTGCAGCCCTAATTGAAACCATTGCAGTCCAGACGTCTTCATATTATCCATTTATTATTTTGATCAGGTCCGGTGTGTCTCAGCCAATAAACTAAGCACATGTTGCAAACCTAGTTCCTCAACTACAGTTTGTGCTTATGGTCATTGTAGAGGAGGCAAAGATGCTGGTGCAAAATCCACAGTGAACTAAAACGCTGCTGAAACACATCTGTAACTTGGAAGTCTCCAATTGCTGCACTCTCACACATGCATCAACCCACCAAGTTGGTACACAGTTGGAAAGTTTGGACTGTTTGGACTAGGAGAGGTTTTCAAATAGTGTCAGTTTCACCAACGCTACATTAGGAAAGGGACAACTATCTACCAGAGAAGCTTGGCGAATATTTCCAAACATTGCTTTTTGTCAACAAGGCCAAAGACTTTAAAAGAGTATTTCATTAATGCAACATCCACTTAATATGATTTTGATAATTATAGTTTACACCATTAACATTCGAACCAATGCAATACCGTTAGCCAGTACCTGGGAATAGGCATCTGTACTCGACGGTACCCATGATAAACACAAGGCTTAGTTTCCTGGAGCAGACGATGCGGCTTTCTCACCCAAATCAATAACGGATGCCGAATGTAGCTGTAGCTCTGAGGCTGTAGAACACTGTGCAGTCTATAGCCTTGAGAAAAATCTTGCACTTAACCAGATGCCCCATCAGATTAGAAGTATTCCCAGTGCTGGCCTTGCACTTTATGTCACAACTATTGCAGAGAGCACAGTCTGCATTCCATTATGAAAAGTGGAGATTTACTCTTTAAGTGCTTTCTTTTACGCAGGCTTGCTTTGTTTACTGTAGCAGCAGTCGGTGACATCATCATAATCTTGAAGGTGCAATGCTCTGTTCATGGCTGGCATCAAAATTTGACCTCTCTTCGTTTACTTCTGTGTCAAATGGTACCATCTGATTTTATAAGGTACTCAGTAGTACTATTCCTGAGTAGAACTGCCCTAAAATCACACTTGGAACCTCCTCTAAGATTAGACATTAGTAGATAAATTATAGAAAAAAATTCAAGAAGAATTTAACAATGCAGAAAGTTATACCAGTCTAAATCATGACTATCATCTTCATGGAAAAAGATCTGCTTCTGCCTCACTTGCAGATAACTCAAATTTCCTAAGGAAGGATGCCACACTGTTAATCTTATAACATCTCTCAGGTGTGTCACCTTAAATAACGCTTCACTGTAGTTTCTCTGACAAAACGTGCAAACACTCTGCTATGTGCTATGTTTATTTCAGAATGAAACAGCATGTATCTTAGCTTGGGTTTTAAATTGTTAGTTTTTGAAAATTGCTTCAATTTGTAACCCAAGGCTCTGTAAACAGCATCATAATGAGATTCTCTGAAGGACACAACCCCTTTTATATTGGAATTTTAATTAAAACCTTACTTAAGGGAGGAACAATAATTACGCCCAGTTATGGTTTAAGCTTTGTTGACTGTGTGGATTAGAAAAATGCAAAGTAGAGTAAAAAGTGTTTTCAGCAGGGTTCCACTAACAGCAATTTGTAATGGTGCTTGATTTTTAATATTGCTGAGAAACATGACACACATAAAAAAGTTAAGATATTGAAATAATGCCCTCAGCGCCCTGATAAGCAAAATGAATGGGAGGAGTTTTAGGCAGAATAACAGACGAGCTAGCATAAGGAGAAAAAAGACAATGTGGCGCACAGTGTAAGGAAGAAAAGGTTTTCAAAATGTACCTCAGGAAAGAAAAGTACAGAAGACACCTAAACCCACAAAGACGTAATAGAACTCAAAGAAGAGGGTTGTTCTCCTCTCCTTTTCCCCTTCGGCTGTAGGGGACTGTAAATCCCCACGAAATTTGAGAGGACGTAAACAAGTCATTAGCCGGTTCCAGCGCTGAGAAAACTGGCACACACACACACACACACACACCTTTAATGAATTGGCACAAGATCTGTAAATGTGCAAAAATGCCAAGCAAGCATTTACACAAAACTACTGCAAGAATCAACATGAACAAAAATAACATATAACTCATGATATTAACCTGCATTTCGCTGTACAGTAGGTCATGTTAAGCAACTAAAAAAGAAGAAACTATTAACAATTTTAAATAGTCCCGAAATATAGTGGATTTGCCGAATTACAGCATCACAGACACACATCCTGATCCATCCTTTACTGCCACTACATAAAAATGTTCATTTGGGTAATTGTTCACATGCGTTCCAATTAGAAAATGAAGCTAAAAGCAAAGCATCTGTGTTATTTTAGAATGTCTATGCAAGACATTTTGATCAAGTGGTAAGCGAATGATGCAATAGCATACTTTGCATTTGCTACAAATAATTAAACAGCGTTTGTGAAAAACAAGCAAGGCAAATATCTTAACACATTCACATTATTAGTAGTATAAATTTAAAACCAAAATGTAGTGCATACATTATTTGTAAATGTATCTTTGAAAACAACAATCAATAAATGTATTGCTTCATTTCAAAGCCTGAAATTTTGCCTGAACTATCGAGCAATGAGACCCGTTAATAACAAAGTCCCCCACGTGCTAATGGACTATTCAGGCTTACATTCTACCTTCATTTATTCACACAGGACATTGCCTAACATAAAACAATCTCTGTTCATCCATTTACTCTCCAACTCTCACCCATCTCCTGTTATTTTATTCACCACTCCTTTATTTCCTTTCATCCCTTTCCTTGTCGCATCATTTTCCCATCAGTCGTCTGACAACCTCTTTTCAACTCAGTCTCATTTTGACACCCAGAATTTCCTCTCATCACGGTCACCGTGACTCCAGAAGATCTGGCTTCTCTAAGTTGTGATCATGTAAAAAAAAAATTCCTTTTGGTGCATTTCTTTTCTATATATTGTATAAATGTCTGTGTAGTAGGGCTGCAACAACGAATCGATAAAATCGATAAAAATCGACTTTTAAAAGCGTTGGCAACGAATTTCATCATCGATTAGTTGTGTCGTGCGATTAATGCGTCATCCGCCGCCGTCGTCATTGCCGTGGGGCGCCTCCCCCATCCCAACTCCGCTCCCGCAGGAGTCGCTCTCAGCGCTGCAGTCAGAGGATGTTTATCCTCAGCATCCAGACTGCAAATGAAGCGCGCATGCGCCGGGATTGACGGCGCAAATTGATCACAATAATTAAAATAGACTGCGCTTTGTAAAGCGAAAAAAGTCGTAACATGCAACTTTTGTAAAAACAAATGAACATGGCGCGGAAGCACCGCTGTTATGATGCAGCACCTGAAAAGGAAACACGTTGGAGCCTTTGATGGCAGTGAAGAGAGCTGATCAGCAGGGTGAGTGACCATGTTTGTTTCATTTTAAAGTAGCTCATCTGATGCTCTCCTTACCTTGTTAGTAGGTTACAGACAGTGATAAGGTTGGCTACTTATATTACTTTTAATTTCATTTGAATTAGCTTAGAATTAGCAAGATCAGTAATATGTCAATTAATTATATGCCACATTCCCATGTAAATATCTGTCTTTGGAGGATGTGTTTTTTACCATCCCTAGTTCTCTCATTTTTATTCCAAATACAATTTATAATTTGAATCACAGGGCTATTTTTATCTCTAGGGTTAAGTATTTTCTCAAGTAGCAACTTTAACTGCTATACTTTCCTGTCTTAAAAGGCAGAACTCTTCTAGTCTAAAAAAAAACTCATTTGTTGAAATGGGGGGGCCTATTGTTTGAGCCCCTGAGGGGCTTTTAAAAACAAAAATGTCTTTTTTTGCGCTTTATGAAACAAAGTACCCTATATTTTGTGGATGTACAGCTACATTTCTCATGTAAGATTGCGTAGTTTTAACACAAACATTTATTTTTCATATTGCACCAGTACAGTTAATGAGCAACCTGTACTTGTGTGCTTGTTTGTTCTGTCTAAAATGTTTATTTTGGAATAAAGAGGTTAGTATAAAAAATATTTTTTATCCGATTCATCGATTAATCGAATAAATAATCGGCCGATTCATCGATTTTTAAAATAATCGTTAGTTCCAGCCCTACTGTGTAGATAACTGTAAATATGGTCATTGCACTTTAATCATAGAAGGTACAAAAAAATTTGACTGCCGGACAAATATAGGTGTATGGAAACACACCTATAGGTCGGTCAATAGTCTAGCATTTAAAAGAAAATGTCTGAATTTGACAAGAGAATGTATGATACAAAATGCAAAAGAACAAAATAGACAACAATTTTATAACATGCACATAAAAAAAATACTTAAAAAAATAGGTAATTAACAAATAAAGTTGAAGATTATAAGGGACAATAAATAAATAAGATAATTATTACAAAGGCGAATAAAGAAGCTAATTAATTTTCGGACTATAAGCCGCGACTTTTTCCACATTTTTCGACCATGTGGCTTATGTGGCTTATCTATGGACTTTTACAGCTAACGGCCACTAGCGTAATACCTAAATCTATGGATTTTACCATCCACCATGTTGACCTCACATTTGCTTCAACACACAAGTACGGTAGCCGCGCGCGGGGGAATGCGCCGGTCCTCCGTAAGCAGACTTCTACCACGAGTGGTACGAGACAGAACGACAGCGAGAAAGACGGACATTAAACATAAAAAACCTGCGGCTTATAGTCCGGTGCAGCTTGTATATGTACAAATCATGCAATTTAGCTTCTGCGGCTTATATTCAGGTGCAGCTAATAGTCCAAAAATTATGGTATACATTTATGTCTCACTGTATAATTTTATTTTATTTCTAGAGCTGGTCCTCCATAATGATATACATAAGGTATGATAATTAAAAAATGTCACAATGTTTTCTCAATTTAAAGTAAAGACGAGCATCTCTATAGATGCGAGACGAATTCCTGTATGAAAGTTCAGCAAAACATTTGTAATACACTGTGATTCACCTAAAAGAAAAATCTAAACAACAGCTTGTCATTTCCTTTAGGGATTTAATTTTTTTAAATTGTAGAAAACAAGACTTTAATATATTGGCACAACTTTTAGGTTGTCCAAAGGAAAAATCTGGAATCAACTCTGCGTCAAAGAAAATTTAAAGTAGGGCTGGGCGATAATTCAATAACGATACATATCGATCGATAGACGAGTGGCGTGAAGAAAAAAAGAGAGTCGATAAAAGTTTGATAAAGAAACGCAGTTTTCCTTCCTTCTCATTGTAGCCTAGCATGTAGGTTTATGCTAGTCACTACTTCCTCCCAACCAATCGCAATCGCGGACCCAGGCACGCCGTCACAAAGCGCCGCCCTGTCAAACCACAACACAGAGCACATGAAGATGTTGCAGCTAGGAGAGGCAGAGGAAATTGTTCCAAAGAAGGGTTTTTGTAGTTCGGCAGTCTGGTAGTATTTCGGTCATGGCAAGTCGGACAAAAAACAAACCACAGTCATCTGTTAAATGTGTAGGGAACCAGTGAAAACGAGTCCATTTATTTATTTGTTATATTTATTTTGGTCACTTTTCTGGTCACTTTAGTTTATTCTTTGTCAGTATTTAATAACATAACCCAGGTCTCTTAAGTTATTTTTCTTTAAAACAATTCTGTTATGGTTAAAAAAGTTGGTTAAATAAAGATTTAATTGGAAGTCTGTGTTTGTGTTCTTTATTAAAATTAAATTATTTAGCAATATTATAAAAAGTCCAGGCAAAGCTGCACATAAAATATGGTTTCAAATCTTTTCAATAATTATCGATATCGATCAATATGCATTTTTTTTTATCGATAAGCTTTTTTTCTATATCGCCCAGCCCTAATTTAAAGCTGCTCAGATAGGGAATCTGCTCTCTGAAATACCCCTCAGATTAGGACTAACATCTCTGATGTAAAGCAGACAGTTCTCTCGTGATATCAGGATAAAGTGAGAATTTGTTTCTAATATTCATTTCATCATTTAATTTATTACTGATTATAAATAATTAGAACGCATGCCAATAGTTAACCGCATCCTTTAACGAGCTTAAGAGCTCTACAGAAACATTAATGGTCTTATGTGGTAATAAAAACAAGACCACAGTTTTTGATTCAGGCTTACCACAAAAAAAGATGCTCAAGCGCTAAGGTCACCTTACAAAGCGCTCTTCAGTCATTGATAAATTAAGCTAATTAGGTTACTCATGCAGATTGTTAAAGGTAGCCCGCTATTACAAAAAAACAAGGTTTGGTGAAAGGAACATTTCCTAAACAAGACTTTTACTTTAAATTTAAGCAAGTCTGTTTAAATTTGCCATGGATTTAAATTGTTGGCTTCTTTAGTTTAAAACAAACTCTGCTTTCTAGAGAACAGTCCTAAACTTCAAATGTCACCAAATCCCTTAATGCGTCCATTTCTCTGAGTAATTTCCTTATCTGGACATTAAATATTGGGCTGAGGCTTAAAGGCTTTTGATGTGTCTCTTTGTTTCTCTGTGTTTTGAACAGTTTTGCACCCTGTTGTTAGCAGAGCAGGACATGCTGAGGTAAAAGAAAACCTTTAAAAAGGTTCACGGAGGTTCAGTGAGAAACACATTGCCACAGTGTCTTTTTGTGTAAAAACTGTTATTGCGTGAATATAATGGGTCCGACAGAATACTCAAGATGGAAATCGTGTGTATTCAGGCTAGTGGCTCATATTGCACGTGCAACTTGAGAATGGACAAAGGTCAGGATGAGTGAATCCAGCTTTGATGTGAGAGTCCATAGCTGCATGCGAGTGTGATAAGAAGAGGCCCACTTACTGAACTATTTTTAGCCAGGCTAGGTGAACTTTCACTTCATCAATGAGGGCTAAGGATGATGTTCCTCCCCATCTCTCTTTAGCTCGTTATTTTCATCCCTTCTGTCAGTCTCAACATCTGAATTATTTTATGTTCCCGCCTCGATAAGCTAATTTTCTTCTAATAACTCTCTCAGTTTTAACAACCACTTATATGTATGAATATTACATGACAGGCAATATGGACTTTCAATGTGCTTGACACATATGGAGCAAGAAGCGACTGCGACAGATGATAATTACTGCCATCGCCGTGAAACTCAATGCGAAATTGATGCTAGCGGTTCCGAATCGCACTCTTGGGTCTCTATTCTGACAAAAATATTAAGAAAACTGATATTTTGACATTTTAAAGCAGACCCTGACACATAAAGCATCAAAGATGAAGAATCAGCAGATTTTACTGAAACCATATCATTCGAGAACACTGAGCATAGCTGTAAAGATATTTTCCTCCATACTGAAAGTGGTTGCAGACTGCAGTGTTTAGCAAATTCTACTCTAATTGGTATCACAATAATAGCTAATACAGTGAGCAGGTCAGAGCAGGTATTCATGAGGATGCACTGACAGGAGTGAGACGGGAGGCTGGTGGAGAAAAATAAAATACCACAAGGGAATAATGTAAAAGCTGGTTTATTCTAGACGTGTCCCAGAGGTAGGCATGGCGATTCACAGCCTTACGGGAATTTAGCATCCACGCACCGGCTTATTTCCCACCGTAAGCTTTTAGGGAAATTTGTAACCCAAAAATATGGTGGACGTGCAGCTCCTGTTAAAGATTTGCAAATCTGAACATCTACAGGCATCTTGTTATTTGGCCCGTAAATGTCACCACAATTAACAGACTGTGAACAAATCTAGTAAAAATAAAATCAGTCTCTTAAATGAAACAGAGAGGGATTGAAACTGTTGGAAACAACTGTGCTTTCTACTTCTACATGTAGCATGGTGTTGTAAGCTTGTAGTCAGTGCCCTGCTCTCTAGAGTCAGTCAGAATATTAGATACAGAACAGAAAAACCACTAGTATAAAATGCAGCAAACGCTGTCAGTACTGTTGCATGTGTCTCATTTTAACATGGAACGTAAATACAATGAGCATAGACCAGCTTCAACTCACCAAACATGCAACTATTGCCCCAATAACACTACCCCTCTAAAACCGATCCGTGCCGAGTTTCAATCAGTTAACCTTGCCGAGCTTGGTTCCTTACACATCACGCTTGCATGGTTCATCCTATCGGCGGTCCACGATACTACAGCTTTCAAGGCAGGAATAACGCAAACAAAAATGGCGGCGCCCATAACATTCTTGGTCTCTGCATCATCCCAGGTCGCACCACACTCTTTTCATGTCACTTATTGTTAACTGAGAAGACGTTTTAGTTGTTAACAGGTGTAGAAATCAGTAAATTGCAAAGACCGACACGCAGGAAAACACGCAAAATGAGTCAGCTTACTCTAAACGGGAGATAACGAGGTCTGCTCATGCGCTCTTCGTTATCAGAGAACTGAGCCACAGATGAACCGTGCCGAGCCCTACTGTTGAACTAGTACTAGATTTAGTGCGGTTCGGTTGTGTCTATCATGGTTCAGTTGCATACCATTTACACTCAACAGTTATCTTTGCTATTGTGCTCGGACCTTGATTAGACTTCATTAGACAGTGCATACAGAGTCCGTCTCAGTTTATGCACACTGTACACTTGAGTATGCAGTAGCTTTTATTTGGCGAGTTAAAAAATTTAATTAAACTGTCATATAGCAGGGGTGTGCTTTGGTGGCACAGTGGTTAGAGCACACGACCCATGTACGGAGGCCTTAGTCCTCGACGCGGCTGACCCGGATTTGAATCCGGCCTGTGGTCCTTTGCCACATTCTCTACCCCTCTCTCATACCCCCTTACTTGTCAGCCTACTGTCCAAAAAAACAAGCCACTAGTGCCGGAAACCTCTCCACCCGCAAAAAGAAAAAGGTCAAACAGCAGTGATTTTTTTCCCCCAGTGACCAGAAAAGGTGATCTTGTTCACTTTCCAGTTTACACCAGCTCTTAGATGCTGGTTTGAAAAACGTATCAACTTAAACTCAATGTTACCTGACCTTTCACAAATGCAAAACCGGTCTTTCAAAGATGTTTTTGATAAAAACTTATACAGCTTAGATAACATTTTTAATAGTCCCATATAATTTCCCCCACATTAACAATTCTGGCATTTGGGAGGGGAAACATTACATAACATAACATAAATCTGCCTCCAACTACAATCATAAACACATCAACCTGTTGCGCCTGTGCTCTGTCATTTTTATTATGTTAATATCAGGAAGGAACACTGGAAACGGAGTTTTGAATTACTCTTATTTGTATAAACACAAGGAGAGTCTGTCTAAAACCCCATGCATTATAACTAGTCACCTAACCCATATAAAATCTTTTATTTGGATTAGAGTTTATTCTCTATGAAAGCAAAGTAGTTCATATGCAAGACAAGTAAGTATTATGACAGTGTTTACATGCATTTGAGGTGCTGATCCATTAACAGCCCTCTGTGCTGGTCCGATCTGTATTTACTTTAAGAGTCTCTGCTGTCAACCCAATGCAGGTATGCAGGAGAACTACTACTGAACGCTCGTTAAAGGCCAATTCGCAGTCACAGTCGCAGGGACTTTGTGGCGTTACCACAGCAACCAAAACACAAGGGCTAATTATAGTTATAGCTGTAGACTCTTGGATACAAACTCATTCTTGGGCCCATTAACATAAACAATCACTGTGAGCAGCTGTGAATAATCCGGGTTCATAAAGGTGCTGTGAGGACCGAGGAGCAGATTAACAAAGCTGCACTCTCTGATGAAGAGCTGTGCCCATGTGAGTGCTGGAAAGCATCTCATACAGTAAGTGAAAGTAAGCCATATGTTCTCCTTGGTTTTACTTACGATATTTTTATTGAATTCATGTAAATAATTTCTTGTCACATTACATGTGCATTGGCCTTTTTAAGTTTACCTATAAACATGTTGATCCATTCAATATGACACATCTAAGTATGAATTATGTAATAGAGATGAAAATAGGTATGTTAATAGGATACTGAAAAAAAAAAAAAAAAACTTCTGTAAAAACACTTTGCTAATTTCTGATCTCTGGTTTTTGCAAAGCTGTGACCCTGCAGAGATTTTGAGCTGATTATATTTAGTGTTGCGCCGATGCCATTTTTTGGCCCCGATACTGATACCCGATACCTGGCTGTGCAGTATCGGCCGATACTGATACCATAATAATGTTAAATAATTGCCATCATGGCTTTATCAAGCTGCTGCCTACCTTTGTGAAGCAGGAAAAAATGTAATACAAAGTGAATCCAGTAGAACTTTTTATTGCCTAACATTATGGGTGACAATAGTTGAATAAACTTATGGCTCTCAAAATGGTATCGGTGCCCTATTTGTTGGTACTCGCCGATACCGATACCACCATTTTAGGACAGTATCGGGGGCCCCGTCCGATACTGGTATCGGTATCGGTGCAACACTAATTATATTACACATTATATCAGCACAGAATTTTTCAAGGCTTGTCGATACCAGGGGTGAGTATTGGCATGTGTGTTGTGCTACAATATTATCACAATATTGCAATATCACTGGTGCTGCACAGATACCGATACCAGTATCGGGCAGTGCCCCGATCCAGTACTAAAATGGTGGTATCAGTATTTCGCGAGTACCTACAAATAGCACACTGATACCATTTTGAGAGCCAAAAGTTTATTCAACTATAGTAACCCATTCCAGGTAGGAAATAAAAAGTTCTACCGGATTCACTTTGTTTAGTCTTTTTCCTGCTTCACAAAGGTAGGCAGCAGCTTGACAAAGCCATGATGGCAATTATTTTACATCCAAGTAGTATGAAGTTCTTCATATATACACACACACATCAATTTCAAACAGATGGTATCGGTATCGGCCTGTACTGCAAAGCCAGGTATCGGAGCCCAATAAAAACGGCATTGGAGCAAAACTAAATATTGTGATATTTTTCCCAGCTATCCAGATTAAATTTATAGATTAAAAAAGCAAGTGATTGATAATTTAGTTATTTTGGTATCCGTGTTGTTTGGGGTTTGGGTCAGTCCACATCTTCCACTGTGAAAGCCTCACCTACAGATATGGTGCTGCGCCGTTGCTTTAGGTTAAAATGTTTTGTTTGTTTCTCTAAAACGACACTGGGAACTGAAAGTCAATACTGTCATTTAAATTCAAGCAACACAAACTTTTAGCAGACCCCTTTGGAGCAGCAGATTGAGAAGTCATGGAGTACCTTGTGAAGAAAAGGAATTACCGTCTAAATAAGAACTCGTACATGGGAGAACCAAAAGTAGGTCTGATCAGGTAAGAGTGAGATCTGTTCTTTACCTAACAACAACCTTTCAAGGATAGCTGTCGTCTTTAAGATGAGTTCAGAAAGGAATAAGTGATGTTTTTGGGTCACAAGACTCATTGAGCGATGGATCTCAGCCTCTTTACATGGCTGAGTTTTTGAGAATGATAACCTGTACAGGGCATTTATATGAACCAAGTACTATGTATTGAAAATCTTTTGATATATATTTCAAATTGAACTAATGCTAGTATCAGAAGTTATACACTGTTGCTTTCAATTGAAACTAGGGGGGCAAGAAACACCATTTCCAGTAGCCTCTTACGCACAAAACTGTTTCCGGAGCTGGACAGATGCTAGCGCTAAACTTGTTATTTAAACATCTCTTTTAATTTTGGGGTTTATTGCTTTTTTTTCTTGTATCTTAATTTAAGGTATACCTTCCTGTGTATAGATTGTCTGTTTATGCGAGTTTTCTTTAAAGTCTTTCCTGTCTTTTGTAAAGCAATTTAAATTAGTCCAACAGAAACCATCTTGTTTGCCTTTCCTGACTGTACATAAGCTCTCAACCAATTCCATTCCCCTTAAACTCTTGCACTGCCACAATTTTCTCTCAACATTGGGGTGAAACAAAATTAGGCTGACAAAATGCTTTTAACTCAACATAAAATGGTTGGAAAAGAAATATAAGGCGGCTCTCTTGCATACACAAAGAAACTTGTAATTCAAAAATAAATAACCTGGAACCAAAGGAAAAGTAATTATGCTTTTCACAAAGCCCAATGAAATCTGGTTTATGCAGATGTTAGCCTTTCCCACTAGGAACTAAAGGTCCATGTGTGAGTTTGACTTTAGACACCTACATCTGTAAGCATTTAATGTGCTTCAATACCTTGGACAGCTACCATTTCCTCACAATGTGAAAGTGATTGCAGTCATGCATCACTTGCAGTGACAGCACATTAACTTCCTCTCACCTTTATTTACGCCACCATTCATATAACCATTGGCTTAAAATTAATGTATGCCTTGGAGGATACCGAACACCTACAAATCTAACACCATCAAATATTCATAAGGTGTTAAACGTTTTATCTTGATAATAACCCAGTACTTCTGCTAAGTGAAACATTCTGCTGCTCCCAATGACACCAAGAGCATCTGTGTCACCAATATGGCCCTTTATTAAACTGGGTAGTACCACTTGCTGGAGTTCACAAAGAATCAGCGGAAAGTTTGCAGTAGATTTGGCAAAGCAAATATACTGTGGATAAATCACTGATAATTAAAAATGACAGAACTTTGCACTGTGCATTTAATCCTGTCTAAATTAGACTAATATTCATCATAACTGAGACAGCTAAACAGCTGCCGGGGAAAGGCAGATGTAAAATGTACAGACCAAATATATATACGACTGTTTTGGATTTTTGTTTTTATTCCTGTCGAGACATGCCGCAGAGGTAAAAATAAAGCTTGTTTAATGTGTTATGAATTAAATTGTTTTGTTATTTACGTGAGCCTTTCCTGAGAAAGTATTTTACTGAACATTCAAACACAGAATTATGAACCTAAAGAGCACCGCTAACACAAAAGAAATGTACTTAAGAGTAAATTTTTCCTTCATAGACTCTGGAGATTTAAAATAAACAAAAAAAACAAAAACACATGAATCCTGTTTATTCTCTGACAAGCATCCCTCTGACAAACATTTTTTATTTTTCTTTGTTCAGGGCCTACAGAGATATAAGAGCTTTTATTTCTTGTAAAAATGAGCTGCACCACCTTCGATTTCTTACCCCACCTCACCTTTCCTGGCATTCTTTCTTTAGCTTTCAGGGGTTCAAGTTCACACATAAAATACATAAATTAACTTCAATCTAATCAAACTTCTGTGAAATCAAACTTTCCATTTAATAAGCAACAATGATTGACAATCATTTTCATATGCTGTTGTGCAAATGAAATAGACGACAGGTGGAAATCATTGGCAATTAGCAAAACACAATAAAGATGTGGTTCTAGTTCACACTGAGCACATGCATCAGACATGAGAGAGTGTGGAGACACCGTGAAGAGCGATCTGCTGCCTGCAACATGCTTCAGCATGACCAGTTTGGCAGTGTTGCGGGGGCATTTCTTTGGCTGGCCGCACGGCGCTCCATTTGCTTGCCAGAGGTAGCATGACCGCCATTAGGCACCGGGATACGATCCTCGGACCCTTTGTGAGACCATATGCTGGTGGGGCTGGCCCTAAGTTACTCCTTACGCAGGACAATGACTGCCCCATCCGTTCCCCAGACCGGAATCCAATCAACCACATCTGGAACATTACGCATCGATCCGTCCACAAACACCATGTTGTATCACAGGTTGTCCAGGAGTTGCTGGATGCTTTAGTTTAGGTCTGGGAGGAGCCCCGTCAGGAGAACATTGGTCCCCTCATCAGGAGCATGCCCAGGTGTTTCAGGGAGGTCATACAGGAACATGAAGGCCACTCAAAATACTCAGCCTCATTTAGACCCGTTTTAAAGTACACTACATCAAAGCTGGATCAGCCTCTAGTGGGGTTTTTTTTGGGTGACTCCAAATCCAGGCCCTTTTATTCCCTTTCATTTTGAGCAGTGTACAAATATTTCAAATTGATGCATTTCTTTAAAAGAAAATGTTTTCTTCTTAATTAAATGCATCAAATCAACTATTTATTCATATTTTTTTTCTAGGGATGCACGATATTGGGATTTTGGCCGATATCCAATATGCAGATATTTTAAAACTCGTGTAGCCGATAACCGATATCGAAACCGATACCGATGTTAAAGCTGGACAAAAATAAGTAATCATTGAAAATAGCAGTTTTGTTATCCATTTCTGACACTTTGAAAAATAATACACTCAAATATATTTTCATATGCTGATATCAAATAGATTTTTAAAAACGTGGTATCGATCTATTTTACTTTCAAAATCTCGTGAAATTTCATCTTTCTGTTACAAACTCTCGTGATATTTTGCAAATTCTTGTGAGATTTTGTTAGTAAAATAGATTGATACCGCGTCAATATATCAACATAAAAATATGGCAAAATTTCGATGACATATAGCAATATTTCATTAGTAAAAGAGATTGATATGGTGTTTTTAAATGGCAATATATCAGCATATGAAGATATTGTGATATTTTAATGTATCAATATTTTTTCCCTCGTCTTTAGAAGTTTTTAAGTCTGTAAAAAATAAGTTTTTGAGGAAGAAGGAGAAGTAGTTTTTTTTTTTTTTTTTTTTGTAGACTTTAGAAACTCGGAAGCTGATCAAATATCGGGTTAAATATCGGTGGGGTGGCCTATGTCAGATACTCAGTTTTAAGGCCGATACAGGCCGATACCGATAGAGGGCCGATTATATCGTGCATCCCTATTTTTTTTCTATTTTGACCCAAACAAAAATCAGAGCTAATCAAGGAGAATTCTCTGACTGACCCACAGGTGCATCATTTAACTGTTTCTGCTACATTATTGTATTTCAATCCATGGAGGAAAATCTTAGTCACATTATTTATATAATATATATAACAAAAGCAGCTTTCAAAGAAAGAAGAAGAAATGCCAAGAATGAGTCAGACCAACTTTTCTATTCAAAAGAACCTCTTTCAGCTGAAGCCACCATATCATCTGTACCATACCAGCTTTTTGAGTCACACAGACCTCCATTCCCACTGCCTGGGTAACAATCCTGAATACAGAGAATGAGAAAGCCTTAAACTGTTGGAGCATAGAAATGAGCTCAGTTGGCACTTCCTCAACATGGGGAACCAAAGCATGCCAAAATACCCCCTCTTTCTCTTTCATTCCTTTGGAAAAGCACAGAGCTTTTCCAGGAAGTAAAGAAGAACTTCTTTTAACCAGAGTTGCTGTTTGAAAGCCAATGCCGGTTGCTTTGTTAATGCAGATGGGAAAATGTCCAAGATGCAAGAAGGGATCTTTTGTGGTAGTTTGAACTATTTCTTTGTTGTTATTAGAAGTTAGTATTAATGTTTAAGATAATAGGAACACGCAGCAGGATTCTACAACCTTTTTTTTATAAAATAAGGAAGAAAAACACTTCCAGATGAGTCAGGAGGACAGTGAACTGTTAACACAGCTTCTATCACAAACTCAAATAAATTCATGTGCAGATCTGTCCTACCAAAGTAATAGAACAAGTGCTGCAGAGTCTGTATGACAAGCTGATACAGACTAGGGGTGTTATTGAAGCCGTTACGGGGTCTCTTACTTTCCCACCTCCAGAAAATCAATACAGCTCTCCTTATTGAGTGTCCGTTGCAGAAGCCCCCTCAGGGGAGATGACCACCAACGAGATAGAGAAAAATGGTCTGTGTGGCATGTTTTCTGCACACTGCCTTAGAGCAGAAAAACAATGGAAAAACAATCAGTCATGTTTGTGAATCTGCAGACAAGCTCTTCTGAAATACTGTTAAGCAACAGAGAAAGATGTCTCTGATGGTCGGGTTGAGTTAGTTGAGAATATGGATGAATAACCTGCTCCTTAAGAGAGTAAAAGTCATCTTGCAAGTTCCCGTACCCGTAAAAACGATAAATGGTTACAAAATAAATGGTTTCTCTAGAGGCAGACTTACTATTCGCTTATGAAAGTATGAGTTTGTAGCGAAAAGGCTGCTGCACTCTAGTTTACATTATATAATGTACAATACTACCCACTTCTACAGACAAGTGGTCCACAGAGCTGTGGCTGTTGGGTGCTCGGCTCGCAGTGCTATCTTCAAAAGATCTTCTCTTATGCTCTGATCTTGACTTTGTAACCTGAATTTAACCAAAAATATGTTTATCTTAGTGTGAGCAAAAAAGATTTATAATTATATTAAGGTTATCTAATTTGTTAGAAGTACAATTACTCATATAATTATACAAACATTCAACAGTGTTACAGTGCAGGCCTAAATGTATTTATTGTAAATAATACATTAACACTATGCTAAAGGTAAACACTGAATATATACTTGGGTAAGGAAATAATATATATATATATATATATATATATATATATATATATATATATATATATATATATATATATATATATATATATATATATATATATATATATATATATATATATATATATAGTGCATTGAAGGTTATGTCTGAAGTCCAACATATAAGATCTACGAAAAAGAAAACCACACAATAAGACCTGCATCCCATATTGACTTCAGCTACTATTTAAGGCCAGTCAGGCTGCTTTCTTCTGTTTTGTCAATAGGAGAAAAGAAGCTGACTCATGAGCTCCAACAGATGCTGCTACAGTATTATGACTGACTTTTATGCCTTCTGCCTGACTTCCCTTGACCCTCTGGCTATCTGTGTTTCTGTTGCCAAAGGGAAAACTAACCATGTTTCCATAACACCGCTGCTAAAATGCACCATTGATCCAAGGTCAGACCAAACACGCACATACAGCCAAGAGTCATCAAGAAAACAGCATTAAAAAAGTCCTGCTAGTTTTTTTTTTGTACAGCTAAATGTGCACATTTTATTACTTTTTTTTTTTTTAGACATAAATAACCTGTTCAGCGCCCTCATACTAGATCAAAGCATCTGAAGTAAGAAATCCAAGGATTTTGATCGTTTTTTTTTTTTGTAGCCAACTTCTGCCTTTCCAGAATTTCTAAAGGAGTTTGCATTTTCTGTAGCTTTTTTTATGTGAAACCAACGTAAAGTGACAAATTAGCCCCACTTATAACTGATTAATAGTTAATAAGCCCAAAAAGAAAAAGAAAAAAGTAAACAGGCAGCTTCAGTGAATTAGTGGAAGAACGATAAACGTAGACATAACCATTAAGACCCGATATGCACTGTTGTATGTCTGTGGACATCTTCTCAGACTGGAGGATGACCTCGACAGACAATTGTAAAATAATACAATATAATTGGTTCATTCACGTAAACCTGACAACAGCAAAACTAAATATATTCAATTAAAATGTTCCAGATGTCTGTAAAAAAAATGTACGGTAAATAATGGGACTTGGTTACTTTGAATGAGGCAGTGCAGATTTGTCCAGAGGTTTTGATGAGGTGAAGGAATTAAATGAGATTATTTCAAAAACCAATTACGTTGGATCCTAAGCTTTTTCATCTTGTTTATCTAGAAAGAAAGAAAAAAAAAACAAATTTTATTAAAATAAGCAGATCTTTCTGGAAATGGTTCTATTATAGGGATGCACGATATCAGGATTTTGGCCGATATCCGATATGCCGATATTTTAAAACTCATGTAGCCGATAACCGATATCGATACTGATGTTAAAGCTGGACAAAAATAAGTAGTCATTGAAAATAGCAGTTTTGTTATCCATTTCTGACACTTTGAAAAATAATAGACTCAAATATATTGATTTTTAAAAACGCGGTATGGATCTATTTTACTTTCAAAATCTCGTGAAATTTCATTGTTCTGTTACAAACTCTCATGATATTTTGCTAATTCTTGTGAGATTTAGTTAGTAAAATAGATCGATTCCGCGTCAATATATCAACACGTAAAAATATGGCAAAATTTTGTGAATTTTCAGGGGATTTCGTAGCATAACGATGACATATAGCAACATTTCATTAGTAAAAGAGATTGATATGGTGTTTTTAAATGGCAATATATTAGCATATGAAGATATTGTGATATTTTAATGTATCAATATTTTTTCCCTCGTCTTTAGAAGTTTTTAAGTCTGTAAAAAAGAAGTTTTTGAGGAAGAAGAAGAAGTAGTATTTTTTTTTCTTTCAGACTTTAGAAACCCAGAAGCTGATCAAATATCGGGTTAAATATCGGTGGGGTGGCCGATGTCCGATAATCAGTTTTAAGGCCGATACAGGCCGATAGCGATAGGGGGGCGATTATATCGTGCATCCCTATTCTATTATGTAACAAAAGCATGTATTGCACATTCATCGTAATGTAAAATCTTCAACAACAAAGATTTACATTTGTTAGAATCCCAAGAAGAGCAATTATTGCACACAAAACGCTTGTATGTAATGTTTTGGGGTTTCTAGCTGCAACTTTATCGTCCTTGCCAGTTTAATAAGTTGGTTTTAATTATTTTAGTTGTCTTGTTTACTTTTTATCAGTTACCAATTCTAGAACATTGTCAAAAGTAATGATAAAAAACACAAGAAAAACTATTTGGTGTGCATAAATTCTCTGTTCACATTTTTGATTACAAAGAGAGTGAAAATGTAAAACTACATAGAAGTATAAAACACCTTAATTACAATGTAATACATCTATTCAAAGAGAAACCATATTATATCCCCCTTAGTAAAAAAATTATTTATTTTCTAAGAGACCCAAAATGCACCCGTGTGTTGCACGCAGGCCAGCAAATTGCCAGCACTAATCCACTATGTCTAAGCAGATCCACTGGGGTCTTAGTCTGTGCAGAAACCGTGTCAGTACTCTAATCTCTTTTGATCTCTCCATTCACGATGTAAACCTCGCCACACGCTTCCTCATATTCTTTATGAATTCATCAACAGACACTTAAAAGCCTCACTGCAGCACACCTCAAATACTTATTTGACCTGCAGATTACCGATCAGAGCCCATCAAGGGAAAATTGGCCTATTCCAATCTCTGAAGAAATGGTGCATCTAATCAACCTACATCCCTGTTTAAATTCTTCCATAATTACACACTGTATGCCAAAAGAAGGAGGCTTTGTGCTGTAGAAAGTAAACTGGTCCTGACAAGGTCAGTGATTTTGTGAGGTTACAAAAACAACACACAAACATAGAGGAAGTCTGCCAAGACCCTGAAAAATGTGGCTTCTCTTTTCTATCCAAGCTCTGAAAGGAGTCTTTTATATAAACTTATGCGTGTAAAACAGATCCTTCAAACATCTGAAGGAGTGTATAGGAAGTCAAATGTGTTATATCTGTTCCACTTCTTAAAAAAAACCATAATCAGTCTGAAATGATGACCCAACAAATCTGTATGGAAGTCACTTCCTTCAACTCCATCAAAGCGTTGTCGCCCTAAAGGCAGCCCCATGTACATCGTCTGTGTGTCCAAATCAGAACTGACTTTCCATGACGCGGAGCCAGTTTGTGGCTTCATAAATCTGATAATTAATTTAAACAGCACATCTAGGCCTCGTGCACACTTTAACAGTTTGATGCTGTGTGACCGCGGCCTGATAACAAAAAGACACGAGCAGACCATTACTGTTGAATGCACATTTTTTTCACCAGTGTTTCAAACAGGGCAGATCGGAGTCGTTTTTCTTCTATCAGCATAATAGGAGACTAAAATTATTTCAGAAATTCTAACCACCTTTGAAACTCCTCCTCGCCTTTACACTGAGCAGCAGAATCCATAACAATAAAAGGCTAAAGAGAACTCTACGTTCCGGCTGAGAAGAAGAGTTCCACCCTCTGGATCGGATCCCACTTCCCCGGCAAGCTGCTTACGTCATTCTTCTGCAGTCACCCTGGCTCATGTGCTTTTCATCAACACCCATAACCACAGCCATCCCCAAAACATAGGCAGCCCAGTTAGAAACTGTAACAAACACCATTAATCAATGAATGTGACAACTAGATATGCAAGTAAGGAATGTCTTACCTAGTATCATATGAAAAGAATGAAAACAAAGGCAGATTAATTTGCTAATTCTTGCATCAGTTCTGATTGTGTTGCAGAATAAATTCTTACATCAGCCTTTGGGGATTATAGTTCAACGTACATTTGTCAAGCACCAAGAGTTTGACTTCAGATTTCACACTTAGTGGGATTAATTTCCCTCTGCAGCAAAACGAGGACATTTAAATGGACAGCAGCTCCTAAAAGTCTGCACACTGGTCCGGGCTCCCTCCCTCTAGCTTCAAAGCCGGGTTAAGGTCAAATCAGACCAGCAATCATTCTATTCTACCCCTCTCTGCCCTCTCCACAACCTCCATCAACCATTTTGCATTGACCAAACTATCTGCATAGTTTATTCTTACCCAGCATGCAAGAGAATGCAGCTTTGGCCATCTGGTATTGGTTTTCTGCAACTATGTGCAGTGACATCAGAAGAGGGGCAGAGGAGAAGGAAGTTGGAGGAAGAAAATGTTTGCAGTCCAGCAGAAGTGAAACGGAGCTCCATCCAATTAAGTGACCAGTTAAAACATTCCTGCCTCCCAGACACGTCTATGGCTCGGTCCTACCGTTCTGCCTTTAGTGTCCAGATAAACTGGGACCACTTTGCAATACCAGCACCAAGGCAACTATTGTGCAGCACGAAGAGGCCTACAGGTTAAATTCAACATAGCCTTTCATAAGACAGATTAAACAGGAAACTGATGTCTTAAAGAGAGAAACAAACATTCATCTTGCATATAAAGATCCATTTGAATGTTGAATATAACTTGTTGGCAATTAATACTAAAGTAAAAGGATTACAGAAGCTTCTTACATAATAAAGAAAGTGCAACACTGCCCAATATAAAATATATCTAAAAATGAATAACAACTTTAAAAAAAAAAAAAGCTCTCCATTATAAGTAGTGTTGCGCCGATGCCATTTTTTGGCCCCGATACCGATACCTGGCTGTGCATTATCGGCCGATACCGATACCATAATAATATAAAATAATTGCCATCATGGCTTTGTCAAGCTGCTTCCTACCTTTTTGAAGCAGGAAAAAATCCAATACAAAGTGAATCCAGTATAATAAAAATAAAAAATTTTTATTCCCTACCAGGAGTGGGTGACAATAGTTGAATAAACTTATGGCTCTCAAAATGGTATCGGTGCCTTATTTGTTGGTACTCGCCGATACCGATACCACCATTTTAGGGCAGTATCGGCACCCTGTCCGATACTGGTATCGGTATTGGTGCAACACTAATTATAAGCTACAGTCAGCAATAGGTAGGACCTTCGCTGGCAGTAAAGCCACAATATACTTAATAAGCAGATTTGAAGCAATCAATGAGAGCAACAAGGGGCGCCTTTACTGAAATCTAAATGAAATGATCAATCCCTTTAATGCTTATGATGGTGCATGTTGCCAAAGCCCAGCCCCTCAGCGTAGCAATGAGCACAGGAAGAAAACACGGCTGTAAAGTAAACACTGGCCAGTACCAATACATTATGGGGTCAATAAAATCTTGCTTTATGCTAAGGCTTAAGGGTAAAAAGGAAATAAAAACATTTATATATTAAAGAAGCAAGTTAAGTGGTACTTTTACTAAGTCAAAGTACTAAAATAAAAGGTACTTATGTTTAACTGCAACTAACATTTGCCACAAGAAATAAATGACAGCAGTTAAAGCTTAAACATTAACGTCACCATTTAGAGCAGCTCCATCCTGCTTTTTAATCTTTATTTAAATTAAGCCAGTCTTACAACTAACGTGTTAATTAGTCATACCTTCCGATATTTATGCAATCTAGCCTCTTTAAGCAATTAATTTCAATTATTTGAATGGTATAATGCGATAACCTACCTAGTGAATGGGCAGTTTTTTAAAGTTTAATCACACAGTTCATGTACATATACAGACTACATACATTTCTCACTCTCTGTTGCAGAACTGTAAGTACACCACTACACAAACCAGAAAGCAATATAATACACCCTGGCTCCTCTTCCCCAAGTGAATTCAGGAATTTTTGGCAGAGGACTTTAAAAAGGGTCCTCTTCGGGAGGGAAGGGATGTGGGATGGGAGTGAGTCATAGAAACATAAATGCACGCACACCAAGAAAAGAAATGTGTGGGAAGTGATCAGTAGTGTGTTACCACAGTCCAAACCATACACTTGTGGGTCCCAAGGCAAAAACATGGTATATAAAGAAGAGATAAAGAAAGAAATGTGCACGGGGTAATCGATAGGGGATGAATAACGGCAGGGGTTGGTGACCCCATGCCGCCTGATGAAGCTTTGGAAAACACTTCTGAGCTGAAACCACAGAGACTTCAGTCACTGAAAAAAACAACAAGTCGTGCAAAGATTCACACACTTGGTTAAAATCTAGATTGTATCAATCTATTCTCTTCCTCTGCATGATCCAAATTGGTAGGTTTGTGCATCAGAGCCATTTGAAATCCAAACTGTGGTTTTAGTGCAACATTTGAGCATAAAATGTCAAACAATTGAATTAAGTTGAATATGTGTCCTGTAGAGGAGCAACAGATCTTTAAGAGCGCTCCACTTGTGAAGACCTCTTCAGGCCTATTTAAAGAGACGGCACATCTGTCTACTGTTTGCCTTTCCAGGGCTGTAAAACCTGGAAAGTGGCAGGAGGGTGAACCGTAAGGGAGGAGAGCGAAGTCAATCTTAGACTTGGACTGTTTACACTCATAGTATCAAAAGGAACCGGCAAGGACATCCAAAGAAACATTCCAGAAAGTGTTTTTACCTTTTCATCAGCTGATATACCTAAAATGGCAGCAGAAAACATCATGTCGTTGTCATAGAGACGCAATGAACACAAGTACACAAAGTAAGCATGTTAAAGATGTATCAAGCAAGTTCTTGGACTTTGCTGTGGCTGCTAAGAAAACATTAAAAACCTCCTTGGTTCAGCTATTATTAGCATAGAAATATTCTTAGTGCTTGACAGCAGGTTCAACAGAACTGCTGTACGTACTACGTTAACATCCTCTCATTAAGTTAGACTATTTTAAACAATGCTGACATGCACATGTTCTCTCTAAGAGCTAAAATTAACAGCACTGATGCAGCTTCTTTGTCTAATCTTGTATAATCATTTACCATTTTTATTAGGACAAAAAAACGACACAAAAAAACTTGAGGACCACAGAGCCAAACCAGCTAAATCACTTCAGTAGGTTCAGATCCAAAAGTTAAAAAAAAGAACACAGCTTGGTAAACATTATGAAAATAACATCCTTGGTTGTGACAGAGCTACAGGTTTTCTGGCATCTATTGTGGCTCATGTTGACTCTACAGTGGCATTTCTTCTGCCCCTCGGTAGGAAAGTTTGTTGGTATACATTGTATTGTATACATTGTTAACATTAAACTAAGGCGGGTCATATGGCTTAAAAATTGATCTCAGGTCAGTGGGTGTGTTCGCAGTATGGCGATTGAATATGGAGTGAATTTTCTGCCAAAACGTTACATACAAAAAAAGCAGGTTGCGCACACACAAAGCATGTTGCAAACACAGAAAGCATGTTTCATACATACAAATCTTAACACTCATGAATAAGCAAGTTGCACTCAAATCTTATTGTTCACAAATAAAACTTGTTTTTCAAACTGTCCTTAAACGTTGCAAACAAACAAAAATTTGTTCTACAAGCCGGACTCTAACGTCGGGGCTGTTGCCTTATTTGGTTCTGGCCTGTACTTTTGTCCCGCCCCGAAATTGACATACAGACCAGCCCACTGGTTCACTGGCCCAAGAACAAGAATAGAGGTAGATGTAAGACATTAGTTTATCTGCTTAGCCTACAGTTGGGTTTACTTCTACCAGAATAACAAAGCAGGCAGTTTCTCTATTGAAAATGAGCCAGAACCACGGGTGTAAATGCAGTGTTCCAGGTTGCACAGAGAAAGGGGAAAAATTTCAGTCTTCCCAAGGATCTGAAGACTCAACAGGCATGGATTATTTTTGTCTATCAGAAGATCCCTGCAAAGTTTGATGCTCAGCTGTTCATTTGCTCTAAGCATTTAACCAAAGACAGTTTTCAAAATCTTGAACAGTTCAAAGCGGGATTTGCTAAACTTCTTTTACTGAAACGAGGGGCTGTTCCGACCGTCAGGCCATCACAACCGCGAGCTGGAAGTATGATTCTGTCGATAAGCTGTTGAAAGCAACTGACTCCGCTGACTGGACCGGACCGGGCCCCAGCTGGGGACAAAGCGACCGAACCCGACCCGGTGACGGTATCTTAACGTGATAATTAAAAGCGAATGGAGGCACTCTTGGTCTGCCATAAAGGTATGCTCGGGAGCACGGGGCCGCCGTTGTCCAGGCTACCGTCACCAGGTTCAGTTGCTCCATCCCCCGCTGGCTCCCTGTTTCGACTACGTGCTGCACTGCAGTCGACAAAAATCCTGGACGATTTTGAAATTCCCCCTGGATTTTTTTAGGTATGAAAAGTTGGACATGTCCAAGAAAAAGAGGACGTCTGGTCACCCTACCATATCAACAATTTGATGTTTCAATGAGTGAGTGCTTGTTGCTATGATTGCTTTGCTCAGCAGCTTCGCTCGTTGTAAACCAACCAATCAGCGCACAGCTCATCTAAATATTCATGAGCATATAAAGGAAGAGAACCTGTCGTTTCATTCTAGGGCTTTTAACCAGGCTTGCACTAGGGCTTATAGAACAGAAAATATGTCATTTTCAGCCCAACCAATGTTACACACCCTATTCAGAGACCCTAAGGACCAGATACCCTATAGAATCATTCTATGACCCCTTTAATTTCCCTTTGGGAACAATATAATAGTGTTAAGATGAACGGTATCCAAATTGCATTCGGATCTGTGCAACCTCCACAAATGCTGCACTACTTTTACTGCAGCCTAGAGAGTCAGGTTGGCAAACTGCTTTTAGATTCTATAAAAACTGAATTGAATTGGCCAATGTAAATAAAATCATTAAACATGCAACAATAAGAAGTAAAAAGTGCTACTCTGAGATAGGTAGATGATTTCCATTATCTTTCCCCTTGTAATCTATATGCTCTGGGTCTATTTAGCTAATGATCGTGGGTCTAGCCAAACAGCTGCATCCTATTGTTTGAAATTCAACACATACAAACATTTTTCATTGAAATAGGTCGGATTCTTCCAAAAGAGAAACATGGTCATTTTATCTGAGACGTCCTCTATATATTCTTATCAGAAAATATTTTCTCCCTACAAAACTAATTTGCAAGCCCTTTTTCTGTAGAGACTGTTTTTGTCATCCTGGTCTGATAAGCGACTAAATCAAAAACATACATATTTACACCCCTCACCCAAGCACACAAAATATGACTGTTGGCTCCAGTAAGACAAAAGAAAAAGAAGTGTGGATGTGAAAGCAAACAGATGTTAGTGCACCAACTTTAAATCAATGTTTCAATTTTATCCAAAACTGGTGCATTGCAGAAAGACAGGTTTCACACACATACTACAACATTCAGGGCAGGCTAAGGGCGCACACTCTTATCAGATCTGGGGTCAATGGACTCAAACATCCCACTGCGCACAGAAGTCTAAGCTTGGAAAAATAAAGTTATTTTTATAAGTTTTATTTTATTAAAGACAAAAAACAGGCCCCCAAACAAGGTTTACAATCTTTAATTACTTATTCTATTAAGAGTTCTTCAATCATTCTTCTCATGATTGATTGCTTACATTAAAAACATAGAAAATGTTAGGATAAACCACTTCTCCAAACTGAATTTTCCAGACACTTGACATTTTGCTTTTGTAGCATTTTGACCTTTGAACATTTTTCAGTCATTTCTATGCCCAAACTAAAAGAGGCGTTCAGTCAGTTTAGCTCTGGGACATTGTGTCACATCAGAGAAGCAGCGTTATCAGATAACAGATAACAGGAAGGCTCTGTTTTATCCTCCTGGGTTTTCAATCTCTGTTTGTTATGTAATGTGCAGAAACTTGAAAAACTGGAAGCCATGTGGAAATCTACTTTAGAGAAAGGATTAAGGTTTAGTAGGGAGTAAATAGAGACAAATATTCACATTTTGTAATGATCACTGCAATAAACTTTTGAGAAGTATTTGTTCTGAATCTGTAAACTTTCAATTACAGACATGGCTACTGTTTCTCACACAGAGGTAACCTCTTCTGATATCAGTATCTGATAACGGCTGATAAAAAGGCAAAGGAAGCTCACAGGAAAACTATGACCAACTATTCTTTTATTTATTTTCTTAAAAAATATAAATAAGCTAAACACTATAATTGCAGCCTCCAGCCCCATTAATCACACTGTTTTAAACAGAATTAGACTTTTTCTTCTTTTAAATAGACAATTTTGAAAAAAAAAAATAAAGTTATTTTTAATAGAAAAATTGATTTAATAGTTGGGACTGAGTTCCCCCATTTTTTAGGAAATCAGAGAAAATAAATAATACAAAATTAGTTTCAATAA
The DNA here is from genome assembly GCA_030533445.1 of Cyprinodon diabolis. Lineage (NCBI taxonomy): Eukaryota > Metazoa > Chordata > Actinopteri > Cyprinodontiformes > Cyprinodontidae > Cyprinodon > Cyprinodon diabolis. The sequence goes on along the minus strand of CM060066.1, from coordinate 13,659,823 downwards.
TAGAATACGGTCATTAAAGATAAGACAGAAAATATAAAATAATCAATTCCACTCACATCGCCCTCCGGAAATATTTCAGTGTGATCTCTGCTTGCAACAGAGACACAAGATGGTTGTCATGGTTTCCCTGTTAAGTTAGTGCTTCCTATCTGAAGGTAAAGAAAAAGTAGTCTGAGAATAATTTCACATGTTTCGGAGCTTGTAAATATTTCCATGTCTTCTTTTTTTGCCATCCTGATATCTAGCAGCAATACTCTCTGGATTTTAACTCTTTAAAGAGTTCAGATTTATCATCAACCTTGATGATGTAACGATGCATGTTAAAGATTAATCCACCAATTGTACTTTCACAGCCCTATAAACTTCCCAAGGAAAATTTCTGAAGGCTGTTGTGGGCCTTTGGGATGGTCAGACAAAGCTACCATGTGGAGCATTAGCCCTGTATCATCCTGACTGACCAGGGACTCCAGTGTGATCTCTCTAGAAAATACCATCGATGTAATGTAAACTGTGAATATAACTGACAGCACAAGTCATCTAAAATGAATAGACGTGTCTATTAGTAGTTTTTAGCTCGTAAAGATTTTACCTCAGCTTTTTTACCCAATGCACAGAACAGCTTCCATGTGCAACTAAATCACATGCACACACTTCCTTTAGGTCGATACATCTAAGCTGGCATTTTTTCTCACTAATCCACCACATCGTGACACAAATTTGAACAGCTGACTCAGGTATCAGACACACAAGAAAACCTCACATATAGCAGTGAAGGGACTAAGCGAAGGGTAGGGAATGTCAGGCGACAAATGGAACTTTATCCAGTAACTGTCAGGATGCTTCCCTTCCCTGCATAACGGCACAGTTCCTCTCTGTCTCATTCGTCTTGTCGCTCTGCTGCCAGAGTGAGCGAATGCCATTAAGATAAGACAAAGTTTATTACAGTCATTGAGTAGGGTGATGATCAATTATCTCATCCAAATGAGAGTCCCCTCATTTTGTGTGACAGAGCGAATATTGACCTACACTGTAGGACAGGAGGTGCCCTTGAAATCCTTATTTGTGCAAAAAGTTAAAACTGTGGAATCTCTGATGTTTGAAAATAAAATATATTTGCTATCTGTGCTGAAAGAGCCGTTAAGACTGTTGTAATGTTTGTATCAAAAGAAAGTGAATCGTAGATAACAGGAAGGCTGAACTAGCTCAGCAAAGTTGATCAGCTGATCCATAACATGTTGGCTTGAAGGGGATTCTTTTATGTTATAATCAGTCGTAAATGCTTTATTGTGTCACCTTATAACATAAAATGCTAGAGTTTTAGCCATTTTATTAATAATAATAATAATAATAAAACTTTATTATTACTCAATGTTTTGCGTCAAAGTCATCCATTTATTTATTTATTTTTAATTATATGAATAGGGATCGGTTATATTCTACTCTGCCTGCATCTTTTCCAACAACATCTTTTATCCATGCCATCTGTGCTCAGTGCTGTTGCACATTAGGGGCTGTTGCAGGGACATGCCAAACAAATGCAAGCTGCTCCCGTAAACTCTCCATGGGGACAGACAGTAGCGAATGGAAAATCCTCATTTAAATAGGGTGGTCCACGCCACTTTTGCACCAGTTATCCATTGCACATCCAATCTACATAGATCACATATCCACCGATTACTAATGCAATTTTTAGTTTAAACTAGCACGCACTCCTGATCTTTGTAGATCAGGCCCCAACTATCTTACAGCTACAGGTTACCCAGTTGTGCTTTCTGTTTGCTGGTGAGAGTAGCATAGGTCTAATGACAAGAGTATGAAGCACGCAAAATAGGCAGGTTGTCTCACTTGTGTGGCGAGCGCAAGTATCACATTCAATATAACAAGTCTACATAGCACTGTCGGTGGGTCCTCAAGCATACAGGTTTCTCATATGTATGTGTAATTAAGGAACTAAATGCGTTTAAAAGCTCCATCTCTGAACATTATGCTCATAAAATGCAGAATGACAGCCTGATTTCACCTAAATTTGGACAACTTTCTGTGTGACTGGCTGTCAGGCTGAAACTGAAATGATGAATAATGAGATCTGAACTAGGATAAATGGTCATTAGCTGGTGGCAACTACCTAACTTCAATAGGATGCTAAGATAAAACATATAAGTGTTTGAAATTATTAGCTAGCTTTGCTGCACCGATGAGAAATGCATCAACTTATGCATCTGGCATGATGACAGGTGAACTGAACAATATTTTATCATAAAGAATTAGACTGAGTCATTTCAGTGAAACAATAGAAGGGACTTTATAATGCAAAATACCTCTGAGCCTCTCTCGACTACAGTGTTTATTAAGTAAATAGCTGTTTGCAGTAGGGCTGGGCGATAATTCAATAACGATATACAGTGGGGCAAAAAAGTATTTAGTCAGCCACCAATAGTGCAAGTTCTCCCACTTAAAAAGATGAAAGAGGCCGGTAATTTTCATCATAGATATACCTCAACTATGAGAGACAAAATGAAAAAAAAAAAAATCCAGAAAATCACATTGTCTGATTTTTAAAGAATTTATTTGCAAAACATGGTGGAAAATAAGTATTTGGTCAATAACAAAAGTTCATCTCAATACTTTGTTATATACCCTTTGTTGGCAATGACAGAGATCAAACGTTTTCTGTAAGTCTTCACAAGGTTTTCACACACTGTTGCTAGTATTTTGGCCCATTCCTCCATGCAGATCTCCTCTAGAGCAGTGATGTTCTGGGGCTGTCGCTGGGCAACACGGACTTTCAACTCCCTCCAAAGATTTTCTATGGGGTTGAGATCTGGAGACTGGCTAGGCCACTCCAGGACCTTGAAATGCTTCTTACGAAGCCACTCCTTCGTTACCCGGGTGGTGTGTTTGGGATCGTTGTCATGCTGAAAGACCCAGCCACGTTTCATCTTCAATGCCATTCCTGATGGAAGGAGGTTTTCACTCAAAATTTGACGATACATGGCCCCATTCATTCTTTCCTTCACACGGATCAGTCGTCCTGGTCCCTTAGCAGAAAAACAGCCCCAAAGCATGATGTTTCCACCCCCATGCTTCACTGTAGGTATTGTGTTCTTTGGATGCAACTCAGCGTTCTCTCTCCTCCAAACACGACGAGTAGAGTTTTTACCAAAAAGTTCTATTTTGGTTTCATCTGACCATATGATATTCTCCCAGTCATCGTCTGGATCATCCAAATGCTCTCTAGCAAACTTGAGACGGGCCTTGACATGTACTGGCTTAAGCAGGGGGACACGTCTGGCACTGCAGGATTTGAGTCCCTGGCGGCGTAGTGTGTTACTGATGGCAGCCTTTGTTACTTTGGTCCCAGCTCTCTGCAGGTCATTCACTAGGTCCCCCCGTGTGGTTCTGGGATTTTTATTCACCGTTCTTGTGATCATTTTGACCCCACGGGGTGAGATCTTGCGTGGAGCCCCAGATCAAGGAAGATTATCAGTGGTCTTGTATGTTTTCCATTTTCTAATAATTGATCCCACAGTTGATTTCTTCACACCAAACTGTTTACCTATTGCAGATTCAGACTTCCCAGCCTGGTGCAGGTCTATAATTTTGTTTCGGGTGTCCTTTCACAGCTCTCTAGTTTAGGCCATGGTGGAGTTTAGAGTGTGACTGTTTGAGGTTGTGGACAGGTGTCTTTTATACTGATAACGGGTTCAAACAGGTGCCATTAATGAAGGTAACGAGTGGAGGACAGAGGAGCCTCTTACAGAAGAAGTTACAGGTCTGTAAGAGCCAGAAATCTTGTTTGTTTGTAACTGACCAAATACTTATTTTCCACCATATTTTGCAAATAAATTCTTTAAAAATCAGACAATGTGATTTTCTGGATTTTTTTTTCTCATTTTGTCTCTCATAGTTGAGGTATATCTATGATGAAAATTACCGGCCTCTCTCATCTTTTTGAGTGGGAGAACTTGCACTATTGGTGGCTGACTAAATACTTTTTTGCCCCACTGTATATCGATCGATAGACGTGTGGCGCAATAGAAAAAAACAGTGTCGAGAAAAGTTCGATAAAAAACGCAGTTTTCCTTCCTTCTCATTGTAGCCTATCATGTAGGTTTATGCTAGTCACTACTTCCTCCCAACCAATCGCAATCGCGGACCCAGGCACGCCGTCACAAAGCGCCGCCCTCTCAAACCACAACACAGAGCACATGAAGATGTCGCAGCAAGGAGAGGAGGAGGAAATTGTTCCAAAGAAGGGTTTTTTAGTTCGCCAGTTTGGCAGTATTTCGGTCATGGCAAGTCGGACAAAAAACAAACCACAGTCATCTGAAAAATGTGTAGGGAGCCAGTGAAAACGAAGTCTGATAACACAACCAACTTTCTTTTTTTTTTTATCATCTCAGCCGCTCACACCCGCAGGAGTACGAGCTGTGCAGGCCCCGGCGCGGCTCTGTATCGCCTCCGAGGAATTTTCGAGAATTTCGGGAAAATATATATATAAAGTTCTGGGTAGTTTCCCATGTAGTTCTAACAATTGAGAGAAAAATGCTGAGGGGCCAGAAACTTCAAAGTAATAACTCAGGTTAAAGCAGGAAACTAGAATGGGGGCGGCGGCGGCGGGTGGGTCCATTTATTTGTTATATTTATTTTGGTCACTTTTTTGGTCTCTTTAGTTTATTCTTTGTCAGTATTTAATAACATAACTCAGGTCTCTTAAGTTATTTTTCTTTAAAACAATTCTGTTACGGTTAAAAAAGTTGGTTAAATAAAGATTTAATTGGAAGTCTGTGTTTGTGTTCTTTATTAAAATTAAATCATTTAGCAATATCATAAAATGTCCAGGCAGAGCTGCACATAAAATATGTTTTCAAATCTTTTCAATAATTATCGATATCGATCAATATGCATTTTTTTTTTTTATCAATAAGCTTTTTTTCTATATCGCCCAGCCCTAGTTTGCAGCTAAGAGCAAATTAGTGAAACTAAACATGCTATATGAGTTATGGTTTAAAAACCTCACTGTTTTGCTGACATGGGTTTAATAACCTCTATTCTAGTAGAGAATACGCTAAAATCATCTTTTAATCAAACTAAAGCCCCTAAAGAAACATGGATTTCCTGATGTGTTGGCCTACCACAATCAAACAAGTTGGACAAAAAGGTTATCAGAAAAACAAAGCTCCATGACATTTAAACTGCAACATGTGCAGCATTTCCCCTGATACAAATATAGATTCTGGACAACAATCTCTTGAAAACAAACGTTCTACAGAAATGCCAGCAGAGCCTGGTTATTTTGTTGATGTGTCTGAAGCTCAAAATGCAGACTAAACTCTGCAGACCTTCACTCCTCTTAGAAGTTCAGCTTTTACACACAAGGGCAGAAAGCATGTAAGGCAGGACTCCTCCGCTTCAGTATTTGACGGTTATCCTGAGGACAGCATCATCTAAAAACCACTACAATCCACCCCACTACCCCAGTAATGACAGGCATAGATGGCACCAGTTTCCATAGAAACAGAAGATGAGAATGAAGCGTTTTAGTGTAAAGCTATGTATAGCAGGACTATGTTTACATGTACTGGTTATGAACAGATAGCTCTGCACCTGTGTGTGGGCTGCAAGCATGGCAGAACAGCATGATGATGATGATGACCATAAAGATGATGGTTTAATCGTATTCTAAGCATAAAATCTGTGACACACAATTGGAGCAAAGCTTTACAAACTTTTGACATCCCATACAGAAAACAATAGCAATCATTCTTGTGGAGACATGGGAGCCGACGCACCCTGTCCGACATGACTTTGATTCTACAGACAGGAAAATAATTGCAAGAGCCGTTTACATTATAAGAGCTATTAAAGTGGCAATCGGAAAAAGGCATCTTAATTAATCCAGGGAAAGATGAAGCCTCCCTGACAGGATTTGTTTTAGTGAAGAAACAATTGACCTCATCTAACTCCATAAAAAGCAACTTTCATCTATACAAAGAACTATAAACCAGTTTTATGTAATGATACAAATCTAATTCTATTAAGAACCTGAATATTCAAAGTACATTAGATGCAAGACAACAATCTACAGAAAGGCGTCAAACATGTTGCTCTGTGTTTAATGAATCTAAGAGCTTCTTTTATGAATTAAATTACTAAAAACTGAAAGTAAATTGATCTACTTTTCCCGTTCTGGTTTTAAGTAAATCGAAATCCTTTTTACTGGATTGCAGTGTAATGACTAAGAACTACCATGAAAGCTGGTATGCATACCTCCACGTCCATTTGCAGGCTGTGAGAGTCTCTGAGGAGCCGAGGAAAGGACAGGTACCAGCTGATCAGGTTCAGCTTTTATGCATTTGCAGTGTGAGACTGCAGAGGTTGAGTTAGGACAAGCACTGAATAAAAAATAGAAATAACATTTGGGACACTTTTGCGGTATGTGTGCAAAGTCATTTACATGGAAGAAACCAGAGGATTACGAGCTGTTCCTACCATTACATTACCTCAGGATAACTTCTATCACCTAGTAACCGTGACAACGGGAAGACCAGAGCTATGAAACACAAAAAAGGGAGGCTGAACTTTTGTTCCATTTTGGTTTTTTATCTAATGTTTTATCTATGTTGCTGTTAAGATTAGAAAATCTCTAATATCTGATTTTCTCAATGAGAAAAATAGAAAACATTAGCTATCAGAGCTCATCTGACTGAAACACTGAAACAAACTGTGTTTAACATCCACTCATAGGTGAAAGCCAGCATTGGAATCAGTTCTCTTTGGAAATAATGGACCTCAAACGACTGGACATAATAATTACAGAGTTTTCTTACATTTGGCTTAAAAATGTTTGCATGCAAACGTATGTTGAAAATAAACCGGACTGAAGGTAATTCTCTGCCATGGGTTACAAATAATTACACACTGATCTAGAGATTATTTTGACATCAGTGTAACAGATCCCTGATAAGTGCTGCTGATATTGCTCTTTCATTCTCCTTAGACAAAATAAAAATGACACAATGATATCAAATATTAGACAAATACAAATTTAAAGAAATGGAGATGGCAGTAATGTCAGCGCTTGATTTGGTCTCAAGGCATCTCTGCTCAATGCAATAATAAATCAGAGAATGCTTGCACATATTAGCCGATATTGGATAAAAGTATCTGCCAGTTATTAGCCTGCTTTTTCATGTAATTAAATGTTTTTCACGTTCTTGTCCAGCAATCTTCCAGCTTATCCATCCGAGTTGAGGTGGGGCTGTTGCAATAGCAGTCTAAGGTGAAAGTTGAGGTACACCGTGGACAGGCTGCCAGTCTATCACAGTCTAATCGAATTAACCTCAATTTTTATATACTACATTCTCTCTCCCTTATTTGTAACTGCAAAAGGTGTCAGACACAACTTCACTCTGAGCGTGCTGATTGCATTGTTTATTATTCCTCCTCTGTCTGTGGAAAAACGTGGGCTTTAAAGTCGTAGGGAAGCGGCTGTTCCAACCGTTGCATTTCCAAATTCCCCCAAGTGGTGCACGACTTTACACGAGTGAATAAAGTGAATGTGATTGGTCGTTTATCAAGAGGGCGGGATTTTTGTGGCGGAAGATTCGCAAGCAAGTTTGGTTGTGGCCGGTGTCTCTGAAGCATCTTGCTAACCAGTTAGCAACTTAGTGCTAGTAGGTTTCCAATGGGATATTACATTGGGACCAAGTAGCACTAAATTGGTGACTTGGAAGAGGACACCAGGGCGGCAGAAGCTTGGTTTGGTGTAGAAGGCTTACAGCCGTACATGTTTGAGCCCTTGCCTCGCAACGCTGCCAGTTCTGTTAGCTCTACGCCTGCCAAAGACACAGACGTCCATCCCCATGAACACAGGGACGGAACTCAATGGGAAAGAAAATGATTCTTATTTGTTATTTTAACCGTTGCGTATATTAGCTGCGACATGAATCAAGATGCTATGACCGAAAAAATTTGATTGACAGATGACCCTTGATATATGATTGGCCAAATTTAGGTGTTCAGGCTGACATATAACTAACTGGCCTGCAAAAGATAACTACCAAAAAGACACAGATTTCAAGACAGGATTTTTTTTTTTTTATAAAGATTTTCTAAATTTTGGAACAGTATCGTCTTATAAAGAGTACATTTATATACATGTTTAAGCCAGAATGATTTGACATTTAAATATGACTTCCCTACGGCTTTAATGTACATTTTTCCATTACTGCCTTCAAAAACTCTTTAGACTTGATGTATGGAACATTACTGCATGATGTCTTTGCCTGAATGCTTGCTGTTTAAGAAAAATGCCTCAGGTAATATTATTCTTTACACAATCAAACCTACCCTGCGTTCATCTGCATGTCGCTTAAACAGACTTGCATTTCAGCATAGGCAGAGTGGTTTTGCAGTTGGTGTCATGTAAATTAAGCAATATCTTACTAAACTGATCTGATATTTGAGTTTTATTTATGCCTTGAAACATCCTAAAGGTTTATTCTGTGTTGCACAGTGTATTGTGTCACATTTTCTGTTGTTTTTCTCTGGTGTTGCTGCTTTCATTTGAACAATCCACTTTGAACAGCTGCAGTGGAAGAAAGGGTCAACTAATCAGCTCCTCAGCACATAACCCCACCCCATTAATATCCACAGACTGTCTGAAAGTTCTACCCCTGGACCAAGACCTGGGAAATGAAGGACCTGGGGAATTTATGTTACTTAGGGAAAACTGCACTGAAATCTAAAAAAAAGACTGTGCTGTTATGGCTAAGGCAAAGTTCAGAGCTCTTTGGGGTGGCTTTTATAAAAATGAATGTGATAAACTAAAGTTCATATCAATTTTGCCTTTACTCAGACTTAATTAGATTTGATCTAGATTTTATTTTTGCAGTCATCTGAAAAATACTTGCTTCTTCCAAACATAGCAGTTAATTTTTGGCTTCATTTGTGTTTTAATCAATGATGACTTGGTCAGTATAGCTCAGTAAAAAAAACAAATGACTTTCATCCTGATATTTAACTCTTCTGATAAAAGTTGGTGTATTTTTATTTCATTTCTCTGGTTCTAGCAGGAATATTAATATTATTATTCCTCAACATTTCCTAAAACAATGAACAGGTCGGGAGTATTTGGCAGCAGGTAGAAAACAATGGGATATGCCTGTGGTAGTTTAGGTAAATGCAGGTGTTACCCACAGATTCAGAACATATTAGAAAATGAAAAAGTTAATGCAACAAAGCTTGGTTTAACCTCAAGATTGTTGTAGAAACAAATTGATCTCTTAGTAAATGATACATTTTCTTGCAAGAAGTAAAATTGTAGCTAATGGTATATGATAATTATTAGTGTCGCACGATGCCATTTTTTGGCCCTGATACCAATACCCGATACCTGGCTGTGTAGTATTGGCCGATACCATCTGTTTGAAAGTGATGTGTGTGTGTATATATGAAGAACTGCATACTACTTGGATGTAAAATAATTTCCATCATGGCTTTGTCAAGCTGCTGCCTACTTTTGTGAAGCAGGAAAAAGACTAATACAAAGTGAATCCAGTAGAACTTTGTATTGCCTACCTGGAATGGGTGACAATAGTTCAACAAACTGTTGGATCTCAAAATGGTATCGGTGCCCTATTTGTCAGTACTCGCCGATACTGATACCACCATTTTAGTGCTGGATCGGGGCCCCGCCTGATCCTGGTATCGGTGCAACACTAATGATTATTGGAAGCATTTGTGGCCCTTGGGCAAAACCATGATGACCAGCATAAAGATAAGGATAAAAGTCTTCAATAAATATCATTTTCTTCAATCAATACTTGACTAAATAACACAACTCTATATTAAAAAAACGCTATTTCAGTTCCGTTTTGAAACTGCTGTCCTCGTCACCCAGAGCCCTAGCATCTATTTTACAATTTCAAGATTTAACACTTCACAAGCTTCTCGCTCTCGTGACAAAGCAAGAAAAGTTTAATTCTGCCCAGATGTTTTGGTTAATGTGATCTATTCTGACCTCTAAATGACTCGTACTTCTCAGGACACTAAGGAAACCAGAACAGGCCTAAACAGTTCGGTCAGTGGTAAACCCAAATCTTTTTTTGATCATTGAATGCTGACACTCTAATAGGTCACACTGAGAGCAGCACTGTGGGTTGGACTCTATTATTAAGTGAAGGAAAACCACTAGTTTACCATTTTCAGCCTCAGTCAAGGGTTTTATAATATACCTTATACAAGGCAGAGAATAAGAGGTGATAAAAAAATATTCTAAATTGTAGTCATTCATTCAATCAGAGAGAGGGGGGGGGAGCAAATGGCCATAAAAAATCTATGAAAAATGTTAAAATTCCAGGCTTCTGTAGGGCGAGTGGAAGCCTAGTGGTTAGAGCATAGAGCCTGGAATCCTGAGGTTCTGAGTTCGAGCTCCACTCCCACAGACTGCCACTCTGGGTCCCTAAGCAAGACCCTTAACCCCACACTGCTCCCTGGGCGCCGCACAATGGCAGCCCACTGCTTCCCAAGGGGATGGGTTAAATGCAGGGGTGTCAAACAGGTTCCAGAAAGGGCCGTGGGGCTGCAGGTTTTCTTTCCAACCAACCAATAGCACACCAGACTCCAGTCATGTCATCATGTTCAGATTGGACTCACTTGATGAGATGAATGGAGTCTGGTGTGCTATTGCTTGGTTGGAAAGAAAACCTGCAGTTTCGTTGCTCTCTATCTGAGGGGGGTGCAGAAACGACGAAAATGAAAAAATAGAAAAATGTAAAAAGGTGATAAATTCTATTTGCTAAATCTTTTGATTTATTTTTAGCATGCATTCAGTCATAGTGAGTCTGATTAACATAAACCAAAGCTAAACCTGCCTAAGTAGATGTAGACATATTCTCCTTTGCTTAGGAAACTGGAGGCAGTTTAGAAAAGGCATAAAAAAAAAAAAAACTGCTGTGCAAAGGCAGCAGTCAGGTAAACCAGTCGAAGACGTGTAATGGAAACAATTGTTGCTTTCTAAAGTCTTGTGATGAAGTTTTGGTTTCTCTAAAGCTTATGCACTTTGTGTAGAATAGGTTTTCCTGCTCCGCCACAAGGTTATTTCTCACCATTGAATCTGCGGCTGCGGATCGGATGAAGAAGAAACCAGGTTTCCTCAGTAACTTGGTGAGTAGCGAGTTCTCACCATCTGTCTGATAATATTTCCACCACTCTTATGTTCTTAAAAAAATAAATAAAAAACTGAAAAAACTGTGATAATTCTCGGTCAGAGCCAAACTCTCACACTTTGATGGATATTTTGCTCTCATCTTCTTCAGGGTTCCTTAAGAAATCTGAGATTGATTTTCACGAAAGAACAGCCCTTGGATAACCTAATTTTTACATATTTTCTGAATTTTTGTCAAAATTGATAACCAACTAGATTGAAATATATCAGTGGCAGCACCACGCTGGGATTTACCTTTCCTCAGATGGAACTAGCATTTTGGTTAAGTTGCATGAACCCAAACCGCTCCAGGAGTCTGTCAAACAGCTGAAGGTGAGGAGGGATTTTATTTAGCAGCTTTAACAGAGAATGAAGTAATGAAGAAACTGAACACTTATCCCCCATAGATCAACACTTGGTTGGACAGAAAGTTTGAGGTCACCTACAGAGGGCTGTCGAAATAAACCGTCTTCTTCACAGAATATATGTCAATTTGAAAGCAAAAATGATTTATCAAACTGACAGATTTATTGCCTATACTAGATATCGTCACCATTTTTAGACACGTTCTAAAAAAGTATAAAAAAGATAATTAACCCACAGACATTGCATGTCTCAAGAGGCTGCATAATAAGAACTATAGATCTCTACTTTCCTTTTATGCATCATCTACTGTTAACACTACAACAAGTTGAATATTGAAAACGAGAAGAGGTTGAACAGATGCTTTCTGTGTCGCTCTGGTCACGTTTCCTGTCAAAGCTGCTCAACCACAGCCTGCAAAACCCCTTCTGATAAACAAAAGAGAAATGCTGGCACTAGCCGTCGCTTAGCAGAGAGTCCTGTCAAGTGCTGTAAAAAGGTTATAAACCTTTTAACACAAACACAATTCAATTTCCTCTCATTCTCTCTTTGAGTTTTACAATGTTTAATTCTTCTGATTAAATAAACCGGCTAAAGTTAAAGGAGTTTTTAGGGGGGTTTCCTCAGCCAGACCTGCAGCCGCATTCAGACTGCGACTGCAGGTCTGAAAAGTCTTTTATCCCTCATGCTGTTCGTCAGCGAAGCAGAGATATGATCTAGGGGGGGTTGGGGGTTAAACATAAGGCTGTTTCATTCCAACACACAAACGCAAAGAGGATGTCGCGCTGAAAGTCTTTACTTTAAATATAAAACATAATAAATCTGCCCGTTAAGTGAAAATGGCAACAAAAAAAAAGACAAATTTAGCTTAAAGAAATACCTATAAATCAACAAGGAGGAGCCGGGATGACGGATTTAAAGGTGAACCAGACTAAAAGTGTCCCTGTTAGCACAGAGGAGGCATCACATATGGCCCTTATTTAATAAAACCTCCTTTTTTTCCTGGTAGCACAAAACTCAATACATCGGCACAGACAGAGAAACGAAGCTGAAACACACAGTCATCATCTAGGAAATGAGAGTAGTTCTCATCCGAGGATAATGATCCATCACAACCTGTGATGGTTTCCTCTAGAAGAGTAAATGGCAGTAAATTGGATGTTGATTAAATCACAGCATTTTCTTGTATTCCAGATGGCAAAAAGGCCCTGAACCTTAACTTGAAACCAAAGCGGCAAACATCATTTTGTTTCCTAAAACTCTTTTAGAGGATGGGAGGAATTTGTTACTGAAATTTAAAAAATGATCTTCTGTATGAACGGGTTGAAACAAGGTAAAATGGTTTATAAGTAAACAGCTGATGGGGGTTATTAGAGGGCTGGATCTGAGACAGCAGGATTACCCAATAAGGGACGAGGATTCCAACTCCAATCCTCGGGGGGCCCGGTGTTCTGCAACTTTTAGATGCCAACTCTGAATCAACAGCTCATAATTAGGTGAAGTCTGGGCAGCATGAATGCATAAGGAGGTAACTCAGTCGTTTTGATCAGGTTTGCTGGACTGGGGAGACGTCCAAATGTTATAAAACACTAGTCCTTGAGGAATGGGGCTTATCATCCCTAGAAGGACACGAAAACAGTGCAGAATTTCTGCTGACAATTTACTCGATCTACTTATTACTAAATGGCCTAAGTTCAATGCATTCTCTCTAGCTTTTTCTCCACCTCGAATCTCTTTTCCGAATATATGGCTTTACGATCAACCAGAAGCAGTTCAGCGCAAAAATATCGCAATGTATCTGACAAAATTGTTTTCATAAACTGTTTTTTTTTTTTTTATAAAGCATTTTAAATGCTACAATAATCACATTTAATTAATTTTAAAGCCAATTAAGGCCTAAATTAAAAAAATATATATATCTAAGGCCTAAATGATTTTTAATGATCCGAGGAAACCCTGCATTAAAAAAAAATTACAGTGTGTAGGTCACTCATAATAAGTGATTTTTAAGTAGTGGTTATAAATGCTACAGTTATTACTGGATAATTACTGAACTCCCCCCATCCATTCATCTATACCCACTTAACCATGAAGGAAGACCAAAGCCCTGGTGTACAAGGTGGTCATTAGATGGGAGAGGTAAGGCTGAACGATTTAAGCCAAATATCAAAAATGGGATCCCCCCCAATCCAAAAATGCTATTATAATTGCATATTTTAGTTTGTAATAACCACCAGCCTGTTGTTGTTTCTCTCCAGGGTTTTATTGTTTTCATGACAACAGAAGCTCACTTCTCCAGAGTTCTTTGTCGCAGGACTTTATTGCTATTGTTGCCTTGAAAAGTTCTTATTTCTACTTGCATGCATGGATCTGCACAGTAGATGCACCCATCTTCCCTTTTGAATGGCAGTAAACCCACTTAAAGTGCAATACTGGTTCCTCAAAGGGTTCCTGTTCTAAAGGCAGTGTCTTCTGTGCTTCTGGGTTTTAAAAGTTGCATTTATATATGTTGGAATTATATAGGTTATATATAAGTTTGACTTGTAATTAGGGGCGCAACTAAAAATTAGTTCAAAAATAGATTAATTTTTCAATTATTTTTAAGATTAATCAATTAATAAATGGAAAGTTAAAGGTTCCTAAAAGAAGATTTTACATGAAAATAAAGCAGGTGAAACTAAAACTTTTCCACTTGAGGAGTTCTGTGAGCTCACCTGCAGAGGAATGTCGACATAAACCTTCTTAATCTGATAGATTAGACACAGAATATGTCAATTTGAAAGCAAAAACTAAAAATTTTCCACTTAAGGAGTTCTGGATAGAGCATATTGACATACAAAAAACATGTTTTTTTTTGTTTTTTTTTATCTTAAATGTAAAATGTTTATATAGTGTTTTAAAACTTTGATATAATTACTGCTCTAAGTGAGTTGCTCTGTCAGCTAAAGTTAATTATTGATTGATGACTAAATTAGTTGACAATTATTCCAATAATCAATTAATTAAGATTAATCTGATTAATTGTTTATGAGATACTTTTAATGAGGGTTTCTGACAAATTGGAAGGGGCTTTTTATGTTGGGTTAAAGTATTTCTCAGATGATGAAAAAAAAAAAAAAAAGCACCAAACATCAGCGGCTCCAGCTTAGGACCAGCCTTCAAAAACAGCAATGATCTGTTCCATTAATCGTAACCCATAAGAGTAATTTTTAATTACTTTGAGAAAAAATGACTGCTATTTATTGTAGCATAAGCTACATTTGCTTAATGTAGCTTGTATCTGAAAGCTATTAGAAACATGTTAGTGAAATCATTTAACTTGGCAGTCTTGTTGTATTTCAAATTCAGACATCTTTCACAAAACCATCACAGCACTGATTGTATATGTCCATTGATTCCAGGTCACTAAGATCCTTCATTGTGCAGGTGCTCCTGATGTTTGCAAAGACAGTAACAAAAACATTCAAAGGAGATGTGAGACGTGTTTTCTGCCATGATTCCTTCTCCACTCTTTTTCCCCCAACATGGGACAATCCCAAGGAGACATCTTTTGGATCCATCTTTCTCTTGCAAATTGGTCTTAGCAGAAGAGTGAAAATACAAGAAACTAGTGCAAAGTAAACATGCTGCAGTTGCAGAAGAAGGAATAATGCAGACTCCAAATCACACAAATACAAAAACAAATGTTAAAAAAAGAGGCTGCAATTCTAAGAAAAAAATGGAAGTCAACCAACAACTGTGGTGGAAATTGCTGCAAAATAATTTTGCAGCATATTTCTGTTGGCTTTTATAAAAAATGACTGCTATAAACTATCGTTCATATCAGTTTTGGCTTCACTTATACTTATTCAGCTTTTATTCAGCTTTTTTTCACAGAAATAAGGATAAAATGTGAAATTGTCAAAAGAATTCAAGAATGATACTTTCTTTGGATTTATATAATGCTTACTAATAATTTTATCCTAAATCCTTTCAGCAAACGACACTTTATAACAACTTGAAGAAGTTTTGCTCGGTTTTGTTTTCTTTCCAGTTGAATCAATTAAATACTTTATGATCATTTGTTTCCAATTTTCCCTTTCTGCTTTTCAGCTCTCTGTCCCGTAGATATTTGAATTGCCAACCCACATCAAGGAAATACGCTCCGAGATGGAAAAATGGCACCCAATCAAGTTGAAAGGTCGTTGTTAAAAGGATGTTTTAAACAAACTGGCAATTGTTGATATTTTTCCCCTCCCACATGACTGAGTACACAGTGGAAACAGACGCCACAGCCTGCACTTAACCTAAGTCAGTCAATAATGCCTTAACCCATCAAAGGTAGTGCCGCATAAAAGGGTTGAAGCCATCAGTGTTGATATAATGTCTGCAACGTGATCACTTTTATGCTACTTTATGACCAATAATCCTTAAAAAAAAATGTAAACAGTTTTTTCATTGTTTGTTCTTTTACTTACGACTTATGCAAATCCAAACTAGTTAAACACTCAGGTTTTGAAAGCATCTGATATAAAACTACCTTAGACTCATGTTTTGTTTTTGGTTTTTTTTTTCATCTACAGAGTTGTGGCTTCGCAGATCACCAACCAGCAGTGCGAGTCCAAATGATGCTCGACACTTTCAGAGATACTAATGTCTTGAAAAATGTTGCCGTGAGCGTGCAACGCAGGTGCCGCTCCAGCCAGCCATCCGGCCATTCATCCAAGCAGCCAGCCACACTTCCTCCCATTTACACAGTCATCTCTCCGCAAATAAACCTATCCATTATCTCCCTCTGCCAATACTACTCAAACAAACAGTTAATCTTCAAAGAAAAATGTAGCTTTTGGATTTCAAAGCCACAATCAGTTATTACAATGCCACTCTTGTATCAATATCCATTAAAGAAACTTTCACTTGACAAGCTGTTTACCATTCTCTTCTTTAAAACATCTCAGCTACAAATTAATACTTACTCATTACTGATACGAGTTTGTTGTCTAGTTTTTTCTAGACAAAAAAAAATTAAAACACGGATGTATTTTCAGGGTTCCTACAGCATAAGGCAAATTAAATTCAAGACTTTTTAAGACTTTTTATTGCCACTTGAAATAAAAAAGACCAAATTCACAAGAAACACAAGAAAAACCTGCTTGCGACAACTTAAACCAAAGGTTTATTTTAACATAAACCACTGCACTAATGTTTCAAATTTTGAAAAGCTTCCCATACAGGAAGAAATCTAAAAATGACGGATATATTTTAACATTTATTTAACTGAATTCACAAACTTTGTTTTAGCAGGGAACAAAACAAATCAGTTTTAAAGCCACAACATAACCAGTGCTAAGTCTTTTTTGCAGCTATTTTTCTTTGTATCGATTTCTTAATATGTTTGAGTTGGTAATAAGTGGAGGCGTTGCAGAGACAAGGGTGGAACAAAACCGAGAAATACCGGCTGTTTCTCAGTAACTCGATTTTGACGCTTTGTGTTTCGCGCTTCGCATGCGCGACTCCACTCCCTTAATTCCAATCGTTCCGAGTTTGAATGACTTCTTGCACAGAATCCACTGTGCCTCATGTATGTCCCCTGGTTTTAGCCATGGAGAAAACTCTTGGCTGGAGCCAATTTTGGTTACATTTACACTTGCTCATGTTTTCCAGACAAAAAGATAATGGCGCATTTCCCAAATGTCCCGGCCGCAACAACGCTTTTATTGGTTCTGCTATCGGGACGGAACCAATAATGGCGAGCCATTATATATATTTTTTTGATAAATAAAAAAAAAGGTCAATTTTTAAGTTTTATCTAGATTACAAAAATACATCATAATAAAAATAATCCTTTTTATGATGTTTTAAAAATTAAAACCTACGAAAGACTAAGTTAAGACATTTTAATACCAATTAAGGCCTTAGTTTTATTTTGAAGAATTCAATGCCTTTTAAGACTTTTTAAGGACCCGCGGGAACCCTGATTTTGATTTTAAGATTACACTAAACATTAAACCAACCGATTTAAATCATTCACAAATGAATGAGTCTTTTTCCTCCATGCAATGCTGAATGTCTTTCTGGCTTTCTTAAAAACCAATAGTAATAAATGCAACGCTTGGAATCTCCCCTAAATTCTCTGATCACCTTTCTATTAGTAAGCCGAGGCTAACAGAGCATGAAATTCTGGTTGTGCTAAGACCTGATCGATGACAAAAGGGGATAATTAGTAAGCGAGGGTGCAGCTCTGAGTCAGTCCGGTTAAAATACTGTTTGTATTCTTAAGGTTTGCTCAAACAGTCGGACAAAAGATAGGGTGGCATAAAGGAACACATCTATTGCTGCTCCTGTGATGCATCGCCTTTCCATATATTGCAAGACAAAAAGAGCAGAGGAAAGGACACCGTGCCTGATAAATGGCACCGTGTCCAAGAGAGGAGAGAGCAATGTTAAACCCGGGGTACTTTAAAAGGAAAATAATTATTTCTTCTTTAAGTGGCTTGGTTTAGAGTTAAGTCTAAATCTTCTGAGATGGAATATGTAAGTCAATACTTCAGAAAAGTTTCTGAGGAGTAAGTGAAAGCTCAGAAACTTATGAGACCTTTTTGATTAACACACAGTGAAAACTGAAGTTAATGTGAACAAATGCTGGCATATAAGTGGCGAGAGGAATGCAGAATAGGGGCTGTAAACTTTTAACAGGAGATGCTTTCAGCAGCAGCTACAGAGATAACATAACACTAAGTGGAAAATCGGAGCGTGCGTCATTTCTCAAGTTTCTCTTTTTAACTGTGTTCAGGCTTGTGAATCAAGATAGTTACATCGATTTATACACATTAAATAAAGAAATACTTTAAAAATAATACTTTTTTTTACATTTTGAATTAGCTATCTTTTTGGGAAAAAAATCTAATAAACTTTTAAGATTTTTTAGCATTTTGGCTCTTAAATGAGAACCTTCTCTTTAATACATCCTTATAAGAAAAGCAGTTTATCTAAGAATTTGAACATTATTGTCTTTTTGTAACAGAGTGGCATAATTATGTCCTTTAATTCTCATGATTATAACTTACATTTGATTAAAAAAATGTAAGTATTGTGAAAAAGTTACATTTTGGAAACTTATGGTGTCGCATCTTAATCATCTCATCTTTATCATCTTTAAAATGTCTGTCAGTCCAGGTCAGTGAGATAGACAACCCTGAGAAGACTGCTAACATTTATAGTCATTTCTAGGAAAGTCACAGAGTGCCACATCAACTAACATTCATGGAAAGTTAAGTGGAAGGAAAACCGTGCACCAGCAACAGGGGAAAATGCAACCTTAAGGACCGTTATTTGAATTCCACTCAAGGCTGCCATCTGTCAGAAAATGTAAAGAATAGAAAGTACAAATACTTGTGTGAAAATGTAATAAGTAGAAGTCAGAAGTAGGAAGAAAAATAAGCATAGATAAGATAATAAGTATAGATACCTAAAAACTAAGGGTGTGCAAACTAATCGTCATGACGATGCATCGCGATTCTAAGTTTTGTGATCTACTGCATCTATTCCTGAAGGCAAGAATCGATTATTAAAAGAAAAAAAATGAACAAATAAAATACATTAATGGTTGGCGCACATCAGCCAAATCAAGTGGAATACAACTTCCAGTCCAGCAGATGTCGCTGCGGATGTGTTGACGCCCGCTGCCTTGTGTCACTAGCATTTCCGGCCGTGGGATACTGCGACGAGTCATATGAAATAAAACATGGAGGACACTATGAAAATTCGCCCCCCGGCTCCATCACATTTCAAGTCAGATGCTTGGATGCATTTTGGCTTTAAAAACAAAGAAGGTAAAAACGAAATTGATATGACGCACGTCATTTGTAAAAGGGAAAATGTCATACATTTGAATGTTTTCATTTAATTGGTTTAAAGGACCACTGAGGCCATGTAAACGGCACTGATTATCCTTATTTTGTTATTTTAAGTTTGACGAATCCCAAGATCTTTTTGTCAGCATGTCCACACCAGTAATAGTAATATTTCTGTCCAGTATTTGTTTTCATGGCAACACCTCCAAAAGTAATTTTAATAAATACAGCTATGTATGAATTCAGTTGCTTTCAGTTATGTATCAATTGAAGACACTATCCAGATCACACACAGCCAGTCAGCCACTGGTAAGGGCTGAATCTTTTTCTTACAGTGTTCAGTGAAAATATCGCAATGCATCGCAATATTTCAAGTATCATGATGCATCGTGATAGAATCGCATTGTGGCATGTGAATCGTGATTCGAATCGAATCATGACTTCTTTGCCAATACCCACCCCTACTAAAAAGTGTACTTAAGTACAGTAACAAAGCATTTGTACTTCGTTACTTGACACCTCTGCAAAATGAAGCCCTAATCCCTTACGATGAAGGTAGTAATAATGATAATACTCCTTTAAAAAACAATAACATAAGAATGATTTCAATAAATAGTATTTATAGTGTACTTTATAACATCCCAAAGCACTAAAAACAGTAAAAAAGAAAAATACAAAAAGAACCAAAGTAAAAAAAGAATATTAATCATAAAACCTGGAAATGATCCTTGTCTGCTCCTCGATTCATTTTGATTCAAAGAGCTTTCATTACAGGCCATCCCTCTATCGTCTGTCATACTACCAATGCCTCCTTTGTCGCCATAACGACCGGAAATGTTTCTGCATGCACGTTTGCATAAGACTATCAAACGTGCTAAATATAGACCCAAAAACCCTTTGTGGGGTTAGGCATTTTAATTGCATATCTCACAGCCATTTATTTGTCATTAGGAGGTGGTCTGCATATCCCAGTCTGAGGCTGCTGCCTCCTGGTTTTACACAAGCAAATATTTTTGCAGCTTCTATAAAGATCCGCCATGTGCGTGAGAAGTTTAAAACATCTGAACCTTCTGATCATCAGGACACAAGTGCGTACAAATTAAAACTTTTCTAAAACCAGAAATTTATGTTTCAATATATTTCTTTTTTTCAACCTTATTTCAACCTCTTATAAACCATAAACCGGTATGAAATCATTGAAATTTCATTGGCAAGGACATTTTTTGGATGACTGAGGAGAAATGAAGAAAGATCTTGATCATGGGATCCCTTTAGCGTCATCCACACACCCAAAGATGATTAAGGGTGAAAGCCGATTGAGACTCTAAGAAGAGTTCACAAGCTGAACGATTTCTTCAGTGGGCATGACGTTCATCAAACTTGTATAAACACGGCAGAAAAAACCAGTCCAACATCTGCAGTTAAGTAGGGATGTGATGACGCAATGCCGGCGAGCAGCAGACGGTAATCTTCTCCCGAAGACAATACACAAAAAGAGACGTGACCCTGCATGTACCCGTGACTCTGACTTTAAGTCTCTCCACGCTGTGACTCCGGGGAGCTTCAAAGGAAAACTAAATCTCCTGGAACTTCCTGCATGACCTCTGGCCCCTCCCCTCTTTCTCTGAAAGTCCTTCCATCATCCGTCTTCTCCATCTTCAGAGTCTGCCAGCACTCTTTGTTATCCACCCCTCCCTTCACTTCATCAGCTGTTTTTCCTTTTGTCTTCAGGACAAGCAGGAAACTTTGAGATGGCCTTTAGGAGAAGGAGGAAACTCCCCCCAATATGTGCAGCAGCTTCTACTGTAGATTTCCCAGAGGAATACCAACTGTAAACACTTAAAGATGCTTTGCTTTCTGGAACTCATCTAAACTACTTATCTCTTGTTTCTTCAGTGTGTATCGTGACCGTATCGGCTGTATGGAAACCCTCCGTGTTACTCAAGCGTAAAATCGTTCTGCACCTAGAGACGCAAACATACACCATTTCTACCTCTAATCCATCTCCAGGAGAGCTTATTACTTTTGGGCTTCAGCATAGGAATTTCCAGAGAGCCGCCATCATGCGCTGACAGCTGAACAATCAAACTGATTCATGCACGTTCACTTCTGCAGGGTTTAAAGCTCGGCTTGTATCGTAAAGGAAGTCTTGTTTTTATTTCCTTCCTTCCTGTAGTAATTTATAGAGTCAGTAAGCTCTAATTGTATGTTGTAAATATGGCAGGCCTGTTGGTAAAAATAAGTACAATTCAACATTTCTAGACACGAGAAGAATTAAAATATACAACTATTGAGGATGAAATGTTTTTTCTACAAATGATCATCTACAAGGAATAGGTTGAACCATAGATAATTATTGATGGGTGTAAAGATATATGCAGCCAGAGGATTCATGATAAGAGGTTTAGAGAGAGGTTTTCAATGCTTCTCTGTCCAGGATCCCCTTTCAATGTCTGGCTAAATGAATCTCGAATTACAGAAATTATTTACATCTGAAGATATAAAACAATATAAATCAAGAAAAAACTTGATTATGAATAACTATTAGTATTTTTTTTTTTCAGATCTTAATGTAAACTTCTGGTACTTGTGTAAAGGAAAACACAAGAAAATGTATATGGGGGTTTTTTAACCAATATTGCAGATGTTAACATGTTTCATTTATTTGTGATTAAAACAAAGTCAATCTTAAATCCACGACAACCCCTGCATTACCACAGGGAACCACTAGGGCAGGAGTTTCAAACTCAGGGCCAGTACCCTGCAGCTTTTAGAGGTGTTTATTGCCCTAGAGATGCTGCATCAGATGGTTAAACTATCCAACTAATTACTAACCAATTAAAAATCAGCATGGGTCCGAATAAAGAAAATCATCAACCAGTAAAGGTCCAGAGACATTTTTTATTTTAATCTGTTACCTTAAATCAGAATTTTACACTGAAATAAAAGGAGGTGTTTATGCTTCCATTTTACACATTGAATCTTTAAATTAAAAAAATAAATAAAAATAAATAAATAACAAAATGTCCCATTTTAAAATCTAAAGTGTTTCTTTAAGTAGAGAACAAATCGTTCAGTTTGGTATATAGAAAATTTCCTGATACACATATTTTATAAAACACCTGAACTGACCGTTTGTTCCTTTTTTTTTGTCTTAATGAGAGCAGTGGGCTTTATGCTGCCCTGCAAGGCTTTAACACTGGGTCTGAATGGAGACAAAGCCATTCTAAAGCACATATCAAGGTACTCATTCTGAGCCTGGATTGATACTTATTTTTGATTCTGTTCATGGTGGGGAATCCTACTTCACAGCAGCAGGTTGAGCCAAACATACTCTAAATGTGCAGGGTCTCTTTGAGCACCATCTCACTTTTCTATCACCAGTTCCACCATGGTTCTTCCAGCAGTCCACACTTTCTCTGCTCTCTTTTTCTCATCATCTTCTCCTTCTTTCCCATCGCCTGGCTTGCCACAGGTTTGCCTGCTGTGTCTAAAGGTAGCAGCAGCAGCAACCCAGACTGACAGCAGCTCATTGGATCACTTCTATCACATGTAGCCTGGTACCGGACGCTCCAGAGGGCTTTACCATATTAACAGGAGAAGCGGCACAAGTGAAGTTAGACGCTGTCATCAGACATCATACAGTAGTTCATAAATGTTTTAAATCAGTTTGAGTCCAGATTAGCCAGTCTGTGGGTCTGGATCCGGACTGCGGTCTGCTAATCCGTGACCTCTGCTATAACAGGTGTGCTGAAGCAGAGTAACATCGAAATGTTGCAGGACACCTCAGCTCTCTGGATAGGAGTTTGAGACCCTTCCACCAGGCGGCTGTTAGCCTCCACAAAAGCTGCATTTCAACTAATCACCAAATGTAGCATCACATGAGTCACATTATCGGCAACTGGATCTTTCTGGCTTTTAGAAAGATGAAGACGACTGGAAGTAGTTGGGGAATGATGGCGCCGCATAATTAGATTCATGAGGATACTGAGCATATTTACACTTAGTTCACCATGATGAGCCAGATGAGCACCAGAGCCGTGGCTGAAATATGGATATATCTCACCTGATTACATCAGCCATTGCCATGCCGTTTTCAAGGGTTACATGTGAACAAGTGAATTCACACGCATCTTAATTGCATTTCTGATTAAATGGTAATACCGCAATTGTAAAAAATTAGCATTTTAAAAATTAGCAGAATCAAGATAGTTTTGCACACATTTGTAAAACTAATGCACCTAATGAGGACCTCTTGTTTAGAGGGTTAGACAGGACAAGACTTGAGAAGTTTTTTTTTTGGGGTTTATTTAAAGTTGTAGGGATATTTAAATGTCAAATCATTCTGGCTTAAACATGTGTATAAATGTACTCTTTATCAGACGATACTGTCCCAAAAGTCAGAAAATTTCTATTTAAAAAAAAAAAAATCCTGTCTTAAAATCTGCGGAGGGGGGTTTGTTATCTTATGCAGGCCAGTTAGTTATACGTCAGACTGAACACCTAAATTCGGCCAATCATATATCAACAGTCATCTGTCAATCCAATTTTTTCGGTCATAGCATCTTGATTCATTTGTCGCAGCTAATATACGCAACGGTTGAAATAAGAAATAAGAATCATTTCCTTTCCCATTAAATTCCGTCCTAGTGTTCACGGGGATGGACGTCTGTGTCTTCAGCAGGCGTAGAGCTAACAGAACTGGTAGCGTTGCGAGGCAAGGGCTCAAACCTGTACGGCTGTAAGCCTTCTACACCAAACCAAGCTTCTGCCGCCCTGGCGTCCTCTTCCACAACATCTTCACCCCCACTTTCCTCCTCTAAATAAAAAATGTATAACGGAGGAGAATCATCCAAGACCTCAGACACAAAACTCTCCTCCTCTTGCAGGTTTCCGCTGTCCATAGCGTTCCTTGACAGTGTCGTTTCTAAGTCACCAATTTAGTGCTACTTGGTCCAAATGGAATTTCCCATTGGGAACCTACTAGCACTAAGTTGCTAACTGGTTAGCAAGATGCTTCTGACTGGCCACAATCAAACTTGCTTGCGAACCTTTCGCCACAACAATCCCGCCCTCTTGATAATCAACCAATCACATTCACTTTATTCACTCGTGTAAATTTACTTACACCACTTGGGAGAATTCGGAAATGCAACAGTTGGAACAGCCGTTTCCCTACGACTTTAAGAAATAATTACAAACCAAAATCATTCACAATCAGTTTTGAATGTTTTACTCCAGGCTTTCATATAATCCAATTATTAATCGATTAATCAAAGAATAATCAACCGATTCATCGATTTGCAAAATAATCGTTAGTTGCAGCACTAAAATAAATGAACACAAACAAAAGTACAAATATGAATACATATCAAAAATATCATTACGTTGACACGGATAAAGTCTCTAAGAAGCTTTTAAAAAGTTTTATTTCACTGCATTGTTAGCATGTTTCAGCTGCAGTCTGCAAAACAGTCATTTCTAAAGATAAGCAGACAGACGGTGGGGATCCTTCAGACACAGCTGCCATATTAGATGACGAGGGTTTTATGTATTGTTTTCTTCTAAGCTTCTAACAAGAGAGTCATGCAACAGAGCCAGATTCTCATAGCAGAGCAGAATGTTGACTGCTAACAAAGCCAGCACCTCCAGGTGGATTAAAGAGGTTACTATAGAGCCTAGGAATAACAAAAACACAGTCTAACCTGGAAGCTTTTGTTAAGTTGCTATACATTATGTGAAGGGACAAACAGCTGGTTGATTCTCTAAGCTAACCCTGGCTATCACCTCCAACATCCAGCCCCCATTTTAAAGCACAACTTGTTATCTGTGACCACAGGAGCCCTTTGTAATACCCCCACAAAACCAAAGTATTAAAAAAAGTTAAGAATCGAAAAAATGTATGTTTTCCCAAACTGAATCATTGACTGAATTTCTTGCACTAAATTTTCACTGGCCATTAAAAGGTGCATTAATGAAATGATTTTAAATAATCACCCAGAGTGCAAATGACTGGTGATTAATTTCAACTTTCCCTGTATTGATAAAATGTGTGGAAGAGTTTAGATGTGGCATATTACATACTTAAAATAAAAAATAAAAAGAGCAAAAAGAAAAAGCTTCTGGCGGTGTAGTTTTATTTGAGGATAGAGAGATGACTTAAAGCAGTGAGTAAGCCTAAAATACAAGAGTTAAGTGATCAGGAGTTATAGAACCAAGAATTAAGACAAGAATAAGAAGAACAATTAGAGTCAAGTTATGAATTGAGCTTCAATCTCTTTCTCTCTTTTTTTTTTTAGTATAAAAGCTCGGTTACCTCTGTATGAACTGCACTTGAGGTTACATATATGATTCTGACTTGTTTCCACAGTAGGTTAAGAGTGACTTCTTTGTTTCCTGTTTTTATATAGCATACAGTGAGGGTAACTGAAAATTACTATCATTAAAAAAGATAATTCTGACCTAATCTTACATGTAAAACACAATAAATATTCCTCCCACTTATTAAATAAAAATACCAGAAAGGCTGTAAAAGATACCTCACAGATTCCTCAAGCTCATCTTTAAGATTACTTTAAATAGAATCCTAGTAAAAGTCAAGCTGTTCATCAGAATGATTCTCAGTAATGTTAACTGATTTATGGTTATGCTCCATTATAGTCGACCCTAAATAATCAGATCAAATGTTTTGGGGGGCATTTTTAACCGTTTCTTTCTAAATAAAGCTTTCAAACAGTTCCTTGGTTCATGCTCCGTTATTTTGGAATATCAAATTCTTACCATATTTTAAACAGGGAAGCTAAACCTTTTAAGTTTTTGATTATTAATGCTAATTAACTCAACATGGCACTTGATTTGCTCCTACTTAGTGAGCTTCTTAAAACTGAAATGATCAATGTTCCACTTTCTTCTGATCATCTTTAAAAGAAATGGCAATATTCTTTACTTCATAGTTGAGGGCTTTATCTTTTAAGAATAAATATAATTATTCACTTTTCCAGCTGGAATACAGACACAATAAATGTTCTCTATTTGAATTAAAGGTGAACTTTTTTTAATTAATTTTCCATATAAAAACACATCTGAAACAATAGCTCTCACCTCTGCATGTGATTAGAAGTTCAGCAGAGGCAGAGGTAAAGATGGGGATGGGAAAGTGTTGAGTAATCTACGACAAATCTGAAATAACTGTCAACCTTAATAAAGTATTCATCCTTATTTGTTTTTTATTTCATTGGAAACATTCTCAGACATTCGAAAAGATGTTGTCAAGCTCAGAAAAACTGAAAGAAGAGCTTTAACCTTGAGACTTTCCTTTATGCATATGAGCAGCCAACTTTTCCAAATGTGAAAGGAAACTGGAGCTTCCTTGATGTACAGAGGTTCTGAGAACTTAACCGCTGCAAAATGCAACAATTCACACAACATATCTTAGTGATGTTGCAACCACACACTGCAAAGGTGTTTAGGAAAAGAATCCTTTAAGCACGAATCGCTGTGTGGAAAAAAACAGCAACATGCATGTGATATTCTTCTGCAGGGATTTAAAACGTTAAGGAAGCTCATCTGGCTGTTTTATGGAGCAGAAATCACTTTCCTCTAATCCAGCAAGCTAAAAAAAACTGATCTGTCATGTGTGAGGTTACACATGTCAGAGGAGAAAGCAATCATTGCTGCATTTTAAGAGCTATTTACTTGGAGGGAAAGGCCATCTAAGGGAAACCCTTTTTTTATTACACATCAATAAATAGCATCTATGAATAAGGAAATGCTCGTTATCAAACTTTATATTTTTAAAGCTATCATTCCGTACAGGAAAAAAAAAAAAGTATGAGTGTTATCTTAAAAAAACTAAACTAACATGGACTCACTAGACTGTAAATCCAGTTGACAGCCCAGCAGCTCTGGGCTATAGGAAAACCAACATACACCCACACACCTCAGCAACCACAGACATGGACAGCAGGGCTGATTATTGACAAAAACCTACAGCTACATACATGCCAGGACAGGAAAACAATCGTCTTCAAGTCCTATTTTTAGACTCTGCCCTAAAATTAAATCAAATCGAGCAAAAAACAGTGGACCTTTGTTTCATGTAAATTATCCAATCATTGCAGCACAGGAGGGAGTCGTATAAGAAAAACAGGTTGAATGAGACTTAATTGTAATTTTTAAGAAAGAAAATTTATTTTCCATGGCTAAATTTTAAGGGCAGGCTTAAAACGTTCTTTTTTTATAAAGCTTATAGTTAGAGTGCCTCAGGTTATCCTGAGCTATCTCTATACTTTCATAATTTTCCTTTATTCTGTCTCTATTCTCCCATTCTACAGAATCTGTTAGTTCAATCTCTAACATTCTGCTCTCTCTGCTTTTTCTCATAGTAGCTTTGCCTTGTCTGCTCCTGTTGGCTGTGACACCATCCTGGAGAGAAATATCAGCTGGGCTGCTGCCATCAACACCTTTGCTTATAGATGTTGGAGATCGGCCTGTTTTTCCAGTGTAGTCCTGTTTCTCTGACTGTGACTGGCTGGATGTGCTCTCTTCATCCTCTGACATGGGAGTTGGTTCGGAGCTCGTCTGCCTGGCTGTGTGTTTCCTGGACGGGGCCGCCTTTCACAGCTGCTTTTTGTATCCCTGGTTCTGTATCCTTGAACCCCAGTCGGTCTCAGCACTGAGCCTGGTTCTGCTGGAGGTTTCTTCCTATTAAAATAGAGTTTTTCCTCTCCACTGTCGCTACAAGCATGCTTAGTGTGAGAGATTGCATTCGAGTCAATGAGTCGATGCAATGTGGTTTTCCTTAGACAGAAAACTTTGAATCAACTTGACTGTATGATCTGGTGAACTGTAAATTTCCTTGAGATGACATGTGTTGTGAATTGGCGCTATAGAAATAAACTGAATTGAATAATTAGTTGTATTAAAAACTCATGGCTAAGTTAACAGCAAATGTCTACAAAATAGAAATGGTTATATTGCTCATTGTAGTATTTTAATCCTAAAGATTAAAAAAATGTAACTCCTCCTCTTTAACTTGGGTTTTACGCAAAAGGCTTGAAATGCTGTTTTATTCAATGGAGTTGTTCAAGTTCATCTGAAAGCATTTAACATGCCTAGTGTAACCCCCCCACCCACAGGCACATGTAAGGAATAAAATCTACCCTGAAGCTTTGCTGTAACCGTCCGGGAAACAGAAACCACTGAGGTCATGGAAAAAAACATAAAAAAAAAAAAAAAAAGTATCCAAAAAGAGAGGAAATCCGCAAAAAAAAAAAAAAAAAAAAACTTACCTCCTCCACGGTGAGGGGCATGCATATCCTGTACTCCTTCATCAACATCTTCCTCCCTCAGTGTGTGTTCACTGTGTCAGACTCAGCAGAGTTCCCCTTCCCGCCGCCCGACCGGCAGGATGTCTGACAGCACCGAGTCGATCTGGAAGATGCCGGAATTCAGCGCACGTTAGAGGATGAGAAGCCCGAGGTACGCTGGACTTCTTTTCATCGGAACCAGCAGACGGTGCTTGCTCTGCATCGCCTGGTGTGACCGGAGAAATGAGCTCAGCTGCCTCTGGGTTGGCCCCTCCCACCGCGTTTAGCCGTTAAGCTGCAGAGAGCGCTAACGGAAATAAAAAACGGACACCCTTTCAAAATAAGAGCTGCTTTGTGAACAGTTCAATCAAGGTAAAAAAAAAAAGGTTTAAATCAAGTTATGTGAGAAAATGGGAATTTGTCTCCGTTTTATATCACTGACATTGTAGCAACCTTAATTTTTAAAATAGACTTTAATTCTTGTAAGATAAATAGTAAACATAACCAATGGTAGCCTAGTAAACTAGCCCCAGCTGCCAGCGGCCTAAATCATTTTTGCCAGCGAGTCGTCTAGCCTCGATCAATGCCCCAGGCCCTAGAACTGGCGGGCCAATCACAACGAAGAGATGTGTTTTGAATTTCTGGATGCAAAGCGGGTGGAGTTTTGAGGGCGTGACGACGAAGCTGCACAACGCTGGAGAAAGACAACAAGGAAGATGGCAACAACTATTGAACAGTTCTCATTGGACTCAGCTTTGGAATCAGTTTTTCAACGATTAGACTTGGGGTTTTCGTTAAAACGTGAGCAGGAAGAACCTCTACGCTCACTCATCTTTAAGAAGGACGTTTTTGCCGTTTTACCACAAGGCTGTTTGTTTTCACTTCCCCTCCAGCTTTCTATCGCACTTACTACGTCAGTCAGTTGCTCTCATTGGTCAAATTGACTCATTGGCCAATACGCACAGACATGGTTTGAAAGACAACGGGTTGTTCTCATCAACAATCTTCCGATGTCTCATTCATCGGGGCTAGACTAAATAACACATTTAATCTCACAGTGAGTCTGGTTTATCAGGCTAAACCAATGGCATAACGACACAACAATAGGCCCATAAGCAACATTATCTGGGTGGGCCTCATATGAAGTACAACACGTCATAAAGGTTCAGGTTACGGCGACAGTTCAATAAACCGACCAAGAAGATACAAGTAGGCAATTCTCAGTAGTATTTGATCACACATTACACACGGAAAAAGAGTGACTATGCACCTTGAATGCAACCATTGGTGACAACGCACCACCACATGTTACAGACATCCCAAGTGCTTATCGAACCCCACATATTATATGAATGTATTTTTTTTAACAACTGTCTAATGATATATACAAAGTTATTAACATAGTAATTAAAAGTAGCACTGTTTGCTTTGCTAATTTGGTGGCGATGTTTAAAAAGCTCATCATCATGGTGAGATCTGGCATGTGTTTTGGTATAAATATATATAAACACGGGGCAGTCTCTTCACCATTACATCTGCAAAGACACGTGCTAGTCGACAATTGCTTAGGGGGCCAACCGATTGTCAGTGACGGGGCCCCTAAGAGGTTGTGGGTCCATAAGCAACTGCTGTCTCTGCTTACCGATATTTACGCCATTAAACATAACCAGCAGCTGCAGAAGCTTAAATGGCCACAGGTTCATTTCTAAATATTTGTTATATAAACTCTAATGGTAAATTATTAAATAGGTCCAAGAAAGTAATCAGTTGTAATCCCTTCTCTCATAGATAATTAGTAATTTATTTAATGTTTTCAGAGTCAATCTTAGGCCACAAACTGTTCTAGAGGGGTTCTGACCCCAGGTCTGTGCAACAAAACAATAGACACTGTTAAATTGACATTGCTCATGTTATAAATTGTACCTCTGCAGTGGGAAAAAAGTATTCAACTATTCACCCCAGTTAGTTAAACGGAGATCAATGGATTTCACTCAGTTGGCACAAAATCGTTGCAAAGAGAGAACAGTTCATCATGCAGCCCTTTCTCTCTGTATTCAGCCCCGTTCTGTCTGGACAGAGTGTGTTCCCCTTATGTACAATAATGGAAAGTAGTAAGTCAAAACAATTACAGACACTTTGGTTAAACAGTAACATGTTATGAATAAACCTTGTGGAGTTATACATATATAAAGCCCATTATGAAACATCTTTAGTTAATTATTTGAAATGAATAATTATCATATTAAACTGCAGTTCTAATTATCACCACTATTCTATGCCATTTACCTTTTTCCTCTGAGCACAGAACAGTCGGCTTGCTTGGACTCACAATGAATCATGGGATACCCAAGGCTACATAGAATATACCTCACCTGTCCTTCAAACTGGGCAAATAGACGGCTGCATTTGAGGAGCTTTCCAACCTGAACAGGCCCCGGTGCCGCGCTGTGACCTAATCGGCATACAAATGGGGTGGACTAAGATTTCAGCTTTCAAAAACCGCAGCAATGGAGTTGATCCCTTCCCGCTGTCCTCGTAACCCCAACCCCTTTACAGGGAAGCAGAAGACCTGGCCTATTCAGCCAGGACAACAATTCCCTTTAACGACCCCCCTTTTAGAGACATAGAAAAGTATGGGGCATTGCAGGCTAACAAAAGAAGCCAAACGATCCCCATTCCAAAGGGTTGGAGCACTTCGTCCGTTTCAGTTTGCATGTTTTCAAAATAAAAAGAAGGCTTTGATGGGCTACTGTAGAAAGCCTCCTAACTCAACGCTATTCCTGACAGTTTGAATAGAAAAAGCTTCCTGGATGGGAAGCAAAATGTCTTTAAACTTGGAAACAAAGTCCAGTGGATTGTTTTTTTTTTTTTTTTTACTTTTTTGGAATCACTATGACCTGGATGACTGAGAATCTTCACCAACGAAATGCAACATATCAACGTATTTGATGTGTTAAAGACAACTGCTGAACATGTTTCTAACTTCTAGCTACTGTATAATGGCGTATTGGCAGTGTTTTGGGATAAAAGCGGGTTCACAGGAGGAAACCGTCAGTTCTCCCCCAGACTTCACCCCATCATAGGGTGAGCCCTGCGTTCACGCCCACGACCAACAAACTTCCTAGCAGACATGAAGCTGAATTCAATTCAATTTTTCAATTCAGTTTATTTATATAGCGCCAAATTCACAACACATGTCATCTCAAGGCACTTTACAGTTCAACCAGATCATACAGTCAAATTGATACAAAGTTTTCTATCTAAGGAAAACCAGTTGATTGCATTGACTCATTGACTCAAATACAATCCCTCACACTAAGCATGCTTGTAGCGACAGTGGAGAGGAAAAACTCCCTTTTAACAGGAAGAAACCTCCAGCAGAACCAGGCTCAGTGTGAGCGGCCATCTGCCGAGGCCGACTGGGGCTCAAGGAGACAGAAGCAGAGATACAAAAAGCAGCTGTAAAAGGCGGCCCCGTCCAGGAAACACACAGCCAGGCAGACGAGCTCCAAGGCAGCTCCCATGCCAGAGGATGAAGAGAGTACATCCACCCAGCCACGGCCAGAGAAACAGGACCACACTGGAAAACAGGCCGATCTACAACATCCTTAAACAAGGGTGTTGATGGAAGCAGCACAGCTGATGTTTCTTTCCTGGATGACGTCACAGCCAAACAGGAACAGACGAGGCAAAGCTACTCTGAGGAAAAGCAGAGAGAGCAGAAGGTTAGAGATTGAACAAACAGATTCTGCAGAATAGGAGAACAGAGAGAGAATGAAGCAGAATGATGAAATGGGGGTCCCTATGTCCTCCAGAAGTCTAAGCCTATAGCAGCATAACTATAGAGATAGCTCAGGATAACCTGAGCTGCCCTAACTATAAGCTTTATCAAAAAGGAAAGTTTTAAGCCTAGCCTTAAAAGTAGACAGGGTGTCTGCCTCACGGATGAAAACTGGTAGTTGGTTCCACAGGAGAGGAGCCTGATAACTAAAAGATCTGCCTCCCATTCTACTTTTAGAAATTCTAGGAACCACTAGTAAACCTGCAGATTGAGAGCGAAGTGCTCTGTTAGGAACATAAGGAACAATCAGATCTCTGATATAAGATGGAGCTTGGCCATTTAAGGCTTTATATGTGAGAAGGAGGATTTTAAATTCTATTCTTGATTTAACAGGAAGCCAGTGAAGAGAAGCCAGGATAGGAGAGATATGATCTCTCTTTTTAATTTTCATCAGAACTCTGGCTGCAGCATTTTGGATCAGCTGAAGGCTTTTAACTACAGTTTGTGGACTTCCTGATAGTAAAGAATTACAATAGTCCAGCCTTGAAGTAACAAATGCATGGACTAGTTTCTCAGCATCACCCCTGGACAGGAGATTTCTAATTTTTGCAATGTTCCTCAGATGAAAGAAGGAAATTCTAGAAACCTCTTTGATCTGGGATTTAAATGACAGGTCCTGATCAAAAATAACACCAAGATTTTTTATTTTATTATCTGAAATCAGTTTAATCCCATCCAAATGAAGTGACTGGCTAATCAGCTTCTTTTTCAGAGACTCTGGTCCAAAGACTATAACTTCTGTTTTGTCTGAATTCAGAAGCAGAAAGTTAAGAGTCATCCAGGTTTTTATGTCTTCAAGACATGCCTGTAATCTATGTAATGGGTTAGCTTCATCTGGATTTATAGACAGATATAGCTGGGTATCATCAGCATAACAGTGGAAATTAATCCCATGCTGTCTAATAACTCTACCAATTGGGAGCATGTATAAAGTAAAGAGAATTGGTCCTAGCACTGATCCCTGTGGTACTCCACAGGTAACCTTTGAGCGTGTTGAAGATCTATCATTAACATAAACAAACTGAATTCGATCAGATAGATAAGATTTAAACCAGTCCGCTGTGACTGCAGACCTTCTTTCTTTCTTTTTAATTTTTTTAAACAGCAGCTAGGTTAATACCGCGTTCAAAGACATCTCTTAATGCAGGCCGGAGCAGCAATGCGCCTGAGGGGCGCAGCTTCAACTGATGCTTACTAATTATGTATTATGCTGCTGTGTGACATAAGTTCTGGACTCGTTACGAATATACGTGTATATATGTATACACCCAAAATTAAGAAAATACATTGAAAGTTCAGCGTATGCCAGCATTTGAGGAGATTCTGGGACGTCGGGCATACGCTTGCTGAATCTGCAAGTTGTGACAGGGCCCTAACCCACAGCAATCTCTCTTACCAATAGTCCCACTGTGTCTAACAGGCTCTAGTTCATTGGCCTACATTAAAACATGGCTTAAGGCTAAAAGCAGAACATTTTCATCTTTTATGTTTCCTTCCTTATCCCATATAAGCATGCTATTTACTGTTTATACTGTTTACTTAATATGTGAAACTTGTTTTTTAAAGTTGATTCTCGTTTTCCCATCCTTTATTTTGAAAAATCTAGACCGGATATAGATTCCCTGTGTCTCTTGTTTTATTTTTTTCCCAGGTACCGTTAGGAATTAAGTCCAGTTTGTTCTTTAAAATGTTTTATTTCAGCGCAGCAGAAATAAAAAAAAATATATTTACTTTTCGAGCTATAGTTCAGGTTGAAAAGTAAACTTAAAAAGAACATCCCCTCCACCCCTCCAAAAAATGTGGCTTTGTGCTGACCACAGGCAGCTCTCTGCTCTAGTAAAAAACATTTATCCGTGGCGTCGGAAAATGAACCCAGTGAAGAACCTCCTCGGCCTGGTTTCCTCCCACAGCTGCTGCTGAGACACGAGGCGAGATGTGATGGAAACACTGGTGTTGTGAAACCATGAGCTGCTGCACCTCTATTGCTCTCAACTCTGTGGTTTTTCTCTGTATTCAATGTGTCAAACATCTCATAGGCTGTCATTCCATTACGCAAACAACAGACCACTGTGTGGACATTACAAAACTGCTTCAATAAATAAATATATAGTTTATATGTCCTTAAAAGTGTTGAGGTTTCATGTAGGATAACACTATTTAAAAAAGCATAATAATAATTGAATTTTATTGATGTCACACTGAATAAATTTAGCTCTGCATTTAACCCATCTCCTTGGGGAGCACTGGGCTGCCATTGTGTAGCACCTGGGGAACAGAGTGGGGTTAAGGGGTCCTTGCTCAGGAACCCGGAGTCCAGGCTGTGGGGATGGAACCTGTCATGATTATTTTGCCTCTCATCTTAATCAAAAGAATATAATTTTAAGACTATTTTTAAAAGTTTTTTCTTCAGCTTTTCAAAGTTTTCTAGCTGGACAAGCTACAACTACTGTTTTTCAGATTTAGCCTGCTCTTTTAGTTAATCTGTTAAAACAATTTTTTTTCTGATGAAAAGATATGTCTACCTGGTTCGGCTACATTTATGAACATGCCAAATAAAAATGACAAAAAGTAATTTCTGACTTAATGCCCTGGGTTTTCACGTCA
Source organism: Cyprinodon diabolis (assembly GCA_030533445.1). Classification (NCBI taxonomy): domain Eukaryota; kingdom Metazoa; phylum Chordata; class Actinopteri; order Cyprinodontiformes; family Cyprinodontidae; genus Cyprinodon; species Cyprinodon diabolis. Next base: position 13,624,666 of record CM060066.1, on the reverse strand, counting down.
ATAATAAACTGGACTGGACTCATAACACAGACGCCCTGGTGTTATGAACCCTCAGCCTCCACCTCCTGAGGAGGCTGAGGTCCTAAGGAGTGAGCATGCCCCTGCCTAAAACCTATTACTCTGTGGTGGCATCAGCTCTCCTCTATGCTGTTGTCTGCTGGGCCCCTATCAGCGCAGAGCAGGACAGAGAGAGACTGAACAAACTGGTGAGAAAGGCAGTTTCTGTCCCAGCCTGGAGGAAGTGCCTGAGAGGAGGGTGCTGTCCAAGCTTACATCCATCATGGACAACAAATGGTAAATGGTAAATGGCATGTACTTATATAGCGCCTTTATTCAAGTCAGGAGACATGACCAAAGCGCTTTACACCACATTCATTCACCCATTCACGCACACACTCACACACTGATGGTGGCAAGCTACATTGTAGCCACAATGTAGGTTGGGGCTCACTGACAGAAGCCGGGCTGCCGTACACTGGCGCCACCGGGCCCTCTGACCACCATCAGTAGACAATGCAGGTGAAGTGTCTTACCCAAGGACACAACGACACTGAAAGTCGGAGTCAGGGCTTGAACCGTCAATCCTTCGATTTCAGGGCAAACTCCTACATCCAACGCCACTGTCGCCCTGTAACACCCTCTGCACAAGACTGTAGAGGAGCTGATCAGCTCCTTTATTGAAAGACCTTTACACCCTGTTTATAAAAAGAAGCGCTACCACAGGTCATTCATTCCTTCTACCACCAGACTCTACAATGCAACACTACAATAACTTGTGCAATGTATAATGTGCAATTACTATTAAATACCCAGTGAGATATCCATTCATCCAGTCCATCACATTTACCTCAAGTGGGGTTATAAGGGGTGATGGTGCCTATCTCCAGCTGTCTACGGGTGAGAGGGGTACACCCTGGACAGGTTGCCAGTCCATCGCAGGGCAACACAGAGACAAACAGGACAAACAATCATTTACACACACACTCACACCTAAAGAGTATTTAGAGAAGCCAATTAACCTAACAGTCTTATTTTTGGACTGTGGGAGGAAGCTGGAGTACCAGGAGAGAACCCATGCATGCTCAGGGAGGACATGCAAACTTCATGTAGAAATATATATGGACACAATGTATATACTGTACCTCATGCACCTTTTCATTCTTTGGTACCTTCTTATTTTTGACTATTTGAGCAGATGTACGAGTAAATTTCTCCACTCTGAAATCAATAAAGTCAATTAATAATTAAAGCAATTTTTTTCTGATGAAAAGATACATCTATTGTTGGGATCCAGAGGTTTGCCCTCCAGAGGGTGACGTGGATCCCTTCCTGTGGGCTTCTGTTACTGTTGGGATCCAGGGGTTTGCCCTCCAGAGGGTGACGTGGATCCCTTCCTGTGGGCTTCTGTTACTGTTGGGATCCAGGGGTTTGCCCTCCAGAGGGTGACGTGGATCCTTTCCTGTGGGTTTCTGTTTTTCTGTTGGGATCCAGGGGTTTGCCCTCCAGAGGGTGACGTGGATCCCTTCCTGTGGGCTTCTGTTACTGTTGGGATCCAGAGGTTTGCCCTCCAGAGGGTGACGTGGATCCCTTCCTGTGGGCTTCTGTTACTGTTGGGATCCAGAGGTTTGCCCTCCAGAAGGTGACGTGGATCCCTTCCTGTGGGCTTCTGTTACTGTTGGGATCCAGGGGTTTGCCCTCCAGAGGGTGACCTGGATCCCTTCCTGTGGGCTTCTGTTACTGTTGGGATCCAGGGGTTTGCCCTCCAGAGGGTGACGTGGATCCCTTCCTGTGGGCTTCTGTTACTGTTGGGATCCAGAGGTTTGCCCTCCAGAAGGTGACGTGGATCCCTTCCTGTGGGCTTCTGTTACTGTTGGGATCCAGGGGTTTGCCCTCCAGAGGGTGACGTGGATCCCTTCCTGTGGGCTTCTGTTACTGTTGGGATCCAGAGGTTTGCCCTCCAGAGGGTGACGTGGATCCCTTCCTGTGGGCTTCTGTTACTGTTGGGATCCAGGGGTTTGCCCTCCAGAGGGTGACGTGGATCCCTTCCTGTGGGTTTCTGTTTTTCTGTTGGAATCCAGGGGTTTGCCCTCCAGAGGGTGACGTGGATCCCTTCCTGTGGGCTTCTGTTACTGTTGGGATCCAGGGGTTTGCCCTCCAGAGGGTGATGTGGATCCCTTTCTGTGGGTTTCTGTTTTTTCTGTTGGGATCCAGAGGCTTGCCCACCAGAGGGCGCTGTGGATCTTTTCCTGGGAGCTCGTGCTCAGCGCTCACAGATGATCCCCATCAGCTCATGATTAAGCTCTCCCCATATAAGCTGGGTGAGAGCTTCCCTCTGAGCCGGATTGTTGTCCTTGCCATGGTTAACAAGCCTGAGCCACCCTGCCTGTCTGAACCTGAAAACCTGTAAGTCAGAACCTGTAAACCTGTAAACCAGAACCGGACCTGCTCTGTCCTCTCTGCCTCCCAGGAGGAACCCTATATGATTCAATAAATATTGGACTTTTATCCTGCCTCTGTGTCCGTGAGTTCTGCATCTGGGCTAGTAAACCTGCTGATCATGACATCTATCTGTTTTATTCGGCTGCATTTGTGAACATGCCAAATCAGAATTACATACTGTAATTTTGATGTAATGCCCTGTTTGTGGGCTTACTGCAGTGGCAGTAGAAAAACTCTCTTCCTTAAATGCTAGATGAACCCTTTAGAATAACCATCATTAACAGCTCTATTTTGATGCTATAAGATAAGCGCAGTGTGCCACATATAACTCATAAGAGTCTATTGTTCCATATATTGCAGAGCAGATGCATGCATATTTTCTGCTTCGAATATTTAACCAAACATATTACATGACAATTTAATGACATTATTGGCTTACCAGTGATTACATCTGCTTTTTAATATGCTTTTATTTTGAATTCTATGGTTATCAAGAAAATATTTGCTTATCCCTTCTATAATATAAACATTTCTCGCTGGTTGCTGGCGTTCATCACAATATGTCTCTCACCAGAAGGTATTAATGGATCACTGACAAAATTCAAGAGTAAAATGATATCTCATTGCTAATTCAAATAAACACAGAAAGTGTATGTTAACAATGCAGGGGCTCTGAGCTTAATTTAATTTGCTCATTTGATAAATGTATGATCACTATCAGGTACAAAACCAGGTTGCTAATGTAAAATACACCCTGCAGCACTGATTATTCAGTGAACTTTATAACTGAAACATCATGAAAAAGGCACAACAGTAACTTTCATAATGTAGTGAGTTTTGTATTTACTTATATTAATGGCACAGAAACAGGGAAAAAAAAGTGAGGAGATCCGTGTTAAAGATGGGCTCTAACAATCCGCTATAATATTTGATTATATCCCAGGATCACACTATAAAACAGAAGCAATTCACTTATAAGGCAGAAAAAAAGTTTGTTCCATTTGCATATTATCAACTACTAAGGATGTAATTATGTGTCTGAAAGGAACATCGACCACAAACACATAAAGCAGCAGAATCACTGCGTCCTAAGAAATTAAAATCTGCTAACACCTGTTTATGCTGCATTTTATTAAATTTGTTTAATTAGAGTACAAATCAACTTTCACAGATATGGATAACAGATGTCAGTGCAACTGCTGCAAAATATGGTGATTAAATGTGAGCGTTTGTGTTGAAATGTTGTGTTTGCAAACAGCAATTCCAGATACCCCTGCTGTAAACTTTAATACAAAATAAAACATCTGAAACTGAGCTTTAAGTGGAGAGAGAATGGAAAACAAAACAATGGGAAAAAAATCAACCTTTAACAAGTTAACAGTCATCCACCACAAGCCTTTGTTTCAGATACCAAAAGCAAAGTTTTCTGGCAAAGGGGACATCATCCATCCATCCATTTCCGTCACACTTATCCTAAGCAGGGTCACCAGCTGTCTACGGGCGAGAGGCAGGGTACACTCTGGACAGGTCGCCAGTTTATAGCAGGATAACAGAGACAAACAACCATTCACACACACACTGACACCCAAGGGCAATTTAGAGGAGCCAATTAACCTAACAGTCATGTTTTTGGACTGTATGAGGAAGCTGGAGTACCTGGAGAGAACCCAAGCATGCTGAGGAAGAATATGCAAACTCCATGCAGAAAGACCCCTGGCCAATTATCTGATAGTTCCTTCCTTCCCAAATCAGCTTTCCACTTCTTCTTTTAATGTCCAGTCATTAGAGAAGCATCCACCTTATCTGCCATTGACTCCCCTGCTTCTATGAGTTTGTCAACCAGATCAGAAGATGGTGCTTCTCCCTCCGCCTTTCACCTGTCTGTCTCTGAAAGTGAGGTGAAGAGGCAGCTGGAGAGACTGAATCACAATAGGTCACCATGGTCCTGATGGTGTGAGCCCCAGAGCCCCATCATACAGCAGCTCTTCAACATTAGCCTGACCCTTGAGACAGTTCCAGTGATGTGGGAGACCTCAGCCAACAATCCTCAGTGATTAAAGACATGTTGCCCTGACATCCCACATTGTTATCCTAGAGAGACATCTGTTGGTTCACTTGCAGTTTGCTTATCACCGGGGAGTTGGAGTTGATGATGCCATCATATACCTGCTTCAACAAACCCAATGTCATTTAGACAATGCAGAAAATGCAGACAGACTGTTATTTGATTACTCCATAACATTTAACAGTATTCAGAGTTTGTGAGAAACCACAGACTAGGTTGGAGGCACAAACAACAGCCTGGATCTAAGACAACATGACAAACCGACCACAGTTTCTTAGACTGATGGGTCAGCTGTCTAATCAAGCTGTCAGCAGCACAGGAGCACCACAGGGGACGGTACTCTCTCCATTCCTTTTTACTCTGTATACCTCTGATTTCCAGTACCAGACAGAGTCCTGTCATCTGCAGAAATACTCAGATGACTCTGCCATCACTGGGGGCAGCAAAGATGGACAAGAAGCTGAGTACAGAGAGCTTGTGAACCACTTTGTGGCCTGGTGTGGAAACAGTCATGTGATATGTCAATAAAATAAGGGAGATGATTGTAGATTTCAGAGAAACATGAACAAACTGAACCCTGCTCACATCATGGGAGAAGAAGTGGAGGTGGTGGAGGAGGAGAAATACCTTGGTGTTCACCTGGAAAACATGACTGGAGACACATCTGTGAAACAGTCTACAAGAAGGGACAGAGCAGACTGTACTTCCTGACTTGCCTGTCAGTGTTTGCAGCAGATGCTGCATATCTTCTATCAGTCTGCTGTGGAAAGTGTGATCTCTTCCTCCATCATCTGCTGGGATAACAGCATCAACGCAACTGACTTAAAAAAAGCAAAACAAGCTAATAATGTAGGCCAGCTCTGTTCTAGGAACTCCTGTTGAACCTCTGGAGATGATTTCACAGAGAAGGGTTCTACATATGCCAACATGTTTGAGCGAGGAGCACCACTGTTTCTGACCAAGGCCCATTTCGTAGTAGAATTATGTCCTGATGATTCGATTTGTCCTGCAGAGCAAAGGACAGCTCCTTTAGTGAGGAGGTGCTTAAATGCAGAACAGCTGAAACTTTTCCAAATGGAAAAACAACAACAGCAACAAATCCCCTTACAAAGGCACTTCATCTTTTTGTTTCCAATGGAGAACCACTAATCAATGAGAGCTACACCACTAGATTCACACAAACAACATCTTTGTTTGTTTTATCTTTGTTAAATGGTCATTTGTCAAATACTGGTGCCAGATTTCCTGAAGCTACTCCTTTGGATCATGTTCTCTGGACAAAGATTTAATGATTTATCAGATTAAAGACTTGCTCAGTTTAAAATAAATCTGCTGACTTTATTTCTTTATCTTATCTTACTGTGTTTTCCTCAGGGACTAATCTAAAGTAATACCTCTTTTAGAAATCCATTCTGTGGCTCTGAGAGTGTTGTCCATGAATGGCGGCACCCATTAGATCCATATTTACCTGTCTGGACATGAAAAAGTTCCTTAAGGACAGTCCAGCTTTCATGATGGTGTTGTTCTTATTAAAGCTAGTCACACTTATTTGCCCAAAGCCCTGTTTGTCTTAAGCTCAACAGATAGGAGAGGTTGTGTGACTGTTTTTATTGACAAATTAACAGTTTTGGATCCAGTCAGCAAAATCCGTGCCAATGTTTCTACAGTAGAGATGCTGACAAACAGGGATTTTGCTTCATCAGCACATATTTTCAACACAACATATTCCTGCCTTGGATGTAAAGTCCTCTGACCCAGCATTTTGATCCCAGCTCCATCTTTAATAACTAGACTAATGTATAAGCTACACTATCTCTAGTTTCCGTCATACAGTGAAGCTTTTAAACACAAACCAGTTTTCTGTCAATTTAAGTATTAACCCCTAAATGCCTGAATTGATACCCTACTGTACAAAGAATTTTAATGGTTGTTTTTTCTTTTTCAACCAGATGTCGATTTGAAAAAGAAAAAATGTTGCACTACGTGTCAATTTTGGTATGATTCTAATTAGCGACAACAGGCATCTAAGGAATAACTCAAATATTTAAAACCCGGTTGTTGACTATTTTAATGTTGTTTTTTTAGACAAGACACATGGAATTAAGTCAAGGTATATATATATATATATATATATATATATAGCAAGGATGACTTCTTTTGTATCATCTTAGTGATTCAAATTGACCAAATTTGTGGAAATTCGACCCGCTACAATGTTGGACATTAAACAATGATCATTGCATTCATTCACAAAATCTCATTTTATCAAAATAAAAAAAATTTGATAAATGGAAATAAATGCATTTCATTTAATTTTTCTACAATTATACTCAACCTATTGTTATAATAAATTTTACTCATCTCCATTCCTAAATGCCAAATGAAACTTAAAAAGCTTCAAACCCAAAACTAGAAATAACGTTAGATTTTTTTTTTTTATCAGCTTTTGGTCATTTTTATAAATCTGCTGTAAAAGACATCATAAGTCTGTATGTATTTTTTTTTCTTATTGTACTGCCTTACTCAGATTTAGACATGTTACCCAGTTTATCAGGCAGATTTTATCAGTTCTCGCTGTGTTGTGTTCAGTTCACAGTCACAGCAAATAAATAATTTAAAATCACATTGAATGGTACCCTCAGTACCAAATGAATAAACCTACATTTGTACTATATATAATTCACGTTTGCTGTTTTTAGACTGGAACTGGTCTAAGGGGTTAAACCGACACAAAGGAAAAAATATATTCTTACTTTATAATGGTTTTTGTAGCAACATATTAAAACTTGATGCTATATTTAAATAAATCACATTGATATTAATAAGTGTTTTGAATCAAAATCAGGGATTACTTATCTTCACAACCAAAAATGCTGTTAAATTACATTCATGTGTGTTTGGATAACACTTACCTGATCCTGACCCATTTTGTCTTTGCACCTTTGAACCTGCCTGTCCCTGTTCTGATCTGTTTGCCTGAACTTCTACAGGCTTCCGTTTGCTTACTGTACCTGGATCTGTCTCCTGACTTCGCCCTCTCAATTATCCAGCCTGCCGTCGTCTGCTCGGATCTGATCTACTGTCAGTTCTGTTATCTTCAAGTCTTCAGGATCTGGAACTCTCTGGGCCGGATCTATCAAAGGTTTGCGTGTATAAAAACGTGAGCTATTTCACTGCGCACGCTAAAAAATGTACAAACTGATCTATCAACAGCGTGCTAAAAGGATTTGGTCTTTAAAACGTGCTAAATGGCGCCTCTTATCCATTTAGTACTTTTTCTGCAATGAATATGCAATATGGGGTGTTTACACGCAAAAGTGCGTCTTGTGGGAGGAGAACATGTAAATATATTAATTTAGCACTCGCAAAGTGATTTATCAAACCTGAAAGCAATTTTGCTAACGGTATCTGACTCTATATTTAACATGTTTCAAAAGAAGGTGCAAATGGTCTGTATGCGTAATTGCGCACACATGGCAGCGGTTATTGTCGCAAGAAGGAGACATCGAAATGAAGCAAGGAGACGCAGAGAACGCATTTTTTCACTCCGTGTGAATATTTTTGGAATGAACGAGGAAACGATCATCAAAACATATCGTTTATCCAGCATTGCCATTTTGGAGCTGTTGGGGGAACTCCGAATGGATTTAGAGCCAGCCACAAGGAGGACCCACGCAATACCAGATATCACAAAACTCCTTGCAACATTGCACTTTTTTGCATCTGGGTCATTCCAGCGTACGGTTGCAGCGAGAGCTGGGATCTCCCAATCTCGTTTTTCAGAAGTGCTGTCCGACGTTCTAAATGCCATGTCGCCCTGACGCCCTACCGGAGAACCCCGACCTCCCCCCTGCGCCTGTGGAGCAACATGCCAATGCTGCGGGGATGCGTATGCACAGTAATCTCATCCACAGTCACTTCTTGTGAGCCATTTGGTATGAGCATTTTTCTACAGGCCAATACAAAACACCTGTTTTTTTTTTGTTTTTTTTTTTACTGCAGTGAAGTAGAAATTTTTTTTTACTGCAGTGAAGTAGAAATTCAGCCACCTTAGGGAATTGCCAACATTTTATACATTTTATACATTTAAATATACTTCCTGTGTATTGTTTAGTCTTGTTTTGCATTTAGAGATCAGAGGTAGTTCATAAAGTTCGACTTTAGAACTTTAAAGACATCTGCAAAAAATGCTTTTGAAATAATTAAAGAAAAGTTTCACATTATAGACACATTGCAGAAGTGTTATGATGTAGACAGATGCTAAATATGATACGATATTTAAAAGACCCAAAACGGACTATGCAATTTATTGACGTTGAAAGCACTTGGAAATGTAAATCATGGCGAAACATGAAATTCCGCACCAGATGGTGGCGCTAATGTGCAACTTAAAGATTTTATTACTGATAAACTACATATGAAGAAGAAGAAGGGCTGTCTTTGCTGCGCCTGTCAGAAATTCTAAAGCAACCGTGGGTCCTTCAGGCACCAAACTAACCGCTCGCTTCTCTGTTCTGATTGGTCATCTCCTATCTTCGTTAATTAAACCAGACAAATAGCGTCAGGCTGAGTCTTGTCGCAAGGAGTACGAGTCGTATTTGTTTGTTCCTTTAAAAAATCGCAGCAATGTCTGAGGAGCGCTCTGAAAGAACCGATGGAAAAATTGTAAAAATGGAGGTTGACTACAGTTCCACTGTAGATCAGCGGCTTCCGGAGTGCGAAAAAATGGCTAAAGTAAGTTATCTGTGAAGGGAAGGCCAGCGCTGGCTGAGTCATGGTGGATTCCGATCACTGCGTTAGCACTCAAGCTAACACACAATATCCTCCCGGATTTGAGTAAATGTAATTTGGCACAGACTGTTTGACCCGTGTGCCCAAATAATTATTACATTTTGTACCCATTAAATATAACTCACCTCCGTTTCTCTCAAACTACGGAGTTTGTTGTTAACTGAATGCTAACCCTATTGAGCACTCAGGTTAGCTTAGTGTGCGGGCAGCTAATAAACAGGTTACTATATGGTTCTATAATGCAAAGGAAGCGCAGTGTTCATGAAAAAAATTATTCATGTTTCGTTATTGTGTTTTATTCTACAGGAAGGGAAGTTACAAGAAGCTGTCGAGAGCTTGTTGTCGCTGGAGAAACAGACCAGAACAGTAAGTGAAAGCATGCGAAGTAATACTGGTGGACAGCCGCAGTCAAGTTGGTTTTAAGTTGGATATTTGACAGACATTTCCTAAGTTTAAACCCTTTGCTTGCTCCGATAAAACGGCTTGCTCCGATAAAACGGCTACACCGCCGTCGGATAAACCGCTACAATACTTCTATTGCACCCTTATTACACACTTTACAGTAAAAAAAAAAAAAAAAGCAAAGGGGAAAACGTCTGCAGCTTATTCCGACTTCCTGTTTTCAAAGTAAAAGTACTTTTATGAAGCTAATAAATTAAAATGTTCATATTTAATCTGTATTAACAATACAGATCTCAAATACAAAAATAAAATGCGTATCTAATGAACCCAGTGGAGTATTGTGACCCCACACTGATGCTAAGATGACATATGACATTCATCTCCCAATGTAGAAATTCACTTTAGACATCAGTTCTGTGTGTGTATATATGTGTGTGTATATATATATATATATATATATATATATATTAGGGGTGTAAATAATAATGGTTTTGTATCGATCCAACAGCCGACGAGCCGACGCATCGTTACATCTACAGGAGTATCGTTTCCTTTTTTTTTTTTTTTCTTTTTTTTTCCCTCCGGGTCTATTTTTATCCATTTGCTCCTGGATTCTGACTCTAGTGCTGTGGTGGCGCTAAACATATTTTGCCCTCCTACCTCGCTTCCTTTAGCCACTACCCTTCTTTCCGTTTACAGTATTTTTTTATGCAAGTCCTTTCAGAATCTATAACACAGAAGCGTTATTTTTCAGTTAATGGGGATTTCATAGGCCTAGGTGGAGTACAACTTTGCTACTTCTGGTATTTCTCAAATAAAATGCATAACGATATTACAGCTTTCATTGATTTTATATCAAATTTGAAAAATTGTCTAGCCTGTAAGGTAAAAGAAAAAAATGAATTGAATCATATCGGGGTGTATTCTTGAGTATCGAAAATAATCTAATCATTGGGTCAGGAAATTTATACTGAATCCTATCGCCATGATAGGTGGGATTTACACACCTAATTTATATCCTTTATTAGACATGGGGATGTACAAGTCTTCCACTAAAGGAGCTGCTCAGCTCCCTTACAGTCTGGTGCAGGTGGTGAACGCCGTTGTCTGGCGGGGATTGGAGCTTGGCCAACAGCCTCCTATCGGCCACCTCCTCCACAGAGTCCAGAGCATAGCCCAAAACAGAAATGGTCCTCTTGGGCTCCTCTCCCTTCCTCAGTCAGTAAATAAACCCTCCTGCTGCGTGTATTGCTGCATTTTCATTTCTTTAGATGTAGCTCCCTTTATGTTTTTAATGTAGGCATATTAAAATTGAGTGGCTAAAGAAAGTGAGTAGCGAGGCTCTGCCATGAACATCTGATGGAGCTTGGGAGGTGGTCCAGGCACGTCACAGTGGGAAAGGCTCAGGAGATGCTGTAGGGACTAGGTCTGTAGGCCTGGGAGCGCATCTGGCTTCTCCCAGCAGAACTGGAAAGTGTCTGGGGAAAGGGAAATCTTGGAGTCTATATTTAGACTGCTGCTCCAGCGGCGTATTCTCAGATGAAGTGGAAGGCGACCAGTATAAGTATTTAATAGGGATCATGATACTTCATTGGCTTCATGATATACATATGTTAGTTTTGTTTTTAAAATCTGGTCATAAATTTATTTTTATATGTAATTGTTAGCATTTTGCTTAATAGCTTTTAGGTCATGTTATCAATTGACTCAAAATCAGTGTGGATCATAGTTCTCCACTGGCTTTAAAAGTTATGCCTTTTCAATTCCATATCAAATCTTGAATTATTTCTTATTAATTTTCATATAAAGATATTAGCATTTTGCTAAAAAAATTCTTGGTCATGTGTGTCAGTGCAGTTGCAGCTTTTATTTTTTGATTTCAAATCTCTAAATATTTTTAATCATACCATTTAAGCTTGATAGCTTCTCAGCTTCAATAAGTACACTTTTATTTTGAAGACAGGAGGTCAGTAGACACTTTAGCCCTTCTGCTTTTTTATTGTAATGTCTGTAATATGGGTACACTTGAACTACTGGAGCAGCTTTTTCTGATTTCAGTGTATCTGGAGCAAAGAAGAGGTTAATCCAAACTATAATTATATTCACCTTGACTATAATTTGTCAAGGTGACACACTTGTCTAGTACTTGGAGTGTCATCTTGACAAATTATAAATGTTCAAAATATTTAAAAGAACCACAAAATTGTTGCTTCTAAGAAATGTGAGACTTTGTAGATGAGAAACGGAAAAAAAAATATCCTTTATCATCCCTCAGTGGGGTAATTCAGGTTTAACTGTATGTTATGAAACTATTTAGCTGGTGCTGTGTGTGCATGATGCAGGGCCAACATGGTGGACTGCTACTGTTGAAAGTATAACATAACTGTGTTGTTTACTGATCAGAGGAACACGGCTGTCAAATTAATTAACTGTCTGTCAAATATGTTTAAAAGCTTTATTATTTTAGTTTTTCTGTCAAATTTCTTTTTTCTGAAATAAGTATGGTTACACTGTAACATAGACTTTTTAGACCAAATCTCAGGCCCCGTCCACACGAAGTCAAAACGAACACGAAACGCTTATATTTTCCAGAACGTTTGTCGTAAAGACGGAGACGTAAAATAAATGTGATCGTCCACACGAATGCATGAAAACGCTGCAAAGTGTATGCCAGGCCTGTAAGTGGCGCTGTGGTGCCAAAGCAAAAATAGGCGACGAAATGTTTGGCATGCGCACTAATATTTATACATGGTTGCCCTGCGGGTCCATTTTCGTGGTTCAGTCAAATTCGGGTGCTGAACTATGTCGTCGATATTATCTGTTCTTCCTGGAGATATTCCAGAAGAAGAAGATTCTGTTGTAAGCCCGACAGCAGGGTGAGTAGCATTAGCAGCAACCATTCAACACAGTACGGCGCCATTGTTGTTGTTATACTGTGTCGCGCATGCGTGTTTAGAGGCGACGCTATGACGCATGTGTGTAAAAAAAAAAAAAAAAAAAAAAAAAAATGCGGTTAGAGCTTAAAGATGGAAACGCGAAAACGGCGTTTCAAAATCTTCCCACTCTGAAGGCTGAATAACAAAAAGATCGTTTACAGACCCCCGAAACACCGGCTTCGTGTGGATGAGAGGCTGGTTTGGTGAAAAATTTGTGCGTTTAGGCCAGGGTTCGGCTTCGTGTGGACGGGGCCTCATTCTCTTAGCAGCAGTGAAAGTGCCTTCAGATGATGTCTGTTGTGAATTGCCGCTATGTAAATGAAACGACCCGAAGTACAAGGTCCTGATTACAAGTGGCTGAAAGTAGCTTCCTTTGTGCCTGGGCACTCCCTTAGACTCAGGCTGAGGAGCTCAGCCATCCAGGAGAGATGCTCCTCGTCTACATGGAGACGAGTCAGCTGAGGTGGTTCAAACATTTGTTCATAACAGTGCCCACTAGGAGGAGTCCCTATGTGGACAGGATCCTTTGAGGTCTTTGAAAATAAGGAGATAGGAAGAGTTTTGACTGTGAATTCAAAAAGGTCCAATCTTCCCTGGCTTTTACTGCCTGTACGCTCTGTCGCCTAGCAACCATGAGAGTTGACACACAAAGCAGGCAAAACATTTTTATTTAACATTTTAAAGGAGCTTCAACAGCAGCACAATATCAGATTTATATTTTATACATATTAAAATCTTTCCTTAAATGTCAGCCAAACCCATTTACACAGTGACAGATAAAAACATTTCAATAAACTAAACCGGAGGGCTTCAACGGGGTCCGTGACCCCTAGGGGGTCCACAGAGGTACTAAATGGGGGTTGCAAAAGTTTTGGTTGATTAGACTTTTTTTTTTTTTTTTTTTATTCCTCCCTGCAATTTTTTCCACTAAATGAAATGTCTTTAAATACTCATTAACATGAATTCAACACACTGTAGTAAACAGATAAATGGAGGCAGAAGATGTCTTTCAGTCATCAATGCACACATTGGTGGGCACCGTTTCATTCAAAACACCTGTACCATCAACGACGAATCGGATCCAAAAATACTTTAATAATCCCAGGATTATTAAAGTATTGCATGGTGGCATATAACTTTCCTTACATGACTCCTTCTGCAATAGAGTAACTATAGAAACAGTTTGATATAACACAGTTTCATACCATATATAGAATTAGGAGGTCCCCGCTCCATCTCGCCATCAGTTTGGGAGTTTTTGGCCTGGAAAACGTTAAAGACCCATGAATTAAACATTACCCACCACATGTCTGACTCAGTAACCATTTAAAACAACTATTTTCATTCATTTCAGAAGGAACTATTCACATACTCGCATTATAAGAAACTGCACTACCAATATTGACCTCTGTTTGGCTCAAAGTACCTTTTTTCTCTGAGCATGGAGCAGCTGGCTTGCTTGGGCTCGCAATGAATCCTGGGATATCCAAGGCTACATGGGATACACCAGACCCATCCTTGAAATTGGGCAAAAAGAAGGACGCATTTGTCTGCAATAGATTTTGGCGCCGCGCTATAACGTAATCGGCCGACGAATCTGGCCTTCGGACTCGATGCCTGTCTCTCGGGCATCCCTGGAGCCCCTAGTAAGAGCAGGAGGAAAGTCTGGAAGACGCTTAGACTGCTTTTCTAACTCAGTTCTGTATAAAGCTGTTGACAGTTCAAGTTTATAAACTGCACTGAATTCAATAGAATCTGTCCTGAACAACAACGATCTATCCAAGTACTAGGCAACACCTCCTTGCATCCACTTTATAACTCTGTGTTTTATTTTCTTAATGAAAATAAACACTTTCAAACACACTAATTCCTTTTGGAAACAAAGGATAATTTTAGGCCAAATTTGGCTGTTTTGTTTACAGCAAATCTGGAACATTGTGTCCCATCTCATTAAGCTTTCACAATATTTGACACTTTAAGGCTGGTAACCAAGTGATGCTTCATATAAACAAGATGCCGTAATTACCAAAAAACATTCAAGCCACCTGAAGTGAGGACTATAATGCTGCTTGATCAAAGATGTGACAGTACATGTATCTTAAGTGTTCTTTAGTGAGAAATATAAGTTAGTTTCTGCATGATTGATGAGAAGGCTCTGGTTGAACTTGTTACAGGCGTCAGATATGGTGTCCACATCCAGAATCCTGGTGGCCGTGGTGCAGATGTGCTATGAGGCGAAGGACTGGGACGCTCTGAATGAAAACATCATGTTACTGACTAAAAGGAGGAGTCAGCTCAAACAGGTCAGGAATCTCTTCAACCCCACTGCTGTTTCCTTCCAATTCTCTACCAAACATAATAAGCCTGAAAACTGAATCAATGAAAAAAGAATGATGCAAGTTTTAACTAAGTTATTTGTTCTTGATAGAATATTATTAGAAAGACCTGATAAACTGTTTTTTGATATAGCCATGTTTTCTGTTGTAAGGATATACAATTTAACAAGCAGTTTTCTTTTTTCCGAGTGTCGCCTAAACATCTTGCCTGATCTCCTCTTCATCTTAGGCTGTGGCCAAAATGGTGCAAGAATGCTACAAGTACGTGGATGCAGTGACTGACCTGAGCATCAAGCTGAGGCTTATTGACACGCTTCGCACTGTGACTGCTGGCAAGGTCTGACGATAGTTCCCTCATTGAAGAGAAAACATCTGGATGTAGAGAGGGATGATTGATTGATTTATTTAACAAGGACAGTGTACATTCATAAGCATTCCTGCAAATGCACCAGATTACACCAAAAGGCTATTTTTCATCTGTTGTCCCTGGACAGATCTTAAAATTGTGTACCTATTAACACAACACTTAGAATTTTACAACAAAAAATACAAATATAAAAACCGAAATTTAAACACTAGAGATTAACCAAATTTATCAGACATCTGGATCATGATCGTTTGTCTTTGTTAAATTTTTAATGTCTTTCTTTCCAAATGATTCCACTGAGAAACTTCAACATGACTTCTCTTAAGAGAGGCCTGGATTATATATGGATTATATTTTTAGATGTTTCTAAAATGATTTTATTCATTTTCATTATGGTTCCCTTATTTTTGTTATTTTATGGATCTACTTAACCACTGAATTTCTGAAATGGAGTAAGTCCTTATTCTGGTTACTAAATGAGGAAGTGCATTATTTTGAAAACCTAGCTTCATAATTTATTTCAAAGATGTTATTCCCTACATCACTGAGTCAAAATGGCTGCCTGCTTCTTGTCTCGACTTTCTGTCCACTTCTGATTTCGCCACAGCCTAAAACGCCTGTGGTAAATAATGAAGATATGGACATAGAAAACATACTAAGAAGAAACCTTTGTTTTTTATTTTATTTTAAGCTGTAGTAGATAATAATTCAAACCATTAGTGATCCACAGTTCATTAATAATTCATTTAGACGAGGGAAATTATTTAAATTGTTTTATCAGTTTAATAGAAATAACTAGTAACAGAATGGTTTGGATGTTCAAAATACTGCGCTACCTTCAAAGAAAGACCAGGAGAGGAAACATTTCAGGAACATTTCTAAATGAATTTTAGAAATGTTTTGTTTTTTTCCGGGAGGTAATAACGTGCTTTAGTTTCTTCATCATAGCTTCATTTATTTTTTTGCTGTTAGAAATATTTCCAAACAGCTCATTTTCTCTCTGACGCTCAGTGGCAACAGGTGGGGGAAGGGCGATCCAATCACTGCTCATTTTGACTGGTTCTGTGCTATGATTCTTTTACTCTCGGGTGTGATGTCTGCACTGCGTAATGCTTTAAATTGTTGTAATAGATCTACGTAGAGATCGAGCGTGCCAGGCTAACAAAGACGCTGGCGAACATCAAAGAGCAGAGTGGGGACGTCAAAGAGGCCGCTGCCATTCTGCAGGAGCTGCAGGTGAGGAACAATTCTACCTTTTTAATGGGAGAAAATGTACAGAAAGCGTTACTGAACATGACGTGTCTGTGCATGAAGGAATTCAGACCAAACTACTGAGATTTTATGTTGTTTGGTTTTTTGTTTTTTTTTGCTACCTAGGTGGAGACGTATGGCTCGATGGAGAAGAAGGAAAAGGTGGAGTTTATCCTGGAACAGATGAGGCTCTGCATCGCTGTCAAAGATTACACCCGCACCCAGATCATCAGCAAGAAGATAAACACCAAGTTCTTTCAGGAGGAAGGGAGTGAGGTAAGAGATGCCATCAGTTTCTCTTTTCATTGAAACATTACAGAAGCTGTTCTTTATTTAGCTCATTTTTGTCCTTTTGCCTTCCTAGGAGCTGAAGTTGAAGTATTATGACCTGATGATTCAGGTGGACCAGAACGAGGGGTCCTACCTGTCGATTTGTAAGCACTACAAGGCCATTTATGACACCCCCTGCATCCTGGAGGATAGCAGCAAGTGGCAGCAGGTACAGACTGGATGTTTTAAGGCAGATTGTTGTTTCTGAGGGGAATTTGTTTTGCTCTTTAACTTAGAAAGAATATTGAATTTGTTTGTTTTCTTGGAAAATATGCTGATGAAGATTCTCAGTCATCCAGGTCATAGTCGTTCCGTAAATTTGCATGTTTCCAAGCAATACAAGGCCTTGTCTATATAAGACTCAAACTCACTGCGGATCCAGACATTTGAATTGAGAAAGCTTCCTGGAGAGGTGGCGAAACATCTTCAAATCTTGGAAACCAAGTCCAGTAGATTTTCTTGGAAAGTTTAAGCAGGAGCGTCTTGACAGAATTATGTTTTATGAGAATGTGGCAAATTAACATAAAAATCAACTCATCCTAGATTAAAAATGGGTCATTTTATATTGATGGCTCTGACTGAATCAGAGCTGGCTTTGCACATCTACTTCATATAAAGCAAGAAAGCCAATGCTGCGGTCGGATAACTCTAGTTTCTGCCGATGTTACAAACTGCAATCTGGGTTTTGTTTTTGTATTTCTTTTTTTTTCTTTTTTCTTCCCTGCCTGGAAGGAAACTTTTTTTCTTTTTTTTTTTTTTTTTTTAAACAAATCTTTATTACATTTTTCAACTTATACAGGCAACAAATACCCCACACAGTGAAAGACAGGAAAAATAAAAAAGTAAGTCAATAAATAAAACAAAATCAGGAAAACCTAAAACAATATGTTAAAAAAAGAATAATAGAGTACGGACAGTACAGAAAGGAAAAAAAAAAAAAAAAAAAAACATGTAACAACATTAAAGCTCAGATTAATTAATCTGAAATTAAAAGGATACATAAGCAGATATCCAGGCATTAGTGTGACTAATAATTGGTTGAATACACACTCAAGTATGGTCCTCTCCAGGAATCTTAGACCAGATAAGTCCATAGAGTCCCTATATATGTAGTCCCTGTATAGTCCGTGCACTCTATGCCAATGTAATCTAAGAATGGATCCCATGTTTTGTGAAATAGGAAGAAAACTATTAAAAGCATTTTTGGTTGCAGGCCCTGAAGAGCGTGGTGCTGTACGTCATCCTGTCCCCTTATGACAACGAACAGTCAGACCTTGTCCACAGAATCAGCGCTGACAAGAAACTGGAAGAGATCCCTAAATACAAGTAAGACGATCTTAGGCGTCCCATTTCCTTTTGACTCTATTTTAAATCCATACAGCTCTGAGGCTAAGAGTCAAAAGTTTGATTTAGATTTTTATTGGCTGGAAAATAATGCTGGAGGTGTGGTTTCATGTTATCCATCCTGTATTCCCAGGGACCTTCTAAAGCAGTTTACCACTATGGAGCTTATGCGCTGGTCCGCCTTGGTGGAGGATTATGGGAAGGAGCTGAGGGAAGGCTCGACTGACAGCCCGGCAACAGACGTCTTCTCATATTCAGAGGATGGAGAAAAAAGGTGGAAGGACCTTAAGAACAGAGTGGTGGAACATGTAAGTCACACAGGAGTCTATCCAAAAACTTGTGCAGTTACACCTAATAAGTACTTTTTCTATGTTGAGTTTTATTGCATTTCCAGTATTATGAGCACTTGTTTCTCCCCTTCACTCTGAGGGCCCAACCATCACCTATCATGTTACATACAGACATAGTTCAGGAGCTGCAGGGATGGGTATATGTTGACATAGGGCAGCTATAAGGAACAAGTTTTTCTTTTTTTCTGTTGCAGAATAATTGATAAAATCAAGCTAAATAAGCTGGATGGTCTGCAGGCGGACCCATAGAAATTATGTTTCTATCATCCATGCAGAACTAATTAGTAAAACTCGGACTCCCCAAAAAAATTTGGGATAAAGGAAATCTGAAAATAGAGAAATAAATTAAATCTGAAAAGTAATTGAGAAAAAAACTTCCCCCAAATAAAAAAAAATGAAAAGAGAAAAAAAAGGCAAGCTGTAAAAATATTAGTTGAACTTCTGCATACACAAACTTTTTTTTTTTTTAGAAATTTAATGTCCCATTGTTTAGAAAGTATTTTCTTCAAATGTCCTTTATTTTATGTTTTGTTTTAAACATGTCATCTGCTTTCAATAATATCGGAGATTTCTCTCCATATTAAACGGTAGAGAGAATTAGAAGAAATGTAACCCGTCGTATGAGCTCCCACATCTTTGCTGCAATACTCTAAACATGCCTCTCTGAATGTTAGTGTGGATTTTAGCTTGTAGTGCTACTAATTATGCTACTTTTTATCCCACAGAACATTAGAATAATGGCCAAATATTACACCAGAATCACAATGAAAAGGATGGCTGGACTGCTTGACCTCTCTGTGGATGTAAGGAAACATTTCAGCAATCTGTTCCAACTAAAGCTTATCAAAAAAAAGAAACTTTATCGTCTGATGTTCAGAATCTGGGCTTTTAGTAACTCTACTAATAATGCATTGCTTGAAACACTTTTCCAGGAATCAGAGGAGTTTCTATCCAGCCTAGTTGTAAACAAGACCATCTACGCCAAGGTGGACCGGCTCGCTGGCATCATCAACTTTCAGAGGCCCAAAGACCCCAACGACCTGCTGAACGACTGGTCGCAGAAGCTCAACTCCCTCATGTCCCTGGTTAACAAGACCACGCATCTCATCGCTAAGGAGGAGATGATCCACAACTTGCAGTGACACAAGAACAGTTTATTTTATTTTTTGGTTTCATATTTACTTTTGTTTATGTGCAAGAGGTTGTTTGTTTAAAAAAAAAAATAATAGCACTGTGGCCTAATTGCAGGATCATATGTTTGGAAAACATGTTCAAAACACACATGCCTCTTTTCTTTTTTTATTGTCTCGTAGAACATGACATGACAAAGATACAACTAAAATTATTCCTTGCATTTTCGTCTTTAATTAAGCTTGATTTAACATTTATTCTTTGCTGCCAATAAAACTTTAAAGGTATTGTCTAGGATGTTCTTTTTCCGGGTGGAGCATCTAAATAAGTCAATCAATCATTCTGCTGATATGTTTACGTAAAGCCGTCCTACATCTTTGTCCCCATTTTCACTTACCGGTGGTGAGTCTGACATAGTGGAAAAATTGCAAATCTTCCTTTGGGAAGTAAGCAAGTATGAGCCATGCAAGCAGCAACTTTTAAACAGAGCGTGCACGAGGAGAAATGGGCTCTAGCACACGTTTAATAGGCGTTACCTTTCGAAAGAGGGTACAGGATTGCGTGTGTACATTTTTTTTAAACTGGAGAGGGCGGGTCTATTCATACATTCCGGAAAATCGTCCACTATATCTTTACTATTAAAAGACGACCTGTTTTTTGTATGTGTAAAACAATATTTACTTTTTTTGTTTTTTCTTCAATAGACTGAGAAATTTAAAACTATTACTGCTTTAAAAAAAAAAATCTGAAAAAATCCTAATGTTTTGTGGTTTTTATAGGCTTCAGAAAGATACATTCATAAGATCTGAGTAAAAAAGGAGGCATATTGATGATGTGAGCACAGGGGTGGCAGCATCGTGATGTTTGGGTGTTTAGTTTTAGGAAGGACTTCTGTGCTTCACAAAATAGACAGCATCTGGATAAAAAGGATAATGTACGAGATGCTTCCAAACTGCGTTTCAATATGAGCCAGGATGTCAAAGCATGGTAGCAAATGGGACTGGCGAATTGGTTAAACTGTGGTTGCTATCATAAAGTCTCATGACCATAGCCAATCAAGAAGACCTAAGAATCAGCCTCCATCACAGCATGTCGGGAAGAAGGGACCAAAAGCTGAGCTTGAGGAGCAAAACCCAGAATATTTGACCAAAGTCAAACATTTCAAGCTTCTAAAAACAAACTTATATTAAAAAGTTTCACAATTTTCATGAAATCATGAAATATCTCCTGTCTCCGGGTGGATTCCATATATATATAAGATTATGACGTATAAAGAAAGAGAATCAGAGGTCACCATGCAAACGATCATTCCTCCAATTTTCCAAGATGGTTTAGAATAGAATAGAATTCATCTCTATTGTCATTAAACTGTCACAAGTACAAAGCAAGGAAATTTAGTTTGCAGCTATCCAGAAGTGCTATACAGGATATAAATATTTACATGTACACAGAAAGTATGTATCGGCTATAAACAGAGAGTAAATTTGAAAACTATATACAGATAATACAGGAAAGTTAGGATATGGATTATATATATATATATATATATATATATTTTTTTTTTAGTGGGGTTATAATACAGGTTAAATAATGACAGTAGAAGATAAAATATTATGTGTTTACATAAAGATGTAAAAACTGCCTCAAATCTAATATATTAAAAAAAGGTTAAAAGATATAATATTGGTATGAATGTCTAAATGTCTTTCCTATCGTTTTTAATTAGTAACCATGATTGGTTTGGTGTCATATCATCTACAGTTACATCTCAACTCATTGATAAATGATCAAAAACTACAATTAATTGGGAAAGTGTGTTTAAAAGTGAAAAACGTACACTGGTTAATTTGCTACACAGGCCATGATATTTTTCAAATTCTGATGTCTTCATATTGATAAATTTGGTGTGAAGCTTCCCTGCGATAGACTGGTGACCTGTCCAGGGTGTACACCCACCTTTTTGGCACCAACCCTAATTTTAGCCTGATTGATAATGTAAAAACAAAATTACCAGTTTCCTAGTAAACTAAAAATGTTTTGTTCTACCAGTCTGAGATGATGAACTTCATAATCTAAGGTCCAAATTGTCATCCAGGTCCACGTTCTGTACATGCACTCAATATATTGGTGCCTTTTAGCATGTATTACTGAAACAGGATAGTGTGCCATGGAGGTGATCAGCCTGTAACCTGTTCCTTTTCACAATAAACCACTGATCGTCTATGAGATTTCAGTATTGCTTTTAGTTTATGCCTCAAAATCCTCTAAAGCTGCTTATTGTCCAATCCAGCTCCCATAGTTGCTTGTGCACCTCTTTACCACCAGCACTTTTTCCTTCCACCAAACTTTCCGTGAAAAAAAAAATCCCCCTAAGACCAGCCAGCTTCTTTTTCACTAGTACTTTGTTGCTGTGTGTGCCAGCCAGATGCCCCCCCTATGTCTGCCATCTTTTTTATGGCAGTGCGCACCACCACATTCAGAATCAATTTCATTTTTTTCTCAGAATTCTGACTTTAATCACAGAATTCTAAATGAATTCTCACTTTAATCTCTGAATTCTGACTGTAATCTCAGAATTCTGACTTTAATCACAGAATTCAGACTTTTTTTTCTCAGAATTTTGAGTTTTTTTTTCCCAGTTCTGACATTAATCTCAGAATTAGGACTTTGTTCTCAGAATTATGACTTTAATCTCAGAATTCTGACATTTTTTCCCCCAATTCTGACTTTAATCACAAAATTCTGACTTTAATCTCAGAATTCTGACAGCTAACAAACATGTTATCATCAAGCCGTAGCCATGTCTGTTTTGAAAACTAAACTAGCTGTCTTGTTTTAATCACCTTCTGCTCTTCCATTAATGAAATAGCATTAACAGGGACCCCTCTGGCACTAAAATGTTGCCCTATTCCCGTCATTTTCCATCAATGTGTTACTGGCCTTCCCAAAAAACTCACATCTTTGTCAGTGAAGCTGAGTGCTGCCACATCTCTTCCTTCAGGGTGCCCATGGTAAAGGGCATGTACTTATACCTTTTTTCAAGTCAGGAGACTTGATCAAAGTGCTTTACACTACGTTCAGTCATTCACTCCACGCACTCTCACACTGATTGTGGCAAGCTACATTGTAGCCACAGCTGCCCTGGGGCTCACTGACAGAAGCCGGGCTGCAGTACACTGGCGCCACCAGGCCCTCTGACCACCATCAGTAGACAATACAGGTGAAGTGTCTTGCCCAAGGACACAACGACACTGAAAGTCGGAGCCGGGGCTTGAACCGTCAATACTTTGATTTCAGGGCAAACTCCCACATCCAGCGCCACTGTCGCCCAACATTAAGATCCAAAATTCTGAAATAAAGTCCGAATTCTGAGATAAAGTCAGAATTCTGAGATTACAGTCAGAATTCTAAGATAAAGTCAGAAATCTGAGATTACAGTCAGAATTCTAAGATAAAGTCAGAATTACGAGATTACAGTTAGAATTGTGAGATAAAGTTAGAATTCTGAGATTACAGTCAGAATTCTGAGATAAAGTCAGAATTCTGAGATTACAGTCAGAATTGTGAGATAAAGTTAGAATTCTGAGATTAAAGTCAGAATTCTGAGATAAAGTCTGAATTCTGAGATAAAGTCCGAATTCTGAGATTACAGTCAGAATTCTAAGATAAAGTCAGAATTCTGAGATAAAGTCAGAAATCTGAGATAAAGTTAGAATTCTGAGATTAAAGTCAGAATTCTGAGATAAAGTTAGAATTCTGAGATTAAAGTCAGAATTCTGAGATAAAGTCCGAATTCTGAGATAAAGTCCGAATTCTGAGATTACAGTCAGAATTCTAAGATAAAGTCAGAATTCTGAGATAAAGTCAGAAATCTGAGATTACAGTCATAATTCTAAGATAAAGTCAGAATTCTGAGATTACAGTCAGAATTCTATAATAAAGTCAGAATTCTGAGATTACAGTCAGAATTCTGACTTTTTTTCCCCATATTAACCTGAAACAATATTTAAAAATCAGTTAACTTTTTTTATTTCTTCAGTGGCCCTAATCCTCTTCCTTATATTTCAATTAAAAATAGCATTTGTTTTCTTTTTTAAAAAGGCCAAAAAACTGTGTTAGTTGTGCAGCAAATCCCCCACAACCTTCAGATCAGCACATCCCACTATGCTTTGCGATCGTCTGACAAGTGGATCCAAGATGGCGTAGAAAGTAAAGCTAGGTAAGTGTTGACTTCCCATTTTTAGCCCCTTCAGCCGCTTTTTTCGTCGCAAAGCCACCGACACGACTACCCTTCTACAAACCAGTAGTATGACCACGAATGTTTTAACTCCATGCACTCATAGGAACAAGATGTCACATGATTTATATGTGCCTAAACATGGTGGCAAAAATTCAGGCCCGTTTTGTTTCGGCGAAGCTAGCCGACCCAGCTAGCCTGCTAACGTTCACCAGCCAGCCAGCTATTCTCGCTGGGAGCTCATCAGTTTGGAGCCAAGAAAGGCCGTGTTTTGGCTGCGGTGCTAAATGCTAGCTACACGTCTTCACTTTGGGAGCAAAACCGTTAAACCGATGCAAGCTGTGAGCGAATAGTCGAGGACATTTTTAACGATTTTTAACGGTAATTTTATTGGAAAAAGAACAGGTTTTTTGGTCTGTAAAGTGAGCATTTCGACATACTAAGCAATAAACAGATTAATTGGCCCAGTGTTTGACTTTACGATGCTTAACGATGAAGGTAAACACTTAATAAGTGCCACCACACTAGTTGTTGTGGGTATGAAGTGAGATAAATCCAGATTGAAACGATTGGATGAAATGATTTTGAATATCTGTAGTTATCTTAACTATGAATGGCTACAAAATTATTTTATCGTTTCAACTATTTATCTTTTTACATACTACTACCGTAATTCAAACCTTGGAAAAGCTGATGTCTAAATTTTCATAGCTGAAATTTTATGTATATGAATTTATCTACAAGGTGTTGCCATAATATCTTTGAATAACTGCCTGTTTAGATGATCCATTTTAGTTTGTTTTCTTTCATCCATTAAGACCATAAATTACTCTCACCATCATCATGACCTTGACCTGCACCACGTCTTATTAAGCAATGGACAATATAAAGAACTGCTAGTGGAGCTATGGTTGAACATTGTGAAGATATTTAGTTGTAAACTTTTGTGAAAGTAACTTTTATGAAGCTTTACGAAAGGCTTGTTTCTGCATGGAGTTTTGTATTTGGGTTGAACAGAGGATATGTATACTTCTGCTCTACAGAGAAGGTTTTTCTTGATATAATGTAAAACTATACGGCTTTTTTTTTTCAAAGTCTTTTATTTATTTGAGTATGAACACACTCAGTCAAACTCTGTTCCTGACTGAAAACAGATAACCAGACTGGGACCTACTTTTTGAGGCCGTTATTCATCCCAACAACAGGAAACATGCTCCTTTCTAGACTGAAGCCGGGCATACACTGATGTTTTTCAATCGTTGCACGGAGCCACAGCTCAAACTGTTCAACTACGAATAGGGCTGGGTAAAAAATTGATTTAATCGATTTTGAATCGATTACTTTACAATTTTGCAAAATCGATGTCTAGCGAATGAGATCGATTAGTTTTATAGTGACACGTGTAATGTTCACATTCAAATGAGCAGGAAAGATGCACTCAAGATTACTTCAAGCCAAATATAGCCAATAGGTTGACTGAAGCATTAACAAATTGGGGCTGACCGGCAAACACCCTGTAGTTGTTACAGACAACACTGCAAATATGGTTTGTGCATTGAAGATAATGCAGCTCATGCATGTCTGCTGTGTCACGTCTGCTCGCTCGAGTGAGGCTTCACTTTTCACAAACAAGTTTGCACTTATGAGACACATTTGAATTGAGAAAGCTTCCTGGAGAGGTGGCGAAACGTCTTCAAATCTTGAAAACCAAGTCCAGTGGATATTTTTTGAATTTTTACGGAAACACTTAT
This sequence comes from Cyprinodon diabolis, assembly GCA_030533445.1. Classification (NCBI taxonomy): domain Eukaryota; kingdom Metazoa; phylum Chordata; class Actinopteri; order Cyprinodontiformes; family Cyprinodontidae; genus Cyprinodon; species Cyprinodon diabolis. Next base: position 13,598,936 of record CM060066.1, on the reverse strand, counting down.
GAGACAGTTTTGTTCACATCTCAAGTTTAAACTGTTTAAACAAGTTTGCACTTTGTGTTTAGTCTGACAGGAAAAAATAAAATACATGAGTATATTGGAACACAGTTGAACCGCTTTCATTATTGTACAAACTCATCGAATCGAAATTAATCAATTTAGAACTGTATGAATCAAAATTGAACCGATTCATGACTTTGGCGAAAATACCCAGCCCTATCGACGACACCCTGTGGTTTCGTCGTACAGTGTGAGTTCACAGCTCACGATGTATGTTCTTCCACTATTCGATCTGATGCCATCTACCTGCTCACACTGTACGTCCAAAAACCACATCGGACTCAGCTCGGCAGTGAGATGGCGCTACACGGACTCGTCTATCCGGAAGCCAAACGAGTAGAAGATTAATATGAAGCTTGCTAGAGTGAAAACAAAAATCGCCTTGGCAATTTGTGCAATTTTGTGCTGAAAGCCCTAAAAAGAAAAGGTGATGATTTATTTGGACAAAGACATGGCTGAGCAAACGTGGCTACTAGAGCCTGTTAATTTTACAGAAAGAACTCCATTCCACTCGCACCCCTGCCATGCTTCTGTGTTTTCATCTGAGTGGAAGAAGAATCCTTGTTTGTGCATTCCCACTGTACGATTTAACCACCATGGCCGACAGAATTTTAAACATCTTTGATTTTCTCCCGACCTTACGATTCCTGACCTGGAGGTGGTTGTGAGAGGCTGATCACCCCTCGTTACCCCCTGTACACTACACAATCCACGGTCAGGCTAAAAATCGGCCCAATCGAAATATTCTCGCACGACTGGGGAATCGGACAGTGTAACCCCGGCTTTAAGGAACCACTGTAGTGAGGATAAATGTACTGAAACTATTCCTGATGTGCATTTAGCTTAGCAGTGCTGCTGCTAGCATGCTGTGTGCCAGGGGACCCAGTCTCCTTCACTCATAGCTTTCTCAGACCAGTTCCATACATGGAAATGAAGTTGAATGAGCTGATTTTTTACCTTAAAACTGCAAAATTCGAAACTTCCTAGACTGTTTTCCTCCTTTTTATAGGTCTGATTTTTATTCTCTTAGTCAGTTTTTTCAAGGTGGGGCTTTGTTGACTTGAAAAAAGTACAATGTGAAAGCAAACTGCCCTAAACAAAAAAAAACAGCTTCCTATCTGGACCAAACATGTAACTCAGAGAACACTTGTGGTGTGAATATGCTCTTAAAAATGTCCTCTGATGTACACTTTGATATGTTGTCGGTGGATTGTTTATAGTAGCAGCTTCATGGTCGCACTGATAACTGTTTTATTATTATTGAGTCCAAAACTTAAAGTTGCCTATTAGCCATTTGTTGTAAAACCTAAAGGAGTTGCAGAAGTTGTCTAAAAAAAAACAACAAAATTCCTGCAGAGGCGCGTAGGCATGTACCAACTCCTTAGTTTTCTAATTGTTATGCTTTGGTCGATTTTGTAAATCACTGATATACAAAGAGCAGCCATGTGCCTCAGTAGGTTGCCTCGTGGAAATTTCAGAATATTTTTCTTCCACTGACCGGGCGACTAATGGTTTAAGACCATTTCTGACTTGTTTGCCTGTTGATTAGGATGTGACTCTTATAAGATGGGGCCAGTTTTTATCCCTTTTCTTTCCAGTGGTTTTTGATTAAACCACAGAAACTGATCCTGAAGCATCCTTTGTCATTCTGGAGTGTGTTGGGAATGAAACGCAGCATAGGAGGCTAAAATGTGAGTGTAAAAAGATAAAACTACACAAGTATGAGATGATGAAATAGCCAAGTGGCCCACACCCTTTGACACATTGTTATAGTGCAGTACTAGCTCAGGTCACCTGAGGCTGTGCAATGTCCTACAAGCCTAGCAAGGTGTCACATTGCATTTATAAACCAACAAACTGTGTTAAAAATTGCACAACTTTGATTGAACACCTGATATCTGATTGCTCCCTTTCATTCCTAATCTGACAATCCTGCATCTGTCCACAGAACATGTTCCTGCTCTGTTTCTCTGATGTTATTCATAATTAATTTAAAAAACCTGGTTTTCTAGTCATTTTGCATTTGATTAAAGCAAAACTAGGATCAGTATCTGTGTTACTGTGTCCCAGAGCTAAATTGAACCTGGTGAAATGTTGGTATTCCTTTGAACATGATGCAAGTCTGCACAGCTACACTGATATTAAAGGGATGCACGATGGGGGTGGATTAATGTCACTTATGATCAGCTGTTCAAAGTAATCTTCCCCGTTTGTGACTTTACCTTAGCTCTGTCTTTGATTATTGGTTTCAGCAAGTTCCTTTTTTTTTCTCGGCGTGTCTGTTTCACAACTATTTTGTAGAACTCAGTCTTCTTGTGGACTTAATGTGCATTTTAAAACCAGGAATGTGACTGTAATTAAAATGAAATGCACAAGAAGCAGTGGAAGTTGGTGGGAGTCTCATCTGTCCCACCAGGAAAAAGCGGCACTGGTAGCAAAGCTACTGTTCTGAGATGAAAACTGGAGAAATATTTTCGGAAGCTTATCGTAAACTAGTAATTATGTGGATATTCATATTTGTCATGAAGATAATGCTTAGATCTAGATAAACTTTGAAAAAAGGAATGCATCATTATGCATCTATTTCTACCTGTAGTTAGGTTGTAACAGGAAGTGTCTGGAAGGATATTACCGTTATACATCTGTATGATCTGTCCGGTTAGACAAAGGGAGGATAAGTCAATGAATCTGAACTGAACCCAACTTTCTAAGCATTAAAATGAAGCTGATCTCTTCCTTAATATATCCAGTAAGATGCAGTTTCCTGTGGTTTGTTTCTGTTCTGATTTGAAAAAAACTACAAACTGATTTGATGTAGTTTATTTATAAAGATCCAACTCGAAACACATTTCACATTAGAGTATTTTCCAAGTGACTGTTTTCTTATTATGACTATTGTCTTGCAAAATAAGAGCGACCACTTTATTAGATGCTCCTGTTGTATAACATTGGTAACACAAATGACGAAGCAGCCAATCACAGCAAAGAAACATTGTAATTCCAGTGAGGCAATAAAATATTTAGCCACTGATTGTCCAAGTTCTCCTACGTATAAAGATGAGAGAGGTCTGTAATTTACATTATAGGTGCACTTTAACTACGAGACAAAATGAGAAAAGAAAAAATTTAATTGTGTGAGTTTTAAATAATCATCTGTAAATTATGGAGGAAAATAAGTGTGCAGACAAAAAGCAGCTGTGATCTAACCCTGGTATGCCTTTCCGGTTGCCTGTGTGGTCGTCCTCCTCGATTCGGTGCCAGGGCACGTCATTTTCAAAAACCGAGTAACATCTACAATGGACAACTACGACCAAAGGGTAACCGAGGAGGTTTGCTCAGAACCTGTTCCTCCTCAATGTGTAGCAGCTCTAGATCCATCTCTGTGACCGTGATATCTTAAAGAAGCGCCATTGTTGTTTTGGAAGATAAACACTCCTGCCGGCGCCTCTGTAGAATTTCTCGTGACCATCCGCCAAATTTCTCGCGAGTTCTTAAATAGGCTCCCCCTAGCGCTTTGGTGGGAAACTGCTGTGCATCCCTAGAAATTCCAGACCGACGGTGCAGAAGGATACCAGCAAAACTGGTTCGCGACCCGACCCAAGCGACATTTGATGTGTGCGGTTGCAGAAGTATAATCTGCCCTCAATGCTTTGTATCATAACCTTTGTTGGTAATTTCCTGTAAGTCTTCACAGGTTTGCTCACATTTTAGCTGGAATTTGGCTTCTTTCCTCCATCAGATTTCCTCTAGAGTAGGAATACAGCAGGGTAACACAGATTTTTTTTTTTTTTTTTTTGCTGAGCCTCTCCTTTGTTGCCTGAGAAGTGACTTTGGGATCACTGTCATTTTGGAAGACCCAGGCACAATTCCTCTTCAGTGGTTCTCACTGGTGGAAGGAGGTTTGGCTTAACATCTCTCGATAAACTGCCCTGTTTATTCTTCCCTTATCGCGGCACAATCGTTCTGTCCCCTTTGCAGAAAAAAGGTCCAAAATCTAATGTTTCCACCGCTATGCTTTATAGCAGAGATTGTGTTCTTGGGATTCAACCCAGCTTTCTTCTTCCTCATAACATGACATTATTGTTGATGGTAGACGTAACTGTCCTGCTCTCTGAAAGTAAGTTTTCCCGGTGTCCTCCATCAGCTCTTTAGTTTTGGCCATGGATGAATTTGGAGTCTGACTGTTTGAGGCTGTGGACAGGTGTCATTTGTTCAGGTAATAAGTGGAGGACAGAAAATCATCTTAAAGACGTCGCTCCTGGTCTGTGAGGTCCAGACATCTGGCTTGTTTGTGGTGACCCAATACTTTTTTTCCCCACCATAATTTGTAAATATGTGTTTTCATGGAGCGTTTATTTTATTTCTCATAGATGAAATCTACTTCTGATTGAAAATTAAAAGCCTCTCATCATTCTAAAGGCTGATTTATACTTCGAAACTAGGTCGTCTCTGTAGGTGTCGCAGTGAACGCAGGGACGTCCCGCCACCTCCGCAGTCACTCTGCTGCACCTCTCTTAAATTGTAGGTGACCGCAGACAGAAGGGCCTCTGATTGGTCATGTCTGCATCCACTGTACACTATGTGTATTTCCTGTTTGGTACCTTCCCGGCATATTTTGTTTGTATGACCGCCATTGTGGAAAACGACTCGTGAATTTGGACCAGCTAGAAGAGCGAGGTGTGCGAGAACGCTGGGATCCTGTTTCCACCTGGATCCCCCCTCTTTTTCACCCTTATGTCCCTCCGTTGTGTCACGAATTTGCCCCCACTTCCTCATCGCCTCGGCCGTATCTAGACCCACAGCTAGTTCCTGATTGTACCTCTTGCGTTGTGGTGTGGAATAACATAGCGCAGAACATGCTTCAAAATTGGGCATAAATAAAAAATGTCTGTGACAAACTCACTGCGACACACTGCTGTGGGAGGATAACCAGCTCTGAACTAGGAGAACATGGAAAATCAGTGGCTGATGAAATAGTTTATTGCCCTACTATGGGAATCTGGAGATGGTGACATTAGCAGAGGTTCAAACTGAGCTTCAGGATGTGGGAGAAAGTGGATTTAAACATGGATTATTTTGTGCTAGAGTGGCAGGTCTGACTATTTCATTAAATGCTGAGTAATGCAGTTTTGGACATGATCTCTCAGGTACATAGTAATTTGTCCAAAAAGCTGTAGTGGGAATTTTGCTAAATAAAATTTTTGCTTGTAGATGTTAGAGGGGCATAGACTCACCAGTATGAGAGTGAGTGCCATCGAAGTATGAGGAATAAAAACATCTAAAAAGAAGAAAAGTTGAACCTCAAAGATAATCGTTAAAGCATAAGAAGAGGAAACTGCTCAGTTCTTTGGGATGAACAGGAAACCAAAGCTACAGCTCTTAGACCAAAATTGCACAATAACAGTTCTGAAGAGCGTCGCTCTGTCCTTCGAGCCGTGAGTTCAGCTGCAGTATTAAGATGGTGGGGTTGGAGTTGGATGTAAACAACATGACAGCAGCTCAGGCTGGTGGTAAGTTTAATAGTATGGGAGACTTTATGTTTGCATCAGTTGAGCATTATTGGTAACAAGTAAAATGTAGAACACCTTTAAAAGTTGGGGGACTCCATTCAATCACTCACAGAACTTCACTCTGATGGTGGCATCTGCTTTGGACACACTGGGCAAGGCTCGCATACTAGGCCCTCTGACCTCCATCAGTAGGCAATGGGGGGATGATTTAAAACAGCCCAAACTTTCTTAGACCTTGTCCATGCTGTGCTGTGAAAGACAAGGCATTTCAGAAAACAGAGATGGGTCAAACCTAGTAATAATAAGATGTACCTAATAAAGTGACAGAGCAGGTAAAAACTAATAGAGCCTGTCATAGATGCAATAAAAAATATGCAATCTTTTGTTGCTGATTACAAACACCGATCACCTGTATCTCTTACTTTGTAGCCTGCACAGGCCTTTAGGTACAATGCATTTCCATCTTTACAGCACAAGCGCACAGCAAATCCTGAACACTGTCATTTGAAGCTCTGCTTTGAGACTAATGTGAAGTTCATATCTTGCAATTGAAAAACACCTTGGTGGTGGAGCTGGTCGAAATGCACTAACATATGGAATACATTGAGAAAAAAAAACAGCACATGATGGAGTTTATGAGGTACCAAGGATCAATGCAGGAAGAAAAAATGAGCTGGTCAGAAAGCAGGTCAAACCTCGATGAGCACGATGATCAGAAAAAAAATAACTGGAAAGATATTTTATTCATCTGGAAGGCGACCAGAACTGGAAGACTTTGAGTTCCACCAACTGCTCTCACTGTATGACCACGTAAATATTTCTTATCTCCATCAAAAAGTGGACTCTCACTGCAAACCATAAAGCTAGAGTATGCATTAAAAAAAAAAGAAAGAAAAGCTTTGATATATGGATTAAATGTATTTTGATTTGTCCTAACACTATGAAGATAAATCTGCAGGGGAAAAAAAGGAGCTCCTTTGCTTCCTTCCTGTGTTTAGCAGTGTAAGAAACAGCCAATCAGAGCCAGGAAAAGGGTCTTACACAAAGACGCACACAAAAAAAAGAGTTTTGCACACACTAAAAACAGTTAATCCTGCTCAAAGGCATTTTTGATTATTAGAGTATAGTCCTTTATTTGGTTGTAGCATTTATGCCTTAATTAGAATAATAGCCAATCCGTGTTATTGGCCCTCATCCGTGTTTGGTATTTGGATCAGCATCAATGATCCTGATTAAAGCATCCATTGTTGCTATCTTTGATTTGTTAATTTTTGATTTTTTGTTTAAACGTTGATCATTGTGTTATTATTATTTAAACAGAGGAAGACAGCAATACCTCAAATAATTGGCATCACATGTCTAGGATTGGTTAGATTGATGCCAAAATATTTAGTATGGGCATCAGCCTTAAAAAACTATCCATTGATATCTATCTATAACCTCAGAATAATTTTAGTCTTAATTTTGGACTAGTTTAGCATGTTATTTATCAGAAGAGGTTAAACTAGTTGAGCCAGGGTGTAATAAAAATGTTGCACATTGCTGGCTTTTGCCAGTGGTGTCAAAAGTATGCACATTTGTTACTTAAGTAGAAGTATAGATACTGCAGTTTAGAAACACTCTGGTAAAAGTTGAAATATCAACTTCACCTCTTTATTCAAGTAAAAGTAAAAACATTAGGGCTGCAACAACGAATCGATAAAATCGATAAAAATCGACTTTTAAAAGCGCTGGCAACAAATTTCATCATCGATTAGTTGTGTCGCGCGATTAATGCGTCATCCGCCGCGCCGTCTTCACTGCCACTTGAAAAAAGAGAAAAAAAAATACGACAGAGCGAGCCAGCGCTGCAGGTGCAATGTTGCCAACTCAGCGACTTTTCAGACCCCATCCAGCGACTATTTTTCAAAAAAGCGACTAGCGACAAATCTGGTGACTTTTTACGGTGTCACTGGCGGCTTTTGGAGACTCTTACATTGAAAGCATGTATCGTTCCTACTCTGTCGTGGGGCGCCTCCCCCATCCCAACCCCGTTTTCCCGCAGGAGTCCCTCTCAGCGCTGCAGTCAGAGCCAGGATGTTTACCCCTCAGCGTCCAGACTACAAATGAAGCGCGCATGCGCCGGGATTGACGGCGCAAATTGATCACAATAATTAAAATAGCCTGCGCTTTGTAAAGTGAAAAAAGTCGTAACATGCAACTTTTGTCAAAACAAATTAACATGGCACGGAACCACCATGTTTGTTTCGTTTTAAAGTGGGGAAACGTAACGTTAGTTTCTCAGGTAGCTCATCTGATGCTTTCCTTACCGTGTTAGTAGGTTACAGACAGTGATAAGGTTGGCTACTTATTTTACTTTTATATAATTTGAATTAGCTTAAGCAGCGTTTACATTTACTTTAAAAATAAATCAATTTGCAAATTATGAGGGCAAGGCTTTTAAAGTTTAAATCTTCTGGCAAAGATAAAGTAAAGAAGATCCTGCAATTTATGGAAGTAAAGCAGAATAAAATCCAGCAAGATCAGTAATATGTCAATAAATTATATTTGCCACATTCCCATGTAAATATCTGTCTTTGGAGGATGTGTTTTTTAGCACCCCTAGTTCTCTCATTTTTATTCCAAATACAATTTATAATTTGAATCACAGGGCTATTTTTATCTCTATGGTTCAGTATTTTCTCAAGTAGCAACTTTAACTGCTATACTTTCCTGTCTTAAAAGGCAAAACTCTTCTAGTCTACAAAAACCTCATTTGTTAAAATGGGGGGGGCCTATTGTTTGAACCCCTTAGGGGCTTTTAAAAACAAAAATGCCTGTCTTTTTTGCACTTTATGAAACAAAGTACCCTATATTTTGTGGATGTACAGCCACATTTCTCATGTAAGTTTGCGTAGTTTTAACACAAACATTTATTTTTCATATTGCACCAGTACAGTTAATGAGCAACCTGTACTTGTGTGCTTGTTTGTTCTGTCTAAAATGTTTATTTTGGAATAAAGAGGTTAATATAAAAAATATTTTTTGTCCGATTCATCGATTAATCGAAAAAATAATCTGCCGATTCATCGATTTTTAAAATAATCGTTAGTTGCAGCCCTAAAAAAAATATGTATTCCAAAAACTACTTTAAGTATAAAGTAACCTGCCACTATATGAACTGAAAGCTCAATTGTTCGGCTATTTGTAAAATTTCTTTGAGATCAGGCCAAGGATGAGGGAGGTCTTGATGGTCTCCATCTTCCGATACGACTTTTCAGATATTTCAACATCTTTTTCTGAATCCAAATTGTAGCATGACATAGATAATTCACGTTTGTAGTTTGAAGAACACCTGCTTGCTTCTAATGATTTCCTTTAGCTAACCAATGAGTTTGCGTTATATGACTCATCCAATTACAATAGTTTTCACTAGATGTGGATGGCGCCAATGATCTACATTGGATGGAGCACATGATATAAAATAAATATTTATAAACATTAAACCGAAGCCAAGAGTAACGAGTAATGTTAGTTTTAAAGATGTAAGGAATACAAAGTATAGATACCTAAAAAGTGTACTTAAGTACAGTGACAAGAAGAAGAACTAGTATTTTTTTTTTTTTTTTTTTAGACTTTAGAAACTCATGTGCTCTGTGTTGTGGTTTGAGAGGGCGGCGCTTTGTGACGGCGTGCCTGGGTCCGCGATTGTGATTGGTTGGGAGGAAGTAGTGACTTCCTCCCACTTTCATCTGGCTTGGTCTGCCGCAGTTTCCGTAGACTCGTGAACTCGCAGGCGCGCGCTTTTAGGAAATCCTATACACTACTGTTTATGCTCTAAAAACATTCTAAATGACTTTGTTTCGAGTAAATTATGGACGCTACCCACTCAGGACACTTGGAATACATTGGACGAGCAGTATGGAGGAATATTGACACCTTGTTTGTGGACTTTTATGGACCTTTCTGCCTCGGGCACCATAGACCTCCATTATTTGCATGTCAGCAGACAGTAAGAAGCCTCCCAGATCTCCAGATGCATTTGAGATATGAAAAAAGTACTCCAGAGTGTTGTTCAGCATGGGGGTGAGTAGAAAATGAAGGCTAATCATGTTTTGGGTGTACTATTCCTTTAAAAAATATTGATACATTAAAATATCACAATATCTTCATATGCTGATATATTGCCATTTAAAAACACCATATCAATCTCTTTTACTAATGAAATATTGCTATATGTCATTGTTATGCTACGAAATCCCCCGAAAATCCACAAAATTTTGCCATATTTTTATATGTTGATATATTGACACGGTATCGATCTATTTCACTAACAAAATCTCACAAGAATTTGCAAAATATCACGAGAGTTTGTAACAGAACGATGAAATTTTATGAGATTTTGAAATAAAATAGATCGATACTGCGTTTTTAAAAAACAATTTGATATCAGTATATGAAAATATATTTGAGTATATTATTTTTCAAAGTGTCAGAAATGGGAAAACAAAACTGCTATTTTCAATGACTACTTTTTTCCCCCCAGCTTTAACATCGGTATCGATATCGGTTATCGGCTTCATGAGTTTTAAAATATCGGATATCGGCCAAAATCCCAATATTGTGCATCCCTAATCCTTGTATATTGTATGAAATTGTGTTATATCAAACTGGTCCTATAGTCACTCTTACAGATGGAGTAATGTAGCGAAAGTAATTTCTCCCTGGGATTATTAAAGTATTTCTGATTCTGATTCCTGGTTGATGAGACAGGTGTTGTGAATGAAACGGTGCCCAGCTTGAAAGAGCTCCTGTGTGTTACTGAATGTGTGCATTGATGACTGAAAGACATCTTCTGCCTCCATTTATCTGTTTACTACAGCGTGTTGAATTCTTGTTAATGTGTATTTAAAGACATTTCAATTAGTGGAAAAAATTGCAGGGGGGAATACAAAGAAAATTCTAAACCAGGGGTGTCAAACCGGTTCCAGAAAGGGCCGTGTGGCTGCAGGTCTTCTTTCCAACCAAGCAATAGCACACCAGACTCCAGTCATCTCATCAAGTCATCATGTTCAGATTGGACTCACTTGATGAGATGACTGGAGTCTGGTGTGCTATTGCTTGGTTGGAAAGAAGACCTGCAGCCACACGGCCCTTTCTGGAACCGGTTTGACACCTGTGTTCTAAACAAGCTTAACTGTCACGACCCCCATGCAGTACCTCATTGGACCCCCTAGGGGTCGCGGACCCCATGTTGAAGACCTTCGCTCTAGTACATATTTAGAATTACACAAATAAAAAAATGTTACACAGGTCTTAATTTCAACCAATATCAAAACATTTATTAACAAATTAAACAGAATATAACAAAAAGAAACGAAATCGAGGCATCGCTGCTTAATGCAGTTATTAATCAGTGAATGCATGCATGCATGTATCGGCCGAACCCTGGAGCAGTTCCATTGCAGTGTGAATACGTCTCTGGTCCCAACGTACAAAATGCGATGAGAGAATTGGCAAGTTAATAAACTGTTTCAGGGGAGTGATCATAGTTTTCTGCAGCAGCAGTGCAGTGTCTGTCTCCCTGCCTGCTCCTAGATCAGCTTCTCTGATTGGTTGGTTTGGCACGTCAAGCATTTAGGAACATTTTACCTGGATGCTGATTTGTAGATGGATGGATGTTGAGTGATGCTCTTTGTGTTCTTTGGCTTACAGATGTTTTGTCCCTAAGTCATGGCAGACAGGAGAGTGGAGAAGTCATGTGAAGAAGCCAGCAAATCGTTAGCCAGGCGGGAGTACGAGGCGGCAGTCAACCACAGCACGGATGCCTTGGTGGTCCTTGCACCCCAAGCCTCCCCATCCGGTGCCTCTGTACTGCCCAGCCCTCTCTCAGTGGTCGCCGCCGGACCGCTCCGAAGCCGTGCCCTGCTCTACCGAATTGCTGCCTTCCTACAGCTGGTAAGCAAACTTTGGCTTTCTTAAAGATTTGCTGCATTCACATCTAAAACAAAGGCCATGATTTCTCCTAACATGGCATGCCTTTTAAATCCCACATTTTTCCTTTGCTTTTATTTGCATCTTGACTTATTGTTTACTGACAGGAAATATAGGAATCACTTAAAAGAAAGTTTTTTATTTTTAAAATGAAGCTATTTAAAATGATGCACAAAAATAATTAGTGCTTTCACTTTTGACCTGAAGTTATTGAAACTATCAGTTTCTTCAGCATAAAAGACTGTTGTCCGTTTCTAACTCTAGCTGACTTATTTTCTCTATTTATGAACAGAAAAACTATGATGGAGCAGATGATGACTGCAAACATGGTGGGTAGCAGTTCTAACTGCAAATTCATTGTTTTTTTCTTCAGATTATTGTTTTACTGCCACAAACAAACTAGAGTCAATTAAACTTTTATGCCAGAAGTTTGTTGCTTTTCTGTTTTAGATGTTGTTTTCTTTGCTTCAGTTTAATCTGCTAAGCGAGCACGCTCTGAAACTCTGCTGTAGGAATGTCTGTTTTCTTTTTTTACTTTCTTTGCTTTCTTTAGGAGCTGGTTTAAAAAGTACTGTCATTAACATGTTCTACTTTTACTTGAAACTCTTTTGCAGTTCTGGCAGATGAGGTCGCTCGGGTTGATGGTTCTCTACAGGCGAGTTTGCGCTCCATGCTTTTGGATGGCAGCCTGCAAGAGGTGGTCAGCATCCTATCGAAAGCCCTCTATGGAGAGCCAGTGGTGAGATGAATCACAGTATATGAGAACTCTGATCCACTGAGAAAAACATCACACTTAAAACTAACTTAAACTGAACAGAAGAATGTTTGCATAAAGGTGGTCAGTTTATGCCTGAGAAGAAAAAAAAACAAAACATTCTCTTTGGTGGTAGTTCTTTTTTAATGGTGTGAAAATCTGGCAAAATTGGTATTGTCTATGTTTATCTTCTATGCATGAATGTTTTTTTATTTATCTGGAGTTGATGTTTTAGCTTTTTTTCACATTAATATCTAGAGATGTCCTGATATGACTTGATCATTTCTGATACAATGCAGATATTGAATTGATCCAACAGCACCAATCTTAAAGGAATAGTACACCCAAAACATGATTAGCCTTCATTTTCTACTCACCCCCATGCTGAACAACACTCTGGAGTACATTTTTGATATCTCAAATGCATCTGGAGATCTGGGAGGCTTCTTGCTGTCTGCTGACATTCAAATAATGGAGGTCTATGGTGCCCGAGGCAGAAAGGTCCATAAAAGTCCACAAAAAACGTGTCAATATTCCTCCATACTGCTCGTCCAATGTATGAGCATGAGTTCTTTGCCGAGCTGAATGCGCACTTTCATCTGGTTTGGTTTCCGTAGACTCGTGAACGCGCTTTTAGGAAATCCTATACACTACTGTTTATGCTCTAAAAACATTCTAAATGACTTTGTTTCGAGTAAATTATGGACGCTACCCACTCAGGACACTTGGAATACATTGGACGAGCAGTATGGAGGAATATTGACACGTTTTTTGTGGACTTTTATGGACCTTTCTGCCTCGGGCACCATAGACCTCCATTATTTGAAATTCAGCAGACAGCAAGTAGCCTCCCAGATCTCCAGATGCATTTGAGATATCAAAAAAGTACTCCAGAGTTTTGTCCAGCATGGGGGTGAGTAGAAAATGAAGGCTCATCATGTTTTGGGTGTACTATTCCTTTAATTATTTTTAATACTTATTTTATAGTGTTGAAAGTTAGGCAAGGTTTGATCAAGTGACATTTCTCAAACAGAGAACAACAGCAGACAACAACAGACATGAAAACATCAGATCGATTTGTTTTTAACTAACAGATTACATAAAGTTTAGACAAAAGCATTGTGATTTTATCAGCATGGCAGGATCTAAGATTTTGGGTGTCGGCTGATATGATCTGATGATAGTTTTTTGTGTGTTATCAGACCAGGACATCCCTGTTGATATCCAGCATGGTGCAATATTTTATACCAGAAGTTGATTATTGAATCTCAAAATGTTTAAATTAATTCAGTTGAGATTTTTTCTTTAAAACTATTGATTATTAAAGCAGGTGTAGAGTTTAAGGCAAGCAACACATAATTGCTGTTGAACAGGAATTTTAAGATAAACGCTTCAATTAAAACTAAACTAGGGCTACAACTAATGATGCAAATAGCTCAATCTGTCAATTTACTTTTTTGATTAATAATCGGGTAGCAAAAGGCTCCTCAAAGAAGATTTTTTTATGAAAGTAAAACAGGTGAAACCAAAACTTTTCCAGGAGTTCTGGATAGAGAATATTGACAGAAGAGTGGGTTGCTCTGTCAAATTTTTAGAGTCTCTACACTCCAGCTTACGATTGATTACTAAATTAGTTGACGATTATTTCAATATGGAATAAACACAATCAATATGATTAATCATTTCAGCCCTACACTAAATGCAAACTAATCACCAAGTAGACAAATGTGGTCTTTTTTTGTCAAAATAAACAAAACTAAATGAAACCCTGGCTTCACTAGATATTCTGATGATAAGTCCACAAATGATAAAATCTGGACTTTTCAGACTGTGAAGTTTTGAAACTTAACAACCCTGCATTATGCCAGCATAGACAATTAATTGATTGATTAATTTTTTAATTTTTTATAAATTGAATGCTTTTTACAGTTTTAAATGATTCTTCCTTTGCCAGAACGGCATCGTTACAAGAGACCTGACCAGATTAAAGATGCTCTTCTCCGAAATCGAGGTAACTGTCTTTGCTTTTGGGTCATGGAAGTGCAGCTCAGTTGAGCTTAAGATAACTATTGATGGAAATGAAAACCATTGCGTACTGAAACACACGTTGCATTATCATTGTGCTCATCTGTTTGCCTCTTTATCTTCTCTCCTGCCTATTTCTGCCCCATTCAGGCAGCAAAAAGGGAGATGGCCCCTGAATACACGGATGAGCAGGATGAAGGTGAGCAGACCTGTGTTATTGTTTAATACTACAGTTTATTATATGTTTTCTGGGTACACAAGGTGGCATTTAGTGTCTTTTTCATTTCATCCAGGCAGTTATTTTGTGTCGTTTTTCTTCCCAGTTATTTTGTACTAATTACGCTGCAAGTGGTTTTTCCACTGGTTTATAATTTACATAACTTCTGTACTTGCAGAAGTCCAGGATGGCTGGTTGTACCGGCCTCCTCCCAGAGGGGTCACCAGCAGTGAAGAGTACACCCTCTGTAAAAGGTAATGAGCAGCATTCTATCTTTTTATTCTTTACTGTGACATTTTAATTTGTGTTGCACCAATGCCATTTTTTTGGCCTTAATACCTGATACCTGGATGTGCAGTATTGGCCGACACCTTCTGTTTGAAATTATTGTATGTGTGTTTATATGAAGAACTTGCTCTATTCTTTGTGGTTTTAGGTCTAAAAAGCCTCAATAGTAATCATGTTTGGGAAGAAAAGTATAATGATTTTGAAATTATCCAAAAAAAACCTCGTTTCAGTAAAGATTACCTCTTGTTTTTGTGTTGGCACTGAATGGGTTAAGTTTAGGAGGAAGACGATGCTTCAGCTTCACCAATGGTTTCCCAACATGCACCACTTGCTTTAATGGTCCTATGAAAATGAAACGATACTGATTGAACCATATCCAGATGGTCTGATTTAGATGTTCATAAGATAATTACACACTTTCCAGGCGATAGAGGGTCGCAGTGTGCGTAAAACGGGCTAAAGCAAAATTAATGCTTCAAGATTACACATCCAGTGACAGTGATCTTCAGTTAGATTGAAGTTCAAATTCAGAGTAATATGTGGCAGAAACCAATGCTTTAGAGTGAAGAGTGCTCCATCTACACTCAAACGCAAGCCAACGAAAACAACGCTCTGACGAAACTCGGGATAATTTTAACAGCAATAAAATGAAACGCAATGATACCTGAGGCATTTAATAAAGCACTTTGCTTTATCAGCAAACATTAAGGCAAATAACATTTTTTTTTGGCACATCATAGAGAACATTACCTTCGATATAGTTAATTTCCACAGGCATTCATAATTAAACAATGCAAGCTTTTTCCAAGTTAAACATAAGCCAACAATATAATTATGACATCATACAGACGGACAACCAGTAGCTCCTGTTTATAATTGTCGTGTTGAGCTGCTCATGCTGTCAGCAGCAGGCTTTTTTTCAACTTGTTTATTTTCCAAGGCTTGTTTTTGGTTTTGGAAATAGAATTAAATGTTCTCCGTCCTCTAAATACCTCAGCTAATGGGTCTGAGTTTCATGTTTCCCACTGAAAACATCTAGACTTTTAGGACACATTTAAAAGAAAAAAACAAATACAATTAAAATTGCATTGGAATACGTTTTGGCATTCCCCAAAAAGAGTTGACTCACATCTGGTCAACTGGAAAGCTTATACTCTTTTATTTGGCATTTGACACCTGTGAAGTATTAAGATAATCTAAAACCAACGTTTAGCCTCTATTAGCTGAAGAACGGCTCAAAGTTTAGACCCGTGCAGTCTGAAAATAGTCAGATGCACCTTTAATCTGGCGTCAATTTCTTGATGTTATTGTTTGGACAGAACTGACCTATGACTGATACTGAGATTAGCTGAGCACGGATAATCCCAGCACACCCAGATGGGTTTAAATAGTTAATCTTTTTGAAAAGATTAACAATTTCCAGAAAATTCACAACAATTATGTTTTGACTGTATAGAGCAGTGTCATCATGCTGTTGCAGTCACAGCTATTTGTTGCATAGACATGGGTGGCAGCAGCTAAATGCTCTCTTCAGCTCAGCCTCACAGTTGGATCTGCCTTCTTCTGATATCTATGCAGCCATGTCTGTAATAAGGAGGTTCATCTGCTGGATCCCTGCAATAATATCCCTCCTCGCTATGTATTTGACTTAATATGCCAACACAGACTGTTACTTACTCATTTACCAATAAAATTCCTTGTTTTCTCTAGAAATCAAAGGAGAAATATAATCAACTATATTATTGCTCCATATTCACCTACACCCTTAATTTCATTTGAGGAGACTGAAATGTTGATGCTTTATTTTGAAATGAGGGATGTGAAATAATTAGTCAAAATATTGTTAGAATGTCTCTAAAACTGTCTAAATGAGCCGTTTAATCCTCCCATAGGTACCTGGAGCAAGGCCTGTGTAGGTACGGGGCCCAATGTACGTCAGCCCACTCACAAGAAGAGCTGATGGAGTGGCAGAAACGTTACGCCTCACGACTCATTCGCCTCAAACAGCAGCAGGAAAGCAAACACTTCACAGAGAACTACATGGAAACTCTGATAGAAAAATGGATGAACTCCCTTTCTCCGGAGAAAGTGGTGAGTAGCTTTGTGACTGAGGAAAAAAACTGGAATCAGAGACTGAGTCAGCCTGGTGAGAAACAACTGAAATGCCTGCCCGAATTAAACACGTTTACAAATATAAACTGTTTTTGCCAGCTTAAAAGGGAACGCTGTTTTTTTTTTTATTTTTTTTTTTTATATAACATTTTGCCCTTGATTTTACGTTATTACATCATGTTCTACTCACCCATATGAGTTTTGTGTCATGTGGAGCTGTATTGAGGAAATTCCGTTTGGTTATATCCAGGTAACGTCTTCCTATGGGCAACGACTTGAAGCACAAACTAAACTGTCCATAATTTATTCTTTATGGTACGCCAGCATTCACAACATGTAGGCGAATCACTGTCCCCCAGACATCCGTGGTTATATTTTTTATATTTATATTTTTTAAAAACAAAGCGGAGTGTGTATATCAACTCGTTGCCCATAGGAAGATGTTACTTGGATATAACAAAACCAAATATCCTCAGAACAGCTCCAAATGACACAAAACTCGGTGAGTAGAACATGATGTGATAACATAAAATCAAGGGCACAATGTAAAAAAAAAAAAAAAAAAACGGCATTCCCCTTTAATGGGTGGACATGCTGATATAAAGATGGTATCAAGCTCTTAAATTTGGCATTTTACTAATTTCTTCTCTATTTTCAGATTGAAAAGTAAATCGGATGAATCACATTTATTATTATTTATAATAATGTTAACCAATGTATTAACCAATTAAGTGAAATAAAGGGACTTAAACTTCCCTTGATCAATACTAAATGTATTCAACATGAAAGCCTCTTTTCTCATCGCTGATCACGATAAAAATGGACAATGACACTAATAAACACCTTTTAGCTACATTAAAACATGTAAATAAAACTTAAAAAAATGTAACCTCATTATAAACCTCTTAATTGCTCTTCACATGAAGCTTGTGAACAGATATACCTCTATGGCCTCGTCTTTTATATGAAGTATTAGTGGAAAGGCATGACACAGTTTAAGTAGATCTCAGAGAAAAAAATTGAAAAGTCTCACCAGATCTGAGTTTTTTTTCCTCTTCGGTTTGGCCGCACCGATATGAAATGCTGATAATGGTAATTCTTTATGGGCAGTTGTAAAGTATGAATTCTGGAATTTCCATGACGTGCTTCAAATTTTCTCTTTTAATATTTTCTACAAAGACAATGTTCTGTGTTCACTCATCTGTTTACTTTTGTTCTCCTTCTAGTTAAGTGACAGTTTAGAAGGAGTGACTGTAGAGACCAGCTCCGGCCTCTCCATGACAGTCACCTCTAAGAAGTCCTCCCACTCCTGGATCTTCTCCTTACTGTGCAAGGTAAAATGATGCATTCAGCAGTTTGTCTGGAAATTTGGCCATTTTCTCTTTAAACTGGACTTATTTTTTTAGTGGAGCTCTGGTCTTTGTTAGTTCCACCTTTGTTATTAATATGATAATGTTTTTTCTACATTCTTTCGTTATTAGCCCGCCAGAAAGCTGTTCCGCATTGCCTTGCTCTATGATGCCCATCGACCCCACTTTTCCATCACGGGCGTGTCAGCTGGGGACCGCCTCCAGACGGTTCCTAAAGCATGCCAAGAGTGGACACCAGGAGAGGAATCAGCTGGTTGGTATATTCGTTATGTGCTCTGTTTGACTGTATTACGAGAGTTGAAATCTTTGGACCTTTTTTTTTTATCTTAAATTATTAGATGTAATAAGAATGACATTAAATGGTCATTTAAAGAAAGACTATAAAGGGGGTAAACACATACAAATATGCTAACTCAGATCAAAGTTCCTCTATTTTCCTCACATATTACAAGGTCAAGTCCATAGCTGTAGTTGAATCACCATTTCAGCCCTGCCTGATCCAAGCCGTAATAGATTATTAATCAGTTGCTTAAACCTTTTCTGAATTTTGATGTCTTCAGAGGTAATCTCAGAGCAGCATTTCAAGGAAAGTGCAAAGTGAATCACTGAAGCAAAACAGGAAGTTTATGTTTAGAACACAAATGCGGTCCAGATGATGTGTGAAAAAGTAGCAATAGTTGTCCAGCGCCATTAGTCCTGTAGCTGTCAAAGCAGCAGGCTGTTTATTTGTGTGACTATCATCGGGCATCACTAAACCTGTTCTCGTTTATAAATAGAACAGCTTTGACGAAGATGCTTGTTCTCTTACTCTGTGTAGCAAACATTAGCCAGTCTGCTCAGCCTTAGGCTGCCCCTCTGGAGTAGTGGTTCATGACATGTTAACGTTGGAGAACCCCATTTGTTGTGCATTCATCCAAACTGCTTCATCCTTTTCAAAATGTGTCATAAATAAAATAAATAAAAATCAAATTTAGCCATTTAATCTAATTCCTGGTATAATTTAAGCCTCCACCTGTCATGCCTCTGTCCAGTGATCTGATGTTGGGATGTAGGAGCAGTCAGAGGATTGATTTTACTGCTTTAGCTCACTGAATTCTCCTACATCAAATCAGCATTTCAAAATTTGCATATCAGCCATATTTTCTGAATTACTCTAAAATCACCCTGAAAATGAACATATTTTTCTCACCTTGACTCTAAATCAGTTCTTTACACTTTATTCAATAAACTCATCCAAACAGGACATGAAATCCATGCATTTTACTAATCTGACACTTTTCAACCAATATGTGTTTGTAGTTTTTCGATTTTGTTCAAAAAGTTGGATTCATAATGTCCTTTAATCAGAGATGGGCTCTTTTGCATTAAAATGCAGAGAAGCATATCTTTGTTTTACAGACCTATGTCTGTTTAGTTATTGTTTATTTGGATTTCCTGATTTATTATTTATTTCATTCAATTTCCTTTGGGTTCTGTGAGGTATTTTTAAATTGAATTGAAATATTGCCTGTTTCTCTATATGTGTACTTCTGCATTCTCATGTGCTCTTGAAACGTCAGCCTCAGCCTTAGTACTGTTCCAATTCACAAGACTGAGATTGGACAAAGTCCCCGGATGTTGTTCTTGCCCCTCCCTATTTACCCAGAATGCATCAGAGCAGACCTGTCCGTTCTCAAGATTGACAGCTGTCCCAGCATGCACTGCAGCAGCAGCTTTCAATCGAGCGCTCACAGAGCTCAAAGAATTGAGTTAAAAGTTCTCTGTTTTTGTTGCTGTTTTTCTTAAAAGTACGTTTTAAGATGATTTTAGGCAAGAACATTATACTTTTAAGCATCACAATATGGCGAATTTACTGATTTAATGTGTAATTAAAAAAAAGTTCCGATGTTGAGAGGACCAAGGCAGCAGCGAGGGCTAACATCTGCAGCAGCACTTTCTCGGCATAGCCGTGTGTGAAGTACCGCTGGTTCTGATGGCGATTTATTTATTTTTTTGTTTTGTTTTATTTGACAAAATGTTCATTTGATTTGTGTTTATCTGACTGTGTTAACAATTATTCCCCCACTAAATGAAAAAAGTAATAATTTATTATTATCTAGAGACTATTAATAACAGAACGTAAAATTCAGCTCCAGACAGGCCGGGCGTGTTGAAACATCATGAGTACGATTTTGTTCCAATTGACCCAGATTTATTCTGCATGCTCCCGTTCTCCTCGAGTCCATACTTTTCCGTGATGTTGTCAAGAACGTACCTGGTGAAAATATACTTTCGTTCTCATGAATTGAGAAACGGCCTTAGTTTTTCTGGCTGCTGCAAAATGTCAGCATGTTGTTTCCGATTGGTCGGACTATCTTTGTGTTTTAAACGGACATAAACGTGAAACAACTTTTTTTCTTCATTGGCAAATGTGATTAACTGTATGTATTTAGTTTACTATGCTTTAGTTTTATATAATTTTATGTTAATGACTGAATATTAATGTTAATAATGGAATGCAAGTTTAAATACACTAACCAAAAAAACAAACACAAACTGTTTTGACAGCAGCAGCCGACAATGGTCTCGATCATTGCGTCTACAAAGTTGCAGTTGGCTTCAGCACTGAGATCTTTGGTACCTTCAGACAGACCATCGTATTTGACTTTGGCTCTGAGCCGGTGTTGATGCAGAGGATCATGGTGGATGCTGCTTCGATTGAAGGTATGATCAAAATAGAATTAATAGAATAGAAAAGGGACTAATCTAATTAATATTATTTCACATGCTTATTTGTTGCCACTTCCTTGTTTTTCTGTGGTTTCTAGACTTGGAACACCTAATGGCTGCAAGGCAGCAGCTGTTGATGACCGCAAAGCGGTGGGACTCTTCCTGTAAAACCATCGTTGAATTCACGCCAAACGAAATCATGGCTGACCTGGAGAGAAGCCTCCTGGTCCGTTACCAGATACCTCTATCAGCAGACCAGCTCTTCACCCAGTCGGTCATGGACAAGACTCTAACCAAAGACAACTACCAGGCACGGCTGCATGACCTGCTCTACATAGAAGAGATCGCCCAATATAAGGAAGTCAGCAAGTGAGTAGAAAAATATTCAGCAGCTGTGCTGTTTAGGAGTCAAATCTCCTGTGTGATCATTTACTGTTCAAAGATAGCTGAAAACATCGTGTCACATTACACCCACATAACTCTGTACGGTTTAAGAAAGTTGGGGGAAGCTGATGCATGGTGTAAAATTTT
The DNA here is from genome assembly GCA_030533445.1 of Cyprinodon diabolis. Lineage (NCBI taxonomy): Eukaryota > Metazoa > Chordata > Actinopteri > Cyprinodontiformes > Cyprinodontidae > Cyprinodon > Cyprinodon diabolis. Next base: position 13,577,390 of record CM060066.1, on the reverse strand, counting down.
CTTAAACAAATAAATGAAACCTGTAAGTCTGCTTTAGATTTGTATTTAACAGTTTGTAGAGTCACCTGCGATCAGTTTCTACTGGATATTTACTTCTAGGCACAGATTTTCTTTCTCTTCTCCCCCTTTATTTTGTATGTCTTGAAGTTGATCAAATTAAAGAGTGTCTGTAAACATCAATAGCCAACTCTGAGCAATTTACCGTTACATCTAGACTGTTTTACATGGGACTTTGATCTAGAGAGCTCCTTTGTAGCCCTGCCCGTATAATTAGGGTTATTGTTGTAGTGATCTTCAGCCTCTAATGTGTCCCTCTAGAATGACAGGGCCATCAGCTCCATCTCTCATCCTTTTACCCCTGAATATCTTACCTTCCCCTGTGAGCATTTCTAAAGCAGGAACAGAGAAACTCAGTTTTTCCATGGTGTGTTAAGGGCTTTGGTTATCCACTTCAAATAGAGCTTCAAATCTCTCCTCTGATACTATCATCCACTTCCATATATTTGCTTGTAGAAAAGTACAGAAGGACATTTTCTAGATGTATTTGCTCTCTTGGCCAGATTTGTACTGTACACTCCTGAAAATTGTCCAACCAGAGAATTTGAGATCTACCTGCTTTTGTTCACTGATGTATATAAGTAACAAGAATTAGTTATAACTAGGGGTGTAAATAATAATCCGCAAGATAATCGATTCATGTTTTTTCCCCCTCCGGTCTATTTTTATCCATTTGCTCCTGGGCGTAATTCTCCCTCCCGTGCTGCGGTGCCGCTAAACCTATTTTGCCCTCCTACCGCGCTTCCTGGTTATACTCTTACAGCAGTTTGTTGCAGCAAGCTTCACACAGACATTTTTAAATTATGCTCAGTATTGAAGCGTGGTCTGAGCTACACACTGTGGGTCTAGATACGGCCGAGGCGGTGAGGAAGTGGGGACGAGTTTAGTCCGACGACGGAGGGACATGAGGGCCAAAAAGAGCGGAGATTCAGCTGGAAAAAGGGTCCCAGCGTTCTCGCGCACCTCGCTCTTCTAGCGGGTCAAACTTCACGAGTTGTTTTCCGCAATTTCGGTCATAAAAACAAAACAAGCCGACCTCCTGTCTGGTGCACTGTTTGCGGTCAGCTACAATCTGGGAGAGGTGCAGCGGAGCGTCTCTCAAGGGGGCGATGACGTCGACACTCTGGAGCCGCCTTCTTCTTCTTTTTTTTAATGGCGGTTGGCAAACAACTTATAGGTGCATTACCGCCACCTACCAGAATGGAGTATGGACCAGACAAACTATTATATTCTCTCTAAAATACCCGTTCTTCTTAGAAAATTAAAAATACTACCAAAACTACATCCCCAGATGACCTTTGAAACAATTCCCTTATATCTAGTTTATTTTTATTCCTGTCTAACTCTCTAAGCAACATCTCTCTTTCCTGAGTATATTTATTACATTCTAAAAAAATATGTTGGACAGTTTCTCTGGAGCCGAGGTATTGCATTGAACTCATTGCACTGATATTGTGCAGTATTTTTGCAGTATTGCAACTTTTCTACTTCTGTTATTTGCTGTTGTTTCTAAAGAAAATGCATAATGATATTACAGCTTTCATTGATTTATTTCAAACTTGAAACTTTGTTTAGCCTGTAAGGTGTAAAAAAAATAATAATAATAATAAAAAAAAAATTAATCGATGAATCGAATCGTGGTGTATTCTTGAGTATTGAAAATAATCGAATTGTTGGGTCAGGAAATCGATACTGAATCGAATCGCCATGATGGATGTGATTTACACCCCAGTTATAACTGTATTTGTGTCACTTTCACAAATGCTTTTAAAAGCTCACAGTATATTGTTTGCTTTGTTTTGGTAGTGATCTTGGCACTGCTAAATGTAAATCTATTTTTTAATTGTCATTACATTTACCATGCAGACACCACTCTGGGTTTAGTGCAACATTGACTGGTTTAAGACCCAAGTGTGAAGAAATGCTAAACTACCACAAGGTGTCAGACTTGATCCACAGAAATTAGCAGCATTGGAAAGGAAGTGTTAATTTCTAAAAAAACAGCTTCTTACAAAGCAGATTGGTTTAACATTGATTGGTTTAATGTGAGGAAAAGTGTTTTATCTTAGTTCTGTAGGTGTGAATTCATTGTTAAAATCTTTATACCTTTGCTCAAAATAACCAGTCTCCTCATTCGCTATACAATACTACAATAAGTCCTGAAATATTTTGATCTGCAAAAAGGAGCTGTGAAAAAACACCCTTTTATGCAGTAAATTACCTCAGTGCTTCACGGCCGCGCTTTACAGTATTGTTTTTGTTTTATATATATATAAAATTTTGTATAATAAGGTCAATCATCCATCAAAGCAATTGAGAAAATGTCTTCCTATTTCTTTTTTTGAAATGCTGCAGAGATCAACGAGAAAATCAGTCCTTAACTGACAGTTTTTTTTGCGATTATACCAAAAGACGCTAACATGAATCTACTTTTATAAATGGACTTTGCTATTTAATTTCCTCAGTGTTTATGTAGTTACCCTTTCATAGAAATAGACTGAACAGTTAAACTTTCATAACTAATGCTCTTGTTTGTCCGTCAGATTCAACATCAAGGCGAACCTTCAGCTGGTGACCAGCTTCATGCTAACCGGCATATCTGTTGGAGCCAAGTATGCTCAGAACGGACAGCTCTTTGCACGCTTTAAACTCACTGAAACACTTTCTGAGGTGAACCAGAAACTGACAGTAGTGATTCAATATTTCATTTAATCCTAATAATAATATAGTATATTTTTAGATGTATCACCTGAAAGCTACTGCTATCTGAATGGTATGTTTTACCCATGTCAGGACACTTTGGCTGGGAGACTAGTGATGACCAAGGTGAATTCAGTTCTGCTGCTTCCATTGGGGCGTGAAGGGTTCGGCAGTCAGGCTCCATCTGGTGTCAAAGAGCGCGTCTATGAGGCGGTGATTGAGGAGAAGACCAAGGATTACATCTTCCTAAGGATTTGCAAAAGCTGCTGTGAGGAGCTGATGCTGCTGCCTGACAGAGAATTACAGGTACGGCTTCAGCAGCACCACCGTTGTACTGAATAGATGTAAATAAACTGGCTTTTTTTTGTCTTGCTTTTTTTGATCAGAGGTTATATTTTTGTTAGTAACCAAGAATCTGTGTGTTGTTAGTTACTGACAATAAACAAGGCCTCTCCTGTGTGTGCGTCAGGTGGAGCTCCAGTTTCAGCTTAACAGACAGCCTCTGTGTGAGATGCACTACGCCCTGGATCGTATCAAAGACAACACCATCCTTTTCCCTGATATCAGCCTTGTCCCCACCATCCCCTGGAGCCCCAACAGGTACGGATCAAGCAGTTGTCCAATCACACATGCATTTGCATAAACTGAGATAAAGCTCCATCTCACCGTGGAAAGGAGGCAGCTCCTATAAAAGAGGGCTTTAATGTAATTGTGAAACCAAGATTGCTATTCCACATTGACATTTTTAACCAGCGTAAGATTCTTAATTATGACAGGAGTGGTTAGCAACACTACAAGCAATGCCGGTTCACAAAAACTTAGTTCCATTACATTTTACCTTCCCCTTCGTTTGCTAAAGGGTCCTCTCCCTGCTTGAATCAGCAGAAAGAATAACCTGGATCCAAGCCTTCAGAGAAAAGCCAGGTCCTTTATATACCTGCTAAATGTTTTCATTTGAATTTTACTGCTTTCTCTGAATCTCCAAAACAGAGACTGGCTCTTCCATTCCACGGAGTTTTGCCAGTTTAAACTGTTAGCATACAGGTATGATGTATCTCTTGATCAGTACAAGAAGGTTTTTTGTTTTTTTTTTAACTTTATTTTTATTTATTTTTAAACATATAATCACACACAATCAAGAACAAGGGCGAGGGCAAACAGCAGGTAGTTTTGCTGATGAGCATTAAAGTTCTACGGATATCACATAGTATATATATCCCTAACATCGATAGAGAAAAAAAAAAAAAAATAATAATTAAAACTCCCAGGTGTCTGTCCAAGTACTGTGGGTTCACACAAGTTAACTGTTACACACCATTGGCAATAAAATAATCCCATCTTTCCCAAAGTCTCTCTCCTTTCTCCTTCTTGAGTTGTACTGTAAAAGTCAATATTTCCATTTCATGGATCGTTTTTATAATATTTACTAGAAGCTTCAGGTTAGGGGGTCTGGGCTGGAGCCAACATTTAGTAATCGTTTTCTTGCTTGCAACCATAAATATCTTCAACAAGTATATATCCTCATTATTAAGTCCCCCAGGAAGTATTCCGAGGTACATAGCAGGAAATGACAAAACCAAGGAAATACCAATAATATCATAGATTAATCGGTTAACGTCCTCCCAGAAGGTCCTCAACTCCGAACAATCCCAAAATACATGGAAGTAACCTGCTGATACCACACCGCACCCCCTCCAGCAAGCCGACTGTGAACTACCCAGCCTCGATCTCTGCTTTGGTGTAATAAAAAATCTGATTAGATTTTTCCAGCAGAAATCGCGCCATGTTAAAGAATTTGTGGTGGACAGAGCGCTCCTCCAGACCTGCATCCAAGCCTCAGGAGAAATTAGTACTTCTACTTCCTTTTAGTACAAGAAGGTTTTGAGTTAATAACCAGCTGATAAAGCTGAAAATTCATTCACATCCAAAAGAAAGGAAAAAATTGAATTATAATCTCAGGCTTTCCTACTTTATTATCCTTTATAGCATTATACTACAGAATGCTTGACAAAAATGTGACCGTAAACATAAAAAAAAAGCCACTAAATGAAGTCCATGATGAAGCTTTTTCCAGCTGGAGTTAATTAACACACTTTCTGAGACCAATGCTTCTTTTTCTAACTAAACATTCCAATTAACTATTTTCTCTTATCACCACGGCTCAGTTTGCTTAACGTTCCATTGCTTCTGTCCAGTAACAAACTCTGTTCTGTAAGAATAAAGCCCATTAAGTATTCCTTTGTGTTGGAAAAGTATAAAATACTAAAAAAAAAATCTGTTAAGTGTCTTTGTTTGTTGAGCAGAAAAAAGTGGCTGATTTTCTCCACTAGAGATTTCTCAATCTATCGTCGTATGATTAAGGCTTTGTGTCGATGCAAACAGAAGATTGAAAGAAAAAATGAACTAAAGGAAACTGCAAACATAGCAGATTGTTTGATGTCGATGCAGTGTAAACGTTTTCCAGATTCTAGTCCAGCTGACAGACAAAGGGAGGTTGCATAAAAAAATACTGCAATGTATGTTATTTGACCAAAGCAGGTGTTTACAAATATTTACTTAAAAAACTCTATTACTTTCACTATAAAAGAACCCAGTCGTAAAAATATATACTTTTTATAAAGTAACTCTTCTGATACTAGCCCGTCATTTAGGTTTTACAAATGCCTTATTGAAAGGACGTCGCCTCAATTTTTCACCTTGTTGACTCGCTGGCCAGGCTTTTAGCTTCCTGCTGCTGTTCTTCTTCCCCTGATGTTGGACAGGCGAGGAGAAAAGACACAGTAATCTTTATTGACAGGACAAAGTCAAACATAATCCCACTGAGGTTTTCTTTTTGGCAGCAGCCCCTTTTTTTCAGGACCCTCAAATGGGATTTATGTCATAATTGAAATACGGATAAAGCAAGAAAGAGCAAACTCTGGTTAAAAACAAGCACGTCGCTTTTTTTTAAATCTTTAGCACACATCTGGGTAAATCTGCCCTGGTAACCCTTTGAAGAGGAAGTATATTAAACAATCATGATTTAATATTAAACCTTTAATGACTCGTCAGACTACACTGAAGAATGCTTTGCTGCATAAGCCTTAAAATGTCTAATCCTCTGCTTGTGGTGTGTTTATCTGAATCGTTATCTCACTGATCTCGCTGATCACTGAATGATAATAAGAAATTTAGTTTTAGTTAAGTTTTAGTTAATGAATGTTCTGTATGACAATCTGGCCATTCAAACCAATAACAGTAGTAACATAAACAGTCATGCCAATAGATTTTTTTCATTGGTTCTGTTAAGGGCTTCAAAGAATTTGACATATTTTTATATAAAATGTATATGAAAACTGTATTATTTTAATCAATACTTATTTTTTGTTGTATTAGTATCAGAAACCAACTTCATGGTTGTAATGAAATAATTTTTCTAAAGCTGCCAGGTTTTTTTTCCCCCCTCTAAACTTTAAGTCCCTTCGTTTATTTAAAAAAGTTATTTTTCTTAAGTTGTGTGATTATGGGATGGTTTGTTTTTCTCAAGTTCAACATGGATTGAAACCATAATAAGTAAAAGTTATTTGGTTAGGCTTTTTTTTTTCCGCCTCCAAACATGAGGTTTAATATTTGGAGTTAAAACAAGGTATAATTTATACCTTTTAACTCTCATAAAGCCGTTGAGACGGAGAGACCCTCGTTTATGTCTCTGTTGGAGTTCAATCAATTGATGTTGGTGGATTCACAGCTTCAGAGGACGCGGCCTTTATAATGAGGACGCTAATATGTAGAGACGGACGCACACACTCTACATCCACAGTGACTAAATCATCCACAAGTACGTCTGCAATCACATGCATAGCTGTTTTAGACACACAGACTGTTTATCTGTTCATTTGTGCCGGTTTTCTTCTGGGGCTTTTTCTCCTGCTGCTATTTGTTTGATATGCAAATAATCTCGATTGCAGATTTATTAGCAACCAATCAGTGGGGAGTATTTAAGTGTCGATGCATAGATCTGAAAGTTGTCTAGGTGGAGTATTAAAAGCTGCATTATTTCCAACTTGATGTTACTACCAAGAATGCAGGGATTAAAGTATCCCGGCTCGTAGCAATTGCCTGAGGTTAAAAAAAATCACTCAAATAATTTGACGGTAAATAGAAAAAAAAAAGGCTATCAAAACCCCTTTTGCGATAGTCAGCCAATGATGGCAAAGGAGCGCTCTGAAACTAACCGTATTAGCCAATCAGAAGAAGGGGGCGGGTCTTAGGAAAGCGTGTACTTCCTCCTCTCGTTTCTTGCTCAAGTCACCAGATAGATTGTGGTACAGTGCTACACATAAGTTCTACACGGAAAGTCACGTTGTGCCGTTTATGGCTCCAGTCAGATTCAGAGACGTGTTAGAAGTAAAAAAAATTCATAAATTAAACTTTGTGTTTGGAGAGAAGAACGATAAAGAGAATGGAAATGCATGGAGTGGGCACAATGCAGTTCATGAACCCCAGTATGCTGTGCTCCAGGAAGCTTATTTACGCATCCAGCGGCAAAAAGGTGCTACGCAAACATGAATTAGACCCTGGTCATCAAGCTGCTGTTAGTGCAGCCATGCACACTACACGTTTGCTGGGAGCTACGGCAACAGCTGATATACCAGCGTCAAGAACTGACCCTGTATGAGAGTTAAAAATGTGCTTTCCTTGCCTAACAAAACCTATCATTCACTCTAGATATACATGAACCTTTGCCAGCTTTTGGCCATTTTTTGTATTGGATTTTATTTAGTCTTAGACATTTAGTCTTTAATCATTTATGCAATTCAGGCTTTGGATTTTTTTTTTGCTTTAATTCCTGAAAATGTACAAGTGCAGAAACAACAATACATTTTGTTAGATGAGCCTGTGTCCTTTTCCTCCCTAAAATGTACTTTTAGTGTACTTATGTCTAGTCCGTGGTTCATTGATGCTTTTCCATCATCCTCTTATAGGTACTTGATTTAGTTTGAAGACGTATTCGCTGTTATGTGTGAGTGTCCTGACACAAGTAAATAAAGTGTCTTACGCATAAAAAATACTCTTTATCCTAAGGTGTTGGAATGTTGGCCAACAATTTTAGACAAAAGGTTAAAGTAGTTTTTCTATTTTTCTAAAAAAAATGTCTCTTTTCAGGCAGTGGGATGAGCAGCTGGACCCCCGTCTGAATGCCAAGCAGAAAGAGGCCATCCTGGCCATCACCACACCCATCTCAGTCTCTCTTCCTCCAATCCTCATCATTGGGCCTTATGGTACTGGCAAGACCTTCACTCTGGCACAGGCTGTCAAACACATTGTTCGCCAGGACAGCAGCAGGTACGTTCCTGTGTTGTGTCTTCTGTTTTAAATTGTTTTCATTGATGTGATTCATTCAACTTTTGACCAGTGTGAAAAATTCACCTTCAAATTTGGATTTTTCATTAATGAACAGATCCCACTGAAGCACTGATCAGTTTGTCATTTAAAAGATATTTGGTAAGGAAACGTCCGAGCTGCAGACTCACACAGCTCAATTAGGAAAATCCGCAGAAGCAACTATTAGTTTAAACACCATGGTGGCAACATCATGCTGAATTTCTTTTTCCTTTAGGTTTGAACTTTGTACATGGCAATCCTGGTGGAAAGCCTCACATTTGTGTAGGTTCACTCCCCAGCAAGACCAAAAGTCTGAATTTTCTAACATTGTTGTTTTCACTGTTAGATCCAAGCATTTTCAGATCTTAAAAAGGCCCAGACTTAAATCCAATAATGAATCCAGGAGATGTTTCAGTAGTTTGAGTTCCAACTTATTCCCTTTTCAGTCTGACCTGGGAATGAGCTATTTTATAACTAGGAAAAAAATCTCTGTCTCTACATGGGCAAAGCAGGTAGGCTTCATCCCATACCTGGAAAGACTTGAGGCTATCTTTAACAGATGAAAAGAAAAAAAGTAGGTTTGATATTTCAAAGACTCTATAATATGATTTTTGGAAAGTTTTTTATCCATCTGGGCTAAGAAGTTATCTGGAACTTGGGACGTGAAGAGGGTCAGTTGATAAATGAGATGTGGCGGGAGCGTTGTTCACTAAACCGGATGCATCTTAGTGCTGAATGATTGGCTTTGTTTAGTAGCGTCAGATATTCTGTCACTTAAAGGGAAGGCACACAGACCATTTGGATAAATCTGCATCATTTGTGCTCTGTGCACATGGTTAGCTTGTTTGCAGTTTACTTGCTGGCCCTGCATGGAAGTCGATGTGCGGTGTGAGCTAGTCAGTCAGGTTTTGTCACTTCTACAGGCCCCACGGTGACATACAACAATATAACATTGCACAAGTTTCTCTGCTGACATTTTTCTTCATTATGGAGCCGCTGCTCCATGTGCAGCTACCCACAGGAAATTCTACGGTTACTTGAGTTGGAAAGAAACCGATGTAGCGCCGACAGGTAAATGGTTCCCCAGTCTTTATGAAAAATGAATGCAATATCTTGGATAGTCGCCCCCTTACAAAGGCTTACATTTTGTTTTTTAATAAGATAACAGTAAGTGTGGGTTTGGATGCAAGAAAATGGCAACGGAAAGGGTAGTTCTTCAATATTTATTAGGGATTTCACTCTGAATGCATTCACATTCAGGTCTGTGATGAATTATGGATGTTTTAAAAGCAAAGACAAGAGAATGTGACTCCTCTACCCCTCCCCCATCATATGGTGTGTAAAATGTTCCTTTTGGCGTACTTGATGTATGTCACTGTGTTAAGATGCCTCCTTATAGAGCTGTCCGTACCGTTTAATATTGATGTACTGTAAATGACAGTGCTGTCTTTAGGCACCATTAGTGCATTATTCTGACTCTGCTGCTTCTGAGGCTTCAGTGAAGTTTGAAACGTCTGCAGGAAGATGAATATGGTGTTTATGGCCCCGAATGAAATACACTGGCTTCTATTATTCCCAACTTGTCTTTATACCAGGGCTGAATCCAATTATCTGGATTAATCAGGATTAAGAAATGATTGCCAACTTACTTGGTTATCTCATTGTTACCCACAGTAATGGTACACACACTTGAAAAGATACCATTTGCTAAAAGATTAACTGACCTACAGCAGCAACTAAGACAAAGTACAAAATAATAGAAATTTCCCATTCATAATTTTTCATATACAATTACATTTATATGTAGGTGTTACTAATCGACCGTTACAGATTGTTTAAAGACTGATGGTGATTATTTCATCCTTAATTAGGATGGACAGATCTTAGAAGAAACCAATGTGGAACAATTAAAATGCTTATGAGGGACAGATGTTGCTTTTTCAGCTGTAGTTTTTTTTGTAACTCACTTTTACCGTGTTGCTTTACATCACTCAACCCCTCTTATCAAATAAAAAAACCACAAAAGGCAATCAAAGAGTCACCTTTGACTGCCTCGCCCAGTTATAAGCTGTTCTGTAGTCTTTAAGAGCATCATGTGCAGATTGGTCATGATGTGGGACACTGGTACAGCTCTGCTTTCTTCCCATGTAGAAAAAGCGCCTGTGAATATTTTTCAATTATAATTTTATTTTGTTTTACTTGACCTAAACATGGTGGAACAGAAGTAAAAAATGCAGGACTGTCCCACACTAATTGGGACATCTGGTTGATATATGCTGAGCCGGAAGCATTGCATGAACATGGAACTGGAAAGATTGCATGACTTGAACCTGAAATTCTCTGTAGAGAAAATTGACTTATTCAGACAACCAGGATACACCGATTCACCAGCTATTTTATTACAGTGTTTTCTATATTTTTTTTTTTATATTCGATTCTGATGATCGCTGCAGTCTCATTTAGGAAATATGAAAGATGAGTTTTAAAATTATCCTGAAAAGCAGCAGCATGTTTATCTAAAGCTGACAGCTCTGTAACCAGCAGATATTTTTATTTTCCTTTAGTATGTTGACTCACTGTATCCACTGAAGTATTCTTCGCTACAGGTTGTTGGTGTGTCTGTGTGATGCTGTAGTTAAATCCCAGATAAACATAATATAAAATAAGCTCCTTTCAGATCCCATTAAAATAATCAGTCCAGTTTTATCCCTGATTAGAGCAAAATTACTGCATTTATTGTATTATTTTTATCATTCATCTTGTTTTTAAAGACTTTGATGTTCATTTCTGTATTCAAATAGAAGAATCAGAAACACAACTCTACTTTTAAAGGTATTGTGGAAGATTTTCTCTGAATTTTTTAAAAGACCCACCTTCTCCACTTGATGCGCATTCGAGAACGTGCACGAGCCCATTTCTCGTCGTGCACGTTCTGTTTTAAAGTTACTGTTCTCATAGCTCATACAAGCTTACTGTGTCCGCATGTCCACTCTAAACCCCAAATCCCTCAATCACTATATAGAGCGGGGACTATACAGTGGACTTTATAGAGAACTCGGTTAACTGACGGTTCAGACAGATGGTCACTGCTTTTTGCTCCCCGTTGGTCACATAATTCCTCCTCCACCGTGTGGTGCCTGCGCCATCTCTGTTATTAGTCACCGCTAACTTGTAGCGAAAGCGGGCTGCTGTGACGGCAAATCCCATAATGCTTTGGGAGGAGAGCTCTCCGCGCAAAGCATTATGGGATATTTCTACCTCTTCAGAGGCCTTTCTTTTCTTCTCATGGACTTTATAGACACTTTTTCTCTACAACCCTCAGGTATTTTTTAAGAACCGCATTGAGAAAGGTGAGCTTCAATGACTGGCCACAGATATATGCCTGAAAGTGTGCATGTCCAGAAAAAGACAACTAACTGGACGAGCACGTAGGATGGCCTTACATAAACATATCACCAGTATGATTGACAAATAGGAGGACCACTTATTTAGATGATCCACCCGGAAATAAAAGATTGTCCTCTATAACTTTAAATGTGGGAATGTGACATTTATTGCTATATCCCCTGAAGTATTCTTGGCCCCAGATCGTTGGTGGGTCTGAATGATGTTGCAGTCAAATCCCAGAAACAAGGAATGACATAAGATAGTATAGATAAGGTGCTTTTAGATCCCATTAATATTATTAGTGCAGTTTTAGCCGTAAATAGAGCACAATAACTGCATTTCATCTTATTTTTTTATCATCCATCTTGCTTTTAAAGACTTTGATGTTAATTTCTGTATTGAAATAGAGAATGGATTAACTTCATGATAAATACTTATGTCAATAAAGACTATTCCGATGATGGTACATGTTGAATTAAATGCCCATTTCTACTATTTAGCCATGTTTGTATAACTGCAGACTGGTTTTGCCGAGTCTCTCATCAAAATAAATTTTCTTTAGATGTATTCTATTTGGAAATATTTTAGGTTAGATTTCCGATTTGTTGTTTTGCCTTCTTTACCCCTCAAGTACTGATGGTCGATATTTCATCATCTTGGACACTGAGGAACTGTTTTTAGAAGCTTTACGTCTGACTTTTCTATTACCTGAATTTGCAGACGCAGTGATAGATTTTTTGACCCGGCAAGTTAAGATTTGTGATGTTTCTGAGGTTGAAGATCAGAAATGAAAGAATGATGTTTTTTTATTATTTTGTTTTTCTGCCTGCTTAAATTTAATTTCATAATTACATCAACATACTTTTTCTTTTTTTTGCTACATTGTCTCTTTTACACATATCTTGACCCATATACTGTGCTACACAATAGATAACTGTTTGTCTCTTATATCTACAGGGTCCTGATCTGCACTCACTCCAACAGCGCTGCTGACCTTTACATTAAAGACTATCTTCATCCCTATGTCGAAGCAGGCAATGATCACGCCAGACCTCTCAGGTAATGTGACATGCTTGCTTATCACATTACTCTTTGTTTTTTTTATTAGCATGCAAAAGGGTATGCATGCATTTATTAGCTCACAGCAATGCAACTGTTTTTTTAAGACTGCACAGTTGAATATCTGTATTTAGCTGCCCCTAATAACTAGTTACGTTGGCCATATTTACTGTGTTGGCGGGTCTTCTCATTAAATTTACTGGGAAGGAATATTATACTGTGACAGAAGCAATCGTATTTTTTAAATCATGTGTACAGCACAACAGCATAATCACATGATCACATGAAAATCGTCTGATTTCTTAGGACTTAAATGAATCGTTCATAAAACACGTTTTCTTTTCCTTCCGATGTGAGCGGAGACATAATCTTTGCATAATTGTGAAGCATGTTGTTACTAGTAGTTTAAAACAAAGACAAATGGATATAGAGTTGAAATTTGAACAATTATTGTTGCGTTATGTCAGTGTTTAGTGTTGCTAACATAATTGGAAGAGCAGCTGACTGCATTTTAAACATGAAATGGATGCAGCATGACTATATTGTGGTTTGATTGTCTGGAAAAAGATCCGACTTTAGTTCTATTGACCGGTCATTCACAGTTGCTGTAAACTTTAATAAGCTTTAAAAGAACACATTTTAGATCAGGTCCAGGGTGGAAAAGGAGTCTTTAATCTTTTCTTTTTGATGTCAACACCCATTGAAGTTATTTCCACTGTGGCCTCTGTACCCGACTTTTATTGCCATAGTTGATCAGTGTGGCACTTCATCAATCTATTTGATCTAAATTATAGTTATTGAAAAGCCTGAAGTCAAAGTGATGCAACAGTGTGGCTAACTGTTAGATACCTGTTTTATTTTCAGCCCAAAGCAGAGACTAGTAGATATTTACTGACCTTTGGGATGTAAACTCTAGATCTCTTCTGTTCTGTGAACCAACCTAAGGCAACACCACCACACCATTTCTTACCCTCCATTGGTGACTGGTAAAAACAAACAATAAAAAAAAAAAATCCCAACAACAGGGATTTTTAAGAGAGACCTAAGAAATGCCTGAACTTTGACAAGATATAGTGTTTATTTGCTTGATAAAGTATTTTTATTGATTCTATTAAAGTTTAAGTTAAGAATTTGCTTAATATTGACCTCCCAGAAACCAATCCTACAGTGTTTGTAACTGTGAACTCTGTACCACAAGCACAACAAAACGTCCAATATAAAATAAAAAAAGTTACGTTTTTATTCATTGTATCTCTTGAGTTGTTGGTCCAGCTATTTAGCTTCTTCTTTCCGCCTTCTTTCATCCTCCCAGGGTATACTTCAGGAACCGCTGGGTGAAGACCGTCCACCCGGTGGTCCAGCAGTACTGTCTCATCTCCAGCACACAGGTCACTTTCCAGATGCCCACAAGGGAGGACATCCTCAGGCACCGTGTTGTTGTGGTCACACTCAGCACTTCCCAGTACCTCTGCCAGCTGGATTTGGAGCCTGGTGGGTACACTTTTGATAAAGGTTCAGTTGTTTGTTTAATGTTCTAGTGGGAAAAAAGTATTCAACTATTCCCCCTAGTTAAATAAATGGAGACTGATGGATTTCACACAGTCGGCACTTTATTTACATCTTTGTAAAGAGAGAACAATTCATCATACAGCCCTTATGGCACAGTATTCAGCCCTGTTCTGCCTGGGCACAGTCGTTCCCCCTTACTTGCAACAATGGAAAGTAGTCAGAGTCAAAACAAATTACAGACACTTGGGTTAACAGTAACATGTTATGAATAAACCCTGAGAAATAATCTGGCTTGTATTGGGCAGAAGCTATGTTTGATCTACAAACATCCTCACGTTGGAGAATTGTGTGGCTTTGCAGGTGAAACGGACTGAGTGAAAACTTTTATTGTGAGTAAATAGCATAAATTAAAATATGAAATAAGAGAAATAAAATTTTCCGACCACAATGCAAAAGTCCATAAGCCTCCAAAAAGACTAAATCATCTGGTATAGTTAAGTCGACCAGGGGAGCTGAAAACAACCTGAAAGAAACCCACAGCAGTAGGGTTAAAATATTCTTCAGGTTTATGTCTTGTGTTGTGTTTTCTACTCTGCATTAAAGGTCATCATATTTTCCTGTACATATTGTTCTCTACATATGGACTAGTAGATTTTGTCAATATGTCTTTTTACATATTCATCTTTTATTCACTAGTCCTTTATTATTGCCTATTATTGTCATTCTGACAGTCAGCTATGGGAGGAGAGCTCTGTTAAGATTGGGGTTGAAATTCATTTAAGTTGAGCCAAATTCATGCAAAACAAACCGATTTGTCGGCACAGGCTAATAACTGGCACTAATGTGTCGAGGAAGGGGGTTTCTTCTCTTGCTTGGGTACACCATCTGCTTGTTTCTAATGTATTGCACATCATTAGCCCTCCTCCCCATGTTGCTTCTCTCCTGCTCTACTGGCGTTTGATGGTGATGAAAATCAACAGGAAACGAGGCAGTAAAGGGGACAGCACGTCTTCTAAGTAACAATAACAGATCTCCTAATGCAAACAGACTTCTCCTTTTTCTTCTTATCTTCGTGGCTTAGAAGATAATGTATGCTAAGATTATTGCAGTTATAGATAATATGAATTCTGTCTACTATATGAAATGCATGCATTTTAAACAACATTTAAGTTTTTAAAATTTGGACCTCGGCTTAAGTAAACACGCAAATGGTATACCATTTTTGAATATTGGGAACATAGCTTAAAGTGTGATTCACTTACTTTCATTTTGTTTGATTTTATCCACCATCCTAGGTTTTAGATTCCTGGCCTCTAGATTATACCTCATATTTAATGCATATGGTCCATTTGAACAGGTCAGGTACATCATTACCATGTATTTTATTTGCCATACAACCTCCCACTACATGTTAAACTAAAGCAGTATTTTCCAATTCAGTTCAGGCCAAAATTTGTTTTGCATAATTGCTTTTCAATATGATATGCAGCTCCAATTTCAATCCGCAATTTTTATTGCATGTTCCATCTTTGTCTCTGCATCCCCAGTCAAATAAAAGCACGATAATGAACAAACACCAGAACTCTGTTTATGCTCTGTTCAGCTTAAACGGCTTAATTTCTGGTTTGAGCCTAAAGTGGAGTTCTCATTTGCTAGGATTGGAAGATCGATATTTGCTCAAACAGAAACAGATAAAGACTGATTGCTTGGTGAAGTTTGACCCTAAATTTTGTATCTTTTAGCCAAAAGCTGATAATAACCGTTATTTTCATAAATGTTACTTCACAATATCCTGTATTCCCTTGTACCACTTTAAAAGAACAGAAAAATTATATTTTCTTACCTGTTGAAGCAAAACTATAGAAAAAAAATGTTCCTGGATTATAAGAAGTCAACTTGCAAGTAATTAGTTTTTTTAGGCTTTCTTAGTTTGCTGAACTGAAAATCTATTTGGTTACATTTAACCATCCCAAAAAAAAAAATGCTTAAACCTTTTTTTTGTGTCATAGAAGTCCAGAGTAATTAATCTGTTTAATCTAAAGTTCAACTTAATCTTTAAAAACCATCAAAGTGGTCAGTGCAAAGTGAGGGGCAAGGCTAATTGTGGGGATGTGTGTTGGAGGTTTATATATGTTTATATATCTACAACACTATAACTATAGTTACATGTGTTGTGAATTGGCGCTATATAAATCAACCTAATTGACTTATGGTTTGAGCTTCACCTTGTTTAAATTCTATAACAAATCTATTGGACATGTTGATTTAAATTATTAATCAGTTAATTTTCTCCTGGTAAATTTGCCTTGTCGCTAACAGGTTTAAAATTTCCAAAATGTTTTAATTTAGTTTTTTAATTGAGATTCTGGTAGCTACTTTAGCCCTAAACTAGCAAGCAGAATCCTCAGATCTTTTATTTCTCATACGACTTTAATCCTGTCCCACAGGATTCTCTAAGATCCAACTTGTTATGAAGGGATGGAGATTTAATTCCAAATATTTACCTTCATGTACATATTCCACTGTGCAGTGATTTTTCACCATGGAGAATCTGCCTGCTTTTCCTTTTAAATAATTTAAGTTCTCTCTGTAACAATCTTTTGAACATGTTATGCAATGTTCAAGTCTTCTTAACATTTTTGCCCATGGAGCATCATTTAGATCCAAATAAAAGTCAATAAGTTTACCATATAGTATCCATAATTTATAGACTTCCTTAACTATCATGGATGCTCCAATCAGTTTGTTTTGATTATCTAAACAAGCACAGAAATCCCAGCCTTAAGAACTGAGGATTAGTTAATTTATTCAGCTTTAAAACAGTTCGACACCATTTGGCAGTTTATTTCAAATGAGCTGTAATTTTTTATTACTCCTGAAAGCCTGTATTTGTTTCATGTCTCCTCCCATTTCTTATTGAGATATATACCAATTAAATCTGCATATATAATTCAGCTCTCACATATGACATGATGTGGGACAGGTAACTGACACAATTATGTTTATTTTTAGACTTTGATTGTTACATGAGAAATGTTGTTTTTTTACTAAACACTCAGCAATAAATTTTCCATCCAAGTTTTGTTTTTATAGCTTTTTAAAAGGTTTCATTTGCCCATTTTTTTTTAACTTTGCACTTCTGTCTGCTTCTTTTTTCTATTTTTGTAACAGAACATTATCTGTGCTCTCTGTCCTTATTAGTTTAGTATTTTTATTACACTTAATATATAACTCCTGTATTTCTTTACTACTCTTTGACTATGTTGAAGTTTAGTTTAGTCTTAATCCAGTTCGTATCAATACTAAGGATGCAAGTTATCAATTAACAGATTATTAATAAGATGAAAGATCTTATCAATATACGAAGGATTAGTTTATAATCAACCATTCAAGTATTCAAGTATTCTCTTGTAGCAAGAGGATCTTTTCATATCAGAAAAGGCTAAATGTTTGTTACAACGTGCTAAATACAAATATAAGTATTATGTTACATAAATTTGGCTCCATGAAGTGCATCAACTCATGAAGCCTTCCCAAACAACCATGCTTGTTGCCAGTTTTTTTTTTCTTCCATATTGTTAGAAATGTTTTACAAAAGTCTCTCCACTTTTCTATCTTCACATCCTTGCTTTCTAAACCCAGTGGGGAGGTTCCGCTGCCTCTATTTAGATGAGGAGTTTAGTCCAGTGCTATAAACAAACAATTAAACGGATTAATCGTCAACTAATTTAGTAATCGATTAATCGTTAACTGGAGGGTAGACACTCTAGAACATGCCTTTAGCTGGCAGAGGAACCCATAGCGCAGTAATTATACCAAAAATGTAAAAACAAATATATAAACAGTTTGCATTTAAGATAAAAAAAAAAAAAATTGTCTGTCAATATGCTCTATCCAGAACTCCTGAATTGAAAAAGTTTCACCTTATTTTAATTTAGTAAAAAGTCTTCTTTAAAGAACACTTTGCAATCGATAATTCTATTAATCAAAAAAATAATCGTTAGTTGCAGCCCTAAAAGATTGTAAACAATCCTGGTTATAAGGAGACCTGGTACAGGACACATCCTTACACATTTCCTAACAGTTACAACTTGTACAATAACCTTTCTGGTTCATGTTTATATTTATCAGATGTGACACTCTGGGGTTTTATTGCTCAGGGATAAATATTCAAGGTTATCATTACTCTAATCAAGAAAAGTAATTCTCTCATCTGGTATTAAGCTGGGTATTAAAGTGTGTAAAGACTAAAGGGATAACCACAACACATCAAACGACAGCTATACGACTTTAGACCTGTAAAATAATTTATGGAAAAGCAGGCAAATCTTTAAAACCAAGAATCTGTAAAACCTTGTTTGGCATCATTCAGACCTTCACCAAAGCTAAATCTCTCCTTTGTCGTTAAAAAAAAGTTCAGTTAGTGGAGAATTTGTTGGAGGGAGATTGCAACTAAAGGCAGCTATCAATTCATTATTGATAGTTCTTTTTCCATCTAATTTGGAGCACAGCTCTGATTCACCTCTGATTATTAACTCCCCACCACCACACAGATTTTTTGGTATAATTTCCCCTCAAAATGCAGACACTATTATTAGCTCAGTAACATATAACAGCAATAAAATTGTGATTTGGACCTCAGACTTTGAAATTCATTCTACTATATTTGCTGTTGGCCATCTCTAAGGTGAAACATGAAGCACTGTGTTCCCTCTTCCCTACTGCTCTGCCAACGTGTTTTTCATAAAGACCATATTTTTCTCTTCCTGTCTCCCAGCTAATCTCTGCCTCCTTGCCTGGGGAAACATTCTCAACTTTAATGGCTCCTGTACATCATTTGTGAGCTTTATTAGGCTGCTTGTTGTTTCTGTGTATTGAGGTGAAACGTAGGCATGATACTGTGGGGGTTCTGGTTCAATACAGTTTATATCAGGAGTTAGAAACGTTGTCGGGACTTAGCAATAACAGTATAGCTTTTCTGCATTAGGAGTCTGATTCTATGGCGAGAAAACTAAAGATCACACAGAGACCTTTAGCAGAATGATTATGAGATGATGCTCATAATATCTAACACTTATAAGATGTGTGGCAGACTCCAAAGATTATCACAGTTCCTTTGATCCACTTCTAAGCAGAAACACATATGTTTATATTTTCTGAGATAGACTAAGTGGCAGACCCTGAAATGCATTTCCCAGGTAAAGAGCTGTTTTATGAAACTTTATAGTTTGTTTGAAAGTGCTTTTGCATCGATTTGTCCAAAATGTTGTATTAAAGACTAATAGTGGTCAGATAGCTCCTAATGTCTTTTTTCTATATATATTTGTAGTGATTCTTTATCTTACTGACAACCCAGAAGTGTATTAAAATGTTTCTAGCTCTCAAATTTCATGTCTGCATGCACATCCTTGTGAAACTGGTTTAGCTTTAAAGGCAGTCTGCTCTTTTTCTCTCCCCACACTCTCTGCTCCAGCACTCATTTGCGATGCCATTTTATCTCCTCCTTTCATGGTGCTGAGCACCAGTTTAGCTTTTAAAATCTGAGATCAGCCCTTTTCTAGCTCTCTATAAAACCTACCTTAGGTTTACGGGACTTGTTAAATTAGAGTGTAGAACATTATAGAGACCCCAGGGAGCACAAAATATATTGTATTTTAGGCCTGTCTTAAAATAATTGTGGTGTGGGAAAATCCCCTTTGGATTTTGCAAATCATAGGATTACAAAACAGTTGCTAAGCAGTTGTTGGTTTTACATTCTTAGTGGGAATCTTGATCATATTGTCATTTCAAGAAACCAGATTGAGATGGTTTATGCTATTTTTTTAAGGCTGAAAATATCCAACCGTAGATGGGATTACTGCCAGTATAAGTTCAGTTATATTCAGTTTATCCATTTACAACATGCTTCATCTCAAGGCAATTTGCAGGATTTACTCTCCTGGATGAGCATTTGTACAGTAGACATTTGCTTGCATCGTGTTGACTCTTCAGTAATCTCTCACACTGAGCATACATGCAGTGACAGTGGAGAGAAATAACTCCATTTTAACAGAAAGTGTAGGGGGCCTTCTAACTGGAGATTTGAGAAGAAAGAAGGAGGCATACAAGTGGAACATAGAAGCACTGATCAATATGGGTGGAAAAAGAGCACAGACCCAGTAAAAGCTGAGTCTGTAGTTATGTATAGGAGAGAAACAGGACTATGTACTGAAAAAGCGAAGAGAATAAAAAGTTTGAACAAATTCTGCTTGGAGAATAGAGATAGAATTATGAAAAGTGGTCCCTATGTTCTCCAGCAGTCTAATCCTATAGCAGCATAACTAAAGAGATAGCCCTGGATAACCTGAGCCATAATATACTTCCAAATATAAGCTTTATCAAAACACAAAGTGTTGGTTATGATAACTGTAATAATGGTTGAGCTTGGTTATTTAGGGCTTTATAAGTGAGAATTGAACTGTTGTGGGCTTCCTCATAGTAAAGAATTACATTAATCCAGCCTTAAAGTAACAGATGCATGCGCTAGTTTCTAAGCATAAATCCTGGACAAGATATTTCTCATTTTTGCAATATTTTTGAGATGAAATCCTGGAAACCAGTTTGAGTGATTTAAATGACCGGCCCTGACCATAAATAATAAATGAAAAAGGGATGCATAGGATTGTAACTGTACTGTTAGACTTCTGTGATGAAATTATGCTCAGATTATTAAGGGATCCAAACTGTACCAGGAAAAAATTCTCACACACCCTCATATGAACAGCTTGAAATTTCAACTGCTACATGACAGGATTAATCTGTGCTTTCAGGATGGGTGGTCTTGTGCCGTTATAGCCTATCCAAAGTTACAAATGTGTTTATTTAGAAATTAATTCTGCATAACTTTTTTTTTACTTAGTTGCTATCCCATATTACAGTAATGGTTATTTGAGCTCCTGATGCTGTTTTTTGATCAGAAACCAGCCCGCCTTTTACCACTGTGCCACCAAGAAGGCATTTCTACATACATGCTCCTTACTGGACATTTTCTGTTTTCCTTTTGTTGTTGTTGTAATTTTTAATATATTTGTAGTATATCCCTGAGTAGAAACATTTAATTTTCATTTTTTTTTTAAAGCAGTCTTTAATTAGAACGAAATTGTAAGCTAAAATTAGTCAAAAATGTTTTAGAAAAGCATTGCAGTGAATTTATAACCTTCATTTTTATTTATTTTTTTTTCAAGGAAAGAATGCGTACATAATACTTGCCAATAATGGATTTGTCTGACAAGCCATACATGTGTTATGAGGTTTCTAGCCATTAAATTTCATGACTGCATACCCTGTCCTGTGTAAGTGGTTTAGCTTAAATGTTGTTTAACTGTTTTTTTTACATCCAGCTGTCTTCCCCCCTGCTTTGGTCCAATGCTCATTTGCCATGCTGTTTTATCTCCTCCTCCTCTGATGCTGCGTTGTTTCAGGTTTCAAAAAGGAAAGAATGTGTATGTTATACCCATCAATAATGTATTACTCTGACATTTGCTTGTTTAATATAAACTTAGAATAAGGAAAACTTAGCAAACTTAACTTAGCACAACTAGTCCCCTTATTTACATTTATATCAATTTGTCCTTTGGTAAATAGAACAGAAACTGATTGTTGTTTCTTTGTGTTTTTAGGGCTGTTTACCCATATCCTGTTGGATGAAGCAGCTCAGGCCATGGAGTGTGAAACCATCATGCCTTTTCCTCTAGCTAGCAAGACCACCCGCATCGTGCTGGCTGGGGACCATATGCAGGTGAGCAGGAGGCCGAGCAATGCATGAATAGAATCTACAGAGCATTCATTACACTGTGCTGACGTTTGGTCTATCAGGAGAAAAAAGTTTGTCTTAATGAAGTTTAAGTACCATAAGATGAATGAACATTGATTATTACTCGCTTCAAAAGGCTTTTATGTTTTTATTTGAGTTATGATTTTTATACTTAAATAAGAGTTGGGCATAGCTGAGCCATCAGGTGTCCTTAATCGCTCATATTACACACGCAAATAACAGAAAACTGCTGTGATTCAAGCTTTCCAGGCATAATTTCCCTCATGCTTTGATTATCACAGAGTGTACAGTATGATCTGCATGAAGGGGATAAAGATGCCGGCATGAACTATTTATAGCAACTCTAATGTTGCTCCAACCAGAAAATAAACACTTTCTTTCACTGGAAAGCTAATTATCCAGTCTGGTGCTAGTTTATATCCACATGTCTTCCAATTGAATTGCTAAGCTAGTAAACTAATAAAAGAGAGTTTTCCTTTTTTCTGTTTTTAACATGATTGGTCTTTTTTGTTTATAACAGTAGTTAGTCAGAAATGCACCAACACTGGTGCAATTTGGACATTTGTATGGAAGAGGATTAGGGCCACTGAAGAAATAAAAAAAAAATTACTGACTTTTGAATTTTATTTCAGTATAAAATGAGAAAATAGTCAGAATTCTGACTTTAATCTCACAATTCTGACTTTTTCTCACAATTCTGACTTTTAATTTCAGAATTCTGACTTTTTTCTCCTAATTCTGACAGCCAAAAAACATATTAGCATCAAGCCATTGTCTTGTCTAGAGGCTAAACTAGCTCTCTTGTTTTAATCACCTTCTGCTCTTCCATTAATAAAATGGCATCACCAGAGAGCCCTCGGTCACGTACAAAGTCGCCTAATTCCGTCATTTTCCACCAATGTGTCACTGGCCAAACAACTCACATCTTTGTCAGTGAAGCTGACAAAGATGCAACCCCCCCTCACCCCCCCCCCCCTTTAACGACCGACCCTCAGAATCATAGACAGCTTTCAGATATTACAGGCTAACAATGGAACCAAACGACCCATTTATCGGTTACCATTTGCACGTTTCCAAGCGATAAAAGGCCTTGTCCATATAAAACTCAAACTCACTGCGGATCCAGACATTTGAATTGAGAAAGCTTCCTGGAGAGGTGGTGAAACGTCTTCAAATCTTGGAAACCAAGTCGAGTGGATATTTTTTGAATTTTTACAGAATAAAGTCAGAATTCTGACTTTTTTTCCCATATTAAACTGAAATATTTAAAGATCAGTTAACTTTTCTTAAGTTTTTCTGTGGCCTTTTTTTTTTTCTTTCCTCAAATCCTTCTCAAATTTCATTCAGCTTTCAGTGTTGCTTTTATATTGACAGGAATTATATGTTGAAAAGAAATGAATCTTTATTTCGGAAAGCATCTGTAGCATTCGGAATTCGGAGACCTGCTGTTAAACTCAAAACAGAATTAATATTTGTTCACTTTAAAATCGCTTTCAAAAAAACATCGAGCAGATTTCATGTTATCTCTTTCAAACCCAAAATCTCTGTATTTATTTTGAAATGACATGGAAGAAAACAGAGGTAATAGTGTAGGTAATTAACAGTAGGTAGACATTGAAGAAATATGGAGAGGTAAAAAAACAATCTGTTTTGGATTTAGATTTAAAATTGGTAGAAAACCAAGTGAAATAAAATTCTATGACAAAGTGAACTAGTTAGTTGAGATTGCATAAATTGTCAGTTTTTCTAAAGAACCTAAACTACTTTATTTTCCCTTTCTACTGAAACACTTTTTTGTTCTTGTTAATCTCATATTTAACTCCAATACCTTGGTTAAAAAGAAAATGCCATTCGATCACTTTTTTGTTCTATAGTACTCTTAAAACCGAATTAATGTTCTTTGCTATTTCTGTTTGTTCTTTGCAGCTCAGTCCTTTTGTGTACAGTGAGTTTGCACGTGAGCGTAACCTACATGTGTCACTTCTGGACCGGCTGTACGAGCACTACCCGGCCGAATTCCCCTGCCGCATCCTCCTGTGTGAGAACTACCGCTCTCATGAAGCTATCATCAAGTACGTGTGAACACTGAGCACTGCTGGCAGCTAATCAGTTCTAAGAAAGACATTATTAAAGGAGGCAGTGGGAGGTTAAGGTTTTTCTAAATGCCCACATTATAGAGCAGATTCTCCCGATGGCATAAAGGAGTTTAGATGTTATTAGAGAGCAGTTCTGAAACTATTTGGATTGCATGTCATTTATACTAAACACTCTTAGGGGAATAAGACACAAGGGCGGCTTTAGTATTATAGGGAGGAACTGCAAAAAGACAAAATGAAAGTCTAAAATTACTGAGTGTTGTCCTATTCTCATCAAACAAAACAGCATATTTTGTTTTAAGATTTCTCACACAAAGCTATTTGTAACCCTATTTCATATCTTCTGTTTTTCTTGTGAGAGTAAGCACAACCAATTGAGTTGTATGTATGCACGTTTATGTAGCTGTAGCATTAGCAACAAAAGCAGTTATCTCCTAAACAGCGGGTAACAAGTTGCAGAAACAGCTACACTAACATACTGAAGGTGAGTCTGATTGGTGGAATCGACCTTTTTGGAATAACAAAGACGGTTAAAGGTGTTGGCCAGATAAGCTTAATTTAGCACCATTCTAAGATTGATGTCAACCCAGGAGGAATGTAAAACTGTGCTTTGTGGAGAGTGCGTTATTGTGCGTGTTCCTTGTTGCACAACATGGCTGCGTGAAGAAACCAAGCCACTTTCATATTCCTGAATTTCCAACAGGTTTTAATCAAAGCCCAACACACATTTTGACATATTTTCATGTGCTGTTCTTAACTTGACTGAAGCGACATCGTTTCCCGTCTGTTACAATAAAACCATGTTAACTAGAAATATCCGGTTTTAATCAAAGCTCTTGCAAGCATCTTGGTGAGAATGGTTTCATTCAGTTTTGATCAGGAATATTCATTTTTTGTTTCTTCCACCTTTCCTTTTCCAAAAGTTACACATCAGAGTTGTTTTATGACGGGAAGCTAATTGCGAGTGGAAAGCAGCCATGCCATAAGGATTTCTACCCGCTGACCTTCTTCACAGCCAGAGGAGAAGATGTCCAGGAAAAGAATAGCACTGCCTACTACAACAATGCCGAGGTGAGTTGGAGAACGACTACATTATACACACCCGTCTAATTAAACTGGATGCATTATTTTAAAGTAACATTTTTGGTGAAATATGTTTTGTCCTTCAAAAGTATTTGTCATTCTTTTTCTTCAACAAACAGGTTGATGTGTAAAAAAAAAAAAAAAAAAAAATGGACTTACGATTGTTAATTAATTGGTTTACTAGATTACATCCAACAATTGATAATTTCCGCTTAAAATAAGTTTCTTTCACTGTTGTAATGTTACCACCATCCACCGGAGGACACCGCTCTATTCTTAAGCACAGCCTTTATGGTATTTGCAAAATCACAGAGACATTACAAATATTTAGACCTTTACAGATGACCAAGTCCAACATACATCCCTGATTGTCTGTTTAACATGTTTAGTCAAACCAACAATTTGAAGCAGGTCACACATTTCTTTTGCTACTCTGTCTTCAGGGTTGTCAATATGAATATTAGATTCCCCTTCATTAATTAAGTCGTCATTTTCAACACACATCGTAGATAAACATGGCTAGAAGAGGGCCCTGTATTTGGAAAGTATATCACAAGAAAGGGATTTGATGGATGCAGAAAGAACTTTGTGGTTCTGTTTGTCATTATAAACATTAGATAAAGTTCTGCTCGACAGCGCAGTGTAGCTTCTCTGCTGTGCTCAGAAGGAGAGGACTAATTGATTGAAAATGGAGGGCATTACGCGAAAAGCTTGTGACATCATGAGTCTCTCACAGAACTGATTGCTACATTGAACTAAAAACAGAGAGCTATATCACAGTAAAAGAGCTAAAAGTCTTGTCATTGTATCAAAGCAACAAAGCCCCATTTTTAATGATAGTTTTACATATTGTACATTGGAAATAAGTGTTACACATGTTTTATTCGGTAACCTAATAGGTTCCTGTTTGTTTTTCTTTCTTTCAAATGTTTAATAATATGTAAGGGAACATATTTCTATTTATTTAGTCAGTATATAATACAGCTGGCACAATACATTTTTAAAATACATTGTAGTATTTTTTAGGTCATCATATTGTAAAAAAAAAAAAGCTTTTCATGTCATGGAAATATTCTTTTGATAATCGTTAGTCAATCGATCAATCAACTTTAAATTAATTCATTATTCCAAACTTGCATTACTATATAAAGTCGATTCTTGTCTTTTCTTGTTTCATGGATATGAGGACAGTTAGTGTGGTATGAGTTGGGTTCTGAACACTAAATGGTGTGAGGGGGGGATTAAATAATTGTTCTGATTAAAATTGCTTCTACAGATGGATAACACATTATATCTTGAAGTAAAATTAAATATAAAAACTGACTATGAGGTGATTACTTGTCTGGAAATGTTACAATGGTTAAAAAAACTTTCTGCAATAATAATGATTTCCTCTTGGTTTTAGGTCAGACACCATGAACCACAAAGGCTTAATTTCACATTCAGGACATTGTTTAGAGCTGATCAGCATTTTACAAAATGTCTGCTTTCATTGAGCCACAGTCTCAGTTTTGATGGACTGTCTTTGATCCCTCTCTGCTATAAAAGTCATAAAGCCCCCTTTGTTCTTCAAATATTTGAGTGCTGCTCCAGTTTTCACTCAGTTTTTTTCTGACTTTCTTATTTTAGTGTTATGTGCATTGGATGTGTGTAGATGCCTTCTTTTAGCCAACTGATCTGAAGGATGCAACTGTCATTGCTACTCTACCCATACAGCCAAAACTTCAGTTAAAGCATTAAAGCAACACAGATTCAAATATTGGCTTGATGCAAGCTAAATTACATGGATTTTCAGTGTATATACAGCACTTGGTGCGCATGAATGCTCATTATATAACTTAAATAGTCAGATCTGTTGCTGGATCAGCTGTGTGACACAGAGTGCTGCTTTAATTGAGTCTCAGCTCTCTTTAAGCACAAGAGCTAAGTATGCTAAGAGTTGTTGTTAGACACTTACCTGATCAGATATATTTTGGTTCTCTGATGTAGGATTTAATCTAGAGGGATGAATGTGGCCTTGAATTTACAGCAACTCCATGACATCTCAGTCTGCTGCTCTGAAGTTGCCTGCTCACAGCTAAACTTGTTGTCATGAGATTTTCTCACAGCCATAAAAAAGTTGAGCCTCTACCCCTTAGCATTGCATTAGAATTAAACAGTCCTGAACTGTGCAAGTCAATATTTTCTTTAATAATTTATAACTTGGCAGCAACGCTAGCAGACATTTTAAAGGCTGTGGATTTGTGTATTACAGCAGAGGATGTCTGTGAGTTTAACTGTTAACTGTTAAGGACCAGAATCATCTTCAGGGCAGTGTCTGCTGATACAGGGCTTGTTTATATCTGTTATGTTTCTGTGCCGGACTTTTGATGATCCAAACAGCTTCATCATTTGCATATTTATTCCTTCCTGTTTACTCTTTAAGTGATCCTCAAGTAAGTTTTTTTTTTTTACCAACGTTTAATAAAAGCATCTTTGGGTTTTGTTGTTTGTTTTTTTTAACACAATTTAATTTACATGCATTTTTTTATTTCTGTCCTTTTTTAGTTCGAATAAATTGTGATCTGAAATATTTAAACTTACCTTCACGTTTGAATCTAAAATCTTGTCATTTCTGACCCTGTTCCCCTGTAGGTGTTTGAGATTGTTGAGCGAGTGGAAGAGCTGCGGAAGAAGTGGCCTGTCGCTTGGGGTAAGCTGGACGAGGGCAGCATCGGGGTCGTGTCACCGTACGCCGATCAAGTTTTCCGTATTCGCGCTGAACTACGGAAAAAAAGGATGCACGAGGTCAGCGTTGAGAGAGTGCTTAATGTTCAAGGTGGGTAAAAGAAAAAAATCAACAATGCAGAAAACTACATCTCTATATAGATATATATAGACCATAAGAGACTTTCAAATGTATAATTTTTTTCCCGCTAGCTTTATTGTAACTATTTAAAGCATGCTTGTTTAAAAACAACATTAAACAAAAATATATTAAACCTGATTTCACAGTCCTTGTTAACCTAAGTTGTTTTCATAGATCTTACAACTTAGATGTAAGCAATAGATAATTTCATCTGATACTAGACTCTCCAAAAACTGGTCAGACCCTCCGGCCATTTAAAAAAACCAAATCCTCCCTTTATGCCCCACCACTGTTCTTTGCATTTCCTAACTAATGGGAGAGTCTAGAGTTATGGCGCTGTCACACCAATGCCGATTTAGCCAGCGTATGGCTGACATCACAGAATCTCCTAAAACAGTGGAATACGCTAAGCATTCTGTTTTTTTGTTTTTTGTTTTGTTTTTTTCAATTTTGGGTTTATACATAGAGTATTCATAACGAGTCCAGAACTTATGTCCAACAACAGCCTAACTTATGCATAACGCACAGCAGCGTCATGAAATTATGCACAAGCATCATTCGTACATCGGCATACGTTGAACAAGCATCATTTCATGCGCATTACGCAGCATCAGTTAAAGTTAAAGCGATGCGCCTGGAAGCACCGGATCTGCATAAAAAGGTGTCTTTGATCGCGGTATTAACCCAGCTGCTGGTTAGCACATTCTAAAAAAAAAAGAATGAATAAAAAATAAATAAAAAGAAAGAAAGGTCTGCAGTCACAGCCGATTCAGCATCATGTCTGCTAGGAAGTTTGTTGGCCATGGCGGTGAACACAGGGAGGATCCATCCCACACCACGACTTATGAGTAACTTACACGTAACATGTTTCAACGATCAGATGACTTACCTGTAACTTACAGCCCACGTCTGACACACACTGGCATACTTGCTGT
Source organism: Cyprinodon diabolis (assembly GCA_030533445.1). Taxonomy (NCBI): domain Eukaryota; kingdom Metazoa; phylum Chordata; class Actinopteri; order Cyprinodontiformes; family Cyprinodontidae; genus Cyprinodon; species Cyprinodon diabolis. Next base: position 13,548,539 of record CM060066.1, on the reverse strand, counting down.
ATGTCGATGCATGCTTTAGTGTGCTTCAGCGTACCTCAGCATGCTCATAACTTATACAAAACGTACCCATAACGTATCCAACGTACGTCCGGCATATGCTGGTCTACATCTTCAGGGTGTGACACAGGCTTTAGAAATGTATTCAGTGGTTGTCTGGAACACGTCAAATATACCTGCACACATCACAACGCGAGGTGATAATTTATGATAAGTTATGCCCAAGTTACTCATAGGTTTTGGATAAGCTAGACGCTACAACTTATGAGTAACTTACACTTAACATGTTTGTACAGTCACATAACTTATCTGGAATTTATGGCCAACGTATGGCATACACTAGCTTACTTATGTCGACGTGTGCCAGCGTGCTCATAAATTATACAAAACTGTCTCATATCTTATCCAACGTATGCCAGAGTTTATGCCAAATGTTTCGTACATCGGCATATGCTGGCTATTTCGTCAAGGTGTGACAGCATTAATACCAAATGAATTATACTTTTTTCAAATATGAAAAATTAACTACAGGCTTAAATAACAAAATAGCTGAATTATTCTGAAACTGTTCAACACAAAAGTTATATAAGGTGAAACTTTATCTAAAAAAAAAAAGAAATCAAGAAAAATAAGCCAACACACCTAACATTTTTCAAAGCTTTATATGCTTTTGTCTTTCCTGCTACAGAATAGCGTAAAATTAGAAATAAGTTCTGAAACTCGATTCTATCTGGTGTTTTTAGATTATCAGCTGTTCGGTTGAATCTTGTTGGAAAGTTTTTGCTTCCTCTATTCTGCTTCAGTCTTTTGCTGCTCTGGGTTGTGTTGCATCCAGCTGCTCTGTGCATGTCATTACCCCCTCATTAGTCTCACATGAAAAGATGCGCAGCATGCAACCAGAAAGGAAAACCAAAGTCCTCTTAGTGCTTAGATTTTAAATTTGTTGTTCACAATCTTTCTCTGGTTTTATCAACAGCCTCTGAAGTTGGACAAATATTCAATTATTATGTAACTTTCTCTGGAAATGTGTTGATTTAGTGGATCATGATTGTACAGTTACAGTTGTTTTGTGATTTTATAGTGTTATACTATAAAGTGGTTGTAGTCTTATGCATGTTTTTTGTCACTGATATGTTTACCTATTAGACATCATTCCTGCTTTTATCTGACATAATGACACAGGATTGAATATTTCCTTTCAGTATTTTGGCTGCTAAACCTCAATGTTTCTACTTTTTCGGTGGACTGATCCGTTACCAAACAATGAACAAATAGTAAAAGAAATGTCATTTTTCAGGTAAACAGTTCCGGGTGCTGTTCCTCAGCACAGTGCGGACCCGGCACACCTGCAAGCACAAGCAGACCGCCATCAAACGTAAAGAGCAGCTTGTGGAAGATTCAACAGAGGACCTTGACTATGGATTTCTGTCAAACTACAAGCTGCTGAACACGGCCATCACCAGAGCTCAGTCTCTGGTTGCAGTGGTTGGAGACCCCATAGCACTGTGCTCTGTTGGACGCTGCAGGTGATCCTTACAAAAACACATTTTACACTTCTGGCCACAGCCTTCTGTTTTCAAGCATTACAGCTGTTAGATTGGATAAGTTAACCCAACCAATATTTTCCATAAAAAATGTTTGACATAATTAGAAGCTTATTTCTGTACAGTTGTTGACAAAACATGTGCTTATAATAGGAATAGGAATTGTGCTGTTCCCAAGAGAGTTCCTGCAGATCCACCTTATTGTGTTTCATGATGAATTAAATTGGTTAGGAGAAGTGCTGCAATGTTAACCTGCCACCTGAAATAAGCAAAACTTTGCTATTTATTTCTAACGTAGACATAGAGCCCTATAGTCTTAGGCCCCGTCCACACGAAGTCAAAACGAACACGAAACGTTAATATTTTCCAGAGCGTTTGTCGTAAAGACGGAGACGTAAAATAAATGTGATCGTCCACACGAATGCATGAAAACGCTGCAAAATGTATGCCAGGCCTGTAAGTGGCGCTGTGGTGCCAAAGCAAAAATGTTTGGCATGCGCACTAATATTTATACATGGTTGCCCTGCAGGTCCATTTTCGTGGTTCAGTCAAATTCAGGTGCTGAACTATGTCGTCAATATTGCTCTGTTCTTCCTGGAGATATTCCAGAAGAAGAAGATTCTGTTGTAAGCCCGACAGCAGGATGAGTAGCATGAGCAGCAACCATTCAACACAGTACGGCGCCATTGTTGTTGTGATACTGTGTCGCGCATGCGTGTTTAGAGGCGACGCTATGACGCATGCTTGTAAGAAAAAAAATGCGGTTAGAGCTTAAAGATGGAAACGCGAAAACGGTGTTTCAAAATCTTCCCACTCTGAAGGCTTAATAAAAAAAAGATTGTTTACAGACCCCCGAAACGCCGGCTTCGTATGGATGAGAGGCTGGTTTGGTGAAAAATTTGTGCGTTTAGGCCAGGGTTTGACTTCGTGTGGACGGGGCCTTATATAAATTACCACCTTGCTGCTAATGTAGTTCTCATGCTCTGAAGCCAGGTTAATTTGTAGGCTAATGGAAGCATGTTTGGACTCGTCTGCTACCCATCGATCATCTGCAGAAAAAATATCCCCAAAATCCTTCTTTGGAAACTTGGTTTGTTACTTTAAATGTTTAAAAATAAGAAACTTTGTCTACTTCACTAACAGCCATGAGCTTATATATCAGCAGGTCACTGAACACACCCCAACAAACCTCTTCAGTTTCTCTGTCTTTGGTTAGGTGATCGAAATCTGGTTATTTGCCAAAAAAGGTTTTTGTAATGTATTAATTTTTTTTTACAATGTACTAAAAATAGAATTAAATAGTTAAAATATGGCTGTTTGAGTTGAGCTGTAATATCTGACAGTAGACAGCCAGCCAGGGTTGGACAGATTTCAGATGTGGGTCATTCATAAAATGTATAAAAAAATTATAAACTTTAAGAAGAAAGAATTACAATTAGAGCTGCAGATCAATTAATAATTACATTTGGGACTGCTCTAACTTGTTGAAATACATGCCACCATGTTAATGCTTTGCTCCTTTGGTTTGATGTGGGTTGTCATTGATCCAACTGAATAATCGTGGGTTGAATTGATGTGGCCCACCTCCACAGCCATCTCTATAATGGCTGTGGTTTGTCAAAGCCAGTCAAAACCACTTGTCAAGGATTACCCTCTCCGGCTGCTGGCAAATGTCAGCCTGTCAGCATCAGGCCAGTAAAATTGATGCGATTAGGATGGGTGGATTGTTTACCCAAATTTCCAGAGATAAAAGGTCAAAATCTGTAACAGATTGGAACTCAGAAAGTCAGCTTTAAAACAGGTTTCAATGAGGACAGTTTGGTTAAACATATTTATATATATATATTTCTTTTTGTGCCTTCCAGGAAATTTTGGGAGCACTTCATTTCCATCTGCCATGAAAACGCTAGCCTGCATGGAATCACCTTCGAGCAGATCAAGGCTCAGCTGGAGGCTCTGGAGCTCAAGAAGACTTATGTCCTGAACCCGTTGGCACCAGAATTCATTCCGCGGGCCCTCAGGCTCCTTCAGGGCCACCAGCCTTCTTCACAGGGCCTTCATCCCCATCATCATCCGCATCCCCAGCATGTTCTGCCTGCTTCAAGCAAGCAGGCTTCACAACACCACCAACAGCAGCAGCAGTCCCCTCCAAAGGTACGTGTCGTTCAGGAGGAGTTTCACTCTGGAAATCCTCATAGAGAGTTTATAAAATATTTACAGTAAAATATAAATCAAGAAATTGAAAAGCATTTTTCATTATTTAGTTGGATATTACAAATAATTACAGTTTAGCCATTTTAATCAGGACAGTGTTAGCTATTGGCCAAGTTATGCTCACAGGTGTTTTAGGATTCTCTGCAGTCTGACATGAAACCTTGGAGATGCTTCTCATTATTACACATGGAGTTGGATGTTTTTAACTCTGGGGAGCAAACAGAACCAACTAAAATTTAGTTACTTCACCTATGAAGTTAAAGCAGGTGCAATTTAACTTTAAAAGATGTTTAAACATTACAATAAAGCTTTATTTTTATTAATATTCCTGATGGATAACATGTTGATAGATATGTTTTAAGTTGCATAAAGCATAACTGTGGATTATGTTAGAAGAAATGAAGCCATTGATCAGTACCTCATTCATCAGTTTTTTGATGCAAGAAGCTGTGTTGAGACAAATCTCTGGTTTATCTGAACTGACAGAGCCAGCAGATAACAGTACGGCTAAAAAAGTACTAAAAGATGCGTCTGCCGTAGTTGCTCTTTCAAATATGAGTTTGATAATATTTGTAACCTTTCGATAATCTTAGAGTTGATATAATTTTCCACATAGTCAATAAGGAATAAATCTGTGTGAGAATGCTGTTTCCATTAAATAAACTCAATCCTTTAACGTTTTTGAAGGATTTCTTGAAGGATGTCTTGTTCCAACCTTAAATTGTACTTCCTAGCCAGGCAAACAGCACAATGGGCATGGAAGAGAAATGCTAAGTGAGGACTTTTTCTTTGTATACTGATTTAAAAAACATGAGCCTCTTACTGTTTCTATTAGGGTTGTCACAATACTAAACTTTTCAACTCGATATCGATACTAAGGAAAATATTCGATACTCGATACCATTTTCGATACCACAAGAATAAAAAGAAAGACTCCAAAATTCTACAGAAATATTTTCATTAATAAATAAAATACAATGAATAAATACAATAAACAATAAGAACAATGTTTTGAGGTTGTATGCTGTGCACAATATTAAGCAAGCTTGATAAAAAACTTATAAAATTAAAATTAAGTGTTTCTTCCTTGGCTATGCTTTGCACACATAACAATGACACTAGCCAAACCGGTTAAGAAACAAAAATCATTCTCAGTAGCTGCACCTCTTACAAAAAAAAAAGTCTGAAGTGCACAGAATTATTCAATCACACAGTGTTCAGAAAGTGCATTGTCCTCTATTCTGCACTTTAGATGAATGACTGCTTAGGTGCCACTGGTGGTGGCACTGTATCGATACTTTTAAAAATGTATATTGTATCCGGATACAACGTTTCAGTATCAATACTTTTTTGAGTATCGATACTTTTGACAACCCTAGTTTCTATATAATTCCATTACTTTAAAGCTACAGTGTGTAACTTTTAGTGACATCTAGCGGTCAGACTGCAGACTGAAGCAACATGAACATCTCCCCCCCCACCGCTTCTCCCCCCCAACAGTACGGCGAGCGTTACGGGACAAAATGTCTTCCACGACGTCCGCATCACCTACCTTCTCAAGTGATGAGGTTTGTTTACATAGATCATTTTACAGATAGTATTTCATTAGTATGTGTAGGGTATAGATTTCATGTAGACTTAAGATAATAAATATACCCGTTATTTTTTCTACATCGTTGTGACGTTTTGGCGATCTCGCAATCGCTAGTTTGTTGGTTCTGCGCAGCCGTAGCGCAAAGATGTCTGCCTCCATGGCTGCGAGACCCGCTCCTATGTAATTATAAATAACGAATTCTAAGGCAACGCAAATATTAAGGTTAAGAGGCTGAGCTCGTAGATGATGATAAATAACATAGTTATGTATAATATATTACATTTCTGACTGTATATCCCTGTAATTATTACACACTGTAGCTTTAAGATTTTTCTTGTGAAACGTGTTTGGATCACTTGGAACCTGACAAACCTGCAGCAATGATCCTGTGCTAAATTAATGTACCGGCTGACCTTAGGTTAGCATTAACTAAATGTTTGATTTCACTGTTCAGAGGGAAAGCAGTCACCTCTTTGCTTTTTTTAAGTCAGCACCAACACTTAAAAGCTCGACAGATGTCCTCCCTAGTTTGCTTCTTTTTTGGCTCCACTTCAACCAGAGAAACAGAACGGTGATTTCTCAGCTCTATCATGGAGCTACTAGAATCTGGCAACACCTGAACTCTGTCACATGACTTCCACTTTCTATTCCTATAATATGCTGCACAATAGTTTAATGATGACGTTGGCATAGTAACCACAATTAATTATTGATCCTATATGGTTTTCTGTTTTTCAGTAAAACTAACCATTTAAGTCTGTATCGCATTAGGCATAGTGTAGATGTTTTATGACCTTGAATAAAAATGCTGATAACATTATAAAATCTTAACTCCATTATTTTTCTACTGTTGAAAAATAGTAAAATCCTTATTTAATGGATTTCTCTATCACACACAGAATAACGTTATAAACCTTTCATGACTACTAAAGACAAAATATTTTTTTCATTATTTATTCCTCGAAGGGAATCAGAACTGACTTCTGACAAGTCAGGATTTAGCAAAAAATATTTTATAAGACAACGAAATTCTGCTTTGTGGAAAATTTAGCTTCTCCGCTGATTTTTCTTCTGGTGCTCAAAATAAATAGATATTTCGATTCTCTTCCTTTTTTTTTTTTGTGTTTCACTCTGAAATATAAAAACGTAGATGATGTATTCTATTTATTTTTTATATTTGCATCGGCTTTAATTCTATCTAGATTATGCAAAATGTTGAAGGACTTAAACCGTTGAATTTAGACATTTTACTTCAATTTGATGACGTATGAATCCATCAAAGGGATTACGCTAACAATATATCATAGAAAAAAATATTTTCAAAGCTTTAAAGGTTGGGAAATAAATTACAGATCTGTAAAAAGTATCCAAGTTACGAATTTCTCTTCCAGATCATAAAATGAATATATATCAGTGTGTGTTTTGCTCCAGGTTCTCTTATTGGATTGTTTAGCAACCCTGGGTGTAAATTGCCTTTGTGTGTCTCTCTATTCTCACAGCCTGCCCTGAGGTAAAGGTTAACGAAATCAGCAGAGCTGCCAACCTGCTGCCGTCACCCACTGGGCCTAATGAGCCCCAGCTCCGGCAGCCAGCTTTAGAGCTAAACACACACTTCCGCTCCTAGATTCTTTCTGTGCGCTATGCGCTTCACAGCGGATTTAGAGATTTCGGTCACCGCCCTCTAGTTTTTCAAGCCATTCAAAATGTATATATCTCATTTTTTACAAGCTATGATCTAAAATATTTTAGTATTTTTGTTTTCTGGTTGCATTAAAATGAAAACATTGTATTGATTATCAATAATCCATTGAGAAAATTAAGCATTTTTTGACCTTGTGTTGTCAGTTTGTGTATTTATAACCCACTAATTAGAACTTAGAGGTTGAGTCTCATCTAGGTCAAAATCTATTTAGCTGATTAGGATTTTAGCCTAAGATATGCATTCAAAATCCTGACTGCTTGTTATTGTAAATGAGCAGCTCATCAGTGGACAACTGGGTGTTGAGCTTTTTGATGTCAAGCAGAAAATGTTATACCAGCAATTAGGTCATTTGGCATTAGGGTTGTTAAGGATATTGATCCTCTAAAAAGTATCAATATTCAAACACTATCTGGAAACAATATTGGCATGGTATCAATATTAAAGACAGATTTTATTTTAAATTTTTTTTTGTACTTTTTAATTTGAGACTTTTTGATTGTTGGAATCTTTATAGAATAACACCTCATACAACCTTAAAATATTGGCCGTTTGTCAATATATGTATTTGTGCGTTCTCATGTGCTTGTGTACTCGAGAAACGTCATCAGTCTCAGCCCTAGTACTGTTCCAATTCACAAGAACAGCAGACCAAGAACGGACAAAGTCCCCGGATGTTGTTCTCACCCCTCCCTATTTACCCAGCATGCATCAGAGTTGGTTTGTCTGTTCTTGAGACTGACAGCTGTCCCAGCCTGCACTGCAGCAGCAGCTTTCAATGGAGCACTCCATTGAAGTTCTCTTTTCTGTTGCTACTGTTCAATAAAAGTATGTTTTAAGATCATTTGAGGCGAGAACATTATACTTTAAAGCATCCCTATATGATTCATTTACGATTTAATGCGTAATAAAAAAAAAACTATTCCAAATGAAAGGACAGCACCAAGCTGCGGACCTCCGAGGCTAATAGCAGCCAGGGCTAATCGTAGCCGGTCTGCAGCATCCCTCGCTCGGCATAGCCATGTGTGAAGTACCGCTGGGTCTGATGGAGGTTTTTTTTTTTGTTTTATTTGGCAAAATTCAGTTTCATTTGATTTGTGTTTATCTGACTGTATTCATTTTTATTCCCCTATTAATGTAAAAACTAATAATTTAGAGACTATTAATAACAGGAGGTGAAATGCAGCTCTAGAGGAGCCGGGCATGTGGTGACGTCATCAGTACACTTCTGTTTCAATTGACCCAGATTTATGCTGCGTGATCCCGTTCTCACCAAGTCCATACTTGCCTGTGTTCTTCTCAAGAACATACTTGGCGAGGACATGAGTCCGTACTTGCTTTCTAGTGAATTGAGAAACGGCCAATGAGAGATTTGAGTTACCTTATTTTCCGGACTATAAACTGCTACTTTTTTCCTCACGCTTTGAACCATTCAGCTTATAAGAAGGTGCTGCTTTTCTGTGGATTTTTCCAAACCGCCAGAGAGGGAGGTCAAAGTTGGAAATGAAAGACTAAGGGACTAATTTTCATTTAGGTCAAGAAAATGCTAGCAGCAGGCACGACAGAGAACAAATGTTGAGAATTCACAAATTTTTACATTTATTTGACGCTTTAAAGAGACTGGGCTCAACTCCTGCCAAGATGAAATAAAGAGCAGACGAAGCGCCATCTTTAGTAGAAGCTCTTACTGCTGCTAGTCAACAAGTTAATGGGAACTAGCATTCTTCTTCATCGCTACTCCAGTAGTTATATATATATATATATATATAGTTATATATATATATAGTATATATATATATATATATATATATATATATATATATATATATATATATATATATATATATATATATATATATATATATATAGATATATAGATATATATATAGATATATATATAGATATATATAGATATAGATATATATATAGATATATATATATATGGTGATGGCTAACCAACCAGACATCGTGTTGATCGACAAACAGCAGAAGAAGGCAGTAGTGATAGATGTGGCAATCCCAAGCGACAGCAACATCAAGAAGAAAGAACACGAGAAGCTTGAGAAATACCAAGGGCTGAAAGAGGAGCTAGAAAAGATGTGGAAAGTAAGAGCAGCAGTGGTGCCAGTGGTAATTGGAGCACTGGGGGCTGTGGCCCCCAAACTGGGAGAATGGCTACAGCAGATTCCAGGTAAAACATCAGAGGTCTCTGTCCAGAAGAGCGCAGTCCTAGGAACAGCTAAGATACTACGCAGAACCCTCAAACTCCCAGGCCTCTGGTAGAGGACCCGAGCTTGAGGATGACACATACCACCCCACGAGGGGTGAGAAAACAGTTTTTTTTTTTTTTTTTTATATATATATATAGGCGCCCACCCACAGGTGTGGTGGGAGAGTGGGCGTGGCTTATAGGCGTGCTCAATAGACTGGAAAATACGGTATTTATTTTCGCACTTATTTAACTAGCATCTGCGGTTCTGTTAAAAAGCATGTTTTGATTAAGAGATTGCAAATGATTAGTTTTATGATTAGTTTTTTTGTCATTTTTTATTTGTATCAAATATCAAATGTTTTCCTGGGTTTATCTTAAAATTTAAGTATTTTGACAACGCTGTTTGGGATTGCTCCCCATGTTCTCATTGGAATGAAGATTCTTAACCTAGATAACTATTTCATATCCTACGTGTCCAAAGGTGAATCAAAGAGTTTAGAAGGATGCAACAGACTTCCTATTTATGCGTAAAATATTTTTCTGTGCCGGTACTGTTTTTTTTTTCTTTTTTTGGCCCTACTTGACTCTGATGTTTCAGACTCCTAAGCAGAGGCAAAAAAAAAAAAAAAAAAACTCCTTAAAACCTCCTTAGTCTAGGAATCAGTACAGCACAGGAGTGATCTTCTGTAACCAGCTGATTTCTTTTTGCACCTTTATTTCAATGAAAAACAAAATACATAAAGTACTAATTTTGTTTTTCTTTAATTCTCTTAGATTAGACGTTATGTTGCTAACTGGCTGTTGTGTTTTTTTCTTAACAACTCTATTTGCTTATCCATGCTTTCCGCTGTCTGCTTTTATAAAGTCGCTGATTTCATAACTGATAGTTTTGCTCTCCTTTAGGGAAAACAAGTAAACCACACAGAGCACCTCCCACCTGATGGATACGGTGAGTATTACCAAAGGTTTTCTGTTGTTGATTCTTAAGGTATTCAAGTTGAAATAGCTTTCTCAATTTGATCTAATCCAGAGGTCTTCAACAGGGTTCCGCGACCCCTAGGGGGTCCATGGAGGCACTGCATTGGGGTCGCAAAAGTTTTGGTTGATTAGACTTTTTCTTTAAATTACCCCTGCAATTATTTCCACTAATTGAAATGTCTTTAAATACACATTAAAATGAATTCAACACACTGTAGTAAACAGGTAAATGGAGGCAGAACATGTCTTTCATCATCAGTGCACACATTCAGCGACAGACAGGAGCTCTTTCAAGCTGGGCACTGTTTCATTCACAACACCTGTCCCATCAACCAGGAATCAGATTCAGTAATACTTTAATAATCCCAGGGAGAAATTACTTTCGTTACATTACTCCATCTGTAATAGAGTGACTATAGGACCAGTTTGATAAAACACAATTTCATACAGTATATATAATTAGGGGGTCCCCGATCCATCTAGCCAACAGTTTTGGGGTCCTTGGCTTCTAAAACCTTGAAGACCCCTGAAAATCCCATAGTTGTTTTACTTCACAAAGTGTAAATATTTATCATAACTTGTCTAGTTACGTTCACTGAGAATATCTACCTGCCTGCACACTATTAATATATAGAGAGAACATAGACAAGAACAACAAACATGTAATTAAATGATCTCCCTCTAAATGAACAAGGCACAGGTAGCCTAGATGGATCAACCACAGCCTGAGGCTGCTGACACCATCAGAGCGAAGCAGCCAACAACAGAATAATCTTAAGAAGGGAAACACTATTAGTTTGTGCCAGAAAGCTTGGTTTGTATTTCTAAAAAGCTTAATTTATGGAGTAATGATAGCATTTTTATGCAGAGTGGCAAAGTTAGGAATTTGGCAGGTCATATTGTGTTTAGATGTAGAATATATATAATTATTGATCTGTATTTGCTACCAGTCCAGTCGTTTGGTTCCTCAATTCAAATAATTATGGCTCAGTCTGTTCATCCATTCTTCCTCCTTGTTTATTCAGGCATTTTTCTGTGAATACATCATCCTTCTGTTTATCCCTTCATTCTATCAATTACTCCCTTTGTCGGTCCACTCTTCTGTTCGCTTTATTTTTTAAATATTTTTTTTTATTTTACATTTGACAGAAATGTTTCTAATACATTTGTGATATTTCTTCATTTATAATTATAATCCAAAGATATTTTTGTTTTTCTTTTTTAATTTGCATTGTCAATCTTTCTCATTATAGTGCAATCCAGCCCTGCGGTTTTGATGGGAAATCCCATCCGGGCCTTCACACCACCTTTGGGTGCTGCACCAGCTGGCATAGGGAAGTCGCCCAGCCCTGTGCAGCGGATTGATCCTCACACAGGGGCCAGCATCCTCTATGTCCCTGCGGTGTATGGAGGAAACATGGTGATGTCTATGCCTCTCCCAGTAAGTTCCTCATAGGAGGTCAGTTCAGGAAAACAGATGATAGAGATGATAGTGATGTCACCATAACAACCACCCTGTTTCTGTGTAAAGCCTACCAGAGACCAACCTCATAGGTTTTTGACTTAGTTTTGTTTTTCTAAGTTGCCTTGGCCAGGTTATCAGAACCGCTTTGCCGTGGATCCTCGCATCATGAGCCACCCAGCCGCCATGGCCTACAACTTAAACCTGCTTCAGCCACAGAATCGAGGCTCCCCCATCCCTTATAGCGGCGTGGCCCACCCCTCTCCTTTAGGAATGGCCCAGCCCAGCCCAGAGAAGGACCTGCAGGCTGACCTCACCAGAAATGGTTTCCTTTTTTCTTTATTGCAATATGCAGTTACAAATAACTGTTAAATCTAAAATGCTTGTAAGCAAGTTGTTTTAAGTGGTTTTTGTTGTGACTTTTAGGTAAAGTTGATGGATGCACAAAAGCTGAACAGACCCGTCTTCAGACACCAGAAAGAAAAAACACAGACTTAAGGGAAAAACAGGCAGGTTTTTTCATGAGCTAATACATCTTTGTTTAGTTGGAATAACTGATTAACGTTTTTTTTTTGCAGGGAGATTTAGACACAGGTCAAAGTCGGAGTTTAGATTCCCAAACAGAGGGGCTGGTTGGATTTACCAATGCTATGCTTCATCGAAAAGACCCCTCGGCTGCACAGAGATCCCTAAACTACCACCTGGCTCCACCCAGCCCAGCTTTTCCTCCACATCACGGCAGTGGACGAAGCTTTCCCCAGCAGTATCCTGTTCCCAGACTCCCTTATCGGGTCAATCAGCCTCCCCATCCAGGAATACCCCAACAGAATCAGCAACAACAGCTTAGTCCTGCCTTCGCTGGTGGAAGCCACGCTTCCTTCTTCAGCGGCAACATACCCGCTCACAGATCTGTACAATCACCCACTGTGGACGGGACAGACGGGTCTTCAGGGGTGGAGGAGATGAGCAGCGCCATTAGGACTCATATGGGCCACCCAGGGGGGCAACAGCCAGGCCTGCCACAGCACAACCGAGTCAGCAACTTTGGGGAGGATGGCCAGGATGGAAATCATGTAGACAGTTTAGGTAGGTTTTTATTATGGTTTGGTTTCGTTGAGAAAATTCGGAATTCATATTCTTCCATATTGTTTAATTGTTAATAATATATGTTAACAGTTTGATAGCTTTAAACACTGGATGCAACAGTGCTTTGCTTGAATCTCAAACAACCTTGAAAACTATATATGCACCAGTTGAACTGAAGGAAAACATTGTTTCATCATTTTTAGATTTTCCATTAAAGCTTTAAAGTTGTAGGGAAATCATATTTAGATATCAAATCATTCTGGCTTAAACATCTATATAAATGTGCTCTTTATCAGACGATTTTTTTCGCAAAATTTAGAAAATTTCTTAAAAAGAAAAAAATACTGTCTTAAAATCTGTGCGTTTTTTTTCCCGTTATCTTATGCAGGCCTGTTAGTTACCCATCAGCCTGAACACCTACATTCGGCCAATCATATATCAAAGGTCATCTGTCCATCACAAAAAAGTATGATGCATTAGCCTTATCCACAACTTCCAACATAAAACTCTCCTCCTCTTGCATGTTTCCTCTGTCCATAGCGTTCCTTGACAGTGTCGTTTCTAAATCATCAATTTAGTGCTACTTTGTCCCAATGGAATTTCCCATTGGGAACCTACTAGCACTAAGTTGCTAACTGGTTAGCAACATGCTTCCGACCACCATCAAACTTGCTTGCGAACCTTCCACCACAACAACCCTGCCCCATTGATAAATGACCAATCACATTCACTTTATTCACTCGTGTAAAGTCATTTGTAATTTTTCTCTTTTTCTCCACAAAAAGACGAGAAAAGTGTAACTTTCAAGGAGAACATAAAGCTTTTTATAATAATAAAAAAAAAAACTGCAGTAAATATAGATTAATGCGCAGAGGGCTTTTTTCATTCAAGTTTTCTTCTGCTTCTATTTATTTGAAACATTTTTTTTTTATTTCTAAAAAAGTTGAATTGCTTACTATTACCTTTTCTTTTTTTATTCATGTGAATAAAAATAAGCGTAAGTAGTTAAATTCCTTCCCAATATCTTTTGATTGTTTTGATTTTTATTAATTGTCATGATAATAGAATATTTCTAAAATAATGGGTATTTGCTTCTCTACCATATTGTATCACGCTATTGTTACAAATATCTGTGGACCTGAGATAAATTAAGACAAAGCGGTGCGTAATAGAAAAGTGGAAGGAAAACCAAACTTGGTTTTCAGCTTTCGTCTGCGTTAAGATCAGATGAGCTGATTAACATTAATTTACATTTTATCGTTTTGATTAGGCTTTTATCATTTGCTATTTGAAATGAGAAATAAATATAGCAAATTAATCATTTAAATTCATTTGAGTTGCTGCATTTTAAAGGACCGTATTGACTAATCACACTTTTACCCTTTCAGACCTCCAGAGTCCCCTGGCTTTGGAAGCCCTTAGCCAGCAGCAGCAGCAGGCGGCCAGACTGGGCCAATGGGGGGAAGCAACAGGCCCTTTCCTTCAGGGCGGCGTTGCCTTTCCTCTACCCCATCATCTCGCCCCCTTCGCTCAACCTGGCATGGCTCGCTTTCCTCCTCAACTGCTCCGAGCTGCAACCTGGGGGCTTGGTGCCAATATGGAGGAGGAAGCCGTTCCTTCTGCCACTGCAGGGCCATCGTGCAACAGGTTAGATTAGACATTATCAGTTGGTGTGGTAGAAACATGTTAAACAAAAAAGATGGTGTTTTTTAATTTCCAATATCATTTATAATTTGGGATTTCCCCTGAAATCAGATTTCAAATAAAAATTACTGCGTATGTTTTTGTCTTTAAGGTATCCTGGCCTTTTGAGAGATATTCACCCTCAGGAGCAGCCAGAACACAGGGAAGCAACAGAAGTTCAACCGCCGCCTCAGTCCCGCCTGCTCCAGTATCGACAGTCCCAGGCCCGTGCCTCTGGTGACCCTTCATCCTCTTTGGCCCCCCTCTCCAATCACACTGGCCCCTTTCCTTCAGGACTGTACTCCCATGAAACCAATCGCAATCTTCTGAATGAAAATATTCTCAACAATCAAGCTCTGCAGCAACAGCACCCAGGCAACCCCATGTACAACACCAGTAGCTACCCAAACCAACCACCAGCTCAGTCGGGCAGCCCTCCCCCATCCCACGTCAAATATCTCCTACAAGAAGCCCAGTGGTCCCACAGTGGGCCTGCTTCTGCGTCACAGCAGAACCACCTTTTAGGGAACCAGAACCATAGCCTTCTATATGGGCTACCCATCGTGGCTCACCACAGCAGGCAGGAGCAAGTGCTGATGCAACTTCACCAGCAGCAGCAGCAGCAGCAACAAAATCAAGGCCCAGACTCCGAGTCCTACCATCCACTGTCCCCTAGAACATCAGCAGCCACAGCTCTGCACAGTGTAGACGAGGTAGGCCTCCATTAATCAATCACTTTGACATGACACAGAGTGGCAAGCATGTCAGGCTATATTAACATCTATAGGGTTTTTAATCACCACCCACATCACGACTGTGCCAGATTTTGGGGCAAAGTTTAAGGAATTAGAAGGCTGTAATCTGTTGCCCTCAATCCATAAGATTTTTTTTTTATTTTAACCATAAAATATTTATTAGGCTAATTGCTGTAACAGTCAAAATAATCATTGAATTTTTACTTGTGGTGGTGGGCAGGCTTTGATGAGCAGCTTTAGAATAATAGATCATAGGGCTGGGCGATATAGAAAAAAAGCTTATCGATAAAAAAAAAATGCATATTGATCGATATTGATAATTATTGAAAAGATTTGAAACCATATTTTATGTGCAGCTCTGCCTGGACTTTTTATCATATTGCTAAATGATTTCATTTTAATAAAAAACACAAACACAGACTTCAAATTAAATCTTTATTTAACCAACTTTTTTAACTATAACAGAATTGTTTTAAAGAAAAATAACTTGAGAGACCTGGGTTATGTTATTAAATACTGACAAAGAATAAACTAAAGTGACCAAAATAAATATAACAAATAAATAAATGCCCCCCCACCGCCGCCCCCGTTTCCTGCTTTAACCTGAGTTACTTTGAAGTTGCTGGCCCCTCAGCATTTTTCTCTCTATTGTTAGAACTCCGTGGGAAACTGCCCAGAACTGAAAATATATATATATTTTCCCGAAATTCCCGAAGATTCCTCGGAGGAGAGCCGCGCCGGGGATTACACAGCTCGTAATCCTGCGGGTGTGAGCGGCTGAGATGATAAAAAAAAAAAAAGAGTTTGTTGTGTTATCAGACTTGGTTTTCACTGGTTCCCTACACATTTTACAGATGACTGTGGTTTGTTTTTTGTCCGACTTGCCATGACCAAAATACTGCCAGACTGCCGAACTACAAAAACCCTTCTTTGAAACAATTTCCTCCGACTCTCCTTGCTGCGACATCTTCATGTGCTCTGTGTTGTGGTTTGAGAGGGCGGCGCTTTGTGACGGCGTGCCTGGGTCCGCGATTGCGATTGGTTGGGAGGAAGCAGTGACTAGCATAATACTACATGCTAGGCTACAATGAGAAGGAAGGAAAACTGCGTTTCTTTTTTATCGAACTTTTATCGACCCTCTTTTTTTCTATTGCGCCACACGTCTATCGATTGACATATATCGTTATTGAATTATCGCCCAGCCCTAATAGATCACTACTTTTCTCTCCCCGTTGGTCACTTAACTCCACGTCCCTGCACGGTGCCTGCGCAATATTTGTCATTTGTCGCCACTGCAACAAATTCACAGTGCTTTTGAGAGGAGAGCTCTCGCAAAGCAATCGAACTGCTGGTCTAGTGACCATTGTGGATCCCAACCTTTATAGGTGCATTGTGGGAAATTTCTAGTCCTCTTCTTTTTTCATCCACTAGACATTCGGACACTCATTTAAAATGGCGTAACCACTATATAGTGCCCTCTAGATTGATTAGGGACGACGTTTGGATGCAGCCACAGTATCAAAATATCAAGTTTTTATCTAAGGTTCATATTATACTTTTACTTTGGTTGATAAGCTCATGTTTAATATTTATATTTTAGAAAATGTATTATTCTTTTATGGAGCCATTTTTTTAATGCTGCATGAATTCCAGATAAAATGTAGGATGTTGATGTTTTGTTTCACCAAGTCTCATCTCCCTCATGTTTAAAGGTACAGACAGTTGAGTATCATTTTGTCTCCTTATCGTCACTCCTTTCCTTGTTGCACAGTATGAACCGAGAGGTCCAGGCCGGCCCCTCTATCAGCGCCGCATCTCCCCCAGCTACCCAGATGAATCATCGCCAGCCAACAGCTTCAGTGCCCACCCCTGCCCGCCGGAGCCCCAGAACCATCCCCAAATCCAGCATCAACAGCTCCCGCAGGGCCCGTACGGCTACGTGTCACATGACCACCTCTGGCCAAGTAACGGTGAGGGTCCGGGTCCATTTCAGAACATTCCATGTAACGGAGCCACACTAGTTCAGCATCGGGACCTTCTAGGTAGGTATTGATTGATTGATTGGCGTTTCTACCTGTGTTCATGATTTCTTTTATGCATCGTTTAATTTCTCGCCTGCAGCTTCCAAGGTCCATCGTCAGGCAGATGATGGGGCCAAAGTCGAGCCTGCAGCCGCTCAGCAGGCACACCCACACAGCCTCAACTCCCTTCAGCACCAGTTTCCCCCACTTCTGTCCAATAAGAAGCAGCAGCCGCCCCCACCGCCGCCGCCACCACCACAGCCTCCAACAGACCCCAGCCAGGGGGCTCCAAATCTAACAAAGCCACCTACGATGTCGTACGCGAGCGCCCTCCGAGCCCCCCCAAAACCAAGAGCCGTTCGACCCGAGCAGGCGAAGAAGAACAGCGACCCGCTCTCCCTTCTCCAGGAGCTGAATATCGGAAGCTCAAACGGTAGCAACGGTTATTATTCCTACTTTAAATGAGCGTCACGTCTCGCTTTTAGTAAGGAACGCAAACAAAAACAGAAAAAAAAGACTAAAAAAAGGTAAATAGTTTCTGAAAATAATAAAAAAAAAATAGTTAAAGTGCATTTAAAAAAAATTTCTTATAGTAGACTTAGAATTTTTTAATTTCTTTTCTCATTTTAACTCTTTGTTGCTTTTTTCCTCCTGACATATCTGTGAAGAAAGTCAGTGTATATATATAGCAAATGCATTACTGGTATATATATATACATACTCATTATGTATATATGAATATATACTTATATTATCTACACTTGTACATGTACGTATGCTTAAAAAAGATAAAATACAAAAAAAATAAAATAAAATAAAAGATTAAAAATAAAAAAAACCTTGGTTGACCGCTTAGTTCTCTGCTTAGTTGTTCTGCTTCACTTGGTCTCTATAGATAAAAACTAACTCATTATCTGTTTTTATTTTTCCTTATACAAACATTTAGGTTTTTTTTATGTAAACATTTAACAGTTAACACTTTTGCATTTGTTGTAATGCATGAAAGCTAAGTGGTCGACCGAGGGGAAGTGAAAGAAACAGTGTATAGAAGTAGATACCTTTTCCTCTAATCTGTACAGACAGAAAATAAAAGACTGAACTTTAATTCACTCAAATCCTGTTAGTATTTGCAGTATGATTTTTGTTTTTGTTTTTTCCGTTTCATTTTTTTTTCTTAGTCATCATTACCTTAATTAACCTTTTGTGATTTAGTGATAAATGTGATTATTTATAGAAAAATAATAAAAAAAATAATACACTTTCACCAGGATCTTGTCAGGAGGAGTACAGGGTGAACGTTTTTCATTCCTCTGTCGGCGATATGAACCTCTCTGCTTCCTTTTAGTTTCACTTTTTAAGGCAGATTTAACTATAACATTACTTTAATGCCTGGAGATTCTTATTTTTATTCTTTTTAAAGCCAATTTTTAATGTAAAGCTTGTCCCTGCGATGTTTTGTCCATTCGGTTCTTTAAGTGTGCAGCGATCTGATGGTCTGTGTAGGTGAACAGAGGGCTGTGGAGGTCTGAGTGATGTCAGAACTACAGTGAGGTTTAACTTCCAGTCAGATGTTTTTGAACAAACACTCAAGGCATGAAATGAGGAGAAATGAGAAATACTGCAAAATAAATTTGAGGAAATGTTTATCACTGATATCATCTTTTCACACTGTTACAGTTTTTAACCTTGTTTTGGTTTTTTATTGGGTAATGTTTAAAACTATCTTTATTACCCTGGTGATACTTTTTATAACAAATTATCACCAGTTTTAAAATGAGTTATTCTTCCTTAAGGCAATCAGAAAATCTGTTTTATAATTTTTGCTTATGAAAAATAAATTTTATTTCCATTGAGCAACAACACTTTTTAAACGCATCAGTTTTATTCATTTAAAGGAGCGGTAAGCAATTAAAAATCAGCAGGGTCCGAATAAAGAAAATCAAAGACCAGTAAAGGTCCGGAGACATTTTTAATTATAATCCGTTACTTTAAACAGAATTTAACATAGAAATAAAATGAGGTTTTTATGCATCCATGTTATACATTGAATTTTTAAATAGAAAAAGATAAAAAAAAAAATAAAAAAAAAAGAAAATTTTTCCATTTTAAAAGTTTTTTTTAAGTAGAGAGCAACAATCATTCAGTTTGGTATATAGACAGTTTCCAGTTTCACATATTTTATAAAACACCTGAACTGAGTTTTTTTTATTTTTTTTATTCTTTAATGAGAGCAGTGGGCTTTATGCTGCCCTGCAAGGCTTTAAACCTGGGTTTGAATGCAGACAAAGCCATATCAAGGTGCTCATTATGAGCCTGGATCCATATTTATTTTTGATTCTGTTCATGGTGGAGAATCCTGCTTTACACCAGTAGGTTGAGCCGAACATACTCTAAATGTTCAGTAATTTATAAATGTTTCAAATCAAGTTGAATCCGGATTATTCAGCAGGTGGGTCTGGATTAGCGGATCGTTGTCCGTTAATCCGTGACCTCCGATTTAAAGGCAGAAACAAACATTTTTTAGGCATAAATATCTTAGTACTGTTTTAAACCATCATGGTCGATTACCATGGCTTTTATGTCTCATTGTACAACAATTCAAAATGGAAATGTTCACTAAAATCTAATTATCTATCAATCTGTTGATATTTAAAACAAACTGCTGCAGTTTAATAATGGTTAAAGTTCAATAAACCTGCATAAGACTGGCATCTGCTAAATTTATTGATAGTTTTTAAATATATTTCTAAATTACAGTGTTATACTAATTTTGTGTCCAGAGGAAAACCCATCAAAGAACAGGTTAATGAGTGCTTTGGTAGAGCAGCTGATGAGGAATTAGTTAGGAGCTCAGCTTTACTTTAGCTTCAACTGGTTTATACATGATTGATGAGCAGTAATAAGCCTTGTTTGAGCTTTATGCTAGCTCCAAAATTATTCCAACAATTTTTTTTTTTACCTCTAAATGCTGACTAGCAGGCTTACAGTTAGGAATATTTCATAGGGTGTACACCTTGGTGTATCACATCTAATCTTTAGGCTTTGCGTGGTGCAGCTAACTTTTTGTCTTTGTTAAAACAATACTTATGTCCTGATTATGGGAAGTATGTGTGTTTGACTAGAGGTGGAAATTTCATAAGGAGGAAATGAGATCACTTTTAGGTACAAATTTATGTTTCATAGGTTAATTCAAACAGTCAGAAAGTGTAATGCTACGTTCACACTGCGATTTGAGCAGCAAAAAAGCTTCTGCTGCCTAATTTTTGATGCTTGTTCACATTAAGGTCAGTCACGCCTCAAAAGCTTCTTTTGACGCTCCTGAAGCGCATCCAGTAAAGTGGGAATAGATGCATCTGATGCTTCTGCCGTCCCTCTGTTCAGTGGCAGAGAGCGGCTTTGCTATATTGGCTGTGATCAATGGGTAAAAAGTAGTTATAATATGTTTTTAAGTGAGAAAGTCCCCGCTGTCACTGGGGATCCCCAGCAGCAGCTGCCTCAGGCTGGAAGTAGATGTTTGTGTTTTTCACGTACTTAATCCAAACTGCAGGCACCAGAATAATAATAGCGAACATATTTTGCTGACAGGTTTCGACATTTTAAGTTAATTTAGGCGTTAATAAACAGTTTTGGTGGAGTGATCATAGCATGATCATAGCTCTCTGCATCAGCAGCGCTGTGTCTGTCTCCCTGCGAGCTCCCAGATCAGCTTCTCTGATTGGTTAATGTGGCTCATCCAGCAGAAACAGTTCAAATTTTTCCAACTCAAGCATCTGCTGCTTGTGAAAATAAAAAAAATTTGACTGAAGTTTCCAGGGAAAAACAGGATGGACAATTTCTCTTTGTACAGCCCTACAGAAAATATGCATTGGTAGCTAAAAGCCTGCCATAAAGAAGTGAATTATTTGGCAAAGAATCCCGATTCATTGTTTTATCTTTTAGTCTCCTCAATTTGCTTTTAAAGCTTTAGTTTTCTTTTCACTGTAGTGCGAAGAACATTTCCATTAACCCTATAATAGAAACAGTTTAAAAAAAAAACCTGAAGTTTGTTCAAAAACTTTTGACTGGTGGTCTGTTTGTTTTTAGGGTCTCTATCGAATGGAAATGTTATGGAAGTTATGGTTGAAAATGAAAAAAACAAAAACACAACAAGATGGTTCCCTTCTTTGGCTTAATCAGATTAGTAAATCACTGCTGCAGATTTTCTGTTGAATAGTACTTAGACCCTGCTTAGTTCTCGCTAACACGCATTGCAACCTTTTAAGCGTCTGTTTCAAATTTGAGTAGTTTGACCTTTGAAGAAATCTATTGGCTGTTATCATGGCTTTATTGTTACAGTGAGTCTTTAATGCATTTCTTGGAAACTTGCAGCTAAAATCGAAGATGTTTTAAATGGTGAATTTTGAGCTCCATTAAACCGGTTTTATTTTTAAGTTTTCACGTTTTAAATGACAAGGTCCTGATTTTTGATTTAGTTGATCAACACGTAACTGTAAATATACATTTTCTATGTATTTACAAATAAGAACTTTGGGATCACCTTCGATTTTGTAGAAGCTGATCAACGAGGAGGTATGCCCTTTTTAATTATGCAAATTCACAAAAAATAAAAAAAATAAAAATGAAATCAAGAAATGGACAACAACCTGACTGGTAGTTGCATTGTCAACTTTTTAGATTTTCCTTTAGTTTATTTTCTATAAGAGAAGAGGTCTGGCTTGTTTAGCAGTGGAGAATATCTGTTGCACCGTTTGAAGACAACCTAATTTACTGTACAATATGTATTTTTAAGAACACATTGCTGGATTTGTCCTCTTTTCTCACCACAACTGTGCAACAATCAACACACGGAATTGTTTTTTTTTTTAAATGTTTAGTCTGTTTTTTTTTTCTTCTTTTGCATGTTTGGATGACTTTGTTGGGTTTTGATCCCTGTTTTTATCAGTTTGTAATGATTTATGGATGAAAAACAGAAAAGAAAAGAAAAACACTTTTGTTCAACCTGAGGAGTTAAATTTTGGTATTTTGTTTGATGTGTACAATAACTTGTGACATAATACATAGAACTGTTACTTTTACTAATATGTCGATCAAAAATGTAATGGTTGTATAGGTTTCCCCTTCCTTCTTTTCCTGCAGTAAGAAGGGCTAAAGCTGAGGTTGCTCCCTGGGGATTGTATTGTTTGGTTTTTTTTTCCCCACACAGCAGTCGTTGGCTAATCTCTAAAGTTGTGCAATACTAATATTTCACCGCTTCTTTAGCTTCAGTCCTATTTATTAAGACAGAAGAGATTGAGCCAAAGACATTTTAAAGGGATTTTATTCAGTTTTTGATTTCAGTTTTTTTCTCAGTTTAATTTCTAAAATTTTATTTCTTTACCCTGCATATACCTCATCAAAACAATAATAATGAAGTATCTGAGTTGGGTTTGAAAGCTTCTGGCATCACTCCGTATTTCATTGCTAAATAGAAGTGAAACCAGCTATAGGGTGTGGCACACCGTAGAATAAAAGGTAAGGGAGCAACCTTTTGCCCGGCCAGCAGAGAGCACTGTGTTCCTCCTTCTGTAAGCACCATCTTCTCCTCTGATGGCCTCCTCTTTTCTACTCCTGCTGCAGTGAATCAATGGCACACCTGTTCTCCCTGCTTCCCACTCCCATCGGTTTCTCCCTCGTGGATTCAAAGTAATGAATATTCATTTCAACTGGTGGTTGTTATAAGAACTGATTTAGGCTGTGTTTTAAAGGTTTTATTTTCTTTTTTTAATTGTTTCTCTATTAAAGTGTTTTTATTGAAACTGTTTTGAGTTTTCTTGCTGAACAGCGCATCATAAAGACGTGCTTGTATTGCATAACAGGGACTTTCTAGTCATGAAGCAATGTAGGGGGCATACAATCAAACGGACCCTTTCATAATCAAGCTTTAAATAAATCTATTTAGAATAGATAAAATAATTTATTACCTTACTGTATTTATAATCTGAACTGGCTTTTAATCTGTTTGTGAAACAATATTATTTTGGCTTAATTTCTCTAGTAGCCCTCACTCTAGTAGCTACTAAGCTTTTCTGGATCAATGCCAGTTTTTTCCTTTTTACATTATGAGTTACTTAAAAAAAAACTACAAGGAAGTATTTTTGTTTGCCAAATTTTTCTCTCTCGTTTTCTTAAAAAAATAACACTTTTGCACCACAATAATACAAAATCTACATTCTTTGTGTGGGGAAATAAATGTAAATACTATCATTATCCAGCCATAAAGCACATAGGAACAAGCAAGACAAAGGAATAAAAATCAAATAGTTCTACTATAGGGGAGCATATCTCTGAAAAATAAAACAAAAAAACCACTGCCGCTGTTGTCATACTATTACATAATAATGAATTCACATCAATAGGGCAGTAAAACTGACATAGGCAATCAATTTTCCAAAAATTGATTGCTCCCTATTGGGGGGGTAATCCTCCGAATAGGGAGCAATCAAATTCTTGCTAAATGAATTTCCTGACGCAACTCTTTAAAATGCAGCTACTGACATGCGTTAAGTATAGATACTGTTAAAAACATTCTTTAGTAGTTTATTTTTTACAAAGTCCAAATAATATTGTTTTAACCAGCTAAAGTTCAGGCAATCAAAATGTTAGGGGTGTAATATC
This sequence comes from Cyprinodon diabolis, assembly GCA_030533445.1. NCBI lineage: Eukaryota > Metazoa > Chordata > Actinopteri > Cyprinodontiformes > Cyprinodontidae > Cyprinodon > Cyprinodon diabolis. Next base: position 13,524,640 of record CM060066.1, on the reverse strand, counting down.
TTTGTGCCTTTTAAAGTTAAGAATATTAAACTGCAACAACACACAGTCTTAACAGTTAAATTTGAAGACATAAAATCAGTAAAAAAAAAAATGTTTTTAAAAGAACAAAATCTGAGGAAACACTATTTTCAAAAACTTTCTGTAAAGTGTTTTTTTTTTTTTTAGAAGTTTTGTCTCTGCATTACATTTTCTTCCAATTTGCATTTTAAAACAAATCCACTCCGTATAAGAGGATTATCTAGCAACTTTTATTCCAAAATGTAGGGAAACTTTACCTCTAGTGGGTTAGAGCGGGAGTAACAATGTCAAGAGCCACTTCAGGCAGAGGAATGTTGCACATGGACAATAAATGTCACACTTCTCATGTGCAGCCACTCCTGAACCCAGGAGGACATCAGCAGGTGTTCAGTGGTGCAAAGTTTGCATGTGAGATCAAATTAAGTGCCGTTTGATCAAGTAATCAATGCAAAAGTGATCCAACCAAGCACTGTGTGTGTGTGTGTATATATATAGTGTTTATTTCTTCTATGTAATATATATGGACAACAAATGTTACCTGTAAGCATTTTAATTATAAGAAATATAAAATATGTTGCTCTGTGTAATAAATACATAAGTTTTACTTTCTGAAATAAGACGATAGGACTTTATTGATCTCACAATGGAAAAATTCACTTGTGACATCAGCTCTAATAAACAGGAGGTGCAAAAGAAGGAAAATGTGCATCAAATAACTAAGTTTAAAAACTCAGGCTATAACAAAAAAAATAGAGGGAGCAGAATGAAAAAGAATAGATTGATAGTGTTTAATATACAGTAAAGTGATTTTATGTACATTGAGATGTGGTCTGTTGGAGTAAAAATACACTATTGTGACAAAGTGTAAACGGAGTATTTGCAGGTTTGGTAAATAAATGCAGGCTTTTATTGCACTGGGTTTTGCACAGTAGTTATTACATAGTATTGCAAAGTCTGATGGCAGCAGGGATGAACGACCTGCAGTGAGGCTCCTTTTTAAACACGGTGTGTAAGTCTGTTACTAAAGGAGCTGTTTAGCTCCTCTACAGTCTGGTGCAGAGTGTGAACCATGTCCATGATGGATGTGAGTTTGGCCACTTCCTCTGCCGAGTCCAGAGAGCAGCCCAGAGTAGAGGAGAGCTGAGGCTACCATAGAATCATAGGAAGTCTTAAGCAGGGGCCTGCTCACTCCAAAGGACATCAGCCTCCTCAGTAGGAGGAGGCGGCTCTGGCCCTTCTTGTACAGTGCGTCGGTGTTATGAGTCCAGTCCAGTTTATTCTTTAGGGGGGGGGGGAACAGGCATTTCAATCTCTCCACAGTTTCTATGTCCTGCCACTGGATGTTCATGTGGGAGTGACATTGAGCCAAAACTATTTCTTCACGCTATTTTAACTTTCTGAGGTGTACCTTTATATTAAATTTAATATTGTTGCTTTTCTACAAAAATCTAAATAAAATATTGCATGTTTAGTGAGGCTAAAACCTATGCTGACTGCATGGGAGTTCTGATTAAACATTTTTCTTTTGCTGCGTTGAGTAAAATAATAAAGCTACATGAATCTTTGTTTATTCACAACTTAAGTTTAAACCAAGAGACTTTAAGTCTCATTTATAAAGAGAGACATATTCAAATCAAAATATAGGATATTAAATACCCTTCCTTTGGCTGGAGAAATTGGGGATGAATTGGATTAAAGCATCAAGAATAATAAGTACAGTATCTATACTATATTAGAGAGACTGGAAGTTGGATTTTATTTGATTTATTTATAGATGTGGGTACATTTTTTAGCTTGAACTTAAACAGCATCAAGTTATCATCCCCAAAATTTGAAAGGTGAACCAAAGACTTTTAAGACTTTAATTTCAATGGGCTGTTTACAAAGTTAGAATGGTCTCAATAACATTAGAAATATAAAAAGCAAATGTTTTTTTTTTTTTACAGTGTTCTGTAACCTGTTGGAGCAAATTAAATAGTAAGCAAACTTTTTCCTCATATGTTCCCAAAATCAATATATTAAAAAAAAAACCTTAAGGACATAAAAAAATTCAATATTTTTATTTGATATCAAACAGACGTATGTTTTTATACCTTCTCAACACTCAACTAATATGGAATGGTTTAATGAGGTAAAAACTACCCAGATTTTTGTAAAAAGGAGATCTGTACATGACTATAGATCTGAAACATAGAAAGGTCTCCCAGTCCTGCCCAATCATAAAAAAGATCAGGTGAAATACACTAATAGGTTTGGAGGGGTTCATTATTTGAATGTTCTTTGTCCAAAATAGCTTTTTCCTATTATTTTAATTGAGAATTTCCTTGGTTAAGGATAGCCTTTGAAGACATGTAGCTGAATATAATGAATGGCTGCGATGTTCATTAAGCTTTCTGGCTCTTTTTCCAAAAAAGTAAAAAAATCAATCCACTGGACTCTGTTTTCCAAGTTTGAAGATGTTTCGCTTCCCATCCAAGAAGCTTTTTAAATTTAAAATGTCTGGATTAGCGTTGGGTTCCAGGCTTTATAGAGTGGAACAACAAAGCCTTGTTATGGCTTAGAAAACAAGCAAATTGAACTGAAAGAACAGGTCCGCCCCTTATAATGGGGAGTTGTTGGGTTATTTATTAACCTGCAATACCTGATACTGGCCTATGCTTCTGAAATGGGGAGTCGTTAGGGTCATTGTTGGCCTGGCTGACCAGGTGAGGTGTCTTGGTTCCCTGCGTGGCGATTGGGGGGACATTCCTCAAACGAATGTCCTTTGTCCTTAAGTTATTATTGTTATTATTATTAGTAATTGGACAGCTTTCTGGCTCTATTTACTGTGAATCTCAAAGGAGAGGTAAAATAAAATGTCCCTGACAGTCTCACCTGACAAAAACATGTTCGGGTTTTGATCCTTAGAATTTCCTGTTTTACTTTCTTTTTTCATTCTTTTTTTAAACAGGACTTTTTTGACCTCTTAATCTGGACCTTTAGGCTCTATGTTAGAGGTAAACTGAACCTGAAACTCTAATTCAAGTTGATAATCATCCCCACACCGAGTCTTAAACTCATAAAAACACAAAGTGATTCCAGAATTTTTTTTTAATTTTTTTCTTTATTTTCTTTATAAACTTGTAAGAAATAATCAACTCCATTCCAAAGCTCATTTCACAGCATGCTAAATATGGTGAACAAAAAGGAACTAATTAAACATTACATCAACATTTGCCCTAAGTTTTAATTAATTGATTTTATAAAACAGAAGCAGAAAGAGTTTTAAGGCATGCTATGAATATTCGATTGTATCCAACCTATTACCAGCTACTGTATGTTGTTTAAATTGTTAAAAGAGCAAATAAGAAAACATTTTATTGATAAATAACACTACTTATTTGCCCTGAGCAAGATTGAGAAATTGCTTATATGAACTCAATATACAGGTGCTGGTCATAAAATTAGAATATCATGAAAAAGTAGATTGATTTCAGTAATTCCATTTAAAAAGTGAAACTTGTATATTATATTCATACATTACATACAAACTCATATATTTCAGATGTTTATTTTGTTTAATTTTGATGATTACAAATGACAACAAATGAAAATCTCAAATTCATCATATCAGAAAATTAGAATATTGTGAAAAGGTTCAAAATTGATGGCCCCTGGTGCCACACTCTAATCAGCTAATTAACTCAAACCACCTGCAAAAGCCTTTAAATGGTCTTTCAGTCTAGTTCTATAGGCTACACAATCATGGGGAAGACTGCTGACTTGACAGTTGTCCAAAAGACGACCATCGACACCTTGCACAAGGAGGGCAAGACACAAAAGGTCATCGCTAAAGAGGCTGGCTGTTCACAGAGCTCAGTGTCCAAGCACATTAATAGAGAGGCGAAGGGAAGGAAAAGATGTGGTCGAAAAAAGTGTACAAGCAAGAGAGATAACCGCACCCTGGAGAGGATTGTGAAACAAAACCCATTCAAAAATGTGGGGGAGATTCACAAAGAGTGGACTGCAGCTGGAGTGAGTGCTTCAAGAACCACCACACACAGACGTATGAAAGACATGGGTTTCTGCTGTCGCATTCCTTGTGTCAAGCCACTCTTGAACCACAGACAGCGTCAGAAGCGTCTTGCCTGGGCTAAAGAGAAACAGGACTGGACTGCTGGTGAGTGGTCCAAAGTCATGTTCTCTGATGAAAGTAAATTTTGCATTTCCTTTGGAAATCAAGGTCCCAGAGTCTGGAGGAAAAGAAGAGAGGCACTTCATCCACGTTGCTTGAAGTCCAGTGTAAAGTTTCCACAGTCAGTGATGGTTTGGGGTGCCATGTCATCTGCTGGTGTTGGTCCATTGTGTTTTCTGAGGTCCAGGGTCAACGCAGCCACATACCAGGAAGTTTTAGAGCACTTCATGCTTCCTGCAGCTGACCAACTTTTTGGAGATGCAGATTTCATTTTCCAACAGGACTTGGCACCTGCACACAGTGCCAAAGCTACCAGTACCTGGTTGAAGGACCATGGTATCCCTGTTCTTAATTGGCCAGCAAACTCTCCTGACCTTAACCCCATAGAAAATCTATGGGGTATTGTGAAGAAGAAGATGCAATACACCAGACCCAACAATTCAGAAGAGCTAAAAGCCACTATTAGAGCAACCTGGGCTATCATAACACCTGAGCAATGCCACAGACTGATCGACTCCATGCCACGCCGCATTGCTGCAGTAATACAGGCCAAAGGAGGCCCAACTAAATACTGAGTGCTGTACATGCTCATACTTTTCATGTTCATACTTTTCAGTTGGCCAACATTTCTATAAATCCTTTGTTTTTATTGGTCTTCAGTAATATTCTAATTTTCTGATATGATGAATTTGAGATTTTCATTTGTTGTCATTTGTAATCATCAAAATTAAACAAAATAAACATCTGAAATATATGAGTTTGTATGTAATGTATGAATATAATATACAAGTTTCACTTTTTAAATGGAATTACTGAAATCAATCTACTTTTTCATGATATTCTAATTTTATGACCAGCACCTGTAATCTGGTCAGACATTACAGATCAGGTTCCATTAACTGTCACACTGTTCACCTTTTAAGATTAGCAACCAGTTTCAGTGTAAAGTGAAGCAAAATCAAAAGAGATACAAAGGCTTTTTCAGTCACATCATGCTGGCACAGGCATTGTTTAGTTACATTCCTTTAATATCATGTAAAAACTTTTCTATTTATAAAAAAATCAATTAATTTCGTTTTTTTTCTTTGCAGCACCATTAGCAATGTATTTTCCTATAGTTTACACTGACAGGCAACAAGAAATATATATATGAAATGTATTTTAAACTAAGGCTCTCTAAATTCACTGGTTTCATTATCTTTAGAAAACTGATGACATAAAACTATTAGATTATCAGAACGATGGGGCGTGCTTTGGTGGTGCAGTGGCACACGACCCATATACTGTATGCGGAGGCCTTAGTCCTCGACGTGGGCGAGCCGTATAAAGGCAACATGTATAAAGAGTTTAAATCTGCAAAAAAGGGGAATAATTATAGAACCAGGGCAGTTTGCTCTTTGTAAATGAAAAGATGTAATCAACAGTTTCAGTTGTACAGCTTGAACCAGCCATTTTAAAGACTTGATTTCTCAAAAGTGGCCTGATCAGGCAAAACAAGAGAAAAGAAAACTATTAATAAGATGTATGATGTGTAATTTATTTAATAGGTTTTTATTTCTTTGGACAGTAAGATGACAGGAAAGGGGGTATGAGAGAGGGGGAGAGACATGCGGGAAAGGACCACAGGCCAGATTCGAACCCCGGTTGCCTGGGTTATAAAATACATAGGTTGTGTGCACACCTCACTATATTATATCAAAATTACACATCATACATCTTATTAATATTTTTCTTTTCTTTTTTTTGTTAAAAAACTCCTGATTTCTTAGCCAAACAGCTTCTCCGTTTGTGACCTTAGGTGGATTAATGCCTATCATTAATCATTTGCATTTTGTCAGCCAGTAATAGAATCAACATTTTGGCCGGGTTGTCAGTTGAGTCACAGCATGAGGTAAGGTATAGTCTTTTGCGCTTTCAGGCTCCTAAATGTTGAAACAAACTAGGCAAACATGACTTCACTTAGCTTATAAAACAGTACTCACATCAACCTTTTTTATCCTCTTAATAATCATTGACATAAAACTAAGATAAACTATTGATCTTTAATTTTGTCTTTAACAAAAACTCGCTGTGGTATAAAGTGTTTATAAAGTTATAAAGATTTGGGAGTGGTGGCCTAAAGGTTAGGGCATTGCGTTTGGGTCCCAGAGGTTCTGATCTCAGGATCCACTCCCACGGACTGCCACTCAGGGTCCCTGAGCAAGACCATTAACCCCACACTGCTCCCCAGACGCCACAAAATGACAGCGCACTGCTCCTCAAGGGGTTAAATGCAAAAAGTTAATTTCGTTGCTTTGTACTTGTGACCGTGTAATGACTATAAAGTTCAATACTTTATTCTTCTTCTAATTATTATAATAATTAAGTATCCCTTTAAAGGACCAGGTGGCGGTTCTTCTTTTTCTGCATGTAGGACTATAGAAGGATAACAGGCCATGATTTTCTGGGTCATAATTAGTCTGTTTTGTTTTTTAACAGAAACAGTTTTTCCGTAAATGTGAATAAATGCTTTCTAAATTTAAAAAGGTTTATCATAGACCTTTCTGTGTTTCATCAGAGACATTTGGTAGCAGTAGACAAGTAAATGGCCTTGTATATAGGCAGTGCACCTGCTAAAACTGAACCTTTTCCAACATTATTGGTGCTCCAGACTGTCGGGGTGTTTAACATTCAGTCTGCAGACACACTCAAAAACTTCCTCTTAGTGCCCTTTTTTTTCTACATCCTTTATCTACAGCTTCTTTAATAATGCTTCGGATGTTTATTTGACTTTGTCTGTGACTAATCCCTTGAGTGATGCCATTTGAAATTTATTAAAACTAATTGTCTGTTTATGATTTGGTGCTGAAGCTCTCATTTACTTTGACTTTAAGCTGCTATTCATCTTATTCTAAAAGCCTTAAGGCAATTTTTCACTAAACGTAGATGACAATGATACATGGGAGTCTAAGTAAGACAGGAAGGCAATGAATGATGAGCTTTATACAAAAGGCCAGCATATAAAATATGTTTTCAGTGGTTTTCACTCAGATTGAACATAAAAGAACAGAAAAAAAAACACATTAACCCCCACAGCAAAGACCAGTTCAACTGCTGTTTGAAAAGATGACTGATCCCAAATACAAGAAACATGTTTTTCTCTTTGCTAAAAAGAAAAAAAAAGAAAAAAAATGAGACTTTTAATCTCAAAATAAGTCTAGCGTTACTAACAAAAAATTGGACTGATTGGTGGATGAATTTCACCGTCTAACATCACTCTGCTTGCTCTGGCTCGGCGTCCATGCATGTCTCCCAAGGATTTCTTGGCATCTGAGGCATAGAGAGGATGAGGAGTGCAATTCCAGCGAGAAAGAGGAGGACAAAGCCAGAGCAGGCACAAGCGAAGGACCAGGCGTAGTTGTACTCAATCCAGATAGTGTCCTCGCTCTCAATCATGCGTTTCACTGACTGACGCATCACCTCCAGTGAGATGAAGGCACAAATACCTGAAAAAGGAGGCTTTATGTGAAAAACATATTTCCTTTTTTTCTGTTATTTGTTGTGTATCATGCAGACTGGTGAAGGGAAACTGAAGATTAGTCTATGAACTGAACCAACCTGCAAATGCGAAGAACATTCCTGCAGGTTTGAGAAGGTAGTCTCTTCCCTTGCCTGTCCCAGTGCAGGATCCCAGCAAACACAGAGATCCGAGGATCATGAAAGCCAGACTGAAAATGGAGATGGCTGCAGCAGAAATGTTGTACTCTGGAAAAGGGAGTACAAAAAGTGTCAAAAACAAAAATACACTCAAGAAATAAATACAAATCTTGTTTTCTTTAGTTTTGTTGCTCCTGTGCTAGATTTTCTGAAGAACAAGATAAAAAAAAGAAGTAAAGAAGGTGGTCTAATAAGTTTTATAACTTTAACTTTAAGGACTTTTTGAGGCTCGTAAAAAAAGAAGCTTCAAAACCTTTTTCTTTTTATTCATCTGCACGGCCTAACCATTATCAGCATGTACCTTACCCTGACTTTAACCTGAACTTAACCCACACCATAGTCCTTAACCCGCAGCCCAACAATAGAACTTCTCCTCATTGGGAGCAATCATTGGTTCCTAGAAGCACCCATAAGGTCCCACAATTCTGGGAAGTTGATCCCACAGGGTAATAAATACACGGCCAGGAGAGACAACCAGCCACAAACACTCATACCTACAGTAAGGGCAAGTTTTTAAAAATCAATTAATCCAACAATCATGCTTTTGGATTGTGGAAGGAATCCAGAGTAACCAGAGAAAACCCACCCATCCAGAGGGAGAACGTATATTTTATTTTTATTAAAAAGTATAAGCCTTATTTTAATTCAATTTATTTTTATAGCACCATTTCACAACAAATTCAACACAGGACTTTACAAAACCCTGCGATGGACTGGTGACCTAACCCTAACCCTATGCACCAGAGAACCATCGCTTGCCTTCTGTCATTGACTTTCTAACAATCCCCCTTACTGACCATGCATGTTATTGTTTTTTCTGTTACTTAAGTAGTTATTAAAGCTAAACTATTTAAAGGTATATTGGAGGATTTTCATGAATTTTTGAAAACAACTGCCCTCTCTAATAAAAAAAAAAAATAATAAAAAAATGCACATGCACAACCCTGTATCTGCTCCCGAGAGGGAACGCCTATTAACATGTGCAACATGCCCAAGCCCGTTTCTGGTTGTGCAACACTCTGTTTAAAAGTTGCTGTTTGCATCACTCATACAAGCTTACTTTCCAAAAGAAGATTTTAAATTTTTCCACTATATCAGACTCACCACCGGTAAGTGAAATGGGGACGAACATGTAGGACAGCCTTACGTAAACATATCACCAGAATGATTGACTATTAGGAGGACCACTTATTTTGATGATCCACCCGGAAAATTAACATCCTCCACCATACCTTTAATTGAATTTATCATAATTGTATGAGGAAATGCATCCTGCTACTGTCTGTTTTTAATCTCCGGATAATTTTATTGATGTGAGCCCTTTTTTTTTTAGTTTGAGCACCCGCCCCTAAAAATGTTGATGTAGGCACCTGCATAGAAGAAAAAATGACAAACACAGAGAGATTAGCATTTATGACATTTAGATATTTTCTCAACATGCTTATTATAACTTTTTTCATAATTTTCTTCAGTACTTATCAGTAGTATCTCAAAGCTAAACCTAACGCAACACTTCAGCTCCGCTTTCCATGACCAAATATCTGTACAGTCCTGAGATGGATGGAAGGTCAGTCCTGATGAGCCTAATTATTTGCACCTGTCCTGTTTATAGATCAACCAAGCTACAAAGAGACTGACGTTTACACAACAGGCTGGTTAGTGGCAGAGAAGAAGATGACCAGCAGCCCCAGTACCAGGTTGTATTCCTTTAGTCACCACAGTCAGTAGTAGGGGTGAGTGTTAGCATGTGTCACGATACTTGGATCATGATATGATATTATTACGATATTGCAATATCAATATATATTGTGTTATTTTTCCTAGTTTAAAAATTAAATGTAATCATAAAAAAGCAGGTTCTGTATATGTTCATCAGGAAATGTTGATCTTTTATTTATTTTGGTATCAATGTTTTATCTGGTTTGAGTCAGTCCACATCTTCCACTGTGACTGCCTCAACTACAGGAATGGTGATTCCAAAAAAGTAAAAAAAAAAAAAAAAATTCACTGGACTTTGTTTCCACGTTTCGCTTTTTCAATTCAACATCGAGAATCTTCACCTGCATACACAAATGGTGCAGGGAAAGGGCTCCATAGGGCTATTTGCCAGAGTGGTGATGCAGAGGTAGCACATGTTCCCTCATTGTTTTAAGATAAAAAAAAAAAAAAGTTCGACATTATATCGGGCAGCCGAAAATCTCGTTATATCATCAAATCGATTTTTTCCCACACCCCTGGTCACTCAGTATTCCTTAATGTGTTTAACTTCTGCTGAACATTCTCAGTGAATATTGTCCACAGTAGACATGGTGTAGTTGATGATGTTGAGCGAAGGCAGCGTTCTTCACATCATTGAGAAGATGAAGCTGGTTCTGGTTTTAAATGCACCAGTGACCCAGCATGTTCACTCTTTGTACTGATGCAGAATCATCTGGTCCTGGATCAGATCAATGACAGGGAGGTGCTGGTGCTGATGGTTCTTGTGCAACAGAAGATATCCTCAGTAAGGATGCTGGTGGTTTACAGACAGGGGATTCGGCTTCTGTAGTCGCAACAGATTGTGTCATTCAGTTAGTCAGCACATTACCTCCTGGAATTACCAAAAAATGCTTTTCTGGCAACTCTTTCAACACCTGCCAATTAATTTTCTTTTTGTGGGCTTTGTTGACAATGAACCAAGAACTCATAGACTTTTACGTAGCCCCAAAAACCAATAACATGGATTTTTTTCAAATGTCCAATATGAATATGCTTTAGTTTAATGCTTGTAGATTGCGTGCGTGTGATAGGAGCAGCAGCTGCTTTGTGTTTTGCTGTGGTGGTTATGATCTGATGCTTTTGATCTGCCGCCTGCTTGCCTGGAAACCAGGCCGTTGGGGTGGCCCTCCTTTGGGGGGGCGAGAGCCTTCATCTTCTGCTGGCAGGGGAGGATGGGCCACAACCTAGGCACTCTGGGCTTTGAAGTGTTGCATGCAGAGCTAAGGCATGCACCTGAAATAAATTCCAGAAATGACTCTAAATTATTTTTGTATCCTATGTGAAGGCTATAGTTGTAAAAATAGTTTTTATATGTGTGCCAATGGCAAAACATAGTTTGGTTTCTAATCTTAGAAGCACTTAAACATGACTCTCACAAAGTGGCTAACATCAATAGGAGTTTAAAATGTCTCCTTTTCTAAAGTCCTGAATCTGCAGGTTCTGCTTCAGTCTGAATTCTGAAAAAACAAAAACAAAAAAAATCTCTAACCTGGAGTTAGATTTTATTTTTTTTAAGTTGTGTCTATCTGTAGGTGTGCAATGGAGAAAATAAGCATACACCTAACAAATAAGGACAGTAAAAAGGTTTTATGTTCTCATATCTTAAAGGCTGCTGATTTAGTTCGCTATACCTTTTCCAATCCCCATCCCCTCCTTATAGGTTTCTCAGCATCAAATTATATCAAACACATATCAATGCATCACCCAAAATAATAATAAATATCACTTATAGAAAAGGAAGAACACATTCTCTTAAAAAATCCTTCGTTTTGCTGTTGGGTGGGAGTTTGTGTTGGTCTGTATGACGCACTAACCTCTTGCCATTTTATAAGCAACAAAATATGTTTGGGATCTGTGTGTGGACCTATTTAGTTTTCAAGCTTGCATTTGTTTTTCCCTTCAGGCCACAGCAAATGTCAGAAGGATAACTTACTTCCTGTATGTGTATCCTAATGCATGTTGTAAACACAAGGTATCAAAAGGCAAAAACTTAGGTTTTAAATTCCTCCCAATTTGGGCAACATTTCCAACAGCATTCCAGATGAATACATCTGAATGAACAACTTTCAGATGTATTAGATGATGAAATAATTTATTTTTTTAAAAATTATTCAAAGACCCTATTCTTACATTTATAATATCAACCCGAACAACATTTACTGTGCAAGTGAAACATTCAAAACTAAATGTAAAATCCATCCAGTTATAGAGTAAATTCATTATTACTGTACCTATTTATCCTTATTCAACTTTCACACATTTAGTAACATAACAACCACAAACTTTAATTTATTTTTTAATGCGACAGATTGATAACAGTGGTACATTATCATGAGGTGGAAGGAAAAGTTTACCTCGTTTTTACATTTTCTGTATTGTCTGTATGCAAATTTCCCTCTGAAACTCTAATAACCCTAAAACACATGAAGCCCATCCAAATGCAATTAAAAGCCAGGTAATATGTAACAAATAAGTAAGAAAAAGACTTAATAATGTCCTGAGAATTTTAAAGTATCTTCAGATACTTTAAAAAGCAACATCCCAAGCTTTGTCATCCAGTACAGCTCAGTTCAGCATGTAGAAATGGAAAGAGTATGACACAATGGAAAGAGTATGGCACTAAAACATGACTGTCAACCTGAAGTAACAAGCCATGCAAGAGAGTCATGAATCAGAACAGTTTACAAGTGAAATTGTTGAGGAATATGTTCAGACACACAGTTCATGTGGGGGAATCCCTCAATGGGAAACAGTTTGGTTTTGCACTCTTCAAATATGCCCTCATCACTACAAAAAAGCCACTAGAGGTCCTGTCTGCAAGCTCAAAGCAATAAGGAGACAGAAAAGCTGTGGAAAAGGGTTCCAAGTTTGATAAAACCCAAATAAAACTTTTTTTTGGTCCAATTTGCAAATAACTATAGACTAGCTGTTAAGGGAAACAAACAAAGCAAATTACTGTGAACACACTTTTCCCATGGTGACGCAAGTTGGCAGGTAATGGATCATTCTCTTTTACAGCGACAAGGAAGGAGAGAAGACAAATGGAGCTAAACGCATGGTAGTTCTGAGAGAAAACCTGTTACGCTGCAAAAACTTAAGACTTAAATAAAATGGTTCGGGTTTTAGGACCGTAAACATACACCCTGAGCTGTTCCCATTTTATTATATTATTTTGCAAATATTTGGCAAAGATGTCCATCTTCTGTTGTGCAAAGCAAGTAGACACTTACCACACAAGACTTGCTTCCTAGGTGTAGGGAAAGTTGTTCTATGATGTCCTGACTAAGATGGATGATTCCTGCTAAGATGCTCATTCTATGTAATGTAATAAAAAAAAAAAATTATGTTCTTAACCCAAACCAGTCGTGGTCAAATTTTACTGTAGTATCCATAAGATTCACCTTTGCTACTATCATGACCACTGTGTTTCAGTAATTGTGGCTTAATGAAGCTCTGTGTAGGTTTCTATCTATAAAGATGGGTTAAAGCAGCAAACTTTCTTCCTTGATTTACATGTTTTTCTTTAAATTCTTCTGTTGGCTGACAAATAATTGAATAAACACCTTAACACAATGAAGATTTGTTGTTGTTGTTCCCACTTTCCAGACCATTCAGATCAGCTGGTTCCAGTCCACTGTGCATTTCTAGAGCCAGAACCAAACCTCAGGATTCAGGCATTATGCTCCACTGATCTGAAATGAACTGCCAAGATGCAGAAATGTTGAGTTATTTCATTTCAAGGTTATAAAAGCAATACGAACCATTAATTTCCTTTTTTTGGTCACTGCAATGTAATTTCCTGTTTTCTTTATTCATTGCATCATTAAATGAATTAGAATTATATTTTTACTAAAGTTTTATTATGGTGAACCTGATTTGGCTTTCTAAGCAACAGTTATCATGCAAGTCATCTTGGGAGGTTTATTTAAATGTACATATCCAAATCTGCTCAACAGTGAGTGTCAAACTAATCGAGTCAAAAATGAAACAGTAGAGCTTATGTCCATCATGTTTTTGAAACTTCAAACACTTTTCTATATAGATAGAGTAAATCCATCTTATTACCCAGGGCTTACTGTATAAAATTAGACGTTTCTTTAGATAACTTCTTTGTACAAACTGTTTTGTTTCTTTGTTTATGACATAATCTGTATGGATGAGTGTGTCTGTGGTGTCATGCACCTACTGTGTTCATGCTGTATTCCCCAGTGGCTCAGTCAAGAGTGCATAAGGCCACATGGAGCACAGGTCAACTCCAATTATTCCAGCAAACTCACAACAACTTAAGGGCCAGTCATGTGCGCAAGGACTGCACGGGTAAGTGGGTTGCAGCTGAAGGGAGAAACACCCATGTTTGCTTACATTAACATTATCTGGGGGGTTGTGGGAGAGTGTTTGACATTGTGCATGGTTCTCTTGATTTCAGTAACTGTGTGTGGGTGTCACATGGATTTCAAGAGTAAGTAAACTAGAAGCTGGACTATGCCAAGTGAAAACTTATGGCTAATGTGTTAATTGGGTAAGGGTAAGGGTGGGGTAATCGTATTTTGGTAATGGTTAGGTGCAGTTTTAGGGTTAACGCACAGAAAGGGTTGAAAATTACTGAAAATCAATGGAAGTCAATGGGAAAACAAAAAAACTACAAAAAAAAAACTACAAAAAAAAGAACCCAGGCTGGGAGCTTCTCGATGCAAAGCAGCAGTTCTACCAGCTGCTCTGCCCTGCAGCCCCAGCTAACAATCAATAGAAATCCTACATTTGGTTTCTTGAAATGTTTACATTTTGTGTAAGAACTATTTTAGAGATGTTTAAAGGTGCATAATCATTCATATGAAGAAAAGACAAAAAACATTTAATAATGATAAAATAAGGTTATATACAAGAAACATCCATCCTAGTAGTGTTTAGATAGTCCTTTCTGAGCCTAAATAGAATTCCAGCACAGGGTGCTTTGAGCAGACAGAAACAGACGTGGATCTATCTGCTAACAGCACTGCAGGGCTACCAGAAAGCCAGATGGTGAGCACTAAGCACAGCCAACTGTCCTGCAAAGCCTTGAATTGAAGCAACAGCTCACAATGGTTGAAGACTGTTGGGATCTGGAGTTCTGTCCACCTTTCTCCAGCAGAGGGCGCCCTAGGTCTCCTGGAGCTGAAGCTGACTTCAACACCTGCGGCTGATTTGCTCATCAGGAGGAGCAGCATATAAGCAGCGACAGAACTACTCTTCGGTGCCAGAGTGTTAAGCTAGTTATGGTTAGCAAATCTGAGCCAACCAGCCCGCCTGATTCTCTGACCCCCCAGAAAGTCTGACTTAATCCTAATCAGTTTTCTGTCTTCTCTGCTTCCTAAGAAGATTCTGACTGAGACCTTGGAGCTCTGGATTAGCAACTCATCTGAAACCTGCCTGCCTGCTCTCAGTAACAAACCTGAAGATCAAACTGCCTGGATCTGCCTCTCTACCTCCAAGAGACAATCTGAGAACGGTCTTAACACTCAAAGCCTGAAGCTAGGTTGTGTCGCTCCCAAGCCCTCTGCTAACATTCGGTCTCCAGACCCTCCTGGTTCCCTCCCTCTGCCGTTCAGCTTGAATCTCAAACAAGGTACCGAACTGCACCTTCTCTCAGTCATCAGATCATTAGCAGCCAGGCTAACCAAACTGTCCCTCTCTGCAGAGAACCCTTGTGTGACCAGTCCCGGACCTGATCCCAGCATCTGTCATCTAACTCTGTGTTTACTATTCATTCCAGAATCTGTGATTCAACCTTTGTGCAACCCTTCAATAAATTATTGAACTTTTACTTTGACTCCTGGGTGTTCTGCATGTGGGTTAGATCCCTTAATCCCAACATGACAAAGACCAACTGATGTTGATGAAATAAATTGCTCTACAGACACTCTAAGATCTAGTCCATCCTCCCTGAAGCCTCCTACTAGTACAACAAGGGAAAAGAAAGCTCTTATTCCTAAGAAATGAAAACAGGCATACAGCATCAACTTAATGACCAATCAGTACTTTACTGAATCTAGCAATTTATTAGTAATATCGTTTATACAAAGTATGGCCAGTAGTCTAGTTGTAAAATAAAAAAGAAGGGGGATGGTGGATTTATTTATTTTGTTTTGGAAGTATGCATAGCCTAATTAATATCCTGGGTATGGTTGTTACATGTCAGGTATGCCAGTCATTGACTTTGATCAAGACACCTTGCAGTAGAACTGCAGCCAGTCCCTGGACTGGCATGGCTATCACTGCCCCTACAGAGTTAGGGACTAATTTCCCACTGGGATCAGCTTCATAGTCAAGGTAGGACACTTCTTTGATTTTATTTATTTTGCTCAGGCCACTTGTAACCCCGCAGGCTGTCAAATATTGAAAGGACAATATTATTACCATTACTGTTAATATATAGTAGAAATTTTATACATTTATTAATAAAATGTTTCAGGGGATGGCATGCGGAGATGGTTATTTACGAAGGGGGATGCTTTTTAAGATTTTTTTAAGAAGGGGGATGCCCCCCTTCAACTGAAATGCTGAGTATTGCATTGCTTTCACTTCTAACAGTATTATTGAGCCGCTTACTCAAACAGCCATAAACTTAACAGTCACTTCTGAAGCTTTAGTTTCCTCTGCAATGAACACAAGCATTCACACTGTTTTCCAAGCCTGTTCAAGTCTAGTATCTTACCTCTATTGTCATTGTATACATATAAAGTGAGCTTTAGTTGCTAACAAATTGAGCAAAAACAAAACAAAACACCAGCGGAAAACAGTAATCTTTCATATAATCTTTTTATTCAACCAGAATGAGTTAAAAATAAATACTGTTCACCTTTAACATAATATAGTATGTTCAATCATCATGTCTTTTCACAATCATAGGGACTGACACCCTCAATGAGCAGGGTTAGCTTCAAAGGTGATTGCTGAAACCCAGGACATGGAAAGTTAACCGAAAGGAAAAAGTGGAATAAATAGATGTGCAAACATCAGGAATAACTGTTGCCTCAGGAGGATTAATAAGCAATTTAATTCATGATTTAGGGTAAAGTCACAAAGTGTGGACAGAGTTTAAAGAATCACCACTGATGGATCTGTCCAGGACAGGAGCTACAGCCGTTCTGTCCCTGTTAATACCCCTCCTTAACCAGACACTATCCACACAGGAAGCACTCAGATCATTTCTGAACTAACATACCCCTCAGCTAACAAGCTCTGTATAAAGGTTAAACAATTTTCCCTCAGGACTTTCTCCCTGACTACACGGTCATAAAGAGGCAGTGTAGAATTGAATGAAAACTTTCCAGACCCAACATTGTAGACAAGCTTCATGCTACTGTTTAAGTAAACTGAGCTTCTTTTAATACCTAAGCATCGCTGCACCTTGATAACCTCTATGCCATAATAAAAAGGAGACCCATGCTGTACAATACATAGATTTATTATTTATTCAGCTGGCTTCCACTTGGTCTGATATAATCTTCTGAACAGAATATGAGCTGTGGACCATATTAAATATAATCTTATAAAACGAGTTTGCATTTAAGTAGTGGATTTGTAATGACTCTTAATATTATGCAAGTTTCACTTTCTTAAAGTTAAATTGACATTGAAGTGCATCTTTATTCATACAAACCTTCATGTTTGCACACTAAGGATAAATATGCCCATGACCATTGATCCACTCAGAAGAGGAAATATGGAACAAAATGTCAAAAAAGGAGGTTGGATCTCTTTGATTTCCAATTTCTCAAAATGGAAAACATTCACTCAACAAATTCAGGAAAACAAATAATTTTTTTTTCTTCACTGTTTTGACAGGATGGAGAGAAAACAACCTTCAAAAACACATCACTTAGAGAACAACATACCTTTTTGTGTTTTGTATTCAAATATCTCAGCATCTTGTCCTGGATTGAAGTGCCTGAAGTAAGTGCAATTTTCCTCTGTGAAAAGAGAAGAAAACAGATTTCAAATATCTAAACGATGTGATAGCTCTGAGGTACGTTCACAGAAAGAAGCGTAAGTGTGAAGCTGTTTATTTAGAAGTTGATGAAAAAATGTATTGCTTTGCCTTTTGGATAAAAATATTTTAAAGTGATCCTCCTGTGCAAAACAAGTTAGAACTGAAGGCATAAAACATTTCTTCAAAATAAAGAGTTTGAAAAATAATATATTTGACAAAACGACACTAAAACAAATTTAAACATACTAGCAGGATGCTAGTATGTTTAACCCAGCAATGTATCCAAAGTAAACACAAGGAATAGGATATGAACTCAGTAATCATTCCTACTTTGAAAATACCAGTTTTTAAATTTTTTTATGATACATGTAGCTTCATTTCCCCCCAATCAATGTCTTCCTCCTCTTGCTCACCACTGGACCTTTTCACTCTACCTTTTAAGCCTTGTCTCCCATCTTTTTCACACCATTATCTGAGCTCCTGCTGCTGAACACCTTGTGAATGCCATGCTTCCAATGGAACACTTCACACTGTCTCTGATCTGTCACATTTATGCTCTAAAAGCATCTTAAAACCTACACCCTCTAGATAGTATTAAGACTAAATTGGTTGCCACTCTGAATTTTCTGCTTTGTGCGGTTTGACTCACAGAGTAACTGCTTTTGCCACCCAGATCACTATTTGATTTTTTCTTACAGAAGAGGTGTTAGACCTTTGGGATTTGTTTGAATGAAGCAGATTTGCTTTATGTGCTTGTGCAGTGATTTGTGGGGTGGAGGAAATGTTCCTTCACGAGGACTATAAAACATTGAATCCAGTTTCAAAACAGATTAAAATTAATGTAAAACTTTAACATATTTTACATTTATCGCACAAAAATAGGCAATGAGAGCTATAAGGGACTTATCAGCCTTATACTGTGTATATGGGCTTCATACAGAATGTCTCAAATCAAATAATATTAGCTTTAAATATCATATTTGCCAGCATTGAAAGCATTACTGTAATCTCAACGTTGAAAAGGAACCAGAACTCACACTAAGAAGTTAAATCTGTTTTGTGGAAATATGCACAACAAGTCTTGCTATTACAATGTAATGAGCTCTTCATTCCCCATGCTTTGAAAATATCAATTTGTTAAAATGTTCTCAAATGTGCCAGGTTTCCTGAAATGAAGCAAAAAACAGAGTTTACTCTAAGAGGCCCAAACAATCTTATTTGTAAAGAAAAAAGTCAGCTTTTTGATGTTTACTAAAGGCTGCCTTTAAAACGTAGGGCTTTCAGTGTCACGTACCACACTGTGTGGGTCTGCATACAAAAAAAGATGTTTTTATGAATAAGGACAGGGACTGGCCATAAAGAGAGAGAAAACAGATATGTAGTTACTAAGCAACAAGCCCCACTGTTTTCACTGTTGATGCCACACATTAGAGGTGCAATAGAGGCTTGTCAATGAGTTATACCTCTGAGTCAAACCTGACAGAGAAATAAATGGCAGGGAAACAGCTTCCAAATTTGTTTTATTATTTTTTTGTCATAAAAAGGTTATAAAAGTTGCCATTTTCTATGTTTATGGTGGTTGAACAGAACATTTACTTTCTGATTTCTTTTCCAGCTAGCAATAAGACAAACTTTGCCGGTTAAATTCATTTTCTTTACCCCCACATTTTACAAAACAGAAAAACAGATCTAAAATAGGTAAATGTACTGATTGAAAAAATAAAAAGAACACTGGAACAACAAACTGTAACTCCAAGTTCTGTAAAACCGTGTTGTCCAGTTGGAAGCGCTGCTGATTGTGAATCAGTTTTACTTGCTTACTGCGAATGAAACACACAACAGGTGGAGGCAATTACGAAGACCTCCCCATAAAAGAGATATTCTCCAGGTGGTCCTCACAGACAGTTTTCTCGTGGCTGATTTTTGTAGGCACTTTCACCCTTAGAGATGGCATTAGGCATTGTCTACAATCTTCATAAGTTGTTCAGGAAGTGCAGCTCATCCAAGATGGCACATTACTGCGGGGTGTAGGACGAAAGAGTGCTATTTCTGTCAGAGGATGGACGACATTCTAAACCAGTCAGCACATTTACAGACATCAAGCAAACTCTAGAAACTAAACGACTCAGCAATAGGATGGACCTCTTGCTTTGTGCAAAGAGAAAAAGGAGAATTACTACCAGAGGCCTCCAAAATAAACCTCTAGTAGGTGACTAATGTGCATGTTTCTGCTCAAACTGTCAACGACACCCTCCATGAGGGTGGTGCGAGGGCCGAATTTCCAGGAGCGGGGCTTTTGCTTGCAGCCAGCAGTGATCATGGCCAGTATTTTTGCAAGAGGGTTTAGCATATTTACAGTTGGTGCTCTGTGCTTCTTACAGATGAGAAAAGGTTCAGACTGAGCCCATGAGATGGACGTGAAATGCTGCTTTCAACATTCTCCAGCATGACCGGATTGGAAGTCAGTCAGTAATGTTGTGAGGAGGAATTTCTTGCATTACTCAAGGTGTTAGTCAGAGATACTTTAACTGTCATCAGGTACCAGAGATCCCCAAACCCAAAGGGAGACCATCTGCTAATGTAGGGTTCCTTCAGATGCATGACAATGCTAGGCCTCATGTAACTGAAGGGTTTCAGCAGTTTGTGCATTGATGTTATGAACTGAATCTAATCAAGCAGACCTGGGGCATCACTTTTCATTGCTCTACAGGAGTGAAGATTCAGGTTGGGGATTCCCCGCCTCATTTATGAGAATGCTCAGGTGTTGTAGGGAGGGCAGACAGACACACACTACTGAGCCTAATTTTGACTTGTATTTAGGAATTTCCACTGAGGTTGGATCAACCTGTAATGTGACTCCCGGCTCTTATTTTGAATTTGATTTTAAATCCAGAACTCTGTGTAAAAATAACGATTTACTTAATTTTTTTTGCTCTCAACCCATTCCAGAATGTGATAAATAAAGATGTACAGCAATAATAATTTATTCAGAGGGATATAGGATGTTTTATTTTACTGTTCCCTCTATCGTTTGGAGCAGCAGCTCCAGATATGATCAAGGTTCTTTAAGAAGAGTCTTTCCTCACATACACTATATTGCCAAAAGTATTTGCTCACCCATCCAAATTATTGGAATCAGGTGTTCCAATCACTTCCATGGCCACAGGTGTATAAATTCAAGCACCTAGGCATGCAGACTGTTTTTACAAACATTTGTGAAAGAATGGGTCGCTCTCAGGAGCTCAGTGAATTCCAGCGTGGAACTGTGATAGGATGCCACCTGTGCAACAAATCCAGTCGTGAAATTTCCTCGCTCCTAAATATTCCACAGTCAACTGTCAGCTGTATTATAAGAAAATGGAAGTGTTTGGGAACGACAGCAACTCAGCCACGAAGTGGTAGGCCACGTAAACTGACGGAGCGGGGTCAGCGGATGCTGAAGCGCATAGTGCGAAGAGGTCGCCAACTTTCTGCAGAGTCAATCACTACAGACCTCCAAACTTCATGTGGCCTTCAGATTAGCTCAAGAACAGTGCGCAGAGAGCTTCATGGAATGGGTTTCCATGGTCGAGCAGCTGCATCCAAGCCATACATAACCAAGTGCAATGCAAAGCGTCGGATGCGGTGGTGTAAAGCACGCCGCCACTGGACTCTAGAGCAGTGGAGACGCGTTCTCTGGAGTGACGAATCGCGCTTCTCCATCTGGCAATCTGATGGACGGGTCTGGGTTTGGCGGTTGCCAGGAGAACGGTACTTGTCTGACTGCATTGTGCCAAGTGTAAAGTTTGGTGGAGGGGGGATTATGGTGTGGGGTTGTTTTTCAGGAGCTGGGCTTGGCCCCTTAGTTCCAGTGAAAGGAACTCTGAATGCTTCAGCATACCAAGACATTTTGGACAATTCCATGCTCCCAACTTTGTGGGAACAGTTTGGAGCTGGCCCCTTCCTCTTCCAACATGACTGTGCACCAGTGCACAAAGCAAGGTCCATAAAGACATGGATGACAGAGTCTGGTGTGGATGAACTTGACTGGCCTGCACAGAGTCCTGACCTCAACCCGATAGAACACCTTTGGGATGAATTAGAGCGGAGACTGAGAGCCAGGCCTTCTCGTCCAACATCAGTGTGCGACCTCACAAATGCGCTTCTGGAAGAATGGTCAAAAATTCCCATAAACACACTCCTAAACCTTGTGGACAGCCTTCCCAGAAGAGTTGAAGCTGTTCTAGCTGCAAAGGGTGGACCGACGTCATATTGAACCCTATGGATTAGGAACGGGATGTCACTTAAGCTCATATGTGAGTCAAGGCAGGTGAGCAAATACTTTTGGCAATATAGTGTAAAACCTTTAGTAGGTTATCTAAATTCTATGATTTTGCTAAAATGGAGACTTTACGTTGTCAATGGAGTGGCTTCTCAAAATAATGAACTGGTTTCTCAAAATGTTGAATAATTAGTGACCATTAAACTGTTGGTGTACCTTATTGCTTGCATAGAAACCAGCAATACTGTGACAAAGAACTTAACTAAAATAAGTGCAAGTGTGGTAGTGATCTTTTTCCTTATCAACATTTTACAACGCTAAACAAAATCTACTTCCAATTGCATAATCTCTCTGCACCATCTACTAAGCATGTCACCTGGTTTCAAATCCAAAAGGATCATTCCGACATCTAAACCCTTAAAAAATAGATCACTGCTACTATCTGTGGCCGGAAAAAAGCACATTATTCTTCTTTACAGATTTATTTTAGCTACATAGATGAGCCTAAGACCTCCTCCTCCTTGTGAGGAAGCAGTCATCTATGAAGACCTTAGTCTTGTCAGATACCTTCTCCTTGTCCGTAGCGGATTCTTAGAACAAGTGTAGGGGTGGTTTTAGCTGTTTTCCTTGCCAACCTTCATCAAATTAGTACAGGTAGATTCCTTTTTATTATCTTAATACGCAAACAATTTTTACTGCTAATATTTAGTTAAGCTGCTATCCTACAGCAGCCAGAATGACCCAGTATTTTAACATAAAGGACATACAAGAGTAGATAGATCTAATAATAGGCCATAAATGACATTGTCCACAGACTATGAGATGGCCCCATGTAAGGTGACAGTAATGATTTAATGTAGGGCAATTATGGATTAAAAAGCGGGCCCTATTATAATCCTTAAAATACCATTATTTGCACACAACTTTACATTTTGCTGTGTGGTTCAAAAATACCTTAAGAATTTAAATAAAAGGCTAATTATTAAAGAATCTGGTGAGCCATTTTATCTTGGCAGAGAAACATTCAAATGTTCGTATCTTCTTCTATTCTTGTTCAATTTTGACATGTAAGACATCACTGGAAAGCTTATACTACCCTCTTTCAGGATCCGCAAATCACTCAAAATGGTTCCAGGTAGACTTCCTTGTTGTGCCATAGCCTGTCACATATATGTCATAGATGGGTAACCACATTTGGAACAGTTTTCCTTAGCAGCATTATATATGCATACATGCAAACAATTCCAAGATAATATTGAAATGTATTTGGATTAAAAGAGAAAAAAAATATGATTTTACTTTTTATACAGATATAAATTATAAGACCAAAATAACCAATCAGACTAAAAACATGTAAACATGCTATTCAGAATACAATGATAGCATGATGAAGCTTATAGTTATAGTGGCTGAGGTTATACAGAGCTATCTGTTATGCTGCTATAGACTTAGACTGCTGGAGGACATAGGGACCCTTTTTCATTATTCTGCTTCATTCTATCTCTATTCTCTCGTTCTGCAAAATTTTTATTTGACTGGGGTTCCTAAATTTTTTGCCCTTTGTGGGAAGATTTTCCAGTCGTGAGATAATTTTTTGGATGGGGCCAAGTTTCAGCTTAATTTTGTGTCCTGCTTCGTGTAGTCCACAGGAGTTAACGAGGGGGGATCAGCCTTTCGCAGCCACCTCCAGATCAGGAATTGTAAGGTTGGGAAAAATCTCACATGTTTGAAAATCAGTTGGCCTTTATGTTGGGTTTGTGGGCAAATTCTGCTGTTAAAACAGAGCTACAAGCAGATTTACCAAAGCCTCAAGTACTGTGCATGTGCAAACAAGGGAGTTCTTCTTCCAGATTGACGAGTCCGACCAGCACCATTCTCGGCTCTGAGTCCGAGGTGTGGTTTTTGGACGTGCAGTGTGAGTAGGTATATCACATTAGAGCGTCCGGCTGTACAGTGTAAGAACAAACATTGTGAGCTGGGAATTTTAAACCCTGCAGTTAATATGTACAGTTTGAGCTTCAGCTACATGCAACGATTGGAAATATTGTACAGTGTATGCCTAGAATTAGATAAAAAACCTTGAACCAATCTGACTGTAAGAATTGGCGATATATTAGTAAAGTAAATTGAATTGAATGTAGCCAGCGTAAAGCAGAAATATGTATCAATACCTCAGTGTGCAAATTATACACTCAGGTCAGTTTGCCTCATTAGAATAACACAGTCCTGACAAGCATTTACATGCATGCCAATCAGAATGTGCATTGGCAAAAACTACCACTTTCACTCAGATTACAATTTTATTCTGATGCAGCAGAATCTGATTTTTGATTCTGATATTTTGACTGACATGTTTACACAACACTTAATCTGATACTTAATCTGATCAGCTGTTTATTGCGACTCCTTATGTCTAAATAAGCATAGCAACTGAGACTCACCTCTGACCTAAATAAGGCGGTCAGCTGCTTTTGCCAATATGAGCTCTATTTTCTAAGCCCAAGTGAGTCTCACACAAAAGACACTATATGATCCAAAATTCAGTGGTACAGATCCATAGTACATATCCAGTCTTTAAAAAAATCCCTATAGGGCCCACCTGAAACTCCATCTATGATTATCTGTTGGCCCCTCAGGAAAATCCTGACTCTGTGTCACTTTTATTATTGGCTGTTGTCCTGCTGGCTGCCCTGACACATTAAGCAACATATTTCTTGTTCTAAATAGGGAAATCTGTCATGTCTGCAAGGATCAGGTGAGGACATTAGCTTAACAAGATCTTGGTACACTGTCATGTTTCTAGACTTTCTTTTTTGAATGTGTGCTGTCAGTTAACTCTGTCAGAAGAAGTTTTAGGTCTAATAATCTAAGATCTGTAACTGTTTTACAACTTTAATAATTGCAGTCAGTTCATGTCTGGCATGGCAGATGAAGTATATGGTTACTTACACCCCAGCACCCCATGTGTGTCTGTCTATATGTAAAACACATTGCTAGCATGCTGTCTTCATGTTTTATAGGTTGGTTGTGCACTTAAGTGCTTTTAAGATACCAAGATACCATTGGGCCTCCTAACTTTTTTATTTAACTATGCAGCCTATCCCAGGACAATGTGATGTAGTTTGAGTTGGCATGTGGCCTGGAAGGAGACAAGCTGCTGCAGGCAGGTCTTAAGGGAGGGGTTTGGTGGAACCACAGGTCTTAGAGTTATGCCACACTCCGCCATGAGGCCCTGTCCCTCAAAGAAACGATGGGCGTGTGCATGAACACTTGACCCCTAGGGCTCTGACCCAGCACAGCTGAGTATTTACATAGCTTATTTTTGAACCAACAGCAGTGCTTGCTTCATGCAATATAAAATGCATTGCACGCCTTCTGTTTATTTTCATACTTGCAGCACATGGAGAGTGCAAATGTTTTTGCTTAAAAGTTTTTGGATATGTGAAAAAAAATATTGTATATACAAGGCATATCTAACATGAAGGATTCAGTATCATTTTAACTAGAGACCCTAACAGAACAGATATTTCATTTCTCTAAATAAAGGAATCGCACCAGCAACAGCAGGAATAAGTCTAAGTTTATCCTCCATCCTCTCACCATCTGTACTCTGTCAGCATTCTCCTAAACAAAGCCAATCCATACTTTCCAGTTGTGACTCACTGCTGCGGATCACCCTGCCAAATGTTTGAGTCCTGTTTTTAATCAGATGTTGACACCTGTCTAAAGGCATGGGTCCAAGATTAACAGCGAAACTCCTCACCACAGCCAGCCAAATCCACCAAGTAAAATGACATCTTTCACATGCTCTTACTAAAAAAAAAAATAATAATAAAATAAAAACTTCTTTATTCTCATGTGACTTTAAATTATGTATTGCTGTTTTTTTGTTAAATGTATATGCTGAGTTTATCTATATGTCATATTCCAGTCTTAATAGAAACCATCCTTGAATTTCCACTTCTACCACTAAAGACTTTCAGGTCTCCAGATTATTTCTGCTGTTCAGCTTGATTTTAGGATTTAGTCTCAGAGAAATTTAATTTAGCCTTAATAAAGTTTCACTCCCGAAACAACAAGCTGGTCTCTCTCCTGTTACGTTAATATGAAAGCCATTTGTTGTGGTTACATATATTAATCCCAGAGATGGGAAGTAACGAAGTACAAATACTTCGTTACTGTACTCCAGTAGATTTTTCTGATATTTTTACTTTACTTTACTACTTATTTTTATGGTGACTTTTTACTTCTACTCCTTACATTTTTACACAAATATCTGTACTTTCTACTCCTTACATTTAAAAAAATTGGCTTGTTACTTTAGTTTTGAATCATTTCAATGGAGTTACCGTTATTATTTTTCACGTCATCAATACCAAATTCAATCCAATTCGATGGGAATCTATGATGCATTTGATGCACCACTACAAGATGAATCGACAGATTCGGCGGTATTCATTTGCGGCAAATCATTGCAGCTTGGTGGCGGTACCGTTAGCATAGTAGTATGGACGACGAGATGATTGAAAATGAACACAACGGAGATCTAGTCCTATTGGCAGACATCCATTTAAAATTTAGGCAACGGCATGAAAAAAGTGGTTTCTATTTTTACTTTTATACTTTAAGTAAATTTACAAGCCTGAACTTTGTTACTTTTACTTGAGTAAAGAAGTTTAATCAGTACTTCCACTTTTACCAGAGTATTTTTTAACCCAAGTATCTGTACTTTTACTCAAGTACGGAAAGTGAGTACTTTTGCCATCTCTGATTAAACTAAACAAAGAATTAGAAAGGTTAATCATAGCTGTTGATAAGGCAGTAAAGAGGAGTATCATTTCCAAATTCAATGTTTAATATTGTTTTTATTCTGTTTCTCGTAAAGGGGAGACTTGGGACAGTTGTAAAAACTCTTTTCTCCAACCATTAAAGATGCTGTCTTGATGACATTGGTACTAAACATGGTTTAAATTTAAAAAACGTTTTTTGTCGTTTTTCCATGTGTGTTTATATCACACTGTCCTTACCGTTTGTAGATGAATGAACAGTTGGTTCGATTGAATCATTGTTTACTGTACTTTAAAGTTATATGGGTAGCATAAGCTAAGGTCTTTGTGTCTGGCTTGCATATTTAAGCTTGTGCCATAATTGCCAACTTGGAGATGGTTGCAACAAGAGCTGCAACTGTCCCCAAACTGGACTTCTCATAATTCAGGTGTGGCAGCAACGCTGGATGTGCAGATAAAGATTACACAGCTGGAGGTGAACAGCAGCAACTGTAAATAGCAAGAGTTTCATGTTTATGTTTATGTTTTTTAAAAATGCTTGATGAATTAATATGTCTCTGCTCCCTCAGATGCTCTTTAATTAACTACATTTCCTAAATAACTGTATTGAATTAATGTTTTCAGTCTGAAGAGATCACCGCATGTCTGGGTGGGTCAAGTCATTGAGAAAATTCTGCATGTCTGCATCAGTAAGCCCCGCCTCAGGCAGCTCATCTGTTCCTGCAGGAGACCAGCAGCGCAAACAGAGGGCAAGCTTCCCAACAGACACTAGCCATCAGCAAAGAATTAGCTTATTTTTGTGAGTAGTTGGGATTTAGACGTGTCCAACCATTTCTTGATAGGCTGACTTCAAAAGCTCAGCAGCTGCTTGACTTATAGTCTGAGTGCTGTTCATATAATGGTCAGTCAGACAGTTGAATACAAGCTGTTTTAAAAACATCTGCTGATAAGTTAAAGAAGCAATCCATTGGACTTTGCTTCCAAGTTTGAAGACGTTTCGCTTCCCATCCAGGAAGCTCCTTCAGTTCAAAATGTCAGGAATAGCGTTGAGTTTGAGGCTTTATACAGTAGCTCAACAAAGCCTTGTTTTTGTTTAGAAAAGATGCAAATTCAAACAGACGAACGGGTCCACAGCTTTGGAATGGGGGTTGTTGGCTTCTTTTGTTAGCCTGCAATACCCCATACCTGGCTATGTCTCTGAAAGGGTTGTCTTTTACCTAGACAAAAGTTTCAAACCTCTATATTTTTTCAAAGCGTCTTCAAACAAAATAAGTTTCAATCTCACCCTCAAGCTATGTTTAACAGAATTCTGTTGCTGATGGTAGAACTGAAACAACTAGTGCTGCTATCTATAAATATCACATTACTACAGGTTTTTCCGACCACTTGAAGATTATTTTCTTTTTCACACTGAAACATTTTTCTGACAAACAAACAAATCTTGGGAGAAGAAAACCTTGACATAAGTAAATACAATAAGCAATCATTTTTATTTTACAACCCAAACCAACCTGGACATATTAGTCCCATCTTGATATATCATAAATTAACTGTGATGTTGCTAAGCTTTGTTTTTGTTTTTTTTTGTTTTTTATATATTGTTTGCTGTGGATATATCTCCTTTATTCATAAATACAATTTTGTAAAACTGCACATGCTTATTGAGGTTAATGTCCTTCCACCATTCTTGCAGTTTGTTGACGTTTTGTGCAAACTTTTTTCTAACAAATGCTGCTCCACATTAGATTCATCCTTTAGCCTAATTAACCTGCAACATTAATAATGTGACCTATTAAGACAAATAATGCAAACATATGAAGTCACACATTGTTGTGCACATGTCAAGCAAAGGGAATCTAATTGAGATATCTTAAGATTTTTTTATTTTTTGGAGGGGGAGAAGTCTCACCAGAGAGATTTTTTAATGATTTTCAATCATCAGTGGTTCTCTATTTAGATATTTGACAACTTTTAAGATATTTTACTAGTTACTTTACACAGTCAAATCAATCAAATAACCTAGACGGATTTGTTAAAAGCTTTTGATCTAAGGAAACCTGGCTGACTGCAGGTGTTATTATCTGTGCAGAATTCACTCCTCCTGGATGAGCACGTAGTGACAGTGGACACTTGCTTGCATTTCCACACTCCTAAAAACAGTTTGAACATGCAAGTTGAACAGATGAACTGCTACAGAATCCTTCATCATTAATTTTAGACAGTCACGTGACTTCCTCTGTTAGGACCTCTATTTTTAGCAGCTTCATGCTTCATTGCAGAACTGCAATAAGGTTTTTTCTTACCTCCAGGAAGGCTGATTGGTCCACAGCCATGACCCTCCTCGTAGTTTGCCTGGGTGATGTAGATGTGCTTTTTACACAATCTCCACAGGCCAAAGTGGGCCGCCTCACAGGTTTCATTGAACCTCTCCACTGGTGGGCTGAGCACTGCCCAGTAGTCCGTTACCACTGCTGTGAACATGCAAGCCATGCCCACCAGCAGCACGAAGATGGCGATCTTTATCTTGGTACGCTTGTGCATGTTTCCAATTTCTGTCGAATTAAAATATCTGTAAAAATCAAAAGTGGACTGACTGATCTGAAACCCAGAGGCTTCTCCTCACGGCACACCCTGTCTCTTTCCTTTCCACACAGGACTAATGTCTCCTCTCCCACTGCCACGAATCTTTGCTTCTGGTCCGAAAGGAAGGGGCCAGACTCCTCTGTCCTACTTTCATGCCCCTCTTTCCCCACACACTATGAGCAGCCGCTCTACTGATGGGCTGCAAGTTCAGATAGTCAGCTGTTAAGGCAGATCACAGAAGTTGATGACCAAACTGTCTGCTATGGTGAGGAATGGGAGTGTTCTTCAGGGTTTAAATGCTATAAATGACCAGTGAGTCAGGTTGTCAGGCTCTGTGCTTATCCAATTACGGTATCACTGTGCTGAAATCAGTAAGGGGCAATTATAAGTGTATAATCATAGCTGTTTTTTGATGCATGTTAAATTTCAAAGTTGTTGCTTTAGGAGAGTACTGAATAGTTTTTCTCTTGCAGTTTACTTTCCATATCATGATATTGAATCTCACCTCAGTGCGGTTGTATGGATCTGTCTATAAACTATTTATAAAAAGAGAGTAGCTGTGTTTAAAATCAGCAGCAGCTAGATTCTGCCTGAAAACACATTTACTTTATGGAATAAAAAATATTGTCTGCCAGTTTTTAAGGCCAATTCACTTTGAAATTAAAATTAATCATTGAGTTAAACACTATGTCGATAGTGTTTACATAAGCCAGTTCATGTGACCCTTGTCTTCCATAGACTGACTGAGGGCAACAAGTTAAAGATCAAATAAATTAAGAAACAACATTTTTTTTAAAAACAAGCTTCTTTTGAAGCCCGTGCCCTGCCCTGCCCCACCCCGCCCTATCCTATCCAATCCTGTCCTTTCATGTCTTGCCCTCTCCTGTCCTGCAATGTCCTGTCTTGTCTTATCCTGTCCTGCCATATGCTGTTCTGTCCTATCATCTTCTGTCCTGTCTTATTTTGTGCTTTGCTGTCCTATGCTGTCATGTCCTGTCCTGTCCTGTTCAGTTCTCTCCTATCCTGGCCTGTCCTACCCTGTGTTGTGTTATCCTATCCTATCCTATCCTATCCTATCCTATCCTATCCTATCCTATCCTATAGTACCCTGCCCCTTTCTGTCCTGTCCTATCCTGTCCTGTCTTATCCTGTTGTATTTTGTCCTGTCCTGTCCATTTAGTCATTAATAGGTCCTAAAATCAAAGAAAACAACTTAATGTTGAACATAACAAAAAAGTATGAGAAAAAAAAGCTGCTCCTATAAAATATATAAATTAAAAGCATACCCAAGGTGGGACTGATCCCTTTGACTATTAAGTAACTATCGGTTATAGGATCATTTGTTAATGGGTAATATGATATTGCTCTCTCAGTTTCAGACATGTTTATGTTTCTCAGCTGAAGCTTTGCACCTGTAATTCAAACAAGTGTCAAAGAGCAGCGGTCAGTCGCTGAGTAACATGATACATCAGCAGCTGCATTGTTTTGGTGAGGAACTGTTGGGTGTGTGTAGACCATTTCAGCAAATGACCCCTTTCTTGTGCCACTGGGGCAACTTTACCCCCTGCAAGTAGTCAGTTGCCTTGGTGACCTACTGCTCAACCTGTACAGGATTTTATTTCTGCATTATACTCTGCAGAATGCTGAAGTGAAAAAACAAACCTCAGCTTTGCCAAATACTTGTAATTATTTCACATCACAAATAAGCAATTGTTTACAGTAATCTAAGTTGGAGCATGTTTACGTAAAGCAAACAACATGCGGTCAGTTAGTTATTAAGCAATACAGAAAAGCCTCAGTGGTCCAGTCCCATGATTTAGGGACCTTTGGTCTTCCCTAACCTCATCTGAAGAGATATAAGGAGACAGTCTAAGTGCAAGCTCAAAGAAAGAAAAAAAAAAACAACTTCTATCCATGTAAAGGAAGCCTTTTTATTGAATGTTTCTGCCTCTCGCTGAAATTATTGACGTAAAAAAGGGTATATTTAGCTTTTAAAAATATGCAGCTTGATGGGTTTATGGGGTTTAGGATTTAAACAAATGATTGCAGTAACCAAACAACAATATATTATTTTTTTGCCACCATGATATTAGCAAGACAGAATCTTGCTAAACAATGACATTAGAAAAGCCCAGTCTTTTAATTCAGTTTTAAAAAGTCATTTAATTTACTACACAGATATCAGAGCCAAGTTTTACCTTAGACTGTTCCAGTGGGACATTTTTGGTTCTATATAACTTCATTACACATGGAACCTTTAGAATAATTGATGTTTTCAAAATTATAAAATCATAAAACCAACATAGGTCTGTTGTTGCTGTAAGGTGTTGCTGGACTGGAAAAACCAAAATGAACAGAAAATGAATAGAAACTTTTTTACCAAAACTCAGAATTTAATTATTTCGCAACCATCCAAGCTCTACTGCTCCCCATATTTGGTACTCATTTGTATATTTGCAATTGCACATTACTGACATGAAAAGGAAACCATATTATTGGAGGGGGGGCGTTTGATATTCATAAATCTGGGAAAGTTTATAAGGTCGTTTTCCAATAATTTGGAGTCCCAGTTTTTCACAATTGGGAAACATCCAGCAAACATCACCAGTTTTCCCATTGGAAGATTCCAGAAAGTTCACTGGCAGGTCAGATCATGCCATGCTCAAAGAAAATGCTAAACTCCCAAGAGTTACATTCCAGTCGGTACAGAATGTAGTTTGCATGTTCAATGATAAATTTCATGACAGCACAATTAGAGGATTACTGAAGGGGTTTGGCCTCTGATGAAAGGATTGCTATGCTCCCTCTCCGCTCAGTCTTTAAAAAAACATTGGGAAGCATTTAAAGTCCTGATATTTTGACAGTCAACATCCAACTGTGATATGTAAACGGTGATGTTCATCAATAATGTGAAACATTAGATTTAAAGGGAAACCAAACGCAATATTTTTACAGAAAATATATAAAAGGACATGTTTATGTTTCAAAAGCCGTTTTAGGTACGGTAAAAACCCAAGCGAACTAAATTTACAAAGAAATGAAAATATTTTATCCCACATGGTTAGTGTGTTAAGTTGGATTAGCACAGCAGACTACTAAATGCGCTAACTGGACTTCATCCAGCAATTAGAAAGCTTCTGTTGGGAATGAGCATTTCTAACTGTTTTCAGATCTTGAGGGTCCTGTGAGCTCTACCGCTGCACTCTGATATTTGTCTTTTTTATCCATTTTATTTGATTAGGTTTTAGTGATGACTTAAAACATCTTAACATCTGTATTACTAATTAAGAGTTAGTCAGCCTCAATTCACCTTTTGCTTTTCCTCTGCAAGCTTGGGGTGAACAATACAGTATAATTCAAGTGTTGGTGACTTGCACAGTGACCACTCACAGACACCATTTCACATAAGCCCATTACTGGATTAATAAAAAACAACTTTACTCATTGATGCTATGCAGGTGACACAGTGGTTAGTGCACACAATCCATGTACAGAGGTCTTAGTCGTCGATGCGACCGACCTGGGTTCGAATCTTACCTGTGGTCCTTTGCCGCATGCCTTCCTCTTCTCTCATACCCCTTTTCCTGTCAGAAAAAAACAAGCCACTAGTGCTATAAAAAAAAAAAACACTTACTCTTTGATTTAAGGCTTTTCAGAAGCTCTCTGACAGTTGTCTTTGTATCTTTAAACAACTTTTGATGTTGCTAGAAGCCCCTAGCTGTGGCTGGTTAATCATAAAACTATGTTGTATTCATTTAACGCATCAATAATGTTAAACGATGGTAGTAGACCTAGGTGTATGCATATTTTGCAATGGTTGTAGTCATGTGGGCAATGGGTAATAACTGTATGAATGAGCATGTGTGTTTGCACCTGTAAATGTGCATGCTTATACAATATATGAAGAATTGAATTTATTTGCTCACTTAATGGACTTCCAAGGAGAATCTGGAAGATTAAATTAGATTAAATAAGTTTCAATATCCTGTGGAAAGACATTTCTAATCCTTAATCTGTTATGGTTATCCAAGCCCCTTTTGCCATTTGCAGCTTCCATTATCTTCTGCCGGCATCTGAGTGCCAAAGAACTCCTAATTCATCAATATATATCTCTAATTCCTTTAGTCCTATATGTGCGTCTCTCCAGGTTGACAGAAATATTTTTTACTAAATGACAATTCAGTGGAATAAAATATTGATTTCAAATTTTTGTTTAAAAAGAATCTTAAAAACAAATACATACTTAACCATGAAATGCTTCATGTGTGATACCTTGGTGAAGAGAAACCTTTTTTAATAAACCATTAAGACTAAAGCAGCTGGTTTTAACAAGCTCTTCGCAGACTTGAAAATATTTCAGTCTTTTTTTTTTTACTTACTAAGCACATTCAGGGCGACAGTGGCGTTGGAGTTTGCCCTGAAATCGAAGGATTGACGGTTCAAGCCCCGGCTCTGCCTTTCAGTGTCGTTGTGTCCTTGGGCAAGACACTTCACCTGCTTTGTCTACTGATGGTGGTCAGAGGGCCTGGTGGCGCCAGTGTACGGCAGCCCCACTTCTGTCAGTGAGCCCCAGGGCAGCTGTGGCTACAATGTAGCTTGCCACTGTGAGTGTGTGCGTGAATGAATGAATGTAGTGTAAAGCGCTTTGGTCAAGTTACCTGACTTGAAAAAAAAAAAAGGTGCTATATAAGTACATGCCATTTACATTCAGTACTTTTTACCTGTTTTTCACATTTAATGAAAATAACTTTAAATACTTCTTTGTTTTGATTGGATGTTTAAACACAGTCTGTTACTATAAATTTGATATAAAAAATATGTTAAAAATGCTAAATGTTTTGGTAAATAATTGTTGGTCTTTTCCCAGTTTCTTAAGAATGGCCTTTAGACATTTTAGGTGTGTGTTGCTTTACAAAAAAAAAGTTAGACACTACTGGTAAACTGAAAAACAGCAACCCTAATGAGGATAAATATAATTTGCAAAAACTTCAAAACTAGAAGATGTTTTAATACATTATCATTTGAAAAGATATTGATCTGTTCTGTAGACTTTACCAACAGCCTTCTCTAGAAAAACAACTTAAATCCATTTGTTTCCTTTTCTTTATGCTGGTAGGCAAAAAATAAAAAATAAAAAAATCATTAAGTAGAGGAAGACTTTAGAAGATTTATGAAAGATACATAAGACATCCCATGGCTTTTTTTATTTTGCTGTAAATATTTTCTTTTGAAGATTTTTACTTTATGCAAATATCTTAGAGTTTATAAAAACCTCTGTGTGAAGAATGTACATTACTCAGCTCTATGAGATGTTCAACATCTAAAATGTATTGGACGGACAGAAATCAGATTTAAATTTTAAGAATAATGAAAATGATCTTTCCAAACTTTTTCAAAATTCTCCTTTGGGAATTCAGCTCACTTTAAGTCCATTAATTACATTTGTTTACAGCTTTCATTTGGTATCAGCAGAGCGCAAAGGGAAAGTCAAATTTTTATTAATGTAAAAAATAAATAGTAATAATAAGATTTTTCCTTCTATTTATCTTTTCTTATTTTTCATGAACAAAAGAAGCCTGCAGTTTTCTGTATATTTGTCACGGTTAAAGATATTTTTCAATCAACACTATTATAAACTTACTGTGAAGAAAAATCAAAAGATTGGAATTGAATGAATCATTAGTTGTTCTACTAGCTTTTGTTTAACAAGGTTAAATAAAAATAAAGCAAAATAAAAACGTTCGTTATTCAAGCTTATGAAGTACAGAGCAATTAAAGTTCAATAAATAAAGCTGATTAAAGAAGAAGTGTCAAGATCGAGGTGTTTGTGTGGAGGACCCAAACGCAGAGACCAGTAGGCAGAGGTGAATAAAGCCTGTTTATTCTGGTTCACAGAACCAGGGGCAGGAATCAGAGTCCAACAGAAAAACAGCAAACAAACCTGAACCAAGGAGACATCAGGGGTAAATCAAACTAGAAGCCAGGGAGAGACGCGACAGGGCAGGCAGATAACAGACAGGAAGCAAGACGGGATGTTTGACGAGGATCCAGCAAACAGGAAGTGAACAGGGAGGGCTTTTAAAGGGGACAGAGACAGAGAGAGAGCTGACGAGGAAATTGGCAACAGGTGCTTGGCAGGACAGAGAAACAGGAAGGAAGGACACAAGAGGGCAGCAGAGGACAACAAATGGATAACTAAGGAAAACAGGAACAATCAGACCAGGACCATGACAAGAAGTGAAACTGGTCAAATGTTTTGTGTTTTAGGTCACTGAATGAGTTCTTGGTTTGGATAGTGATCTTTAACTGTATTCTGATAAGGGAAGCAAGGAGGAGTAATAGAAGAAGGACATCTTGGAACCACCTGGACCTCACAGCTACCATCTCCAGAACCACCACTTCGC
Source organism: Cyprinodon diabolis (assembly GCA_030533445.1). Lineage (NCBI taxonomy): Eukaryota > Metazoa > Chordata > Actinopteri > Cyprinodontiformes > Cyprinodontidae > Cyprinodon > Cyprinodon diabolis. The sequence continues at coordinate 13,488,990 of CM060066.1, read as the reverse complement.
AAAGAATTTACCACCTTCCATTTGGTCTATTTGTTTTCTCAGAACCAACTTGATTTATTTTCTTATCAGCTTCATTCTCTTGATTGGACTGATGGGGAAGTCTCTGCACAAACACTTTTCTCTGCCACAAAAATGCTCTGGCAGGCAGCAGTTGGATTCCCTTTGGATTTGGAGTCGAATTAGATACAAATGAATACTTATCAATGGAAAGTTTCTAAATAACACTGATGCATTTGCAAAGTGGATAGTGGGAAATGTGAAATGTTTTAATAAAAAATGAGGCAAACGTAACGTAGCCTCCAAGGCAAACAAGAAATACTGTTGCAGCTAGGGTCTTTCTGCATGGAGTTTACATGTTCTCCCCATTCATGTGTGTGTTCTCTTCGGGTACTTCCTCCCACAGAGCAAAAACATGACTGGTAGGTTAATTGACCTTCTTAATTGTCCTTAGGTGTGAGTGTGTGTCTCTGTGTGTCTCTGTGTTTCCCTGTGACTGACTGGAAACCTGTCAAGTGAGCAAGGCTAGGCTAGTTTATTTTTTTTTGCACAATTCAGTACAAAGACAATTCAAAGTGCTTTACATAAAATAAACAATACAATAGAAGAAAAATGAAAGCAGAATAAAAGCAAGTTAAGATAGAAACATGATAAAAGCAACTAGTAAAGCAACGAAAATAGTTGGATCACAACCTTAAACTAATAGGACCACAGTTAACACTTTCATTTTAACAGTCAAAGGTAGCTCTAAACAAACGAGTTCTTAACTTTGACTTAAAGGAACTCAGGCTTTCAGCACTTTTGCAGTTTTTGAGGTTCAGAGGTTGATTCACTGATAACAGATCTGTTATATACTGAAGTGCTGATCTATTCAGGGATTTATAAACTAACAGAAGGATGTTAAAGTCTATTCTATCAGCTACAGGGAGCTAGTGAAAGGACTACAGAACCGGGCTGATGTGCTCTACTTTCTTAATTCTAGTGAGAACATGGGTAGTAACGTTTTGGATCAGCGGCAACTGTCTGATGGACTTTTTAGGAAAATCTATAAAGACATTTTTGCAGTCATCAATTTTACTAAAGATAAATGCATGAATGAGCTTTTCTTGATTCTGCTTGGAAATGAGTCCTTAATCCTGGCAATGTTTTTCAGGTGATAAAAAGCTGATCTGGTAACAGCCCTGAAGTGCTCCTGAAGGTTCAGATCCGAGTCCATCATGACCCTAGGATTTCGGGCATAGTAAGGAGTTTCTAGCTGAAGTGACTGAAGTTGATAGCTAACTCTGAACCTCTCTTCTTTTCGTCCAAAGATTATTACCTCAGTTTAGATTTTTTTCAGTTGGAGAAAATTGCAAAATCTGAGCTTTCTCTCATAAACTGCCTTATATGCAGTTGGGCTTCAAGGTTTACATACCGTCCCTTAGATATAAAAATAATATGCATATATATATATATATATATATATATATATATATATATATGCCTCCCTACTGAAGCTGCTACACGCTACAAGCGGAAGATGGATGGATGGATGGATGGATGGATGGATGGATGGATGGATGGATGGATGGATGGATGGATAGACAGACAGTTATAATCACTTCTAAAGGGGTTTGTGTTTTTCTGAAGAAAAATGCAAACCAAACTAAGGAACTCACCAAAAATACATTTTAGTTTTGTCCCAAGCTGATTAAGATGATCAAGGATGAACATATATTAGATTTTATTTAAAAACAGTGACTTTAAATCAAAAAGTTTTATTTTCAATAACTGATTGTGAAGTTAAATTTAACACACAAGCTCACTTCCGACAAACTATTTAAGGTTGTTACCAACAGCCAGAAGGCTTAGTGTTGATGAAACTGGCCTGCATGGAGCAAGATTTCAGCCTGACTGTTACCTACTTTGGTCAATATTACAATCCAGTGATGAGTGGAGGAGAAACCCTGGCAGATATGATGCTTTTGGTGTCTTAAGAGCAGCAGAGGCTGCAGGTATGGAGCCAGAGAGCTGTTGGCCACTTATGGAAGAGCACAGAGATAAAGAATAGAAACACAACAAACACTCACAGCCTCACACCTAAATTTCCCCCCTAAAACACAAACACACCTCAAGTACAGTACTCCTCAAAAGGAAGCAAGGAAGAGAAGAACAAAAGAGACCAATTGCGATCATGAAAGCTGAAACTTCTCTTTCCAGTATTTTTTGACATCTTTGATGTTTTGCTAAACTTCTCATTCTGTGCTCTTCTGACTTTCTCTTTACATCCTTTTTCTTTTTACAGATTTTGTTGTTTATTACCTTCTGTGATTAAACTTGGTTTGCAGCTATATTAATACCACACCATAATTTCATAGTCATGATTAATCACTATCATTAGTCTTTTAATTAATGAGTTTAAGATTAATTTTTCTTGATCCTTGGGTTGTATTCATTCATGAGTTTTGATCTAATTAGTTTTAAGATATTTTTCTGCAGGTTATTGTTACTTTAGCCATGTTTAATTTCGAAAACATATTTACTTCTTGTTACATTTAACTTTTTCTTGTTGTAGTGCATTATTGAATACTTAGAATAATAATCGTACCTTCTACAACAGAGGCATTTAACTTTTCAAGCTGAATGAATCACAACCCAAATCTTTTAATCATGTATATATATATATATATATATAAATATATAAATATATATACATATATATATATATATATATATATATATATATATATATATATATATATATATATATATATATATATATATATATATACTCACCGGCCACTTTATTAGGTACACCTGTCCAACTGCTCGTTAACACTTAATTTCTAAGCAGCCAATCACATGGCGGCAACTCAGTGCATTTAGGCATGTAGACATGGTCAAGACAATCTCCTGCAGTTCAAAGCGAGCATCAGTATGGGGAAGAAAGGTGATTTGAGTGACTTTGAACGTGGCATGATTGTTGGTGCCAGAAGGGCTGGTCTGAGTATTTCAGAAACTGCTGATCTACTGGGATTTTCACGCACAACCATCTCTAGGGTTTACAGAGAATGGTCCGAAAAAGAAAAAACATCCAGTGAGCGGCAGTTCTGTGGGCGGAAATGCCTTGTTGATGCCAGAGGTCAGAGGAGAATGGCCAGACTGGTTCGAGCTGATAGAAGGGCAACAGTGACTCAAATAACCACCCGTTACAACCAAGGTGGGCAGAAGAGCATCTCTGAACGCACAGTACGTCGAACTTTGAGGCAGATGGGCTACAGCAGCAGAAGACCACACCGGGTGACACTCCTTTCAGCTAAGAACAGGAAACTGAGGCTACAATTTGCACAAGCTCATCGAAATTGGACAATAGAAGATTGGAAAAACGTTGCCTGGTCTGATGAGTCTCGATTTCTGCTGCGACATTCGGATGGTAGGGTCAGAATTTGGCGTCTACAACATGAAAGCATGGATCCATCCTGCTTGTATCAACGGTTCAGGCTGGTGGTGTTGGTGTCATGGTGTGGGGAATATTTTCTTGGCACTCTTTGGGCCCCTTGGTACCAATTGAGCATCGTTGCAATGCCACAGCCTACCTGAGTATTGTTGCTGACCATGTCCATCCCTTAATGATCACAATGTACCCAACTTCTGATGGCTACTTTCAGCAGGATAATGCGCCATGTCATAAAGCTGGAATCATCTCAGACTGATTTCTTGAACATAACAATGAGTTCACTGTACTCAAATGGCCTCCACAGTCACCAGATCTCAATCCAATAGAGCATCTTTGGGATGTGGTGGAACGGGAGATTTGCATCATGGATGTGCAGCCGACAAATCTGCGGCAACTGTGTGATGCCATCATGTCAATATGGACCAAACTCCCTGAGGAATGCTTCCAGCACCTTGTTGAATCTATGCCACGAAGAATTGAGGCAGTTCTGAAGGCAAAAGGGGGTCCAACCCGTTACTAGCATGGGGTACCTAATAAAGTGGCCGGTGAGTGTATATATACACACTATGGTTCAAAAGTTTGGGGTCACATTGAAATGTCCTTATTTTTGAAGGAAAAGCACTGCACTTTTCAATGAAGATAACTTTTAACTAGTCTTAACTTTAAAGAAATACACTCTATACATTGCTAATGTGGTAAATGACTATTCTAGCTGCAAATGTCTGGTTTTTGGTGAAATATCTACATAGGTGCATAGAGGCCCATTTCCAGCAACTATCACTCCAGTGCTCTAATGGTACAATGTGTTTGCTCATTGGCTCAGAAGGCTAATTGATAATTAGAAAACCCTTGTGCAATTATGTTCACACATCTGAAAACAGTTTAGCTCATTACAGAAGCTACAAAACTGACCTTCCTTTGAGCAGATTGAGTTTCTGGAGCATCACATTGTGGTGTCAATTAAACGCTCAAAATGGCCAGAAAACGAGAACTATCATCTGAAACTCGACAGTCTATTCTTGTTCTTAGAAATAAAGGCTATTCCATGTGAGACATTGTTAAGAAATTGAAGATTTCCTACAACGGTGTGTACTCCTCCCTTCAGAGGACAGCACAAACAGGCTCTAACCAGAGTAGAAAAAGAAGTGGGAGGTTTTGTTGCACAACTGAGCAAGAAAATAAGTACATTAGAGTCTCTAGCTTGAGAAACAGATGGCTCATTATTTCTAACCTTGTCAATGTCTTGACTCTATTTTCTATTCATTTCACAACGTATGGTGGTGAATAACTGTGACTTTACAGGAAAACACAAAATTGTTTGGATGACCCCAGATTTTTGAACGGTAGTGTGTATGGTAAAAATAGAGGGTTAATCATTTAACCATAAACACGTCTCGAAATACTATTCACTATTTAAATGTCACTATAAATTTACAAAAGGAAATTAGGTCAATAAACTAAAGAAAAACATAAATGCAGAAACTTTTAGCCACCTTTAACTTCGAGGTTTAGATCCACTAAAGGCCACTGCAGTAGCAACACTGCACTGCCACAATGAATCTGATAGCAGACCACTCTGGAGCAGCAGATAGAAAAGTCATGGAGTTAATTTTAAAGACAATAAAACATTCACCTCTTTAGATTAAACCCCAAATAAAAGAAACAAAAATATTTCTGATCAACCAAGGTTTTTATCTATTTTGTTGCTTAAAAACAAATTTTAAGGGTTATATCTGGAGTTTAAGGGGAGCTTAAACGGCCAAAGTGGGGCACACTTGATCTCATTACCCTCTCTGATGAAAGGGTCTGACTCTCTCAAGTATATAGATTAGTTTTTGAGAAGGGCAGCCTCTCAAACGACATTGATATGCACCAAATGCTATATATAGAGCTGAAAAATAATTTGATTTACTTTAAATTAAGCTAATAATTGAATCAAAAATTATGCAGCTTGGCCTTAAAGAATATACGTAGAAGATAATGTTTGTTTCTAATTGGTTTAAACACTCTTTTATTAATAATAGTAAATATCAATTTATTTTCTTGTTTTTCTAACAGGTATTAACATGTTCCAATATGTACTTCAAATATATATATATATTTTTTTCCATTACTACTTATAATATCCATAAGAGTGGGCGAAGTTTTAATAATCACACCAAGTGCTAATTGTTGCGATAACCATTCCACAGAGTAAATGCCTCTGATCATTATGCTGTGTGATAAAGGTGGCAAAACAACATTTTAAAGAAACAGCAACACCTGAACTGAAGGACATCCACTGGTTTGCCCTTTGACCCTTCATGGCACTGAGACCATCACATTAGAACAGAGTGTGGGCAGTTTGAGTCCTTAGGGATGCTTCCAGTGCCATAAAATATCTTTCAAGGGAATTAACCTCATCTGGTGGACTAATTTGTGAGGACCAAGGCTGTGCTGGTAAATCTAAATAATTTAAATCAGCCATGATCCATGGCTACACTTATTACAGCTCATTAAGTCAGCTCGCCAGCCTATTGATTTACTTCTTTTTATTTATTTTTATCTTAATTATCATCTAAGCCAAAGCATTAATTTATCGTCGTCAGGAAAATAGAGGAAAACAGAATTAACCAAATAAATAATACAATTTTAAACACATATTTCTGATATATATTGTTATGCATAATTAAATGTATTTTTAGTTATTTTGGCAGTTAGAAATATTTAGATACTCCTGTTTTGCAGCTTTGTCAAACTGTGTTGCCTTCTATTGAAATAAGATGCTAATATGTTCAGGATTAAATCACCAATTTGGTACACTGATCATGTTATTCTGCATCAAACAGGCAAACAACAGATGTATTGATTCGTACACAGTTATTGGACATCAGGGTAACATTAATGAGTTGCAGAGGAAAACAAAACCCATGAAATGTCAGTGTAGGATGTTCTCAGAAAAAGTAAAATAAATATGAAATGACAAATGGCAGGATAGATATGGTCCACTCCTGACATCTTCAGCTTGTTCTTCAGAAGTATGGTATGGTTTAAATTACAGGAGAAATCAAAGAACATAATCTTCACATTACTTCTAGGGTTCACCTGGTGGAGGAGAAGCTCTGTGCAGAAGGTAGATGATAGCATCACCCAACCCAGAGTCAAACTGTTCGGTGTACGGCAGTGGATCCTTCAGTGGATCCTTGAGAGAGCAGGCGGTTAAGATGGTTGAGGACAAACCTCTGGAATGTTTTTATTAGATGCATTATGAGCGCTATAAACACAAGACAATTTCAAAAATATTGAAAGGCACTGAACTAACTGAGGGAGGTTTGAAGAGCTTCTTCAACGGATTTTATGGCCACCTGTGTGTCCAGGACAGCTGACACTGGGGGAAGATTATATTCCTGAGGAGGGAAGGCAGCTGGAAATCACTTAAGATCACTTTGGGGTGTGGCCATGTGTCTGCACACTGAAATTTGAAGAGGTAAGCTTCTTTCATTTTTGGATCTGCGCATCTGCTGGTGGAGTTTTCTCCAGGGCGGCTATAAATTCAAAATAAATGTATACCAAAAACCAATCAGTGTTTTGCATGGTCCAATATGGTGTCACAAACCTTCTGAGAATGTGTTTATTTAAGAGCAACAGTGAAAATTAACAAACACCTATAGAAAGTACATTTTATTATATTTTTTCTATATGAATCCCAGATTGTTCATTCTTCTTTGCCTTTTCTAAAAGTGCTTTAAATCAGTCCTACCTTTCTTTATCCATGCTGGGTCAAATCCTGACATTTGAAAAAGGACTCGGCGCCATAATCTTTACCTCACTGCCTAACTGACTACTAGCTACATTGCCTATATCACTGTAGCAGGCCTGTTCCAGGAGCCCCAAAGCCATTAATTTTGTTGATGCTGATTGGCCAAATATTAAATTTTCCCTAGCCACATACAATTGGTTATTTCCCTACACTTTATGGCGCTTTGAATAAGCGCCCAAGAAGAGAAATTATATGTTCTGTCTGTGGAAATGCACTGTTGAATGAGAGTCAATAGGTAGAAATGTTAAATGTTGCAATTCATGTGGCTACATGTAATAATTCATATTACATGTAGCCACATACTTTTAAGTAAAACTGACATTGATAATACTTTTAAAATCTATAAATATTATGACTTTTCCCCTCCACATCTAGGGAGGGCAGCGCCCGAGTGCCCCCTATATGCCAGCTGCCACTGATCTGGGCAGTGATTAACAAGTATTCTTCCCTTTACATTTTCTTTATTCTATCAGATTCTACCTATGTCTGATAACATCTGAGCCCTGGTTCAGATAAAAACACAAAATGCTTCTAAGGACCATGAAACAATTTCAGTTCTCTAAATTTACTAGAAATTAATTGTTTTTTTTGTTCCTGTTACAACACTTCAGACATCCCATATATAGCAGAGAGCTGCCTATATGTGCAGCCTTGCTCTGCTCATTAGACAGTGTGTTCTAATTGTGTGACTGATTCTATTAAGTCCAGATTCAATCCAGCATCGAAGTAGGCTGACCTTATGGATATTATAGTAACCTATGCTAGTATTCCCTGCAGCCACTTGGAGTAGTTGTGTGTGTTGGAGGGCGAGTACATATGAAAAGGACAGTCGAATGCTATGTGTCTGGATCAGACAGTAACCTTTATTTCCTTGCTGTGCAACGTGACACTGAAAATGTTCCCAGCCCCCCAGCAGCCTAAAACTATATTTGATTGGTTATGGCTTTAGAGGAAGGATTCTCAGCAAAAGCTACATAGTATGAGACATTTTTTTTTGTCTAAGATTCTTGAGTAGTTACACCTTATATTTAATGTATTTTGCATACAAACATAAAAACAGAGTCTTTCGAAAGTGGATATTACAGATCACTCTACCTTGTTATGCATAACTTATAATAGATTATTAACAAAAAATTTCAGTTATTGTATAACAATAACTGAAATACTGAATACTGACCAGGTGAAAACCAGCAAATCAGATTTGATTTGACTGATCTAAGCTGAATACCTAATAATACCAAAAACAGCCCTTTAGTTTAGTACAGTGCATTAGAGACCAGTTTCTTCATCATTTGCCAAAGATATATTTTCTGTTTTATTAAACTTGTTTAAAATTCAAATACATTTGTACATGTAAATGACAAATCAAAAAGAAAAATATTAATTTTAAGTTTAATATCTAGTTTGTTTTGGCTGTAAAGTCTAATAATGTTGAAGCAAATACCCCAAGCGGATCTTGTTTCTTTTTTAAGAGTCAGATGAAAAAAGGATAAGCCCAACTGCTGCTGGTTAAATGACGAAGAATGACAGATGTCATCCTAACAGGCGTATGTGCTTTCTAGAATAACATTATAGCATAATTATCAACCTGGAGAGAGAAGTCAATCCTCTAGTTACAAAAAGAAAAACTACCAATTTAAATTCTCACAAAAAACAGGAAAGGAGACAGAATGCACCTGCTGAGATCTCAGAGGAAATCATATCTGATCTTTCTCTTTCATTCACTGGTGGATGAGATAGTTCCTTTTGATCATACACCCATCTTAACCCTCTGCACTCAAAGCAGGAAAATTTCTTTTTATTTTCCAGCTCTAAAAGGATGTATTGGACTGGGTTGGGGAGTATTTAGCTTAATTTACTTAAAGTTATTTGACTTTACGCACAAAAAAATTTCTAGGAGTTGTTTTACTAAACTATATCATTTTACTGATAATTGAGAAATGTCTTAGTAAAATATAACTTATCTGGCTTTAGTAAAATGTTTTACTTCTCTATCCATTGTCTGTAACTTCACTGAATAAAAGACAATCATTAAGAAAAAAAACATGGCTAAGCAGTTAATGTTTATTTCAAAAAGAGGGTTATTTTTTGTACAAAATTAATTTAAACCCACCATAACAAATGGAGTTCTGGCTAATATACAGTAAGGAGTAAATATTGTCCCTGGAGGCAGAGATGGGAAGTAACGAAGTACAAATACTTCGTTACTGTACTCAAGTAGATTTTTCTGATATTTTTACTTTACTTTACTACTTATTATTATGGCAACTTTTTACTTCTACTCCTTACATTTTTACACAAATATCTGTACTTTCTACTCCTTACATTTTAAAAAATTGGCTCGTTACTTTAGTTTTGAATCATTTCAATGGAGTTACCGTTATTATTTTTCACGTCATCAATACCAAATTCAATCTCATTGGATGGGACTCTACGTTGCAGTTGACGCACCACTACAAGATGAATCGACAGATTCGGCGGTATTCATTCGCGGCAAATCATTGCAGCTTGGTGGCGGTGGCGTTAGCATAGTAGCATGGACGACAAGATGAATTAAAAATGAACACAACAGAGATCTAGTCCTATTGGCAGACATCCATTTAAAATGTAGATAACGGCATGAAAAAAGTGGTTTCTACTTTTACTTTTATACTTTAAGTAAATTTACAAGCCTGTACTTTGTTACTTTTACTTGAGTAAAGAAGTTTAATCAGTACTTCCACTTTTACCAGAGTATTTTTTAACACAAGTATCTGTACTTTTACTCAAGTACGGAAAGTGAGTACTTTTGCCATCTCTGACTGGAGGCAATGGTTCCATAATTTTTATGTTAAAAAGAAACATGGTTTGGTGTTTCTTTTACCAAGAATTGCTATTTTCTAATTACATTAATTGTTTGTTTTCATTATTTTATTATAGTTTTTAAGGTACCAGGATTGGCACATAGATTTACATACTCGACTCTCCACCTCTCTGGCGTTGCCGCTGGGGAGAGGCATTGGGCTGGGGTGCCCTTGCCCATTGCCCTCCATCTCAGTTGTCAGGTGTTGGAGTTTCACCTGTGAACGAGAGGGTCGCGTCCCTACGCCTTCGGGTCCGGGACAGGTCTCTCAACCTTATCTCGGCCTATGTGCCCAACAGTGATGTAGAGTACCCGACCTTCTTGGAGTGCTAGTCAGAGGTAATAGATGGTGCTCCAACTGGGGACTCCATTGTTCTACTGAGGGACTTCAACGCCCATGGCTGCAGCGACAGTAAGACACGGACAGGGGTGATTGGTAGGAACGGCCTCCCCTATCTGAACCCGAGCGGTGTTCTGTTTTTGGACTTCTGTACTAAGCACTGTTTATCCGTAACGAACACCATGTTCAAGCACAAGGATTTCCATAAGTGCACGTGACATCAGGACAACCTAGGCCGGAGAGTGTCTTGGACACACGGGTGAAGAGAGGGGCTGAGCTGTCAACCAATCACCACCTGGTGGTAAGCTGGATCCGCTGGCAGGGGAGGAAGCCAGTCAGACCTGGGAGGCCTAAGCGTGTTGTGAAGGTCTGTTGGGAACATCTGGTGAACCTCTCTGTTAGTGTGGTCTTTAACTTCCACCTCTGGACAGGTTTCTCCCAGATCCCGAGGGAGGTTGGAGACATGGAATTAGAGTGGTCCATGTTCTCCTCTTCCGTGGTGCCCTGTGGGTGTTGCTACGGGAGTATAGGGTCCGGGTCCCTCTGTTAAGGGCTGTCTGCTCTCTGTATGACCACAGCAGGAGATTTGTTCGCATTGCCAGCAGTAAGTCAGACCTGCTTCCGGTGCATGTTGTTCTCCACCAGGGCCGCCCTTTGTCACCGGTTCTGTTAATTACAATTATCGACAGAATTTCTAGGTGCAGCCAGGAAGCGGAGGGTGCCCGGATTGGGAACCTCAGGATATCATCTCTGCTGTTTGCAGATGATGTTGTTCTGATGGCCTCATCAAACCAGGACCTTTGGTGTGCACTGGGGTGGTTTTTAACTGAGTGTGAAGCAGCCGGGATGAGGATCTGAATCCGAGGCCATGGTTCTCCACCGGAGAAAGGTGGACCCCCCTCTTCAGGTAGTTGTCTCAAGTGAAGGAGTTCAAGCATCTTGTTCACGGGTGAGGTACGGGTGGAGTGCGAGAATGATAACTGGATCGGTGCGGCATCTGCAGTGATGTGATTGCTGTATCAGAGTGTCATGGTGAAGAGGGAGTTGAGTCGGGGGGCAAAGCTCTTGATTTACTGATCAATCTACATTCCCACCCTCACCTATGGTCATGAGATCTGAGTAATGACCGAAAGGATAAGATCACGAATACAAGTGGCCGAAATAAGTTTCTTTCACAGGGTGGCTGGCGAGATCGGGTGAGGAGTTCAGTTACCCGGGAGGACATCGGAATAGAATTGTTGCTCCTCCTCGTCGAAAGGAGCCAGCTGAGGGAGCTAGGGCATCTGTTCTGGATGCCTCCTGGTCACCTCCCTGAGGAGATATTCCAGGCATCTCCTGTTGGGAGGAGGCCTCGTGGAAAGCCCAGGACCCTGGAGGGAATATGTCTCTGAAACGGCCTGGTGTCGCCTTGGAGTTCCCCCAGAGCAGCTGGGGGAGGTCTGTGTGGATTTGGAAGTCTGGGCATCTTTGCTTAGACTGCTGCCTCTGTGAAGCGGCCCTGGATAAAGTGGAAGAAAACGGAATGGAATGGAATGATGAGAGTTACCCAGTGCTGAAGTACTACCAAATATGTTCTTACTCTTACTTGAGTAAAATTTTAGGGTACACTACCCACATCTGGTATTAGATGGCTTTGACTCATTTGCAGATAAGTTGAAATAACCATTTATATTTGAAAAAAAGTCAAAGTGATCTTCATTTGTTTCATGCAAATGTAAAATAAATGCTGGTGGTAAAACACTCAGTACCTTCTGCTAGTATCTGGCTTAGTGAAAAAGTATGGCACTTCTCTGTTATACAGACTCAGATTGATTTATGAATGCTAACAAGCATTGGTCATTTCTGTGGCTGTATGGAAAGGTGACCCTGCCATTTTTGTTTCATTACTGGAGGAGATATTTCACTGACACACAACAGTGGGCAGGGGAACTTTCTTGCGAATCAAAATATCAGGATGTCAGGATTCCATGCATTCCGATCCACAGAGCTTTGCAAGTTACGGACAGAGGAGAAGCAGGAGAAGCATTCCTCATCTTCATGAAACACATGAAACTAGTTTGGCAAACAAAGTTATAAGTCTCATGCTGACTCTATATATGTCAGTTCTAATTCAAGATGTCTGCTTGTAAACATCAGTGACCTGAATGACAATGGCTGGCAAAGCAGAGCATTCAGCAATTAAAGCAATTGTCACTGAGTTGTAAACTTACAAACTAGCTGCTGATGTAACCGAGAGCAACCACTGAAAAAAATCTAAAAAGCACACAAACTACTAAACTGATATGAAAACCAATCAAGCAAGGGCTATGCTTAATATAACAGGTAATCGGATTCATTAATACAACACACAAGCATGTACTCTGCTCCAACTCATTATACAAACAAGCTATTCAAATTCTGAATAAGCATTTGACATCCGTTTCACTCAGTCAAGTTTCCTGATTTTAAATTTCTCCACAGACTGCATGTCTGCCTCTTGGTTTTAAAGAAAATTTCAATAATCCCATCAACCCTCAATTTTAACCACATGCTTCAGGGTTGCTGCTGAATATTTCCAAGGTGCCACTGTGGACAGAGTTTGCATCAAGTTAAATCTATAGAATACATTTCACCTCTAAAGGTTGCAGTTTCCAATTAGTGTTCTGATACTCTCAGTAAAACTGATACAAAGAAATTGGTAAGACAGAGAAAATAATCCAGATGCATAACTCTTAAATGAATGGAGAAACTAGAAAAAACCCCCCACAAATTTAACGTGTTTAGATGATTCCTGATTGTAAGCATACAGATAATTTATGTGGTTTGCCAACTGTTTATTCATGGTCCCAAGATTGAATTATATCTACATTTAGTTTGAATTTTTACTCTATTTTGAAGTAAAAAAGACAGTTTTCTTAAGGATGTTGAATGTAAACATAGATATTGTAAAGGTTTCTAAATGAATGGTTTTACCGTATGAACTTGAATACAAAATGTCTAATTCATCTAATCACTGAATAATTGCTTAATCCTATTCTCCTATCACAGCTAAAGAATAAAAATGAGCAATTATTTTTCAATGTTATTAAAGTTATAATTTTTTCAAAAATGATCTGCTTGCCTGGTTTACCTGATAGCTGGCCAATAAGAGACAAACCTGAACATCAGTAATTGCTAAACAGCAATGAGAGTCAATTAATTTCATTATCTTAAATTGATGGAACAACTTATTAATCTGTAAGGAAATATATTTAATTGCTCTCATTTTTTTGTAAGGCAGAAAAGTATTTCTTTTAAAGAGGTTAAGACTAAAGGATTAAAAGCCTGCAGGTGTGCCGGGCACCATAGTACCTGTTGCAAATTAACACAAGCTTAAAATGCTGGATGATAAAATGGAAAGCTTTTGTCTCCAGTGGTTACCTGCACTGTGGCTTCTGTGGTGGTGCTAGTAGTTAACAGCCCAAAGGTGGAAGTTTGTCAAAATTGAATATATGTTTCTACAAGAGGTTATTCTCACTTTCAATAAACAGGTTGTTTATTGACAGGTTGTTTAACAATGTTTGTGGTTTTAGTGAGCTCTTCAAGATTCATGGTCCTAAAAGTCTAATGGTCTGTGAGGAAACAAAACCACTGGCCATTAAATCCAACCAGGGGTTTGATTTGATATTGTTACAATAACAAGTCTTCATCAATGTGCTCCAAGATCTGGTAAAGAGCAACAATCATAGCAATCCTACTAGCATAAAAATTGCCCCAGCTGAGGTCTGCTCTGAAAATTAATTATGTGTGCTGAAAAACCTGTACAAAGATAAAGACATACACTATATTGCCAAAAGTATTTGCTCACCCATCCAAATTATTGGAATCAGGTGTTCCAATCACTTCCATGGCCACAGGTGTATAAATTCAAGCACCTAGGCATGCAGACTGTTTTTACAAACATTTGTGAAAGAATGGGTCGCTCTCAGGAGCTCAGTGAATTCCAGCGTGGAACTGTGATAGGATGCCACCTGTGCAACAAATCCAGTCGTGAAATTTCCTCGCTCCTAAATATTCCACAGTCAACTGTCAGCTGTATTATAAGAAAATGGAAGTGTTTGGGAACGACAGCAACTCAGCCACGAAGTGGTAGGCCACGTAAACTGACGGAGCGGGGTCAGCGGATGCTGAAGCGCATAGTGCGAAGAGGTCGCCAACTTTCTGCAGAGTCAATCACTACAGACCTCCAAACTTCATGTGGCCTTCAGATTAGCTCAAGAACAGTGCGCAGAGAGCTTCATGGAATGGGTTTCCATGGTCGAGCAGCTGCATCCAAGCCATACATAACCAAGTGCAATGCAAAGCGTCGGATGCGGTGGTGTAAAGCACGCCGCCACTGGACTCTAGAGCAGTGGAGACGCGTTCTCTGGAGTGACGAATCGCGCTTCTCCATCTGGCAATCTGATGGACGGGTCTGGGTTTGGCGGTTGCCAGGAGAACGGTACTTGTCTGACTGCATTGTGCCAAGTGTAAAGTTTGGTGGAGGGGGGATTATGGTGTGGGGTTGTTTTTCAGGAGCTGGGCTTGGCCCCTTAGTTCCAGTGAAAGGAACTCTGAATGCTTCAGCATACCAAGACATTTTGGACAATTCCATGCTCCCAACTTTGTGGGAACAGTTTGGAGCTGGCCCCTTCCTCTTCCAACATGACTGTGCACCAGTGCACAAAGCAAGGTCCATAAAGACATGGATGACAGAGTCTGGTGTGGATGAACTTGACTGGCCTGCACAGAGTCCTGACCTCAACCCGACAGAACACCTTTGGGATGAATTAGAGCGGAGACTGAGAGCCAGGCCTTCTCGTCCAACATCAGTGTGCGACCTCACAAATGCGCTTCTGGAAGAATGGTCAAAAATTCCCATAAACACACTCCTAAACCTTGTGGACAGCCTTCCCAGAAGAGTTGAAGCTGTTCTAGCTGCAAAGGGTGGACCGACGTCATATTGAACCCTATGGATTAGGAACGGGATGTCACTTAAGCTCATATGTGAGTCAAGGCAGGTGAGCAAATACTTTTGGCAATATAGTGTATCATAAAACAAAGAGAAAATGTATAAAAGGAAATCTTGTTAGAATTTCTAAGGTGTGTGGGGCGCTTGCTGAGAAATACAGTATCTTCCTGTTCTCATCTTCAGAGTGCGGTTTAACCATTTTATGACAAAGGCCTTAAGGTCCCTCGCTGTCACATAATGAATGTGGCCTTAATTTTCATTAAGGCCTTGAAATTCTTATTAACAAATTCTTTTCCTGTATGGGTTTGAAGTTTTCGGGGGATTTGACTCCCCTCAAAACTCGATTCAAAAGCCCTCACTGCTTAGTCTTAGTCTCCTTTTAAAAACTCTAACCTAAGCCTTTATTTAAAACACATCAATGACTGTTAATAATTAATTATACTCATCATTCAGGTCGCACAGGGACTGCATGTCACAGAGATCCACTTGACACAATTTTAAAGGTCTTGAGACTGAGAACCTGTTTCTTGGAAAATGGACTTATGGCATGGCAGGTAAGGCAAATTTATTTGTATAGCACAATTCAGAACAAAGACAATGCAAAGTGTAGTTCTGGAGTAGTAGTTTGTCTAAATTGTTCTTTTTCAGCAGTGGTTTGATATTTGCTGTTTTTAGGGACTGCGGGAAAACACCTGACAGAAGCGACGTGTTTATTATCTGAGTCAAATCAGACGCTATGACAGGCAAAACTTTCTTAAAGAAAGCTGTGGGTAGAACATCAAGGTAGCAGGAGGGGGAACTTAGCTGCTGAATGATTTCCTCTAAGCTTTTGTAGTTTATTTGGCTGAATTGGGACATTTGGTCAAGATCAATTCCAGTTGGAGACAACTTTGGTACTGAACTTTATATGGATGTACAAACTATCCTCTGGTCTTTAGGATTTTCTCAGTCATTGCAGGCCCTGGTAGAGTGGAGTTCAGGAGCCACGGACACAGGAGGATTTGTTAACTTGTCAACTGTGGCAAATAACGCATGAGTATTATTAATGTTCTTGTTAATGATTTCAGAGAAGAAAAATTCTCTCATCTTTCTCCACCTGCGTTCAGCTTTTGGACAATCCCTTTTTTCACTTCTAACTGCTGGAGCACTTCTCCAAGGAGTTTTTTTCTTTCCGGAAAAGACTTTCACTTTAATTGGAGCAATGCAGCTAATGATGTCTGAGACTTTAGACTGAAAGTTATCTACTAGCTCATCTACTGAGTTGCAGCCCAAGGTTGAAGTAGCAGAGTAAGCTTGAGTAAAAGTTTCTGTGGCATTTTCCTTAAAGGTGCGTTTTCTTATGATGTCCCTTTGGCTAAATGAGTCACTGAAAACGATGCCCTCAAAGGTAACAGAAAAGTGATCGGATAGGGCAACATCAGTAACATTGACTTTAGAAATCTTCAGACCTTTAGTGATGATCAAGTCTAAAATATGTGCCTGTTTGTGCGTTGGTTGTTTAACATGTTGAGTTAAACCAAAGTTTTAAGTGTATCACACAGTTCTTTTGCACTTCTGTCTTCAGGGTTGTTAACGTGAAAGTTAAAGTCTCCCACAATAATTAAACAGTCATAATCAACGCATATCACAGACAGGAGGTCACTAAAACCATTAAAAAAGTTGGATGTGGAGTTAGGAGGCCTGTAAACATTTAGAAACATAGTTCGTACCAGGCTCTGTACTTGGAGAGCCAAATGTTCAAAAGAGTCAAATTTTCCCAAAAACACCTTTTTACACTTCAGTGAATCATTAAACAATGTTGCCACCCCTCCACCTTTCCTTTGCTGTCTGCTCTCACAAAGAAAATTGTAGTTTGGAGGAGACGACTCCAACAGAATATGTGCTTCATCAAGTTCATGTAACCATGTTTCATCACATCAACATTATTGTCAATAATAGTCATTAATTAAAAGGCATTTTCCTGACAGAGATCTAAAGTTTAATAAAGCCAGTTTATACTTAGTGGTTGATGTTGTCTCTGTGGCAGGCTGCATCTGACAGTTTATGACTCTTAAGTGTCTGATCCTGTTTGTTCCCATTTTGTTTTTCGTATTTCTGCCACGTATCATCACAGATATTCCATAATCTCGGGTAAAAGGCCCAAGCTAATGCTGGAAACTGTTATGTCTGATAAGCTTTCAATGTGTAACCATCTTGCTCAGAAAGGAAATCTTTCATTATCTCCTACCCCGTCTTGTTATGCAGGGCTCTGCATAATCTCTCAACTCCCCCCAAACTAGCAAATTTCTTATAAAGCTTGTTCATTATACATCTCCTCTGCTTAAACCCAAAATCTGAATGAGAGCCTCAAAATTAGTGAGAAAAAATGTGTACCATACACAGCAAAAAGAGAGAGAAACACCTTCATTCAGGAAGAACTTTATTACAATACACTATAGAAAGAATGAATGCTACCAACATGTCTTCATCTTGGCAGTTGAAGCACTCTAAAACACATTCCAACTCTTCTTTGTATTACTTTTCATAGCTTTCAATATGACATTCTTGAGACCCATCCATAAATGTCTTATGATACAGATCAAGAAATGCAACATGAAACCCACGTGAAGCATTTAATTTAAACAGAAGCGTGTTAGCCATTGTTTTGATGCCGAAGTCTTCCACTTGCAGGCCTCTTTGAGACAACAATGTCTGAATTGCAGGGGTGATGCGGGGAGATTTAACTTTGCATTGCAAGCTTGATTGTCGCGAGTTCTGAGTTTTCAGTCTCACAACAAATTCATCTTGAAAGACTCCCTCTAATACGTCCGTCTCGTAACAACCAGTAACTTGCCAGCAGTTTCGGGGGGGGGGGGGACATGTAGGAATGATGACAGTCAGAAGGGCCTTGCAGGGCATTACATACTTGGCTATAGTGGAGGACTAACCGGTGGATACCAGAGTTGCTAAAATGGCAACAATTTGTTGTTTAAAAAGGGAGCAAAGATAAGAACTTTGTGTATTTGTAGATGGGAAAGATGTCTGTGCTTTTCTTCCGACAGCATGTTAAAAACGTTAGATTTATCAGCTTACTCCGCTAGTTGTGAAAACACTCAAGAAGCTGCAGATGAAACCTATTGCAATCATCGTGAAACATCACGATTCGATGCTACGATTGGCTGAAAGCGTATAATGGAAGGGAGTTACTAGCTGGCACATCCCCCAATCAGCTCAAAGTATTGTACTAAATGGTCCTCCTTTCACAGACAGAGTGAACGGCAGTCATTCAAGATTGATAACGTAGAACTCAACTCAGTTCTACACATATCAATCTGATACTTTGAAGTCTACAGCAGATAGATTAAAAGTAAAAGTCCTTGCAGAGTGGTTGCAGACAGATATGTTGATTTTGGGTCGGATTATCGTTTTCACAGCCATAGCAAAACCTGTTTTGGATTTTATCACATATGTGGTAGATCAAATACAGTAAGGCAGTTTTCACAGCTTTAATGACCTTGGAAGACAGTCGGCCGTCGATCTCAACTGGAACAGTGGGATACGTCGGTATGCTGTCACCCTCGCTAGCTATCACCTCTTTAGCGATTACACTGATAGGCTCGTTTACCTTAGGAGTTGGGCTGAGGCTGCGGAGAAACTGGAGTATACACTATGAGTGATGGTGGATATAGCGAGTATGGAGCGGGGGCTGAGAAAATCCTGGTTCCCGAGAATGAATGCTAGTAGGATTTGAGGTTCAGCTGACACCGAGCTTGACTCATTCTGAGAAGATGTCACACAAAGAGCATTGAGGGGTAAAATGAAGGCCCTGAGTGTCAGTAGTTCGTTTCATGTATATCAACTGAGAGGGGTGGGGAGAAGGGCGGTGATGACCTCATTCATTTTCAGTGACAGCTTTGTTAATCGCTATTAGTGACTGTGTGTCAATTATGTTATGATTCATTGAAAATTTGGTTGACAGGCTGTCAATCAGTTTGACTGACAAGTTGTCAATCATTTCACGGGTCATTGAACATATGATTGACAGATTATTTAATTACTTTTGACAAAAAGGGGTTTGTATTTCTCTCTGACCAGTTATGACAGAAACATTGATAACTTACAAGCACTTCAGACAGTCCTACTCTTCAAAATGGGCTCAGTCAAGATACCTTGTATATTATTTTAACACTGAACCAGTCTGTAAACGATCAACATTGATGCTGCAGTGTCAAATTAACACTTTGGATGGGGTTAATATTTTATATTATATTCTTTCACAGCTAATTACTTTACTCTAAAGAGTTTTAAGACTTTAACACAGCTTGAAGCAAAGCCTATACATCCCAATCTCACTCTTAATGAAAAGGCTGAGGGAACTGTGTACTTTCAGTGACTTTAAAATAATATCTGACAATGAAATGAAAATGTCTATCACCTGCAAAAAAATTTACAGAAACTTGCTTCAACATAGATTTTTTTTTAGATTTTTTGGGGGAAACGGCGGCTACATATTTGATCCACTGAATCAAGTCTTATGCGTTAATCCAATTCTCAACAAAATAGCACAGGTTTAAAAATGCATAAAAAACATCAGCTAACCTTCTACAAAAAAGTAAAAAAAAAAGCTAAATACCCATCTAACAATCAGCCCTTAATTATTATCACCCGTAAATCAGATTTTTTTTTTATGTGTTTGGTCAGGCAGGGGCCAATGTGCACTGAGGGGGGTGGCTGTAAACTGATAAGCGGCAAAGCATTTTATGCTCATTATATACTGATTGTAATAAACCAACAGGAAAATGAAGGGACCACAACATCTATATTTTCCAAATAAATCACTGAAGAGCGACCAGATTTTCATTAGAGTCCTTGCAGATAAAGCTATGCACACCCTAAGGCAGATGTTTATTATTTTGACATTAGTCTAACTGACCCCAAATACAAGCTGCAGATATTTATGCCCCCCACCTCCATTTCCATGATAAAAATGATACAATGATGAATAAAAGGAACATCTATTAAAAAATTAAAAGAACGCATGACAAATGGAGGGATCAGCAATGCATGTCCTTTATGTGACCTCAAGGATTGGTTGCTTAATGCACTAAAATCAGCTAACATCAGCTGATAATGATACCGATCGGTCTAACTTAACTCTGGGCATCCCCCTCAGCACCTTTAGAATGATCAGATCCATAAAAAAAATCCTTGTATTTGCCTAGAAAATAGCTTTTTTTTCTCCCCAGCTTTTATATTTTTTAGCAGTATGTACTGGGTGGAAAAATAGCCAAGTGTAGCAAATCTAATAATTAAAGCAGCTATAGTGTACGAAGCCCCACGAAGAATGTTTTTGTTTTGTTGTGAAACTTTCTTTACAGCTAAAATTCTTTATCTTTTTTTTTTTTTGTGAGATGTTCTCTTTTACTTTGTTCTCTTTCGGTTCTTGAACTAAAGGATGCTACTCTTAATAGCAATTACCTTAACTCCACCATGATAATCCCATCTTTAGTCTCCAAACTCTACTACAAAACACCGATTTCTTGAATTTGCTCTTCACAGCCCTGTTAAAAAAGTAAAAATATCTTTCCATCTGTAAACACTAAAGGCATGACCTTAAGTTTTTCTTTAGAAACGCATCAATTGTAACAGTCTGTCTGGCTTAAGAAAGGAACTCATTCGTTCCATTCATCATCCCTGAGCACATTGAGAGCACTTTACAATGCAGTCGTTGCAAGTAACATTTACACTGATAATCTGCACAGTGTATTGGAATGTACATCTAATTACTGGGAGTATTTTGCTCTTACAATTATTTACAAAAACTCTGTTTTGTTAAGTTATACTGTGTTTGAGACACAAAACATTCCAGCACATACTCCCACTCACATACAACTCACACATTGACCACATGACTTATGCTAAAGCTTGATTAAGATCAATGATATACAATGAAAGCATTTAAATTGTAGATCTAAAGGAATAAATCAGCACCTTATGTGATAAGTTATTAACAACTTTAGTATAATGTGTCTCTGATAACAAACAGTGATTGCTTTATATGAACAAATGAAGCATTGGAGACAATAAATATTACATCTAACAGTGAAAGGGGTTAATTTTCAAAACAGCAATTCACAAGAAAACAGAAAAATATATATATTTCAATCCTTTGAAATAGAACAAAATGATAATTAGGTCTGAAAAGGTCTCTCCTCTGCCCATGATTTAATGAGCTTCAAATAATATCTGCAAAACCACAACGTTCGCCAAGCTTAATGTAAAAGCAAAAAAGAAAAAAAATTTCTTCTAACATAACTTATATGATTCTTAAACCACTTCTGGGAAACAATGCTACATCTATCCATAACAACTATTTGAATATGATATTAGATCATTTCACAGACAAAATTTTGTTCTATAAACTTCGAAGCATTCTTGGAGATGTAAAAGAAAATCAGCTAGAACCTGGCAATAGTGCCACAGCCCGAACAATCACATGGCAAACTGTTGTTTCTTGACATCTGAATAGCATTTCACATGCTCCATAAAGCTCCACAGCAACACATACCGGACCTCATACTGGAGTTGTCCTCCGGTTCGCCCCGTTTTTCACATCTTTCTGGAAACAGTTGTGCACTTGTAAAAACCCAGTGTCCCTATCAGGACTATATGGCCCTGCAGGCCCACTACCAGCCTTTAAAGGGTCTCTGCTGAGCATGTACATGGATATGTCCCCCATCGGTAGACCCATACCCAGCCCTCCCCCTCCAGGTCCCCCTCCGATCTTCCCTCTGACAGGGGAAGGTTCGCGAGACGGGTCTGTTGATCTTGAACTGGAACGAGAACGCCTCCGCCTGTAACGGTAACTTGGTATGCGGGAATATGGTGAAGAGGATGAGGTGGTTTTGATGAAGTCTCGTTTGCCACGGAAACGTGTCTCCTTGTTTTTTTCTATGTATATGTTGACTGCCAGAACGCCCACTGACTCAGCCACGATGAAGGAGAGGGCACCAAAGTAAAAGGACCAGCCATAGTTGTACTGGTTCTTCTTGTCCTCGTCTTTCTTGTCACTGGGATCCCCGGCATTGCTGGAGATGTAAACAATGATGCCAATGATGTTGCTCAGCCCTGAGGAGAGTGTATACACAAAGGGAATTGATGGTAGTTGGTAAAAGCTAAAAAAGGAAACTGTTTTCAGATTGTGACATGGTCTATAAATTCTATTGTTGTCTGCTGTAACAACCCTATGTGGGTGGAAAGAAGACAGGCCTTTCTCTTGCTCTATATGATATCTACAACAAATCACACACAAAGAAAACAGTTGTCTTATTCTATCATTGTGTATCAGGTTAAATTTGTGGATTCATGTGTCTCTGACCATTAGCATTGTCCTACCTGCAGCCACAAATAAGATGCCAGCAGTGAGCAGGATGTTGTTCTTTTTGCTGTATAAACGTCCGATCCCGACACATAATCCACCCAACATCAGCAGTATGGTGCTGAGAATTGGAAACAGGCTGGATGCACGCACTATACCTGTGAAAAAAAGACAAACAATGAAGAAAATTGTATTATTAGTTAGTTGCTAAGATTAGGTTATTCAATTCACTTATAGAATAAGCACACACAATGGTTTAAGAAATGTACACACCTTGGACAATGCAAAGTTTTGGGGATGTGAAAGACTGAAAATATAATTTATTTTCTCAAGAATCTTCAAGGAATCTATAACCTGTAAACCTTAAATTAAATGCATTAAAAATGGATGCAATAACCTGCTTTCATAAGAATCCACAACATTGTTGTCATTGTCTGTTTTTTTTCATTTATTCAGTCTAGTCTGTGTATCAAACATTGTCATTTTAGGTTATACTAGTTTTAGTCATATGCAAACTCTTTAATTAAGTCAAGTCAGTAAGAATCCAGGAGGAATTACAATCTAATAGTGACCAGGTTGAAGAAGCACCATGGGAAAGCCAGATGGAAAAGTCTATTTGTCTGCATCTGAAACCTGCCACAAATCCAGTGAGGGAATTTAAAGAGTGATGTCGGATGTGCCTGCGGCCATTAAGCATTATCAGCTTATTCCTGGTTCACACAGCAAGATTTTAAAAATGATCAAGTGATGATGATTAAAAATAAGCCGATTTGGTCCTTAACAGCCACACAGCAAGCAGATCACACCAAACACAGAGATTTGATTAAAGAATATTCAGATGACAGACAGGAAATCTCACACAGCCTTCATAATTAAACATTAATTTAGTGTAAATAGACATGGTCGATGAAGAGGAAGCATTTGTGATACTTCAAGGACTTACTTTAATACAGGAAAAACAGAATGAGAAAATATTTTGATGAAAGAAGTGGAGACAGCAAAAGCAAGAATTCTTCCTCCTAAAATTGTGAGTTTTTTTTTTCTTTTCTTGGCAATCACTTTCTGACTAGCTATACTTCAGGTTTACCATCTTGGATAACCCCTGTTTGAGGTCAGGGTGGTACGGGCATCCTGCCATTTAGATTCAGACCAGATCACTCTTACCATGCAAAAAAATGCAGTGATTATCTCAAAGATTATCCTCAAACCAATTATGATTCAATCACAATTAGTGGAGTGTTGGAAAGGGAAAAGTGGAGCAAAGCTGGCCAAAATGTTCTTGTGGTTTGAACCAGAACTTTGAAAAAAAAAAAACGACAAGAAATTGGAACAATGTCAAAGATATGAAACTTTGTTAGAAGAAAAATATGTAAATAGTAATGTAATGTCTAGTCTGTGCATAAAGTGCAACTACTGCCAGTCCAGTCTATGAGAAGGCCGGATGGTCATTTTGGTGGTACAGTAAGCAGGGGTGTTTGCGGTTGTATTTGTGTGAGTTTAAGTAGGCATGCAGCTCAAGACATAAGGGTTCGTGTATGAAGCTTCTTTTTGGGGATGGAATTTCAGATGCAAGGGTCTGACTACAAAGAGTATTTACTTTCAAAGCTCCAGAAAAGACAGTTTTTAGGTTTATTTGATGTGCATTTAATGTTGAACCTCATTTCTGATGGAAGTGGAACAAAAATAAGAATAATAGAACTTTATTGATCTCATATCCTCTTGAGTAGCAGTGGGCTGCCATCGTGGGACACCCAGTGAGCAGTGTGGGGTTGAGGGTCTTGCTCAGAAACCCAGAATCTCAGGGAGTGGTGCTAAAATTCACAGAACCTCAGGATTCCAAACTATGTGCGTTAACCACTAGGCCACCACTCTCCCAAATGAAAGAAAGTGGTGTTACTTAAATCCATGTTGAATGGAGAATGCGGGCATCAATCCTGCTATCTCTCACAAGCTAACCAAGTGCTCTACCATTTGAGCTAAATCCCCACCAAAAAACCCAAAAATTATTTGGAACTATGGTCTAGAAGTCAAATGTCTCTTCCATTAGACCAGGCATCCCCAAACTCGGTCCTCGAGGGCCGCTGTCCTGCAGGTTTTAGAGGTTTCCTTGCTCCAGCACAGCTGATTTTAATTGAAAGCTGATTATGAGGGTTTTACTCTACTACAATCATTATAATCAGCTGTTTTACAGCAGGGTAACCTCTAAAACCTGCAAGACAGCGGCCCTCGAGGACCGAGTTTGGGGATGCCTGCATTAGACCATACTAACTATTTCAACATAATACTCAGGAGATTTCTACCTGGATGTTTTGTTTGGAGTGAAAACAAATCTGCATTAAAGCCTTGCTTCTTAGTCTGGTCACATAAAGAATACAGGACATAGGTGTTATTAGTGGAAGACAACTGGCACTTGGCAGAACATCCAGCAGCATTGACACTAACAGCCACCTGACAGGCTCCACAACCACTTTCCATCTTATACTTTTCCCTGTTTTTGGAGAAACATAAAATTTTTGTCCTGTTGTTTTGTCCTGTCTTGTTATCTTATCTGCAAACTTTACTTCAATATACTGTCATCTTGGAACCCTAATTACATAGGTTACCTAAAACCTAAGACCTAAAAATAATTCAATACTTGATAAAATATTCATAATAAAAAAAACTAAATGATTACATGCAATGATAATCCTTCTAGGAGAACTGGTCTTTATTTCAGCTAAGTCAAACATACCAAAATCAATGTTTGGTGCAAAGTCATGAATGGTAAAAGCTTATTTCGAATCTAACAAGTATTGTTGTATAGCAGTTTGTTTTTCAATTTAGTTAAACAATTTGATGTACTGTTCTTTTTAATCAGAATGTAATTTCTTTTAAAGCAGATGACATATGTTTTTATTCTTTACAATAATGTGATCTTTAATTTCTAAGAGATGAAAAACATCACTTAAAAATGACCAATTACGTTAATGAGGAGCCATTGCTTTGCAACTTAAAAGTGGTGAACTACTGCCTGACAGGTTGTGGAAAATAGGGAGAGATTACTAAATAGGGATTTTGTAGTACACCAAGTACCACTTCTACATTTTGGAATAAGGCAGCATTTACTATCATGGACTGAACACAGGGCCTGTTTGAAGAAAATGTTGAACTGGTCCACAAGCAATATTTTACTCCAAGAAACTGTGCTTTTCTGTTGAAAAAACAGTTTACTTCTAGACTTTAAAACACTCAAAAGTAAACAGTACAACCTCAAAGCAGAAAAAATTACCAAGAATTTATTTTCAACCAACAATTTAACAATGCTCTTCAGTTCTATGCAGAACATTTACCATC